>CM048749.1:139609327-140809327 GCA_026315105.1 Locusta migratoria | reverse complement strand
GTCCTTTCCAGTAACATTCTGTTGACTTATTTTGATGTCTATTAAAATAGTTAACTGCTGCACCTATGTCTAGCCTTGTTGCTATCATGACAGACATCAAACAACCTACTAATTCTCTGTATTTTCAGCCATATCACCAGAAGCATCTTCACTGGGTTTGACTTCCATCGGTGTTTTACAGGGTTTACAATCATCCATATTGAAACTTTTCAATAATTTTTCAATAGAAGTGTGTTGACTAAGAAACATTTTGTCATTGCTCCTGTGTATATTGATTCCAAGGAATGATTTTTGCTCCCAAAGTTCTAGCATTCAAAATTTCAGTGATTTTGTTTTTACAATTTCCACAAATTAGTATATCATCTACATACAGTAGCAAGTAAGTGCTTTTTACACAGAGACATCTATCAACTTCAGATTGTCAAAACCCAGTTTCCTTCATAAAATTATCATATGTAGTGTTCCAAGCTCTTGGTGCCTGCTTCAGCCCACATAAAGCTTAAATGAGGTTGCGTACAAAGCCTTCTTTAATCTCTACATTTGAGAAACTTTCATATAAATTTCTTCAGTCAGTTTTCCATATAGAAATGCATTTTGTACATCCATATGTTCCATAAACAAATCGTGTTCATTCACCACACTCAGGAAAGTTCTCAGTGTTGAAGTCAAGCAACAGGAGCATATGAATCCATAACTTTTCCCAGCATAATGAATGTTCAAATATATTTCCGCAAAATATGAGCCTTACTGTGCAACAGGTGAGTGATGATAGTAATGAAGTGGCACCTAAATATATGGCCTTCTTGCCTTAAGCTGAGAGCATTTCCAACAAGATTGGTCGTATTTTGCGGAAATATGATGTGAAATGTGTTTTTGACCACCTTCTAAGATAAAGGCCCTGTTGGGGTCCGTAAAGGATTATCTTGGTTTGCGTAAGGCAGGTTGTATATCGTATTCCTTGCAGTGGTGTGTCATATATTGGTCAGACAATCAGGACTGTGGAAGACCTGTATATTGAACACAAAGACAAAATTAATGCTGGATCACCTGCTGATTAATAGTCCTTATCAATATTTTTTTATGTTTTTATCTTTGGTTGTGTTGACTGCAGTGACTTGTACTGTGTGTGTGTGTGTGTGTGTGTGTGTGTGTGTGTGTGTGTGTGTGTGTTATCTTCCTTGTTTACCCTTTGCAAACCAAAGTATTAACTACGCTTCCACATTGCTTCCTTGAGTGCAGTTGTGCCTTGAGAATGGCAGGGTGTCCTGTCGTAATATTGGCGTCTGTCGACATCGTCTACTGGCAGCATACCCGTAAGTTGTTTGAACAACAAGAGCATATGCTTCCTTATAGTCATATCCTTTTACCTAAGCACAACCTTTTATAATTAACTGTGACTTATATCTTTCAATATTTCCAAATGCATCTCTTTTTACTTTGAACACCCATTTACTGTCAATAGCTCTTTTATTTACTTGTAGTGGTGTAAAAGTCAAAGTTCCATTAGATGATAGAGTTTAAGTTCTTCCTTTCTTGCTTTTGTCCATTGTTTTTCATCATGTCGATCCTTCACATCTTCAAAATCTTGAGGTACGTCTTCCACAAATGCTTCCGCAGTCAATGCTAACGCTGCATAATCATCCAAGTATCTAGGTTTTCTTGTTATTCTGTTGCTGTTCCGCAAAGGTTCTGCTTCCTTCACTACTTCTGATGTTAAGGGCTATTGCCCATTTTAACAGTTTCCTTCAGGATCCAATCATCCTAATTTTATCTTCAAACAGTAACTTATCTTCTTCCAAAATTACAATTTTGTTTTGTTTGCGACACCATAATCTATAACCATTAGGACAATACCAAGTCATGAAACATTTTAATGGCATGGTGTCAAACTTACTTGTCAGAAGTTCCTTTGGAATGTGTAAATATGCAACACACCCCAAATACATGTAGTTTCTTCAAATTTGGCCTCTTTCCGTACCACAGCATTGCTGGAATTACTCCATCTAAAGCTGGACTACGAATAATGATATAAACAGCTGCCAAAACAGCTTCTGACCAAAACTGCTTTCCAAGCTTGCACCCAAGAATCATACAACGAGCCTTTTCAATTATAGTACGATTTAGTCATTCTGCCATTTCACTTTGTCAAGGTATGTACCTCATGGTAAATTCGAACTGTACTTCTTTTTCTACAAAGAATGTCTTCGTTTTATTTGAAACATATTCACAACCAGTGTCACATCTAAATCTATTGATTTTCATATTAAAATGAGCAGTAGCCATTACACAGTATACTTTTAAATAATGGAACACATCAGACTTTGATTTAAGAGTGTAAGCTGCTGTAAAGTGAGTGAAATCATCAGTGAAAGTTAATATATATTCTCTTTTCATCAAAAGCAACAGGCTTTATTGGCCCAAGAACATAACTGTGTATCAGCTCCAGTGGCTGACTGGCTCGAACACGAGGCTGAATATGCGGCAATCATGTTTGTTTACCCTCTATGCAGGTCAAACATTTATTTACAGGTTCATAAAACTTTACATTCAACAGTCCCTCTGCTAGATAATTAAGTTTCTTCATAGTTTTGAAGTTCATAATCCTACATCACTGTTTGAAACACAAGCACTACACAAAGAACTCTTAGTATATTTGAATGAAAGACTGTACGTGCCTGAATCTTTTCTGTGAGGTACAGGTATAACTTCACCTCCTTTTTGAATTGAGCCCACTGAATTTTTAAAAACAATGCAGTATCCAGCCACACTGAAAATAAATTATTTAGTAAACTTGGCACTACTAGAAAATCTTTTAATTTTAAATTTCTTTCCACAAAAAATGCTTCAAATATCAACTTCGCCCAACTTTCTGGCAAACAAAAATTTACCTGTTTAGGCAACCTTTATCTTTATTGGATTTTCCAGTTCCTTTACATTGTTCTAAATGTTCAATTTTACCAGTAACAGCTGAGAAAGAAAAATTATTTTCACTTCCATCTATTTCTTGCACGTTCTTTCCAACATTTGCAGAATTATTACTTTTATGCTTTTGTGTCAATTTAACTTTGCACTGTGCTGTAATGTGACCAGGCTTCCCACATCTATACAAAATATATTTAGGCCGAGCTATGGATGCATCTACATACCTTGAGATTGTGTTAACACTTGATACTTTTTTTGACCTTGCTGTGAGACAAATGCTGTTGATGAAGACAATTCAGATAGTGACTTTTTGTGAACTTTAGAATTATTATGTTTTGCTTCTTCATCCAATAGTCTTCCCTTCACAAAACTCAGTTTCAGTTGCTCACATGACAAGGTTTGCAATGCAGTTACAACTACTTCATGTTCTGGCGGCATTGTTACTAACAGTGGCGGACTAAGGGAGTGGGGGGGGGGGGGGGCGCAGTCTGCCCCAGGCCTCTTGTCTTGGGGGGGGCCTCCAAATACCTCAAAATTGTGTGGGTCCCCCCCCCCCCTGGTGCCTCCCCATCTCAGAAGCTATTTTTCTTAGATTGTTCTGTTCCTCTCGTCCTGTGGGGCCTCCAAATCTCAAGAGGGCAGGGGGGGGGGGGGGGCTTAATTTTTTTCTGCCGCTGCCCCTGGTCTCCGATAGCCTTAGTCTGCCACTGGTTAGTAACAAACTACACACTACATCAGTTTCTTCAATTTTGGCACCCAAGGCTTTTAAATCAAGTATTAACTTATCAAACTTTGAAAAATTATTTTCAAGAGTATCTTCATTTGCATCAAACATTGTCAACAAAGTCTTTCTAAATAAAAGTTGATTAGCCATACCTTTATGCTCAAAAGTTTGAATAGTGAATTCCACAAATCATAGGCAGTTTCCTTGTCCTTGGCATGCTCCAAGTAACTGTCTGAAATTCTTTGAATTATTTGTGACTTACACTTCTTATCCTTTTTTATGAAGTCTTCTAGAAGAGATTTCTTCTGTGCAAGTTGATCAGCTGTGTCATTTCTGAGTGGGGCTTTGCCACAAAACTTACTAATCCCAATTCACTTAAAAGTGTTCCAAACCTAAATTTCCAGTTACTAAAGTCTGTGCCATTAAACAGTGGTATCCCACACATCTAAATATCGTGAGCCATAATTAAGACTTGTGTACCAATACTGAATAAATCACCTTTATTTTCTGTACTGTAAAATCTGGCACTTGGTAACTGAGGCCATAATCTGTTATTATTTCTAGAAAATACCAAGTATTAAAGAAGATAATGTTGATTTATTTAACACAATTATAACCACAGTACAGGCAATAATACAAGATACAGCACAAAACAAAAGAATGCAGAGGAAAAGCATACCTACAAAAAAAGGGAGAAAATTAGTCAAAACAAGATTATTACATTGTCAATACTTCAACAGATATGATCCTTGTAGCAATGAATTTAGAGTAGGTGTGGATATAGATGGACTAAGATTTTATGGGGGGTTATGTATGGTGGGAAACCAATGTAAGAGGGCACGAAGGATACTGGTAGGATGTGTCTCACTTCAGGATATGATGGCAGATAATCAAAGTCATGATGAAGGTTGTGATTCAGTTGTTCCAGCTTCAGTTGGTGGTACTGAATAGCCCACAGGGGAGGGGGCTAAACTAGGGATTGGTGGTATGTGGATATATGGTATAGGAGGTTTTTAAAAGACCCTCAGCGTATTCATCAAGGAGGTTCTGCTCACTGCAGATGTGCCATCCATGAATGACCTAGCTATATGCAAGGATGTTTTGAGGTGGAATGGATGGCAACTGTTGAAATGAAAGTATTGTTAGTGGTTGGGGTGTTTGATGTAGTCGAAGGTGTGGGTGGTGCCAGCAGAGTGGGGGTGGTCAACATTCAGGAACTTTGACAGTTAGTTAAAGAGGACCAGTTGATGTTCATGGTAGAAATGGTATGTGGTTCTGAAGGAACAAGGTTAGGGTGTCCTAGCCCAGGGGTTTCGACCTTGAACAAATGATCAGTGACTCCGATCTGGACTAGGGGTTTCGGGCTCTGTGAGGATAGAAACATTTCCTCTAGATTTCCTTAAACAAGTTGGCATAGGAGAATGTCGAGTAGGTGCCAATAATGTTGATTTCTTGGTATACCATCCTTTCAAGGAAAGTACAGTGACACTGTATGCGCCCGTGCATTGTCATGCAAAATGATGGGTGGGTTTTGCAGAAGGTGGTGCCACTTCTTTCACAAAGCTAGTCGCAGGTGATGCTACAAAAGAGAACAGTAATACTGTGTGTTGATGGTCTGCCGTGGAGGAATGTTATTTAGTAGGGTAACACCATCACAGTTGTACACGAGAATCACCATAACTGTTCTTACGGCAATGTCAATTCCCTGCACACCTCTTGAAGACCTTAATGGCACTGTAGTGTTGTACAACCTCTGGCACATTCAATCTTGACCAGACTCCATTGTTCCTGTTTCAAAAACATAGTGCAACTGTTATGTTAGACCACTCGCTCACAAGTGGCTGTGTCACACTGGTGACATGGGACGGGAGAGTCCATTTGCTCAGAGGTAAGGTAGGTACGTCAACAATGTGTGCTATCTGTGACAATAGTAGATTCCATTGCAGAGTGTATCCACAGCAGTGTTGCCCCTTTAAAGGTCCAACCCTCATAGTTGTTTGTTATGATCTAGTTTGTAAGGATATCTCGTGTGCAGCAGGACTGATGGGGACTCATTCTCAGCGACCAAGCCTCAGTTCTTTGTGGACCATCTGGAGGACAGGTTTGGGGAAGTGGAGTCATTGTCGAAAATGCGCAACGGTTCTGTCCTCTTCCACACAGTATCTCCTGCCCAGTCACGGGCGCTACTCGCTTGTGACAAACTGGGTGATATTGCAGTGACCATTGCTCCCCACAAGTCCCTGAATATGGTCCAGGGTGTAATTTTCCATTGGGATTTATTGCTCCAGACGGACGACGAGCTACGGGCAAACCTTGAACGACGAGGGGTTCATTTTATCCGGCGTGTCCATAGGGGCCCAAAGGATAATAGGGTTGCAACTGGTGCCTTCATCTTGGCCTTTGAGGGTGATACATTGCCCGAAAAGGTCAAGGTGATGGTTTACCATGTTGACGTGCAGTCTTATATTCCTCCCCCTATGAGGTGCTTTCAATGCTGGAAGTTCGGCCACATGTTTTCCCGTTGCATGTCCAGTGCTACATGCAGGGACTGCGATCGTCCCGCACATCCGGGTGCCCCATGTACTCCGCCTCCCATCTGCGTAAACTGTGGTCAGAACCATCCTCCCTGCTCGTCGCAATGTCCAGCACTTCATCGGGAGCGGAAAATTACAGAGTATAAAACCCTGGACCGTACATCATATAATGAGGCTAAGAAAAAGTTTGATCGTTTGCACCCTGTCCCAATGAAAAACTTGTTCACAGCAGTAACGTTGTCGCCGCTCTCATTGGTGGCGGCAGTATTTCCTCCTTTATCTGTTTCTGTGGGCCCTCAGGACCGCAAACCTAAGCCTGCCTGCATGGTGGTTGGGGGCCATCCTTCTACAACTCCCAAGGCGGAAGCCTTGGGGTCAGCTACTGCCTCTCCGCCGGAGAAAGGGCAACCTTCTCCGGCTTCCCTCACATGGAAGGGGTCCCTTGGGAGACTCCCTTCTGCCAGTGTCAATATCAACACTAACCAGCAGCAGGCGCGCTCGCAGACTGCTGGTCGTAGGGCTTCACGCTCCTCCTCAGTCCCTGTGGCTGAGTCCAAGAAGCACCTCTCATCGGCGAAGCCCCCGAGGGAACGGAGGGGTAAATAAAGGCCAAAGAAAGGCACATCACGAGAAACCACGGTGGCTTCAGTGCCACCACTCCCCTCCGCCTACACCTCTACTTCTGAGGATGAGGTGGAGATTCTTGTGTCACCCGAGGACCTCGCTCTCGGGGACGCCGTTGAAAAACCGGTCACTGAAGCTGATAAACCTCCATCGGTGGATGCAAGTGATGCTGAGGTATGACCCGCCGATTTGTCTCATTCAGGTCTTCCCAGCATTCGAACAATGTCATTCTCCAGTGGAACTGCCGCGGTTTCTTCCCCCACCTGGCTGAGCTACGGCAGCTTCTGAGCACGACACCTGCTTTCTGCATTGCTCTTCAGGAAACTTGGTTTCCAGCAATGCGGACCCTGCCCTTCGTGGCTACAGGGGATTTTACTGCAACTGTAGCATGTATAACAGGGTCTCAGGTGGAGTGTATGTGTATGTCCTCACCTCTGTGTATAGTGAACCCGTGCCCCTTCAAACACCATTAGAAGCAGTGGCTGCCAGGGTGAGGACCACACAGGAGTTTACCGTCTGCAGTATCTACTTGCCGCCAGATGGTGACGTATCTGTGAACGTCTTGGCTGCACTCGTAGCTCAACTACCCTCACCTTTCTTACTGCTGGGCGACTTTAATGCCCACAGTCCCTTGTGGGGTGGTTCTATGATCTCTGGTCATGGCAGAGTTGTCGAGGATTTCCTAATGCAACTCGACCTCTGCCTCTTGAATACAGGTGCCCCCACACATTTTAGTGTGGCACATGGCATATTTTTGGCCATTGAACTGTCGATCTGCAGCCACAGCCTTCCACCATCTGTTCACTGGAGAACCCATGACAACTTGTGTGGCAGTCACCATTTCCCCATTTTTTTGTCACTCCCACAACGCGAGTCCCCAGCACACCCACCCAGGTGGGTTCTGCACAAGGCTAACTGGGAAGACTATACTTCTGCTGCCACTGTTGGTCCTCCCCCACACGAGAACATCGATGTGGTGGTCGAGAGTGCCACGCAGTCTATAATTTCTGCTGCGAACACTACCGTTCCGCGTACATCAGGGTGCCCACGGTGTAAGACAGTGCCGTGGTGGTCGCCGGAGGTCGCTGCGGCCATTAAAGACTGCAGGTGGGCCTTACAGCGATACAAACGGCACCCCTCTCAGGAGCACCTTATCACTTTTAAACGGCTTCGCGCTTGTGCACGCCAGCTTATAAGAAGACGGAAACAGGAGTGCTGGGAGAGGTATGTTTCCACTATTGGGACGGTACCTCAGCCTCGCAGGTCTGGAGTAGAATCAGGTGGCTACAGGGATAACAGACTCCAGCGGGAATCCCTGGGATCTCCTCCAATGGAGTCCTATGTAAGGACCTGGCCATGCTTGCGGAGATGTTTGCAGAGCATTATGCTCGTTCCCTTGCCTCTGAAAATTATCCACCAGCCTTCCGTGCAGTGAAGGAGAGGGTAGCACACCAGACTCTCTCCTTTCATACCCGCTGCTCTGAATCTTACAACACTCCTTTTACAGAGTGGGAGCTCCTCAGTGCTCTGCAACAATGTCCTGACATGGCGCCTGGGCCTGATAGCATCCATAGCCAAATGCTGAAACATCTCTCAGCAGATAGTTGGCATCATCTACTTGCGGTCTATAACTGCATCTGGTGTGATGGTGTTTTCCCGTCACAGTGGCGGGAGAGTATCATCATCCCAGTGCTTAAACCCGACAAACATCCACTTTGCTTGGATAGCTATGAGCCCATTAACCTGACTAACATTCCATGCAAACTGTTGGAGCGGATGGTCAGTCGGCGGTTGTGTTGGATTCTGGAGACTCGAGGTTTACTGGCTTCATGCCAGGGCGGTTTTCGCCATTGTCAATCTACCACCGAGTCTGCAATCCGCACAGCCTTTTCCAGGCGCCATCACCTTGTTGCCGTCTTCTTTGATATGCACAAAGCATACGATACCACCTGGTGACGCCACATCCTCAACACTTTACATGACTGGGGCCTCCGGGGCTCCCTACTGATTTTTATCCAGAATTTTTTAGGTGTCCATACCTTTCGTGTTCAAATTGGTGCTTCCCTGAGCTCCTCTCATACCCAGGAAAATGGGGTTCCTCAGGGTTCCGTTTGAAGCATTCCATTATTTTTAATCGCCATCAACGGTTTAGCAACAGTGGTTGGATCTTCGGTGTCCCGCTCTCTTTATGCTGATGACTTTTGTCTCTCTTTTAGTTCCTGCAGCACCCAAGTTGCCGAGCGCAGGTTGCAAGGTGCTATTCGGAAGGTGCAGTCTTGGGCACTTACCCAAGGCTTTCAGTTTTCTGCTGCCAAGACCAGAGTGATGCACTTCTGTCGGCATCGGACCGTCCACCCGCACCCTGAACTTTATCTTAATGACGAACTGCTTACCATAGTGGACACCCATCGCTTTTTAGGACTGGTCTTTGACGCCCGGCTGACGTGGCTCCCCCACATTCGTCAGCTGAAACGGAAGTGCTGGCGCCATCTCAACCTTCTCCGACACTTGGGTCATACAACCTGGGGTGCCGACCGCTCGACGGTGTTGAGGCTTTACACAGCTCTGGTGCAGTCCCGTCTCGATTTTGGGTGCATTTCCTATGGGTCTGCGGCACCTTCGGCATTGCACCTACTGGATCAGATTCACAACTGTGGGGTTCGCATCGCGACGGATGCCTTCCGCACCAGCCCAGTGAACAGCTTATTAGTGGAGGCTGGGGTCCCACCCTTGGGGGTCCGCCGCCGACACCTACTTGTGGCTTACGCAGACCATGTGTATTGCTCCCAGGCCACCCGAACCATCGTGGTCGTCCGTCCCTATCAGCGACGCTCCAGATCAGGTCATACGATTGCCTATCGGGTTCAGTCCCTCCTGCAGGAGGTTGAGTCTTCTCCCCTTCCATCTCCCTATCAGGTCCGTGCATGTACACCTCAGTGGTGCTTGCCACGGCCGTCTAAGAGGCTGGACTTGGCCCATGGGCCCAAAGACTCAGTTCCACTGGAGGAGCTCCGGTGTTAGTTCTCGGCTGCCGTAGCGCAGTTCCCTGAGTATGACCTGCTCTACACCGATGGTTCTCTGGTTGATGGCCACGTGGGATTTGCTTATCTTCATGGTCATCACGTGGAACAGCACTCTCTGCCGAATGGCTGCAGTGTTTACACTGCAGAGCTGGTGGCCATTCACAGAGCTCTCGTGCATATTCGGTCCTGCTCAGGTGAGTCTTTTCTTCTTTGCAGCGACTCCCTGAGCAGCCTTAAAGTGCTGGACCAGTGTTACCTGCGGTCTACCCTGGTGTTGGCCATCCAGGAGACACTTTATGCCGTTATACAGTCTGGGCAATCGGTGGTGTTCATCTGGTCTCCAGGCCATGTTGGTATCCCGGGCAATGAATGTGTTGACAGGTTTGCCAAGCAGGCTGTCAGTATGCCCAGTCTAGAGATCGGCCTCCCGGCTTCTGATCTCCGTTCATCATTGTTGCGCCAATGGGTGCATCGGCTTTGGGATGCTGAGTGGTGTAGCCTGAATAGCTCAGAATTCCATGCATGGGTTTAAGGTCAGTTGATGTCACATTGGCACTAAATTCAAACACAATTTTTCCTATGTTTCCATTGGTGTACAACATGTTTTTGTTGTTGTTGTGGTCTTCAGTCCGCAGACTGGTTTGATGCAGCTCTCCACACTAACCTGTCCTGTGCAAGTCTCTTAATCTGAGAATATGTGCGGCAAATTACATCCTTTTGAATCTGCTTACCATATTCGTCCCTTGGTCTCCCTCTGCGATTTTTACCCCACATGCTTCCTTCTAATGCTAAGTTAACAATTCCTTGATGTCTCAGAATGTGTCCTACCAATCTATCCCTCTTCTTAGTCAGGATACGCCAGAAACTCATTTTCTCCCTGATACAGTTAAGCACCTCCTCATTAGTTACGTGATCTACCCATCTAATTTTCATCATTCGTCTGTAGCACCACATTTCAAAAGCTTCTATCATATTTTTATCTGAACTTCTTATTGTCCACGTTTCACTCCCAAACAATGCTACACTCCAGACAAATGCTTTCAGAAAGAACTTACTAATATTTAAATCAATATTGGATGTTAACAAGTTTCGATGTGACGCCAATCCAACATGTCAGGAGTGTGGGCGTGCATCCCATCCAGACGCCCCCTGTACCCCACCTCCAGTGTGCGTCAATCAGCAGCATCCTCCTTGTTCGCCCGACTGTTCTGTACTCCACAAAGAGCGCAAGATCTTGGAGTATAAGACCCTGGACCGGCTGACATACGCAGAGGCTAGACATAAGTATTTGAAGCTCCATCCTGTCACCATGACAACGTCTTACGCCATAGTAGCTTCATCGTCAGTCTCCAGACCATCTGTACTACGAATGCCAGTGGGCCCCCAGGCCCGAACCACTGCACCTGCCCCTTTGACAGTTGGGGGTGCTACTCCTTCGGTTGCTCCCACACTTTTCACGTTGGGAGCAACAGACAAACCATTGCGGGGGACGTCGGTCCCCACCCTAGCGCCAGAGAAACAACAGCCTTCTCCGGCTCCTCTCGCCCGGAAGGGGTCCCACGGGACACTCCCTTTCGAGGCTTCTCTTCGTGGGAAAGTGGATCCCAGTAAATGGCTGAAGGATCCCGCAGCTGGTGATCGAGGGGCCTCCACCTCTTCATCGGCATCTGCAGCCCCTGTTGAGAAGCCCCCACGGCCCTTAACACCCAAGGGCCAGCGAGAGGGTAAAAAGAAAGAAAAAAAGAAAAAGGATTCTTTGGTGGCTTCCAAGCCACCCACACCCACATCTCTGCTTCAGAGGATGAAGTCGAGATCCTCGCCTCCGCTGAGGATCTCGCACTTCTTGATTCGCCTGAACATAGGAGCTCTGCACATCCAGAATCACCTATGGTCTTAGATTCTGTAGATCCTGACCGTAATGCGGCAGATGTTCCTATGGAATGATCTTCTTTTCTTTCTTTTCTTTTATGGCTTTACAGCGAGGAGAAAGAGTTATTCTCCAGTGGATTTGCGGCGGCTTCTTTCATCACCTGGCCGAGCTGCGCCAATTACTGTGGCGCTACCCTGCACTTTGTACCGCCCTACAAGAAACATGGTTTCCAACTCAGCGGACCCCTGCCCTTCGTGGGTATCGGGGCTACTACCGCAACAGGACCCTTTACGACAGGGTGTCTGGCGGTGTCTGCCTGTATGTCCTGGACACTGTACCCAGTGCCACTCAACACCACTCTTGAGGCAGTGGCTGTCAGAATCCGGGCAACGCAGGAATTCACTGTCTGCAGCTTGTACCTTCCTCCGGATGAGGCCTTGTCTCTCAACAACCCAACTTCCCCCACCATTCCTCATTTTGGGGGACTTCAACGCCCACAACCCTTTGTGGGGTGGACTCCAGACCACAGGCCACGGTAAAGATGTAGAGATATTATTGGAGCAACAAGACCTTTTCCTCCTGACTACAGGTGCCCCCACGCATTTTAGCGTGACACAGGACACGTATTCAGCGATCGACCTCTCTGTCTGCAGCCCCAGCCTTCGACCACACCTCGGTTGGCGTGTGCATGAGGACTTGTGTGGCAGTCACCACTTCCCAATCATTGTGTCGCTCCCGCAGTACCAAGCTGCAGACAGCTTACCCCGTTGGTGTCTCCGTAGGGCTGACTGGCCAGTCTATGCTTCAACCGCTGTCATCTCTGCACCACTGCCAGATGACATTGACAATGCAGTCCAGCAGGTGACTGATGGTATTGTCATGGCCGCTGAGCTAGCAGTTCCACAAACCGCCAGTTCCACTAGGCGTAGGTCCGTGCCTTGGTGGACACCAGAGATTGCTGAGGCTATCCGGGAACATCGGCGAGCGCTCCAGCACCATTGACGCCACCCTTCCGTGGAGAATTTGGTGGCCTTGAAACGGCACCGTGCGCGTGCTCGACGACTCATACAGCAGAGCAAGCAGAATTCGTGGGAGCGGTATGTAGCCAGTATCAGCTCCCGCACCTCCCTGACTCAGGTATGGACGCAAGTCCGACGCGTCTTTGGATACCGCCCGCCGACAGGAATCCCATCCCTCACCATCCAGGGTGTGCTCTGCACGCTCCCAACAGCTATCGCCGAGCATATGGCAGAGCACTACGCATGATGCTCTGCGACTGTCCGACTTCTGCTCCCACAAAGAGCGGGCTGAGCGGAAACAGTTATCCTTCCGCACTCGTCGTCAGGAAATATACAACGACCCGTTTAGCGAGTGGGAGTTCCGAACTGCCCTTGCTGCGTGTCCTGATACAACTCCAGGACCAGATAGGATTCACGGCCAATTCCTCCGACACCTTTCACCAGAGTTACAACGCTGCATTCTCGCCCTGTTTAATCATCTATGGGCAGAGGGCACTTTCCTGTCGCAGTGGCGGGAAAGCACTATCATCCCGGTGCTGAAACCTGGTGCAGATCCCCTGGTGGCTGACAATTACCGTCCGATCAGCCTCACCAATGTTCTCTGCAAGCTCTTCGAACGTATGGTGAGTCAGTGGCTTATGTGGATCCTTGAAGAGCGTGGACTCCTTGCTCCGCAACAGGCAGGCTTTCGCCAGGGCCATTCTACCATTGACAACCTCGTGTCACTGGAGTCGGCCATTCGCACGGCGTTTGCTAGGAGTGAGCATTTGGTTGCTGTATTTTTCGACCTTCAAAAGGCGTATGACACCACCTGGCGCCATCATATTTTGACGACTCTGCATGACTGGGGCTTACGTGGCGCCCTTCCTACTTTTATTCGCAATTTTCTCTCCCTCGCTTCGGGTGTGGGTTGGGGCATCTTTAAGCTCCCCCCGTATTCAAGAGAACGGTGTCCCACAGGGCTCTGTCCTCAGTGTCCCGTTGTTTTTAGTGGCAATTAATGGTCTCGCTGCGGCTGTGGGGTCATCGGTCAGTTGCTTCCTGTTCGCCGATGACTTCTTTTTGTATTTCAGCTCCGTTAGCAGCGGCGTAGCTGAACGGCGGCTGCAGGGTGCCATCCGAAAGGCCCACTCATGGGCCTCTACTCACGGCTTTCAGTTCTCCGCCTGAAAAACCCGCGTGCTGCACTTCTGTCGCCGTCGGGTAGTTCACCCTGACCCAGAGATCTACTTGGGTGGTGAACTACTTCAGGTTGAGGAACCACATCGCTTCCTGGGCATGGTCTTCAATGCCCGGCTGACTTGGGTGCCACACCTACGTCAGCTGAGACAGAAGTGTTAGCAGCATTTAAATGTTCTTCGATGCCTCAGCCATACTAGTTGGGGAGCAGCACGTTCCACCCTTCTTCAGCTCTACAAGTCACTTATTCTGTCTCGGCTTGATTACGGGAGCTTGGTTTATGACTCGGCAGCCCCTTCTGCCTTATGGGTCCTAGACCCTGTCCACCACACAGGTGTGCGTCTCACAACAGGGGCTTTTCGCACCAGTCCCGTAACGAGCCTTTTAGCTGAAGCTGGTGTTCCCCCTCTGCAGTATCGCCGGCAACGGTTGTTGGTGTCTTGCATCGCCCGGGTTCATTCTTCACCCTGCCATCCCAATCGCAAGCTTCTCTTCCCACTTTATTCACTCCCTTCCCCACGATGTCGGCCCAGGTTGGGTCTTCCGATTGCGGTCCGTGTCCGTTCCCTTCTCTCCTCACTTGATTCCCTACCACTTCCTCCACCTTTCCATTACTCCCCCCGTATCTCCCCATGGACAATTCCTCGTCTGGAGCTTCGGTTGGATTTGTCCTGGGATTCGAAAGCCTCTATTCCACCACTGATTCTCCGTCGCAGGTTCCACGCACTGCTTGACACATACCACGGTGCTAACATCATCTACACAGACGGTTCTTTGGTTGATGGCCATGCTGGATATGCCTTTATCTATGGTGACCACATCGAACAGCGGTCATGGCCTTGTGGAAGCAGCATCTTCACCGTGGAACTGGTCGGTATTTTGAGAGCTCTTGAACACCTCAGAGCTCGCCCCAGGGGGTCGTTCGTCATCTGTAGCGACTCCCTGAGTGGTTTACAGGCCCTCGACCAGTTTCTACCGAAACACACTGTGGTGCAAGCCATTCAAGATGCTGTCTTCACCCTTGGCGAGTCAGGCTGTTCTGTCACCTTTGTCTGGACTCCGGGCCACATCGGTATACCGGGCAATGAACGCGTCGATCAGCTGGCCAAGCAGGCCACTAATTCACGGTCCCTGGATATTGGCCTCCCAGACTCGGACCTCCAAACCCAGTTGATCTGCAAGGTACTTCGGGTTTGGAATTCTGAATGGGCAGACTCGACCAAACCCAATAAGCTCCGTGTTGTCAAGCCCTCTACCGCTGTGTGGAAGACCTCCCTGAGGGTTTCTCGCAGGGAGTCGATTGTCCTTTGCCGTCTCCGTATAGGCCATACTTGGCTCACGGATGGTCACCTTTTGCATCGCGAGGACCCTCCTCAGTGTCAATTTGGTGTGCCTTTGACAGTCGCCCACATCTTAATTGAATGCCACAATTTAGCCGCAGCACGACAATGTTTTAATCTTCCTGATGCTTTGCAGCTTGCATTAGCTAACAACAGCTCCACGGTTGACTCTGTTTTAAATTTTATGCATGAGTGTGGATTTTACAAGTCAATTTAAAGTTTGTGTTTGTCTGTCATTGCTCTGTCCTCCACCTGCTTAAGACTGTTAGGTAGGTGGTTTCAACGTGTTCCAGAGTTGCTGGATGTGTTTCTTATATCCCTGTGACCATCCAGCAAAAACACTCTTGTTCTGTTTCAGCTGTTTTATCCCTTCTTCGTTTTTAATCATATCCTTTCTTTATAATAGTCTGAGAGTTTTAATAATCAACTTGTTAACGTATTTCCTTAGGAACGCTTAACAAACTGTTTTATCTCTTTGACTGGAACAAGGGACTGATAACCGTCACTGTTTAGTCCCTTCCAAAACCCAACAACAACAACAATAATAACAAGTTTCGCTTCTTCAGAAACGCTTTTCTTCCCGTAGCCATTATGCATTTTATATCTTCTTTACTTCGGCCATCAGAAGTTATCTTGCTACCCAAATAACAAAATTCATCTACTACTTTTATTGTCTCATTACCTAATCTAATTCCTTCAGCATCACCTGATTTTCTGACATTGCATGCCATTACCTTCGTTTTACTCTAGTTAATGTTCATCTTATATCTTCCTTTCAAGACACTGTCCATCCCATTCAATTGCTCTTCCATATCTTTTGTGATCTCTGACAGAATTATTATGTCATCAGCAAACCGCAATGTTTTTATTTCTTCTCCCTGTACTTTAATTCCCTCTCCAAATTTTTCCTTCCATTCCTTCACTGCCTGCTCAATGTACCAATTGAACAACATTGGGGAAAGGCTACAACCCTGTCTTACTCCCTTCCAAATCTCTGCGTCCCTTTCTTGCCTTTCGACTCTAATAACCACTGTCTGGTTTTTGTATAGGTTGAATATAACTCTTCGCTTCCTATATTTTACCCCTGATACCTTCAGAATTTGGAAGAGTGTATTCCAGTCGACATTGTCAAAAGCTTTCTCCAAATCGACAAACGTTAAAAACGTAGGTTTGCCTTTCCTTAGCCTATCTTCTAAGATAAGTCGTAATGTGAGTATTGCCTCCCGTGTTCCTACATTTCTCCTAAATCCAAACTGATCTTCCCCGAGGTCGGATTCCACAAGTTTTTCCATTCGTCTGTAAATAATTCGTGTTAGTATTTTGCACCCATGACTTATTAAACTGATAGTTCTGTAATTTTCACACTTGTCCGCACTTGCTTTCTTTGGAATTGGAATTACAATATTCTTCTCGAAGTCGGAGGGTATTTTCCCTGTCCCATACATCTTGCATACCAGGTGATACAATTTTTTCATGACTGGCTTTCCTAACGACATCAGCAGTTCAGACAGAATATCATCTACTCCAGTGGGCCTTGTTTCGACTCAAGTTCTACAGCGCTCTGTCAAATTCTTCTCGCAGTATCGAATCTCTTATCTCATCTTCCTCCACTTCATCTTCCATTTCTAGGATACTGCTTACAAGTTTATTTCCTTTGTATAGGCCCTCTATATATTCCTTCCACAGTTCAGCTTTTCCCTCTTTGCTTAGTACTGGTTTTCCATCTGAGTTCTTGATATTCATACAGCTGCATTTCTAGTCTACAAATATCTCTTATTTTCCTGTAGGCGGTATCTATTTTTCCCCTTGTTATGCATTCTTCTACGGTTCTGCATTTGTCCTCTAGCCACTCCTGCCTAGCCAGTCTGCACTTCCTGTCAATCTCATTTTTCAGGTGTTTGTACTCGATTTTTCCTATTTCACTTGCTGAATTTTTATATTTTCTCCTCTCATCAATTAAGCTCAGTATATCCTGTGTTATTCAGGCATTTCTATTAGGCCTCGTCCTTCTGCCTGTATGGTCCTCTGCAGCCATCACTACCCTATCT
This sequence comes from Locusta migratoria, assembly GCA_026315105.1. Lineage (NCBI taxonomy): Eukaryota > Metazoa > Arthropoda > Insecta > Orthoptera > Acrididae > Locusta > Locusta migratoria. The sequence goes on along the minus strand of CM048749.1, from coordinate 140,792,044 downwards.
CTCAGAGCTACCCATTCTTCTTCTCAACCACCTCTGGTTCCTTCAGTTTGTCCAGGTTCCATCGCCTAACCTTTCTACCTTTCTGCAGTCTCTTAAGTTTTAATCTGCAGTTCATAACTAATAAGTTATGGTTGGAGTCTATATCTGCCCCTGGATGTGTCTTACAGTTTAGAACCTGGTTTCTAAATCTATTCCTTACTATTATAAAGTCAATCTGGTACCTTCCAGTGTTTCCTGGTCTCTTCCACGTATACAGCCTTCTTTTATGGTGATTAAACCAAGTGTTTGTCATCATTAAATTGTGCTCTGCGCAAAATTCTACCAAGCGATCTCCTCTTTCATTCCTTTTCCCCAGTTCATATTCACCTACTACAGTTCCTTCTCTTCCCTTCCCCACTACAGAGTTCCAGTCCCTCATCACAATCAAGTTTTCATCTCTCTTATTTCCTCATACATTTTTTCGATATCCTCATCATCGGCCGTGCTAGTTGGCATATAAACTTGCACTACTGTGGTCGGTGTTGGCTTCCTGTCTATCTTTACTACGATAATCTGTTCACTGTGCTGTTCATAGTAATGTACCCGCATTCCTATTTTCTTATTCATTATCAGACCTACTCCTGCGTTGCACTGAACTGCAGTAAGCGAAGAATACATTACGAACAAACGGCGGGAACATGACAAACCTTACCTGTATGTGTATTGGCAATTGAAAGGAGTGTAGGAGGTGGAGAGTGAGTTATTGAGACGGTCCTGAAGTCAGAAAATCAGGTTTCTAATTGGTCACCAAAGACCAATTCGACTTTTGGCATAATTTCGATTAAACTACCACACTTCATATCAACCAACAAGCAACTGAGAAGTAGAGCAGCTGAAAATAATCTTAGAAGTTCGGATGTATCACATTGTTGCACACCAGTTATCTATATACAACTTAGATGTATAACTGTGATCTCTGATGATATGATACATTAAAGCAATATTCAAACGAAGTAACCAACCCATTTTCAGAACTAAACAGACTAACTGAATGTTTTCGATACATCAGTGAAATCGTAAACAATGGTCCACTAAGCATATCAAAATACACAGTGCATTATTTATAGTTGAGCCGGAATAGCATGAGCCTTGGTGCTTGCGCCAAACAGCTTTGAGTGCCGACTGCCAGGGTTGCCAACTCGATAGTATGAAATACCTCTGACCACAGTTTGAAAACCCTCTGATACGGAATTTCTCATTTTTTATATAATTACATAAGTACCGGTGTATATGGCCAAGATAACTTGACGATTTTATTGGTGCTGCCCCAAATCTGCAGTAGTTGAAAGATATTCATTTATTTACAAGCACCGCCAACATTACAATGCTCCTTGAGGCAATGTATTACTGTAAACAATAAACATTGTTAGAATAACGTTTCCAGCACTGCAACAAGCAGCGGATGCTGCATTCAAACATGCTTCCTGCAGCTCCCAACAGCCATTGCGCCAATCGTCAGGTTATCGTGGCCAAATAATGTATAATGTGTGGGTGTCCCATTTAAGCTGATACATAGAAATAAGTCGAAAAATAAAAATATTCACCGTATCCAAAAATGAATATCTCCAGGGGATGATCTGCCTGACCTGAACTCAAATATCCTTCGCTCCTGGATGTACCCTTGTCCACTAAGTAAATTAATTATCATCGTAAATGGAATATTTCATAACAAAACCTTTTCGTTGCTATGAAGACATACAATGTAATACATTCGGATATTCCGCGAAGACAAATTATTAAATATCGAAATGGCTGCCTTATACTACCACCTGAATGGCTAACGACACATGCAGCGGCCGTTGCCAGCGTGGAAACACTCCACAATATGCCACGACATGGTGAATAAAATTTAACCAAAACGAGGAAAATTACCATGCATAGGGCGGGGAGAAGGGGGGGAGGAGGAGGTTTGATTTCAGGTCAGGCAGATGTCCCCCTTGGAGATATTCATTTTGTGTCTGGAACATTTTTGGGTTTGATGCGTATTTTTTCGAGATATTTAAATTTGTCGGATTAAATGGGAAACTCGGTATAAGCAGAAAAAATTACTCCTCAGTTCACTTACCTCATTGCCTTGATGCTGGAACGTCAGGATCTGAATCGGTCTCAATTATTTCATTCACACTACCGGTACTGGTAGAGGATGTAGTTTGGTATTTATTCCACATCAACACAATGTCCTTCAATACGCTATCAGGAATTTGGTAATCAAAACAACACCTCCCAACACGTTTTAGACCTGCCCTAATACAAAGAATTCCATTTAGCACATCTTCTCCCATTCTGTTCCTTAATTCAGTTTTCACTAAATTCATCTGGCTAAATGTATGCTCAATTTCAGCATTAGACCATGGCAAAACTAATACACACAAAGCTAACTTAGAAAGATCTTCAAATGGTTTTTCTTCACAAGCATCTGTATAGTTAGCAACTTCATGACAAAAGTCAAATATGCTTCCAGTATGTTGCCAATCGACCAACGTAAAATCTATTTTCGTAATTTCATCGACTGTAAACTTCATAAGTTCTGCCAATGGAACTATTGATGGTTTGAACACACGCAGGCATTCACTGGGTGAAAGCATTGGCACTTTTTGAAGAATTTCTATATTTGTAGGTAACCGTTGTTGTAGTTGAGTTCGCTACAAAATTAATACACCTTTCCCTGATCACTACTTCAACCAAGGCCGTACCCAGAGGGGGGGGGGGGGGGGTCAGAGGGGTTGAAACACCCCCCCCCCCCGAAATTTTCCAAAGATAACTATTTTTAAACATATATGAATGGTATTTTCTCAAATTATAATTGATCTTCATAAGCAAAGAACCAAGAGTTTCAAAACAGTGTCTGCTTCAACTTAAAATGGACATGACAATATTTCATTACAACATTAATGAATGATATGAAGACCTCGGGGGTACATAATGAAAACCCTTAACTTCTGTATTTTTAATGTACAGTATTTGATGCAAATAATCATATCTGACAGAATGTTTCATTTTCTTCAAATAGTACAAGAAGTTGCAGAAGTTGGCAAATATAAATATTAAAACATGTAATAGAAACTATTTTTCAAACATAAAAGTCGTCATATCTCAGTACTTCATAAAAGAGGGTTATCATTATTTTCGCCCGTGGTCTTCATATAATCGACCTTATGGAGATACTGTATACCGAAAGGTCATTTTCCTTTGTGTTGTATTATTGACATTTGCACTTTTGTGTGACCAAAATGGTTGTGGCTGGAATATTTTGTCTGATGGAAAAGTTGTTCGAATCTTCTTCGTGAGTAATTCCGTCTTCAAGACATACTGATAGATTTGGCCCTTTTCGAGTTCTTCTGATTTTCATTTGAGACTTCATCCTGCCCTAGGGCCTTCCACATTAGAGATACCAAAATATCTTGTTAACAAAGGTTGTTTGTCTTGCGATTCTTATCATTTCATAGAGAATATTTTTTCCGTTAAACCAATGGTTTTTAAGTTATATCCGATTAATGATTTAGGCCTTATAGCGGCACCCACTTCCGGTCGGCCGATTCCACCCAAAAGTTGAACGACCTTCCGATTTTGATGTAAGGCAGGTGTGCAAAATTTCATTCAAATCGATTCACGTCTTTTTGAGCTAGAGAGTTTACACACAGAGCCAGGGCCGGCGCAAGGCACGTGCGAAACGTGCGACCGCACGGGGCGGCACTTTCCGAGGGGCGGCAAATCTGCCGCCCGCTTTTTTCCGCTTATAACGATTCCCGCCTTGTCGATGTTTGGAAAAAAATAAAAATAAATGAAAGATAAATATTGAGAAAAATGTATCTGAAATGATTATCCAACCTCTGCTTTTAATTGAAATATTTAATTATTGCTGTTTAGTTGGGGCGGCAGGAAGAGTTATAATACGGCATCTTCGCATTACAACAATATACGTAATTGTAAAGCCCAATTTGCATTTGTGACTTTAATATGCATGAAAATGTCGTAAAGATTTTGAAAAAGGAAAGTTAACTGCAGGTTCGTTTGCAACAAAAGAATAAATCGACTAATACTGATGCATTTATGAGTAAAGTTTTACGACATTTATGACTGATCAATAATGACATCATTCTGCAATCCATAGAAACTACTACAAAAAACTACGGAGGGTTAGATAATGAAATAAGTTAAATTATTGTTAAAGAATAATCTTCTTTTATTTTGCATTAAGTAATTACAAAATAATTATTCACACTCACATTGCATGAAGAGTAGCCGCAAAGGAGAGCCTAATTGTCCGAGAGAACAATATCAATTTTTACAATTGAAAAATATGACAATCAATCAATGATATAGAAAGGAGAAGGCCGCCAAGCTAATTATCTATGGGATAGGACCAGAGACCGCTTGTAATGCTTCATCAAATAGGACAAACTCAACATTCATCCCCAAGAGGGGATTCGAAACCAAACTTCGGAAACTGTGGCATGGCGCCTCGATTTCCTGCCGGCCGCCCCTGTTGAACAAGGGGTGGAAGGAGGACTAATTTCTTCCTCGCCACTGTGACAGCACCGTCGTGTTTATGCCGGAGGAACAGAGAAGGGGAAGCAGTCTGGTGTACACGCCGACGCCAGTATTCTTATGAGTGAAGTGCTGCCAGCCTGTTATACACCGTGCGTACACTCAGAATTAAATTCCCAGAACACGAAATCTAATCTGGAAATTCGAATGCAGTGTTCGATACTACGCTTACATATTAAGCATGAAGCAATTTTGCTAAGTCATTCAGTGGCAGTTTTCGAGTGTTTTACTCTTCCAGCATTATGGAAAAATGGTTGAACGTTACTACGGTCAAACATGTCCAACACCTACAATGGCTAGAATTATTCCGAATGGGTAAATACGCTGCTAGTAATTTCAATGGATAATAAGCCTGGCATCTGTTGGGTTTCGATGTATTTTTGAAATTTTTTGGTATCCGTTTGTGAGTGGTAGTCGGACGTTTTGGTTTTTGAGCCATGAAACAACTGTCTCCGCCTGTATGAACAACAAGTAAACTCTGGCCGGCACTTTCGTTTGACAATACTACCCGCACACTATCACTTTGCCAACATTTGTTTACTACATAATGCGTGTGAATCCATGTTTCATCTAAGTAAACTACTGGTCGCTTTGAATCTAATGAAAATCTGAGAAAGTATGGTCTTTTAGCAACAATACCCTCTCGTCCACACAAAACAAAAAGGTTATTTTTGACACCTTCTAAAACGAAAATCCGTAGAAACAACATTGCTTCTAAGGGTTTCCTTACTAGCTTTGTAGCTCGTTTCTGTTTGACAAACGAGCGAAGATGATCTCGCTGTTGAGTGCCCTAAAACGCCAATCATCATCGTCATCTGTTTGACAAAAGTTGTGCAGTTTTCGCAGTTCGTATTTCTATTGTTCGTAATGCCATTGAAATTGCTGCGTGATAATACATTTATCCATATCATCGGTCACATACTTATTGTGAGCTTCTTCTTCTTCTTCTTCTTCTTCTTCTTGGGCGCTAGGTTAACCGTAGCCTTGCTGTACCTCGTCACGTGGCCTAGTACCTGGCACTACCGCGTCACCACTTTCGCCTTTGCAGGCAATTGGTATTGTTGCGTTCTGTACAACGAAAACTACAGAATTAGTTTCGGTAGTTGGCCGAGAGAGTCAAGATTGGTCAGAAGCACTTTCATTGCGTTTCGTAAGAAGAATTGGTGCGTCCGAATTTCTTGCAACTTTGTATGTAATAGGTAAGTGCTTTTCATATAACGTACAATTAGTATTGCGCCCACTCCCATGAACCACAGACAATGACGAGGTGGGGTGGCTTGCGTGCCTCAACGATACAGATAGCCGTACCGTAGGTGCAACCACATCGGAGGGGTATCTGTGGAGAGGCCAGACAAACGTGTGGTTCCTGAAGAGGGGCAGCAGCCTTTTCAGTAGTTACAGGGGCAACAGTCTGGATGATTGACTGAGCTGGCCTTGTAACATCAGCTAATGTGGCTTTGCCACACAGCTACTGCGAACAGCTGAAAGCAAGGGGAAACTACAGCCGTTACCTTTCCCGAGGTCATGCAGCTCTACTGTATGAACATATGATGATGGCATCCTCTCGGGTAAAATATTCCGGAGGTAAAATAGTCCCCCATTCGGATCTCCGGGCGGGGACTACTCAAGAGGATGTGATCATCAGGAAAGACAATACTAGCATTCTACAGGTCGGAGTGTGGAATGTTAGATCCCTTAATCGAGTAGGAAAATTAGAAAATTTAAAAAGGGAAATGGATAGGTTGAAGTTATATAGAGTGAGGATTAGTGAAGTTCGGTGGCAGGATGAACAGGATTTCTGGTCAGGTGAGTACAGGATTATAAATACAAAATCATTTGGGAGTATCACAGGAGTAGGATTGATAATGAATAAGAAAATAGGAATGCGGGTAAACTACTATGACCAGCACAGTGATCGCATTATCATTGTCAAGATAGATACGAAGCCAACACCGACAACAGTAGTACAGGTTTATATGCCAACTAGCTCTGCCGATGATGAGGAAATCGAAGAAATATATGAGGAGCTAAAGGAAATTATTCAGACAATTAAGGGAGAGGAAAACCTAATTGTTATGGGAGACTGGAATTCAGTAGTAGGACAAGGAAGGGAAGGGAAGATAGTAGGTGAATATGGTCTGGGCAAAAGGAATGAAAGAGGAAGCCGCCTGGTAGAATTTTGCACAGAACATAATTTAGTTATTACAAACACCTGGTTCAAGAATCACAAAAGAAGGTTGTATACGTGGAAGAGACCAGGAGACACCGGAAGATACCAGATAGATTTTATAATGGTAAGACATAGATTTCGGAACCAGGTTTTACAGTGTAAGACATACCCAGGGGCAGATATAGACTCTGACCATAACTTGTTGGTTATGAACTGTAGGCTGAAACTGAAGAAACTACAAAAAGGTAGGAAAATAAGGAGATGGGACTTGGATAAATTGAAGCAACCTGAAGTTCTTAAAAATTTCAGAGGGAGCTTTAGGTAGGAAGGCAAGACCTGCAAAAAATCCTTGGATATCACAGGAGATATTAAATTTAATTGATGAAAGGAGAAAATAAAAAAATGCAGTAAATGAAACAGGCAAAATGGAGTACAGACGACTAAGAAATGAGATTGACAGGAAGTGCAAAATGGCTAAGCAGAAGTGGCTAGAAGGCAAATGCAAGGATGTGGAAGATGTAGGGGAAAAATAGATACAGCCTACAGGAAAATAAAAGAAACATTTGGAGATAAGAAAAACAGCTCTATGAATATCAAGGACACTGATGGAAAACCAGTTCTCAGCAAAGAAGGGAAAGCTGAAAGGTGGAAAGAGTATATAAAGGAAATGAACTTCGAGACAATATTGTAGGAAGGGAAGAGGATGTAGATGAAGATGAAATAGGAGATACTGTACTGAGAGAAGAATTTGACAGAACCCTGAAAGACCTAAGTCGAAACAAGGCCCCTGGAGTAGATGATATTCCCTCAGAGCTACTGAAATCTCTGGGAGAAACAGCTATGACAAACCTGTTTCACCTGGTGTGTAAGATGTATGAGACAGGCGTTGTGCCCTTAGACTTTAAGAACAATGTTATAATCCCCATTCCAAAGAAAGCAGGCGCAGACAGGTGTGAAAACTACAGAACCATCAGTTTGATAAGTCATGGTTGTAAAACATTAACACGAATTATATACAGAAGGATGGAAAAACTGGTAGAAGCCAACCTCGGGGAAGATCAGTTTGGGTTCAGGAGAAATGTAGGAACTCGGGAGGCAATACTCACTTTACGGCTTATCCTAGAAGATAGATTAAGAAAAGGCAAACCTACATTTCTAGCTTTTGTAGATTTGGAGAAGGCTTTTGACAATGTTGATTGGAATAAACTCTTTCAAGTTCTGAAGCAAGCAGGAGTAAAATATAGGGAGCGTAAAGTTATTTACAACTTGTACAAAAACCAGACAGCGGTTGTCAGAGTTGAAGGGCATGAAAGGGATGCAGTGGTTGGAAAGGGAGTAAGACAGGGTTGTAGTCTTTCTCCATTGTTATTCAATTTGTACATTGAGCAAGCTATAAAGGAAAGCAAGGAGAAATTTGGCGAAGGAATTAAAGTTCAGGGGGAAGATATAAAAACATTGCGTTTTGCCGACGACATAGTAATTCTGTCAGATACAGCAAAGGACCTGGTAGAGCAATTGAACGAAATGGACAGTGTGCTGAAAGGTGCATATGAACATTAACAAGAGCAAAACTAAGGTAATGGAGTGCAGTGTAAGAAAATCAGGTGATGCTGAAGGAATTAGATTGGGTAATGAAGCAATAAAGGAGGTAGATGAATTTTGTTACTTGGGCAGTAAAATAACAAATGATGGTCGCAGTACAGAGGATATAAAATGCAGAATGGTAATGGGTAGAAAAGCGTTCTTGAAAAAGAGAAATTTGTTAACATCGAATATTGATTTGAGCCTAAGGAAGTCCTTTCTGAAGGCATTTGTATGGAGTGTTGCGTTGTATGGGAGTGTGACATGGACGATAAATAGTGCGGACAGGAAGAGGATTGAGGCTTTTGAAATATGGTGCTACAGAAGAATGTTGAAGATTAGGTGGGTGGACCGCGTAACTAATGAGGAGGTACTGAACAGAATTGGGGAGAAAAGAAATTTCTGGCATACCTTGACTAAAAGAAGGGATAGATTGGTAGGACACATTCTTAGACATCAAGGAATTGTGAATTTAGCATTGGAGGGAAGTGTGTGGGGTAAAAATCGCAGAGGAAGACCAAGAGATGGATACAGTAAGCAGATTCAGACACATGTAGGTTGCCGTTCTTATGTGGAGATGAAGAGGCTTGCTCAGGATAGGGTATTGTGGAGAGCTGCATCAAACCAGTCTCCGGACTGAAGACCACAACAACACAGTATTGCGCATGCACGTTACTCATAAGTTACATTTTTCTTCTTCAAGATATCAGAATAGGAAAATTTATTTTTCTTATGATCTGTTACTTCAAAAATTGGCAAGTCGGCAAATAAGCACGCGTCGTCCTATTAGCTAGAAAGAAAATAAAAGGCAGAAAAGTGAAGTGATATGGCGATGACTAATTTGTTACCCCCTTACTCCATAATAAAGACACGAAAGAACTGACACATGGAATTTACGACAGATGTCGAGTGCCAGTTCTTTGAAATGAACAACCCCAGTGCAGTGAGTTAATATACGAGGCGCGTCCAGAATGTAAGTTCCGTTTGGTAATAAAATGAAATTGTACACAGATACAGAAGAAATTTTTATTGCACAAAATTCTACAACTCTTAGACTACTTTTCCACATAACGAAATTTTTCAGGCATTTGTCATAGCGTGGCACCAGGTTTTGTCCACCTTCTTCATAGAAATCTGCCGCCTGTGTCTTCAACCATTTGGAAACAGTTTCTTTCAGCTCGTCGTAATTGGTGGAGTGATGAGCACTAATTGTAAACCTACGGTTTTCCTGGATCTTGTCATCAATTGCGTGAACCAGTTCTTCCGTAACCAAAGGTGGACGCCCACTTCGTTCTTCGTCGTGCACATCACTACGCCCGCCACTGAACTGTCGGACCCATCTTCTCACCACAGAATCGCTCATCGCATTCGGTCCGTAAACATCGCAAATTTGCCGATAAATTTCACTTGGTTTCACTTTCCTTGCATTCAGAAACCGAATCACCGACCTGATTTCAATCAACGCCGACATTTCAAACAAGCACAAGAAAGGGTTCGTAACTGTCAGCGTTCTCCAAATGGCGCACGATCTTCTCCTTGATACACATCGTCTACAGCGCATGTGCGGAACTGCAGTCACAGCGCTGCAGCGGAGATAAATTGAAACGGAACTTACTTTCTGGACGCGCCTCGTATTTCGACTAGCATTAGTACCCGTAGATGCCCGCGTGTGCATTTATTGCATTATTATGTTACTCCATCTCCTCCTACTTCTTCGCTCCATTGTCTTCCGCCCTACTCTTTGACCGTTTCAACTGTGTCTGTAATGAAATTCAGCCTGAAATTTAATTTCACATGGCTCTATTCTTATAACTTCATCTCCTGAACAGAGTATCCTACAGTAATATAAGATTTCACACACATTTGAACATTTTTGTAAATTCACAAGGCTTATTAAAATTAGCTAGATTTTTTCAATCAGGTTTGACTCCATTTTTGAGCTGGTGCCCAGCGACTGTTTTCAAATGTTCAAATGTTTGATAAGCTTAAGGGACTTAACTGCGGGGTTATCAGTCCCTAAACTTACAAACTACTTATCAACTACCTTATACTAAAGACGATACAAACATCCATGCTCAGGGGGATTCGAACCCCCGACCGTAGCGGCCGTGTAGACTGTAACTGGCGCGCCGTAGACCGCTCAGCCACCGCGGCCGGCTTTACTGTTTTTTACAAATCTGTAGAGAATGACACCAATGTGTCGCAATGTTTCTTTTTTTATTGTTTTTATTTTCCAGGTCTACATAGATTTCGGGCACAGTGCGGCTATTCTCAATGCTTTGAGTTACGTTTACATCTATACCGTTATGCTGAACGTAACTGTCAATATGACGGTTTAGATGTAAGCACATATTAAAAGCTACGAGACTGGCCACTCAGTGGCCAAAACACAGATATGTCTGAAAACTAAAAACAAAAATTGCGATTGATTGCTGACATTTACTAAAAATTCCATAAACTTTTCTTAAAACAAAAAAACGGCGGGGGGGGGGGGGGGCAGTTGGGCTTGCGCCGGCCCTGACACAGACACAGATACATACATCACTCCGAAAATGGGCCGCATGGCTTCAAAGGATCCTGAAAGGTAAAGATCTGTCAAAAACCGGAGGTCGAAACAAATCGTGATCACTATACTTTCCAGTTTTAATACTTCATATATGAAAGTAAAAACTCGCTGGCAGCTATTCTGCTAGTTAATATGACAGCTCTGAGCGCGTTCGACGACCGAAACCCACATGTCAATGAAGAAACAATACCGCGGAAGTAACAAAACACGAACTTTATACAGGAGAGGCAAGAAACCGTCTAAAATGCTTAAAACGGTACGTGACTTAAAAGTGGTAAATTTGAATCGTGACACTGTTATTAAATTTCTGATCATATTAGAAATTTTTGCCACTGTGATTTGTTAAATAACCAATATACGCTTGGCTGCGCATTCTCAGAATATTGTGCCGGTCGCGGTGGCCGAGGGGACTGAGGCGCTCGTCACGGTCTGCACGGCCACTTCGGTCGGGGGTTCGAATCCCCCCTCGGGCATGGATATCTCTGTCGTCCTTAGGATTAGCTAGTTCATAAGTAGTTTGTAAGTTTAGGTACTGACGACCCCGTAGTTAAGTCCCATAAGCTCTACCAACAATTGATATCAGAATATTGTTGGCGTTTTTCTCCGAGTCTTAAGAGGAAGCTTTAGATTTCCTTTTTCTGTCATTACCTAAGTCACCGCAATATTCTTAGTATTTAATTTCAACAACCTTGCGTCCGTCATCTCCCGTTAAGTTTTCCGAATTTTCTGATCCACGATTAGCACAAATATGCTACTGTCGTTTCCATTGCCAACTGAATTACTTTTAGCATTCTTGCATACGGACAACTGTGATTCTAGGTATAGAAATTTGTAAATTAATTTAGGAGCATCATAGACTTAGCTGAGATTCACGTATAGATGAGAATGACAATATCAATAATGTTATTAATAAAAACCAAAAGAAAAGCAGCACAGACAGGACTAAGCTTCATACCACTGTTATTTGGATACAGTTAATAAAACATCTTTCTCATCTCTGTGACTCACTCTGAAAAAGGTGTCTTCAGTGGTGGACTAAGACTGTTGGAGGCCCGGGGCAGTGGCAAAACAAAATGTCCCCCCCCCCCACCCCGTCCACTTGGAGATACATTTATTACAATAAAAAAGAATTGGCGCCCCCCCCCCCCTCCAGGACGAGAGTCACGGAAGTATAAAAGTAGCTTTCTAGATTTGGAGGCCCCAGCAGAACGAGAAGCCAAAAGCGCTCAATAAATGTGTTTTACAGTTATTTGGAGGCCCTGGAAGCCCCCCAGACCAGAGGCCCAGGAAGTTCCTCCAACCCCCGCCCCCTCCATAGTCCGCCACTGGGTATCTCCACTTTCATATGCTAAATTCATCCAAGAAACAATTTCTTCCTCCGTGAAAATATCGTCTTGAGGCACGTTGTCCATTTTCATAAACTAAACGATAACCAAGGAGACGCTTTCGAAAACTGTAGGTCCGGAACCAGAGGTAAACAATGTGCTGCATGCGCTTTCGCACTAACGCGGTATTGTTTAAATGTTTATCACATCCTAAACAATCTACTTACGTGCTATATTATTCTCTTGTAGATAGGCGGTGGTTACATCAATTTTTTCGCTGATTCAGATATGCGGTTTTGATTTACTTCGACGTGTTTGTTTTTTTGTTTTTGTTTTTGTTTTTGCTTTGTGTGTGTGTGTGTGTGTGTGTGTGTGTGTGTGTGTGTGTGTGTGTGTGTGTGTGATTCTTCTTTTAATAATCAATAATTTGACACTCTGGCAGCTTCAGTATATGCGCTGAGACTCAAGGATATCAACTAACTGAAAAACGCTAAATCAGGAATTTGTTAGTTACGCGGTATTGTTTCTTTACTAACTATATATTTCAGGCAACATGGTCTATTTGCACTTTAGAACAAAGTAAAATGAATATTATCTAAATATATGTAGTATGATTTGAAAATATGCAACAGGGAAAATTATTTTCGTACTTGAAATTAAAAGTTGCTAAGCTTTCAACTTTGAAACTCTTTTTCTCAAATTGTCTAGAAATTATATGTTAATGCAAGAACATATTGATCTATAAAAAACGTCTTATTTTTTAGACAAAATTCTCGAGTCTGATCATACTTTATTTTAATCCTAACTTATGTTAATAAAAGGGCAAAAAGCTTAAAATTGCCTGGAAATGTTTAACTAAAAAATGCACAGTCTGTTGCAATACTATTGCAACAGAGACTGTGCATTTTTTAATTATTCAACACTGTTGCTGCACCAGCCACCGCCGCCACCACCACCACCACCACCACCATCATGGAATCAGGGCCAGCGCAAGCCCAAATGCCGCCCCGTGCGAGCTGCTAAATTGCCGCCCCTTCCCACGCCCCGTATTTTTTTTTTTTTTCCAAAACGTTTGTGGGATTTTATTTAAACAAATGAGTAGGAAATGTCAGCAATCAATCGCAATTTTTGTTTTTACTTTTCTGATCTATCTAGTTTTGGCCACTGAGTTTTTGAAGTAATAAATATAAATTTTCCTATTCTGCAGTCTTGAAGGAGAAAAATTCTAACTTGTGAATAAAGCGCATTGTATGAAATGCACTACCCATTACACCCCAAGTTGCAAGAAATTCGGACGTATTAATTATTCTGTTCTTACGAAACATAATGAAAGTGCTTCTGACCAATCTTAGCTCCCTCGGCCAACTACCAAAACAAATTCTGTAGTTTTCGTTGTAGAGAATGCAGCAATACCTATTGCCTGAAAAGGTGAAGTGGTGACGCGGCAGTGCCAGGAAATAGGACACATGACGAGGTACAGCGAGACTACGGTTAAACTAGCGTCCAAGAAGAAGAAGCAAAAAGCTCACAATAAATATATGACCGATGATATGGATAAATGTGTTATCATGCAGCTATTTCTATGGCATTACGGACAACAGAAAGAAATATTAACTTTTCAAAAAATGCACAAATTATGTCAAACAGAAATGAGCTTCGAAGCTAGCAAGGAAACCCTAAGAAGCAATGTTCTGTCTATGGATTTTCCTTTTAGAAGGTGTCAAAATTAACGTTTTGTTTTGTGCGGACGAGAGGGCATTGTTGCTAAACAACTTTCTCAGGTTTTCATCAGAATCAAAGCGACCAGTAGTTTATTTAGATGAAACACGGATTTATATGCATTATACAGTAAATAAATGTTGGCAACGTGATAGTGTGGATTAGTATTGTCAAACATAAGTGCCGGTCAGAGTTCAATTGTTGTTCATGCAGGCGGAGACAGGTGTTTCATGGCTCAAAAACCAAAACGTCCGACTATCAGTCAGAAACGGATATCAAAAATGTTCAAAAATACGTCGAAACCTAACTCATGCCAGGCTTACTGCCAGTCTTTACCCCTTGTAATTACTGTAGCGTATTTACTCATTCAGAATATTTCTAGCCATTGTAGGGGTTGGACATGTTTGACTGTAGTTATGTTCAACTTTTTTTTTTCTATAATATGGGAAGAATAAAACACTCAGAAACTGCGACTGAAAGGCTTAGCAAAATTGCTTCAGGCTTAAAATGTAACTGCAGAATCGAACATTGCATTCGAATTTCCAATTTAGATTTCGTCTCTGCAAAATTAGATGTGAGTAAACGCACGGCGCGTAACAGGGTGGCAGTGCTCCACTCATAAGAATACTGGCGTGTACGCCAGACTGCTTCCCCCTCTCTGTTCCTCCTGCGTAAACGCGACGGTGCTGCCACAGTGGCGAGGAAGAAATTAGTCCCCCTCCCTCCCCTTGTTCAACAGGGGCGGCCGGCAGGTAGTCGAGGCGCCATGCCACAGTTCCCGAAATCGCTCCCTCCGAGTTTTAGTTTCGAATACTCTCTTGTTGAATTTGTCCAAAAAAGAAAAAAAATTAGGTCGGGGGCGGCAGATTTGCCGCCCCTCGGAAAGAGCCTTGCGCCGGCACTGATGGAATGGAATGAAATGCCTAGAAATGTGTTATTTGACAATTTTTAACATATTTTGAGGGAGGGCCCCTGGACCCCCAGCCTGGTGACATAACCCCCCCCCCCCCGAAATTTTTTCTTGGTATGGCCTTGACTTCGTCAGTCGAAATTAATCTTAGGTTTTGTGAGGCCAGAAGACCAGAAAGTCAGGTCCATGTGTAGAAGGATAAGAGTGGAGAAGCTTCAAGACAAGGAAATTAGGCACAAATACATAACAATGATCTCAGAAAGGTACCAGTTAGTTGAATGTAATGCTTTACAGTCACTGGAAGAAGAATGGTCAAGGTACAGGGACACACTACTGGAAGCAGCTAGAGAATGTCTTGGAACAGTATTGTGTAAAGGTAGGAAGAAGCAGACATCCTGGTGGAATGACACAGTCAAGGCAGCCTGTAAAAAGAAAAATAAGGCATATCAAAAATGGCGCTATACTAGAAATCAGGCAGACAGAGAAAGTTATGATGAAGAAAGAAACAAAGCCAAATGGATAATTACAGAATCCAAGCAGAAATCATGGGAAGAGTTTGGAAACAAGCTAGAATCTCTAGGCCAAGCCGCGGGAAAATCCTTTTGGAGCATAATTAGCAATCTTCGAAAGGGAGGGAAGAAGGAATTAACAAGTGTTTTGGACAGGTCAGGAAAGCTGCTAGTCAATCCTGTGGATACCTTGAGCAGATGGAGTATTTTGAAGAATTGCTCAATGTAGGTGAAACGTTCAATGATGTATCAGATTTTCAGGTAGAATGGGATGGGAACGACGATGGAAACAGGATCTTATTTGAGGAAGTGGAGAAAATGGTCAGTAGATTACAGTGCAATAAAGCGGCTGGGGTGGGTGAAATTAAGCCGGAACTCGTGAAATACATTGGAATATCAGGTCTCAAATGGTTACACAGGATGATTGAAAAGGCATGGGAATCGGGACAGATTCCGTCAGACTGGACGAAAGCGGTAATCACGTCAATTTTCGAACATGGAAACAGAAAAGATTGCAACAAGAGGTATCTCTTTAATTAGCGTTGTGGGTAAAATTTTCTCAGTTATTGTTGAAAGTAGAGTGCGAGTATTAATTGAGGACAAGTTGGATGAAAATCAGTGTGGGTTTAGGCCTCTTCGAAGCTGTCAGGACCAGATCTTTAGCTTGCGGCAGGTAATGGAAAAGTGCCTGAGTGGAACAGGGAATTGTATCTATGCTTCATAGACCTGGAAAAAGGCTTAT
This sequence comes from Locusta migratoria, assembly GCA_026315105.1. Lineage (NCBI taxonomy): Eukaryota > Metazoa > Arthropoda > Insecta > Orthoptera > Acrididae > Locusta > Locusta migratoria. The sequence continues at coordinate 140,775,935 of CM048749.1, read as the reverse complement.
GACTGCGTTCCTAGGAGGAAGCTACTGTCAGTTCTTCAAGATTATGGTATAGGAGGCAAATTTCTGCAGGCAATTAAAGGGCTTTACGTAGACTGTCAGGCAGCAGTTAGAGTAGATGGTAAATTAAGCTCATGGTTCAGGGTAGTTTAAGGGGTAAGACAAGGCTGTAACCTGTCACCACTGTTGTTCATACTATTCATGGATCATATGTTGAAAAACAGTAGACTGGCAGGGCGGGATCAAAATAGGTGAAAACAAAATAACCAGTCTCGCATATGCGGATAACTTAGTTGTAATGGCCGATTCGATTGAAAGGTTGCAAACTAATATTTCAGAGCTCGATCAGAGGTGCAAGGATCATGATATGAAGATCAGTATCTCCAAAACGAAAGTAATGTCTGTGGGAAAGAGCTTCAAACACATTGAGTGCCAAATAGGAGGAGTAACGTTAGAACAGGTAGACAGTTTCATGTACCTGGGATGTATTTTCTCACAGGATGGCAACATAGCGAAGGAACTGGAATCGAGGTGCAGCAAAGCTAATGCAGTGAGTGCTCAGCTAAGATCTACTCTCTTCTGCAAGAAGGAAGTAAGTACCAAGACTAAGTTAGCAGTGCACCGCTCTATCTTTCGACCAACTTTGTTGCATGGGAGTGAAAGTTGGGTGGATACAGGTTACCTTATTCATAAGGTAGAGTGTACAGATATGAAAGTAGTAAGAATGATTGCTGGTACCAATAGATGGAAACAATGGCAGGAAGGTGTCCATAATGAGGAAATTAAAGAAAAGCTGGGAATGTACACCATAGATGAAGCACTTAGAGCGAACAGACTTAGATGGTGGGGTCATGTTACATCCATGGGAGAATCAAGGTTACCTGAGAGACTCATGAGCTCGTCAGTGGAGGGTAAGAGGAGTCGAGGTAGACCAAGAAGAAAGTACTTAGATTCGGCGCAGAATGAAGTAAAAGGCATAACATCAGACGAGGCATCAATGTTAGCATTGAACAGGGTATCATGGAGGAATTTTATTAGAGGTACTGTGCTCCAGACTGAACACTGAAAGGCATAATCAGTCTCTGATGATGATGTTTTCCAACTCCTGTATTTTCTCTTCTACTGCATAGCCTAGATACGATTTTTGATCTATAAAATTGAATATATTGTCTTTGAGAAAATTAGCTCTGCATCCTGGAAGGACAATTTTCCTAGCTAATCCTTCAATGAGGAAAACTAGGTCATTGACAAGTTTACAGGGATCACCAGAACCCGACTGAAATGTCTTATTAACTTTCTGTGCCTCAGCTCAAATGGGTTTCAAGAAGATAAAATAAACTTCATTTCCTGGATCACTGAACATTTGATAAAGCATCTCAGCTGTATAACACTTTTCTGTGTTTCTTACAACATTGAAATGTGCTATCAGCTCACACCATTGATCAACAATACGATTGACAGCAACCTCTATAGACAGCCACCTTGTTTGCAACACTTGTACAATTTTCAAAGGGTGTAATCCCTCATTAATTGTCTCATAAAGAATTTCATAAGCAGCTTGTCTACTCAATGATCTAGCAAACCAATTATAGGTTTCAGAAAGTAAGAATTCTAGGTGTCTCGGAAGCACATCTGCTGTGGCGGAAGACACAGCCAACTGTACTTAATGGCAAACACATCTTATGAGAACAATATGTTCTACCCCTCTTTGCAATTTTCTTTATACGCCATTATTCACACCCGCCATAACACACATTATCGGTCCCTATGCCCCTAAGTTGTGCCAAATTAAGATTGAATTTATCAATAGCAATGTTTAGGACGCCAACAATATAATCAGCATCTGCAGGTGACAGTTCAAACAGAAGTAGAAATTAAGTGCTTTTGAACTTTAGAATAATACAAAATGCATAAAACCTAAATGTTTTGTCACACTCACATCAGTGATTCATCAATTGGAAGAGTGTAAAACCCATCACCGATGTCCATCTTAAGTTCCTGTTGAAAGTGAGCTCAAAACATTTGGTGTCAGTCTGGATTTTCGTGTGGCTTACCTTGGTTTGATGACACCAGCAGCAGCGGCAGTAGTGACTATTTGCTGGTTTTATTGTATTCTTTGGCTTCAATGATTGACATTCTTCTTATGTACTACCTACTTGATGTTTAATATGCAAAGTGCAAGTTTTTGTTGGCCCACAGGGCTTGGATTCTAGCACTGAGGATCGTCAGACACTGACTGAAATCGATTTATAGATTTAAAAGGGGCCAAAGCTGATTCTTCCAATTTTAATGTGGTCACTCTGCACCAGATTCCGGATGGCGTCACCTACATGACAAATATCATTAATAAGTACAGTGAACATTTATGGTGACTGGATACTTACTACATTTATCAATATTGTCGGTTTAATAAAAGATTGAGAAAATTTTTTTCTAAGAAATTTTACAGTATTACCGCAGGATATGTATGTACTTACTGTCTTCTGATAACGCTTCCACAATTTCATCCCGTGCTTTTCCTTTCAAAGTTATATCTCTGTAGATTTCCAATGTTGAGTCCCAAATGACAGGATGAGACCATACTTGTTCAATTAACTTCTCCATTTTGAGCCTAAAACGTTACTGAAATACACAATGTCACACCAACTACTTATAAATCATCAACAATACACGCAACAGCTCAGACAACATAGATGATGTGCTGTGTAGTGCTTGAGGCTGGGATTGTACGATGTCTTACCTTCGCTCTGCACATGTGCGGACTGAAAACGTGGCCGGCCACGTTTAGAAAGATCACTCAGGGAGCGAACGGAAGCCACACGTGTCCGGTGTGGCGCGTTGCCGTGGCCCTACAGTGTGAACAACCCCATTTGATAACATGGGAAGCCACATTTTTAAACGTAGCTAGCGTAAATCCAGACATGCACGCCACATGCAGTGTGTAATGGCCTTTACTGTCAAGCAGCGAACGAACCGCTTGGCAACATGGCTGCTTTCAGTTTCCGCGACTGGGGCGGTCTCCTAGCCCAGTAGGTGGAGCCAGGGATCACCATATTCCGGACCGACTATAAATAGTATCAAAAGTAAATAAGAAATATGGAATAACATATCACTTACATTTCGTGTGTACATAAATTAAGAAATAGTTTTGTTGCTTTCCATTGCTGGTTCAAGTCCTCCCTCAGTCGTGCTTGGCTCTCTCTCTCTCTCTCTCTCTCTCTCTCTCTCTCTATCTGTGTGTGTGTGTGTGTGTGTGTGTGTGTGTTGCTTCTTCAGGCAAAAGAGAAGGAGAGGGGAAAAGGAATTGATGAGGGTTTTCAGTGAGTGGGTAAGGAGCCATTCCAATCCCGGGAGAGGAAAGACTTACCTTGGGGGAAAAATAAAAAAATACACACACACACACACACACACACACACACACACACACACACACAACCACGCTTATACACAGACGCAAACACACCTAGGCAGATATTAGAAATAATTTTTATTACAGTCATTATCACATATAACTGATATACGAAACACCCAAAATATGCTCCAAAGGCACGGTTGCTTCTGAGAAAAAACTTTTTAATATACTTAAATATTAGTACTATTAATGCAGGATTAGTTTCTGTACTTTATGATGTCATTTTCAAGTTATTCTTATGCTGAGCTCCCCCCCCCCCTTTCCCTCTTTCTCTCTCTCTCTTTTTATAGGCTGTCTGGGTTGAGGGAGGGGGCATGTACTAATCTGCCCCCTCCTCCTAAATCCGCCCTTGCATGGCGGTAAAGCAGGGTTTACACAAGCTAAGAGCTATTGTAAACGCCCACACAGTGCCAGTCATAGGGCGCCGTAAATCTTTGCGCAAGGAAAAGTAGAATGCCAGTCTACTTTACAGTGCAGGAACTTACTCCCATCACATTTCCACAAGCTTCACGACACGGCTGCTAGATGTCTCTACGGTTTGACTGAGCCTGGAGAGTGTATATTAGGCTCCCTAAATGCGTCTCGTATATAGTATCAAGTACTTTACTAAGAAACTTCGAAATAGTTGTTTTAGCAATGCGGTATGTATATTGCAGTGAGGAAAACGAGTCTTCTGTTCTTTTTTCCAACCTTTTAGTCAGTTCACATATAGCAATAGGTGCCACAAGTTGTATACCTGCAAGAGGTCTGTCTCATGGCAGTACACACTTGGCTGTTCAGACATTTAGCTGTCGGAAGTTTATGTCACCTGGCCAGTCAAATTGTATCAAGATGTCTTCCTATTTCATTCTGATCTTTTCTGCCACAATGAGAGCTCCGTTTTAACTTTGTTACTACTTATTTATTTCGTTGTTGGTGTTTTCTGTCATTTCTTTGTTGCTGTCTTTTGGTGAACACAAGTTCACTTATCTGAGAACATTCGTGTGTCCAAAAATGGAAAAGGAAGTGTGCATAATGTGGAATTGCATTATCAAGATGCAATTCCTTAAAACGCCACAAAATAAAATGTTAACCCATTCCAGTAATGCTCCATTCCAGTAATGTCCTACCCTGTAATTCTGTGACATCTATTTACTTGACACGAAAGTGTACCGGACAACGAAATACTGACATTATTGTAGATAGTTGTGTTAGATGGATACATTAGATGGATACATTAAGCAGATTCAGACGGATGTAGGTTACCGTTCTTATGTGGAGATGAAGAGGCTTGCTCAGGATAGGTTATCGTGGAGAGCTGCATCAAACCAGTCTCCGGACTGAAGACCACAACAACAGTTGTGTTATAGTATTTGAATGAATAAAAGATGATAAATAAACTAATGGAATTTTTGTCCTGTTTTAACTGCAATGCATTGAGAACTAAATACGAAAAATTGGATGGTTATGTCATGCTACGGAATATCCGTTAAAAAACGAAGGCGCGCGTGCGCACGCGCGCACACACACACACACACACACACACACACACACACACACACAGAGGAAAATTACTTACGAACGTCTATAATTTATGAGGTTAACTACATATTATTTATTATCTAGCCTCCAATACAGAAGTGTAAAGATATCCTGTATACCGGTTTTCCGACATGTTGATGGTGTCATGGGTCAAAGTTGACGGATGGTATCCCAGTCTTCAGTTATGCCCGATTGTGTATTATGTTGAATAACAACATGTACGAATTTACCTATTTTAGGCATAACTGAAAGAAGTTAATCATTTAAGGATATTGCCTGTTTTCGCCTTCGACAGTGCACAGCTTACACCTGAAATTGTGAATGTATTGACAGTCATCCATAGTGCAGGTTTTGTTGAACACTGACAGCTATTTTGAGTTGGCAAAGCCAACAAATGAGCACACGAATTAAGTCGTGGTGGTAAGCTGATCTGCAGTGTAGTACAGTGTGAACGTATTCGCCACATTTATTTTGAAATGTTAGTCACATTTCATTATGATAATTAAAAGTTCCAGATAATCACAGTGAAAGAAAAGGCAAACACGTTTTCATTGTGTATTTTTGGCATCATTTAATATAAACTAAGAAAATTGCAATGATGGCTTATTGCTTAACTTTTAAAGCCAATTCACACTGTCCGTCACGTCACGTCACGTCACCGTCCGTCAGAACATTCCGCATTGTATTTCTAATGGCGGCATTCACACTGTCCGTCACCGGACCGTCACGTCACGTCAACGTCCGTCAAGCTTTCTCGAGAAGAATGTTTTGACGGAACGGTCGTCTGCTAACATCGGAAGTTGACCTAATTTCGTGACGCGAATTACATGTTGCAGTCGACGATTGCACTGTTTATATGCAAATGTGTCTTATTCATCTTTGTGCTGTTGTTGTACCTCGTTTTAGGGGTAAATCTCAAATGTTTCATGACGACATAAATATTTTTGTCAGTTGAGTGTCCCCCTATAATCTAGGTCGGTTATCTGAAACCAAAAAATGGTTTATGTTACGTAACAATGTAACAGAAACGACTGAAGCAAACTGTTTATTTGAATAAGATTGTAATTTGAATACGCATTTTTCATTAAATAACACTTTAAATGAAAATGTCAGTTATAATGAAAGACAAAAATTCAGTTGTTTACGACGTATTAACAATGTCAACATGCAAATCGTAATGTTTAAAGTATACAGGTGATATTTATGCTCTTACAAGTATGGTTTGATGTCTTCATATGTTTATTTTTTCGCTTGAAAATAGATGTCGATGTTTTGAAATGTTGTTTCAGTTCCCAGTAAGTTGGCCAAAAACATACACTGTAAAGTTTTCTTTGGCCGTTAATAACATTTAGCGTTGTTGTTCCCCCTTACTAGTATTAAACTATGACTTTCTACATAACAGATCTCCACTCATAACCTCACTTTCAACATCGCGTATTGAGATGGACGAATTGACGTGACGGACACGGACGGACAGTGTGAATACAACTTGACGTGACGGTTCCGTGACGTGACGTTGACGTGACGGACAGTGTGAATTGGCCTTTACCCCATTTTGTTTGTTGTAGATGAATGACTACAATATGAGGTGGGATTTAGACAGCTCATTTTAAAATGAATTCTTCAATAGTTTCAACAACAAATTGCGTTAGGAGCAGGACTGCACCCAAATATTCTAACCACCATGACTACAGCCTTTTGTTTACATATGGGACAGTCACATGACGTAACCTTCCAGCAGCTGAACGTCTGAACACACAAGTGTGTACTGCTGGGAGAAAGACCCTACCTGCAAGGACAATTTCTCAGTACGCCATTTTTAAAACCATTTACGGCAAATTTCGGTCATTGCTTGTGTAAACTGTGAAACGCGTTGGAGCTTACGGCACCAGTCGTATGGTGCTGTATAATCAATGCTTGTGTAAACCCTGTGATTCTTACCTCCATGGTAAAATCAAATAATGGAAATTCCAGGAAGGATTCAATAATATTTTTGAGAAGGATAGGTTGCTTACTCACCACAGAGACGTCCGATGAGTCGCAGAAAGGTCAAATAACAGGCAACAACATTATAGCTTTCAGTGTTTCGGCCTGCGTCAGTTACAGTATTTTGACACTGGCCACAAAAACGGCGCCATAGCATTTGGCATTAAGGCCAATTCACACTGCCCGTCACGTCAACGTCACGTCACGGAACCGTCACGTCAAGTTGTATTCACACTGTTCGTCCGTGTCCGTCACGTCAATTCGTTCATCTCAATACGCGATGTTGAAAGTGAGGTTATAAGTGGCGATCTGTCATGTAGAAAGTCATAGTTTAATACTAGAAAGGGGGAACAACAATGCTAAATGTTATTAACGGCCAAAGAAAACTTTACAGTGCATGTTTTTGGCCCACTTACTGGGAACTGAAACAACATTTCAAAACATCGACATCTATTTTCAAGCGAAAAAATAAACATATGAAGACATCAAACCATACTTGTAAGAGCATAAATAGCGCCTGTATACTTTAACCATTACGATTTGCTCGCTGACATTGTTAATACCGTCGTAAACAACTGAATTTTTGTCTTTCATTAGAACTGACATTTTCATTTAAAGTGTTATTTAATGAAAAATGCGTAATCAAATTACAATCTTATTCAGATAAACAGTTTGCTTCAGTCGTTTCTTTTACAATGTTACGTAACATAAACCATTTTTTGGTTTCAGATATCCGACCTTGATTGTAGGGGGACACTCAATTGACACAAAATAATCAAGTCGCCATGAAACATTTGCGATTTACCCCTAAACAAGGTACAACAACAACACAAAGATGAATAAAACACATTTGCATATAAACAGTGCAATCGTCGACTGCAACATTTAATTCGCGTGACGAAAATAGGTTAACTTCCGATGTTAGCAGACGGCCGTTCCGTCAAAACATTCTTCCCGAGAAAGCTTGACGGACGTTGACGTGACGTGACGGTCCAGTGACGGACAGTGTGAATGCCGCCATTAGAAATACATTGCGGAATGTTCTGACGGATGGTGACGTGACGTGACGTGATGGACAGTGTGAATTGGCCTTTACGGATTATGTGGAAGTGGTGCTGTCACAGCCGTTTCCACTCGCTCCTGTCAGAATCTTGATTGCATGGCTGCCAAAATGGAGTCAGCTGAGATTTTTCGAACAAACATTGATGTTGCCATTTAGGTTATCGTTTTAGAATTGATATAAGACTACAATAAGAGGGAAATAAATTGTAAATGTTGTTTTTTGGAAATGTATTTTGCAGATGTAGCAGCGATATAGTTCGGCAAAGAGGGGTCGACTAATTTATGGTTCAATGTGGCATATCTTTTGTGGACTATCTTTGGACTAGCGGCAAGAACGGCTATTCGAATCAGTACTGTGATTACTACCAACCAGTGTACATGCATCGTGTTTTCTGTGTTATTAACATATAAAGTTCCGCGTATGAGTGCTAATTCTCCTACACCTGAGATTCCCATACTGGTGACCCCGTATTCAATATTCGCGAATTCGTGTGCGACGAGACAAAGCGTGGAGCTCCCATGCGGATCAGAAATCCATGGGCATCCGCAACAAATTTTGGCGTGCAACATGAGCAACACCATCGGCGCCTTTCAAGCCAACATACTGATAATTTCCGACGGATTTCGCGAACAGGACATGGACTGCCAGGCACGTGTGCCGCGGTGTTCAACCGATTTTCCCGTGTCAACGGCCGCGTACGTACACTCGCTAATGCGTCAAAGTTCCGTGTGGCCTGCTCGGCATCCAGCAAACATATACCAACACTCGCCAGTGTCTTCTAATGTAGACAATTTTATTGGGTTTCAGAACAACGGCCGACAACACGTTGTGCGACCTTTAAGTGCAGAAACAGAATGGTATCATGTTAGTGCTCCACATTTACCACTCGAACACTCCCGTAATCCGCCCGAGCAATCACGACTTCTGCGAATCACGTTGGAGGATGAAAACAGTGTTGTGGGGTTGTGGGATACGACTGTGAAACACCCCGCTTTTCGCTGCAGTATTCGCCAGCCACAGCTGGAACTGCCGTGTCATCCACATTCGTCCACCCCAACCAAACTATTGAGTGTTTGTACACTAGTGATCAATGGTTACGGAACAATCCTACGCTGCCAGCATATGAACATCTACCTGCATATCTGATGGTCATGCAGAATGTAAACAGACCCGCCAGGTATGCCACTCACGTCAATACCAGCCACAGCTGGACCAGCCGCGTCGGTTCCTCTCGGGTATGTACCGCCAATTTCATTGGCAAACAGTGCTATAGGCAATGTCAGATCACCACCCATGCTACAGTGGCTAGGCGACCTCGGCAACGCATTATATAGGCCTACACGGCGTGAACCGCTATCAACATTGCCTAAGTTCATGAGAGGTAATCCTCATTTGTGGTTCACTCTGGCAGAACACATCTTCAAATTGCATAGCATCACGGATGAGGACTCACGTGTCGCGCACCTGGCAATGTACCTGCACACCGACGCAGATTTGATGTGTGAAATTTTGACCACACCCGCTACTGCCAGTAATTACACTAAAGCAAAAGGGGCCTGTCACGACCTGTGAGCGAAGCTATCCACACAGTGATCCACGAAGAACAATTAGGATCACTCACGCCATTAGTTGTGGAAACGTTTGCACGCATCAGTAGACGTTTCCGTTCTCTCAGACGAAACTTTATGGGAAATATGGATAATAATGCTGCCTACCACCTTGCAATTGCACCTGTCACACCATACTAGCGCGCCGCTACAGAAGCAGTTGCAGATCGCAGACGACACATACAGGATTTTTTTCGCAACAACACGGCCCAGCCCCCTCCCCCCCCCCCCCCTTAACAAGCATTGGTGGGAGGTGCTGTGCAGCACCTAGACAGTCGGAGCAAGAGCCACCTAGCCACCAGCTGGGGAACCAGTTCAGTCCCAGCTGGCGAGCAGCGCCTCCAGCGGCGGTGCCGGCAAACACCGACCAGTCAGCTGAGCACCCGTCGACTGGCACTGCGCCACATGCTGTGAACCAACACGTTTCGGGGCACACAAGTGCAGGAGTGCATCTACGTATCCAAATGACAAATGCAGGCCCCAGTAGGCGCAATGGCCCGCACACCCGTTACCAGACGCCTATCGCACACTACCACAACACTAGTCATACCACACAGCTGTCCCAGATGGCAATATGTCACGAACATAATCACAGCAACAAACTACTTGGCGGACACCGGAGCCGAGATTAGCATCGTACCGAAATGACATGCTGCAATTGTAGACCACGCAAACCTGTCGCCGCTGAGAGCGGGAAACTACTCTACAGTCACAGTGCATGGCAAAACCAAACTCCAACTTCGCCTTCCCGGCTCCCACAATTAGTTCGAGTGTAGTAGAGGCGTTGAGGAGCCAGTCCTTGGAGTAGACTTTCTCCACCATTTCCAGTTGTCACTGGACCTACAGCGAAGCACTTTATTTCCGAGTGTCAACAACATACTGATATATGGACAACTTACCCGTTGCTGACATCCACACCCGCTCTGGTCGGGGGTGTACCGCCCCGATTCGAGCACCCATCTGCATGAGCACTGTCTCCATTGCAGAAATAGGAGCCTGCATTCCTCATGAAGGACTCTACTCACCGGCATGAGCATGCCATTGGCTTCGTAGCTTACATCACAGAGATGCACCGCCCGCTGTCAGAGCTGCCAACAGGCACCATGCCCACCGCCGACTTCAAGGTTAATCATGACTCGCCCGATAAAGTATTGTCCCCTCCACCACATGTGAATGTAATCGCGAACGGAACCGTCCACTATATCAACACCAACAATGTGCGTGCTAAAGGAGGCGTTTAAACCCTGAAAAACTTCACTCCACAAAATCAGCCATACAGGAATTGCTTCACGCAGGAACTATCCGCCCATCGAGCAGTAGTTAGTAACCCGTTATACATACGGTACTCAAAAAGGACGGCACATTCCGCCTCTGTGGGGACAACTGGGCACTTAATGCAGAGACGGTTCTAGACAGTTATCCAGTCTCCAACATTCAAGATTTTGCCACCGAACTCGAGGGCGCAAAGTGTTGGACTGCCACAAGGTGTACCATCAGCTGCCGAAGGCCCCTAAAGACATTGCTAAGACGGCCATCATTACACCTTTTGGGCTTTACGAATACTTATTCATGCCCCCCGGGCTTAAAAACGCCGCCCAGATGTGGCAGCGCTACATAGACACCCTAGTAGGAAAACCGCCCTTTTGCTATGCCTATATCGATACCTGCTCATATTCTCACAATCAAGAACCGAACACGAACACCATTTACAGACAGTCCAAGACCTTTTAAAATCCAATGGCATATTAATCGACGAAAGATCTTTCACCCCCGATATCGTGTTTCTTGGCCACGCTGTTGACGTGAATGGCATTCGACTAACCGCTGAGCGCGTGTGTGACATTCAAAACCTGCCGCTCCCCACAGATTACCAGGAGCTTAGGCGCTTCATAGGAACAGTAAATTTTTATCGCAGAAACCTGCCATACGCAGCAGCCATTCTAACTCCACTGACAGATGCCCTCGCAGGAAAAAACACATCAGGCACCCTTCGGTTCACTGGATGCCACAGATGACAGAGGCGTTCAACAATTACAAGACTGCGCTCAAAACAGCTGTTACGCTTGCGCACACAATAGCCGATGCCAGGCTATTGTTAATCACCAACATGAGTGACAATGCAATAGGGTCTCTACTACAGCAATCAGTGGGCAAGACCCGCCAATCCCTCCGTTTCTACTCGCACAAGCTGATACCCTGTCAGAGGAAATGGTCGGCTTTCGACCGAGAACTGTTGGCAATCTACTCCCCAGTAAAACATTTTCAGGACGACGTCGAGGGCCGATCTTTCACGATCTATACCGATCACAAGCCAATTTTAGAAGCCTCTAAAAAGCCGGGCAAAAATCTCGCCCCCCCCCCCCCCCGCCACTTTAGGCATATGGACCTAGTTTGCCAATATACAACTCATATTGGACACATAAAGGACGTCGAGAACATAGTCGCTGATTCTTTCTCGCGTGTGGCTGTTTTATCATGGGAATTTGACCTTACGGACCTGCCATGACTTGAGCCTGAAGACCCCGAATTACAGGCCCTTCAAAGAGACCCAAATTCCACGCTCCAGGTTGAGCAACGCATAATGCCCGGATTCATTCTACCCATCTTGTGTGACATTTCTACCAGCAGACTATGGCCACTCGTTCCCACGTCACTCCACCATTGAGTGTTCTTTCTATACATGGGCTCGTCCACCCCAGCATCAAATCAACCGCACGCCTAGTAACAGAGAGGTTCGTGTGGAAAACTATCAAGTGGGACTGCACCAAGTGGGTGCCAAAATGTTTGAACTGTCAACACGCGAAAGTGGGGCGCCACACACACCCGCCGCTTGGTCACTTCCCCCTCCCCCCCTCCTAAAGGTAGATTCAAACACGTTCATTTGGACATTATCGGCCCGTTACCCAAATCTGGCCCATTCAGATACGTTCTTTCAGCCATCGATCGTTTTACCTGCTGGGTAGAGGTGGAACCCATCCTTGAAATTATCGCGGATGCAGTTGCACAAGCTATCATGATAATGTGGATTTCTCATTTCGATTCTCTGTAAACAGCCACCACGGACCAGGGCCGACAGTTTGAATCTGCATTAATCCTGCAGTTTTGTGAACTGTGTGGTGTTAAGAAGATACACACTACGGAGTACCACCGCCAGGCAAATGGGTTAGTCAAGAGGTGGCATCGATCATTACAAGCTGCACTCATGTGCCACGAAGACTCCTGGACAGACGCACTGCCATGGGTGCTTCTTGGCATACGCACAGCTTTTAAAGACGACCTCGCCCGCAGAAGTGTTGTATGGCGAGCCACTCACCCTACCCGTGGAGTTCACAACCTGCTCACCAGTAGACGCCCCCCCCCCTGCTCCTCTGAATTCGTTGAGTCAGTCAGACACCACATCTACGACACACGCATGCCACCACCACAACCACAAACTACGCCACCAATTTTCATGCACAGAGTTGGACGACACGGTACGGCGAGCATTGCAGCCCCTTTACACGGGCCCCTACAAGGAAATTGCGTGAGACAATAACACAATGTGTTTACTCATTAATGGTGCACTGCAAACAGTGATACTTTGTCATGTCAAGCCCACATGGGTAATAGATATGCACGAAAATGCGAATGCAGACACACCGCAAAGTTCGGATGTCTCCACCGCCACACCCCCTGTGTGTGACACGACAAACCTGTTAGGTAGGAGTGACTTTGATGAGGCACCATTTCTGTGTGTCGTTCCTTCACCCCCCCCCCCCAGTGTTCGAGGTGCTGACAGCAATCTCAAGCCATTGCCATTCATAGATGTCAATGATGCGTGTATGACTATGACCCCCCCCCCCCCCTCCCCAGCCTCACTGTCTTCGTTGACATTTCAGCCGCACAGGACAACTCCATTGTATTGATTGCCGATGGCACATTGTTTGTGTTGTCACAAGGTAGGGCATTCCCGGCAAACATCAACGCGCTGCGCACATTAGACCTTCCCTCAGATACCGCCGCGGCCACCATCGCCACCCAGCGCATATCGGACAGTCAAGCGAAGATCACGATACTGCTGCGCCCTACCTCACTCGACGATACGGGTTCTCCGGATCAGGCAGATGCATACATCGACCAATTTGGACCCGCTATTTCCGTCTATAAGACCACATGTACCCACAACCCTTTGTCGTTTGTTTTCGGTCTCTGCACTCATAAGGGGGGGGGGGGGCTATGTGGCAGCAATATAGTTTGGCGAAGAGGGGTCGATCAATTTATGGTTCGATGTGGCATATCTCGGACTAGTGACAAGGATGGCTATTCGAATCAGTACTGTGCTAACTACCAACCAGTGTACATGTTGTGTATTTTGTGTTGTTATAAATAAATAACCATTCGTTATTAACATATGAAGATCTGTGTATGAGTGCTAATTCTCCTACACCCAATATTCCCAAACGTATGAACAACGCTCATATATTAAAGACAGGTATAACCCAAGTAGGACACGTAAACAAACCTCTATTGCAAAACCAACTACGAATAAAAGAAAAAGTAAATTTCTATTGGGATCTGCTTATCTAGCTCTGTAAGAAAGTCTGATATCAACATTACAAACACACTACTTGATCAAGTAATACAGTAAGTGTCAATGTGATATTTGACACCTGACCATTATCTGTAATCTCTTCAAACTTGATAGCTTGTCATGAAAAAAAAATTCAGTGTTCTGGTGTAATGTTCTGGATGCTATTTACAATGTAGGCCTAATGGTCGCTTATTTGAAACCTAATATAGCTACCTACACTTGCCCACAGTTAAATACGACAACTTTTTAATTTATATCGATTTTTGGGGTTATTCTTTGTACAACTGCACTGACAGTTACTGTAATACAGTTCATTTCCTTAATTAACAGATACACTCAGTCAGAAATTACAACATGAACCTTGTCACTTCCTTTATGAAATCCATGTGGCAAGTGTTTATGAGAAATCAAAGTGCCAATTCCATTAATCTGAATACAATGCCAGCAGCACACTTATTTTCTGTATTTGTAGAATTAAATAGTCTGTTGTGTACCTACAAATCTCCCTTCAGTAATCACCCAATAATACCTGTTTAGTCACACACAAATATTAAGCATACACTGTATAAGAACATCATAAAATACGCAAGTTAACTACTATTTGGCCACGATAACTTGACGATTTTGTTGGTGCTGCCACAAGCGGACAAAATCGGCACCAGTTGAAATTATTCTTTTATTTACATGCGCTGCGAACCTTACAATGGTCCTTGACGCGAAGAATTAATGTTCACATTGTTAGGGTAACGGTTCCAGCACTGCAGCAAGCAGCCGATGCTGTCTTTTGTTCGTGCAAGACAAGCTCCTAGCAGCCACCGCGCGAATCGTCAAGTTATCGTGGCCAAATAGTAAGTATGCTCATGAAAACTTTGTCCTGCATTCCGATGTCTATCTATCACTGTTACCCAACAAACCACACTTAAAAGCACATATTTTGGAAAGATATTTAATTTGTTGAGCAATTAAAATGCACATTGTTTGTAAAACGTAGGCATAAATCAAGGAGGGTGTATTATAACCTCCTTGGCATAAATACACGAAAACACCTAATAGGAGGTTTGTTGGAAGAGCTGCATGGATGCATATCCTGCAGCAACAATGCAGGCGCTACTGCGCATGCGCAGATGACGTCACGTGCCGTGCATGCTGCCGGGACTCTTCGAACACTAACCTGCAGCCTGCAGTTTGCGTATTACATGTGTGCTCACTTGTTCTGTGTAGCAGAAGAGAGTGATTTATTGTGCCAGCGTCTAAAAGTCAATTACTTTCTTACGTTTAAGGAATTTATGTGTTCGTGTAATAGTTTGTGTATTTCCGTGCAATTCAGTTTGAAAATTTCCATATTAAGTTTTCCTTCATTTGCAGGCGCGGAATTTTTAAGGTTCCATCCTCCCGCATCCGCACCTACTCTTGTACTCGTAGTAAAACTATTTTTACAAGGTCTTTGAGTAAAACGCCATCTATATCGATAATGCACGAGCTTTATCGATAATAATGCTGTTCCAAGTTCTGGTAACAAGCTCGATACTGTCGAGTGTCGATTGCTTTCTGCTCGTGGTTTTGTTGTTCGTCAATTACATTAAGTGATTAATCTGTTCGGCGAGGATTTGATGTGCAAAAGACAGTGAAGTTTTTGCTAGAACGCGTCATTCTCCGGAGCAGGCAATCATCTTGAACGTTGTATTGTAAAATATGAATTAAGAGAAAAAGAAGTAAACAGAAGTGCACGGTAAGTTGTTTACATTGTTTGTTGTCAGTGGCTGTCAAAGTTTGAGTGATCACCACAGTACATATGACCCGATAATTACAGATTCCACTTGGATTTGAGGACTATCCAATTAACATGCCTCTTGAACAACTCAGTCATTTTGACGAGAAAAGTGGAGCCATATCATGCACAACTCCATGGGGACGGTGGTGGCAAACTGTGGCTGAAATTCACATAGAAGTAAATCTCCCTCCAAATACTAGAGCTCGTGATGTCTCTGTGAAAGTAACTAATAATTACATCGAATGCAACGCTTACGGGAAGTCTATCTTCAAGGTAATAGACTATAATTTTCGTTTAATAAAAAAACCCGATATTGATTTGTGTTATATCAATATTATTTTATTTTGTCACTAGGGAACATTGTTTCGAACTGTGCATGCTGATGAGACGGCTTGGACAATCGAAGACAGGAAGACCCTGACGATAATTTTGTCAAAGGCAGACTATTCTGTGAATGATGAAGCTTGGACAGCGTTGCTAGAGGATGGCAGTTATCGTCCAGACATGTTAACCGCTCACGAGATGAGACAGAAGCTTGACTTGGAAAGGTTTCAGATTGAAGTAAGTGATTTACGGATTAATGATGTTTTCAAATTATGTTGTCCAATGGTATGCTCTATATTTGTTTATTTATAGCCTAATTCCGATAAGTAGAGTAATTTATATAGACCCTAATTTGTTAAAGACCCTTTTTGTATTTGCAAAGCTGATAAATGGCATTATAATATTGCCTTGAATTCACTTGTCAGTATTGGTATAGTGTGCTAATATTGGCTACTCCAATGAATACATTTTGCAACCAAATTACACAGAATGAGGGAATAATCTTCCATGTTGACCATGCCATTTTGGGATAAACTCTAGTCTCCGATACCACTTTGACCAATGACGTCATACATAATTGAGAGATACAACGAACACATGTTTACCAAAACATGTTATCGGTAGTTGGATTTCACCTAAATAGCTCAAATCTACTTAATGATAAAACCACATGGTATCGGTATTTGGATTTCACCTAAATAGGTCAAATCTGCTTAATGATACCACGTGTTCAAAATACATTGAATAATTAGGTAATTTTAAAGAAAGGTTACACACGAAGTTTTACAGCCTGAAATGATATATTCATGTCGAACATACAACTGTAAATCGTTTGAGTAGTTCTGAACCGGAGATTCGGGTGCTGAATTGGAGCTGAAGAAAGAAACAAGATAGCCCGAATGAAAGGAAACCCTTCCCTCCCCAGAAACCCCTGGTTCTTTCCGTACGTCACTATGGCACCGGAGGGCAAAAGATGGCAGGCTAGATGTGAGCCGCCCTGCTACAGAATGGATGCCATAGCTTCACTTCCAGAACCCCTCCGAAGAGAAACTCCAGTCCCTACTATTGTACTGCATGGTGAGTCCTCAGTTTTGCGTGTTTGTGTAGTGTGTGCATGTGTAAAACGTGTGTGTGTGTATATAGAAGTGTACCTAATGACTAACCGACTAACCCATATCAAATGTATCAAACCCACCCCTTTGGTTTGTATCCTTCATGAAATTCCCCAAACCATATACCGTAACTACTATATGAACTTAATGGTATAACATACCATCATTACTACTTGTAGGCTATAATGGAAGTAAATCATAGCCTATAATTTTATTAGACATTTTTGTTTGTTATTCACCATTCACTCCAGTATGAATTATTTTCACTTCCCAGTATAGGTATGTAATCTCATTGATCACATTGTCATAATTGGTATTTGTCACCATCAGTGTAAATATCAAGACAAACTATGGACTTTCGCCTAAGTTAGTCACATTTCTACACATAGTAAAATTGACTTATTATGGTTTCATACTATTTGTTTGCAGTATAAAATATGTAGACTTTTTTTTTTTTACTATATTCACTGCCAGAAATATATCACTTCTGTTCCACTATTTTTCCTGAGTAAAATTTTACTTGTGGGTCTATTTGTAACAGTTGATATCACAAATAACTTTCTACAAACAAATATTATATTTTCATATTACTATGTTAACCAAATAATCCAATAAAAGTAATTAATACATCTAAGGTGTTATAGACATATTATTTCTTACGTACTTTTCCATCATCAAATTTTACTTACTCTTCGGCATGTTACAGTTGGCAACACTACTGTTCTATGACACTCAATATACGGAACTGTATTTTGCACTTTTTCTTTGACTCCTTATTCGTAGTGACTAAGAAGGATACCGAAAATGGAAGTGCCTGAGGGGAAGGGATTCTTCTTTTCTCTTTTTAAAGTTAAATAATAACTGTTCCTTAAAATCTTCCCACTTACATTGCAAGGTTCTACATAATATCTTAAGAAAATGATTCAGGTATATTGCCCCGTCAGACTTAAATCTGGGAAACTGTTTAGTGATATTTATCCCAGGTGACATAATTACTTCATCCCCACTAGTTATTATTCTTACATCATTACTTTGATCTTGAATTTTCTTTCTTAGTTCTGATCTTGTCTTTTCTATCTCCTGCCACAATTTATCGAATTGACTATCTGACATTTCTACATCGGAATTTCGATCCTCAATATGTGTGGAAACTTCTATCTCTTAGCTTTTTATCTAAAAGTTCTTCTCTCTCATTTTTCCAATTACATGGTTCTTGAGTAAGCAAGGTAAAATTTTGATTACTCTGATTACCTTAAAAATTATCAACTCTACATATTGTTTTAGTAATGTTTTCATTTACTAACTTTAATTGATTTTCTGAAGTACCGGTAGTAGCTAAAGCCTCTAACTTTAAATTTGTTATGGCTAATCCGTCTTCCACAGTTCTGACCTTGTCTAACAAAGTTTTGTCCCTTTCCTCTAACGTTTTGAAACAACTCTTAGTATAGATTGTTTGTTTATTGTATTGTTTTGTTCAAGTACCTGTTCTGCAAGTTCTTTAGTCTGTTCTTTTGTTACTAAATTTTGGGACCACGCATTAAATCTATCATCAAATAAATCAAATTTCTCCCTACACTCCTTCACAAGAGTCTCTAGTTGAGAACAAAAATTTTCTAATTTTATCTCTATTTTCCTTTCTATCTTATCTAACTGAGATTTCAAGTCTTTTCATGAATAACTCTAGATTACAACTTTGTTCTGATTGTGTCATACTTCTTGTTTCTGGCATACTTCTACTCACAAAAACATAAAAGAATTCCAACTGGGTACGCTCACCCCGGGACTGTACAGCGAGCTACGGCGAGATGCTGGCGTTCCGACATGTAGCTCCCCATGGCGCTGGTTCTGCAGATGTGGATCAGGAACGCTGTTCGAACAAGCTGGCCAGAACCCCGTGACGCTCGAACAGCTCTTCTCAACTTGTGGCGTAATTTAAAAATGCAGAAACACCAAGATTTGGTTATGTTACTGCTATATTCACTTTGCCTTTCGTATCTGTAGGTCTGGTTACTACGACTACCGGTCAAATCTGTAATGTTTCATATATCTTTTGTTTCTTAATCACTTTTCCGTTTCTCTCTTTCTATTCGCATTCTGTTTCTTCGGTCGCCATCTCTGTTGTAGTGTTTCTGGAAGAATTGTGAACTATTCGGAAATAATTCTTGCTTGATGACAGTGAAGATCAATACTACATCAATATTTTGGATTAAAATTCAGTCTTCTTCTTTCTTCCCTATATAGGATTATGTAGTAAGAGGTCCAGCTAGTCTGTACCCCAAGCATATACCTTTAGTTTTCACCTAATGAAGACATCAGAATTTCTACTCTGAAGATTGTTTCAGCATGAGAAAATAGAGAGAGACAAAAATATCATAAATAACTTGTCTTAAGCTCGACTTTTAATCTTCACCAAGTCTTTTATTCTCTCCTTAAACTACCAAGAGTTACTTCCATACTTTTTACAGAAGCAAATTACACCAGTAGTGTTCGTCTACTAATGAGACAATCTCCACATAATATAACAATAACAATGTCAATACACAGAACATATATACTCTGCCATGAAATAATAGTATTTTCTGTTCCCTCTTTCTCAGTCCATGGAACTTCCAATACACTAAAGCAAGTGGAAATCATCCACTATTTATCTGAAAAGTAGGAGAAAAAAAAAAAAAGGAAAGAAATAACTGACGACTAACATCTCTTAAATAAATGTATTTGACATTCTTATGTTGGGTCATAGGGTTGCAGTGCAACTCGTTACACTAAAAGTTTCTGTAAAAGATTGTCAGTCTTGGGGATTTTATGTCTGTTTAAATTTGGCATACTTGTTTCTTTGCATTTGCAAGAGTGATCTAACCTATTTTGTGTTCCAATGTGTGTCAGCCTCCTTTTATGTTATTTTATTTGGTATAAATTTTTCAATAGCTGTTGATATTATTTCTTTGAATGTAAGCCACAGCTCATCTAAACTCACATAGTTAGTTTCGAAAGACTGGAGTTTCACTCAAGCAACTCTCCCGATCTAGGTGGGAGGCTCCGGAATTATTTTTTTTTTTTTTTTTTTTTTTTCAAAAAACAGCTTTGCTGTTGATGTTAACACTAGGTGAAGTGTCACCAACTCAGCCTGCATCCGTATCTTATATTGGCATCAACATTTTCTATATTTCTAACAGATCACGGGAAAAATTTGAGACTACTGGTTTCATAAGCATTACTTTAATGAAAGAAAGTTTATTTATGCAAAATGAATTGCGCTAAGAGTGAGAACATGCATTTATTTTTTTAGAACATTGGTTGTTTGACTATCATACAAAACTTGACCCTGTGAACCAGACACTTCGAAAAAAATCTGTGTATGAAAGCTAGCCATTTACGTCAGTATTAAAAACTGTATTGGCACATTTGTATTCTAAATGTTTTAAAGGGTAATATGTGCTAAGACAATACCAAGCTCAAAGCCGACCACAGTGCCCGAGCGGTCTGTGGCGTGCCAGTCACAGTCTGCACAGCTGCTATGGTCGGGGGTTTGAATCCCCCCTCGGGCATGGATGTTTGTGTCGTCTTTAGTATAACATAGTTCATAAGTAGTTTGTAAGTTTAGGGACTGATGACCCCCACAGTTAAGTCCCTTAAGCTTAACAAACATTGTGAACCAAGCTCAAGATTAATATATTTATTGTAGTTCTTTCATAGATTACAAATATGCAGTAAGTGTGACAAAAAGTATAATTGCCCTTCAAAAAAACTTGTGGCAAGTCAATGGCTTTGTAAACAACATTTTAAGAGTTTGTTGCTGGTCATTGCCACATAGAAGGCTTCAGAGTGAAGGCATACTTTGAATGTGGCTCTCCAGCAGGGATATGACTGCCTTAAATGCTGCCCTAAATTATATTCATCCTTCATGACATCCTTTCCACACCATCAAGAGTGTTTTCCGCCACCCAAAACGCAACCTTCATAACCTCTTAGTTTATCCCTGTAAAATCACCAAACCACCTTCCCTACCTTCTGACTCCTACCCATGTAAACGCCTCTGGTGTAAAACCTGCCCTATGCACCCTCCCACCACCACTTATTCCAGTCCTATAACCCAGAAGTTGTACATGATGAAGGGCAGAGCCCCTTGCGACAGCACCCACATGATATACTAGCTGACATGCCTGCACTGTAAAGCCTTCTATGTGGGAATGACCAGCAACAAACTGTCCATTCACATGAATAGATGCAGACAGACAGTGTTCGTTGTAATGAGGATCACCCTGTGGCTAAGCATGCTTTGGTACAAAGTCGGCACATTGTTACACCGTCCAGGTTATCTGGATACTTCCCACTGACAGCAAACTTTCAGATCTCCAGAGATGGAAACTTGCGCTTCAGCATATTCTCTCGTCCTGTTGCCCACTAGGTCTCAACCTCTGTTATTTCAAATTCCTGCCCACCATTCTACAACATCTTTCCCTCCAATCTCTGGTCAGAGCCTCTGCCTCGACTGGCATCTCTGTTCAACTTCTTTGCATTTTGCATATGTTTGTCTTTGTGGTTTTATTTGTGTGTGTATCAACGAACCAGTGCCTATTTGCCTGCTAAATCAAACCTTCTTTATTTTATATAAAATTCTTTGATACTACAAGTGCATTTGAATCATGGAAAGTTTAAAGCCAATGTATAAAATATTTACTTTCAAAAGAACTTACACTTTCCACAGATCCAAGGAAAAAGTACTGTATTTTGTCACTTAGCCTAGAAAAAAGTATTTAAACAGGAAATATGGGCATTTTTCCATGTTTGTGTATACACCATGATCTATATCTTTTTTCTGCACATCAATGTAAAGTGTATGACATAAGATACATTCCACAGTAATTAGTCTAACTTTCTCTTCATTCCATGAGAGCAATAAGTAACGTGTTAAAGGTAGTTCTGCAAACTTCAAAAGTATATTCTGTATTTAAGAACCTGTTAGTTAAGTTTACTCAGCATCTTTGACAATCTCTCGTGTGTCAAACCAACCCACAACCATTCATGCTGCTCCCCTCTCAAGCACTTGAGCTGTATTCTAAGATAGGATCACATGAGTGATTTGTAAATACAATTACTAGTTGAAGAAATTTGGAGATGTAAATAGATTTTTCCTCATCTGGACTAAATGGAAAGTAAATAGCTTCTAACTACAAAATATCTTCAGCACACACAATGAAATATGGGTTACTGTATTCTGAATGTATTAGCACTGCATATTGAAAGTTTATGTAACTTAGGACGACTTAGTCCTGAACATTTCTACATTATTGAATTCTTGCTTACAGTGTCAATTCTGTTTTCAGAATCCTCAGTTTGATTTCTCCAGAGCAAAACTTCAGAAGGCCTATGATAAGCTTCCAGGATGGTCTGCCGAGGCTCTGAAAAAGCAAAAAGATGAAGAAGGAGAAAGTAAGCCTGGAGCAGTAGAAGGAAGTTGTATTAAAGACTGAACAAATGTGTTTTTTATGTTCATTGTGCGCTGAGAGCTGAATACTAATCTTCATTTGATTCTCTGATGAACACTCTACACTCCAGAAGATGGCTAATGTATATTTTTGCTAAACTTTTGTTTGTGTATATGGCATTAGTCATCATGAAATTAGATTTTCATTACAAAGTTTCATTTTTAGAATGTATGTTCAATATACATTGTCCAAAGAAGTAGCTTTAGTACTTTGTTAGGTATAAAAACTTTACTTTATGAAGATTTGATGTTGTCTATCCCAAAGGTGACACAAGGAACTGAATCTATCTGTGTGCTGAACAAATTTATTTTATGATGCGGTAAGAATTACAAATGTTGGTAGCCTCTTTTTTTTTTTAACACTCTTAATTCAGGGTGTTAGATTGATTTTTATTGAACTATCTTTGTGGTGTCCTTTACCTATTTTTTGTGCAGTGTTAATTGTTTGCAAAAAAGACATATAAGTTGTATATTAGTCAGTATGTTCAAAATAATTTGAAGACAAATGATAAATGCTTTGATATGAGTTTGTAAAATAAAATATCTCTGTGATAAGTAAAAATGTTGTCCATAATATGTAGACATGTAGTCAGTGTGTCTTTACAATTATTTTTTTTTTAATTATTGGTAGAATATTTATTTACTAAATATGCAGTTGTGTTTTTAGTTAAAGGTAGTATGAATCTTAAAAGATAAAGAAAATAAAACTTATTCTTAGTAACTGTATTTGTCACTCTTAGGTATAAACTAAAAGAAATATTTGTTTGAGAAAACTAGAAAATTAAAATGAGAGAATGCCTGAGCAGTATTTTCATATATCAAAATGGAAACATACATGGGAGACATCTTGAAAGCTGCCATATTCGATTCAACTCCAAAATTTCAAATGGGAAGATGGTCACGTAACATATCAAACAGATGACGTTGTTAGTTTAAACATAGCTTTATTCAGTCTAGAGTTATAACCAATAATGTATGGCAGCAGTGGGATATTCATCAGTGTGTGTGTGTGTGTGTGTGTGTGTGTGTGTGTGTGTGTGTGTGTGTGTGTGTGATGTGCTGAAGAGACTCTAAGGCGATGTTACATAATCCCAAGAGAACACCAACAGTCATAGGAATGTTAGACATGTGCATTATGACAGACTGTTAATGCTTTCCTCCAAACCCAGTCCTGGTAATCTTTGACCAACACAAATTTGAACACACATCAACAATGAGCTGCATAAGATAATCTAAGCCCATACTTTCAAGGAATAAACCAGTGCTTTGACATAAGGGAATTGCACATCTAGGTATAGTCGCACATTGTGCCCATAATGTAGGGGGCCTCCATTGCGCTGGAAGAATTGTGAAAAGTACCCTTCTCCATTAACAATGAGGGAAACATTTCCTCCAATAGCCTCAGATAACAATTGGCTGTTAATGTACCTTCAATAAAAAAGGTCCCCGACTTTGGTACCCCACACACCACACCACAGCAGACCATAACTTTTTGCTAGTTGACCATTTTGATGCGTCAATCCATTGCATAATTGTTGGACCAGTATCTGTGTCTCTGCTTCTTCACCTCACCATTGATCACTGAAGAGTACCTGATAATGGAAACAAGGGTTTATCTGTAGTTGCTACATAACCCATTCTGCGACATGTATGTGAAGGTCTGGGTCATCCTCATTCAGGTGTTAGAGCAGTTATATTTTGTATTTTGTAAGGGTGCATTTGCGCTGTGATGAAATTCGCAGTATGGAGGTATGGCTAACTCCACATTATTGTGACAAACAGTGAGTACTCGGTCTGTTTGATTTATCACATGATCAACTTCCCATGTAAAATTTTGGAGTTGAATCCAATATTGTGGCCACCATGGTGGTGACATAGCCCCTCTCCGCTTCCTCATGTGTTGGAACTCTGTTTTTCTGTTTCCTACTCCATTTGGATTTTCTGAGGGTGTTTCAGCACTTTGGACCTTCCTGTGCAAGTATTACTATATATTATTTGTTTTCCTGACACACATTCCTTATTTGTACCAAAGACCCATCAGGGGCTCAGCATTAATTTGCTGCGTACGGGCTTGGCGAACCCGGGGCCCTGAGCTGTGGGCTGTGTCGCGCCAACAGTCCGCTACACCGTAAGCTCTGTGCGTGCTTCAACAACCATCGTTCGGCGCGACGGTGGAACGTTGTACATTTTAGAGCCCGGGGATCTTGGCTTAATTGCCCGGGTCGCGAGGACGGTACAAACCTCTATAAAAAAAAAAAACAAAAAAAAAAAAACCTCAATCTCAAGGTGTGCTACGTGTCGAGGAGATGCATGGCTCTTGAGGTTGAACAGCCGCTAGCGAGCAACCTCTGAGGAACCTGCCGCACCTCAGTTGTATAAGGCTTCCCCAGGCAAGCGGGGCTCTGCCTGGGTGGACCTCTTTTCCCTAGCTGCTCGTGGGATGACAATGAAACGAGCAAATAAAAGCGCGGCCGGTCGCGAAAACAGCGTCTCTAAG
This sequence comes from Locusta migratoria, assembly GCA_026315105.1. Lineage (NCBI taxonomy): Eukaryota > Metazoa > Arthropoda > Insecta > Orthoptera > Acrididae > Locusta > Locusta migratoria. The sequence goes on along the minus strand of CM048749.1, from coordinate 140,750,587 downwards.
CGTGGGAAGACAGAGTTTAACGCCTCTACCTATGAGACGTTTCCGTCCCTTGCCACCCCATGGGAGGAACAAAGGGCACTTAATAGATCTGAGCCGTACTCACGTCAATATCTGGTCTATGAGCGTACTGATGGCGAATCCTTCACTTCTACTAAGCCTTTTGTCGACACAATAGAAGACAAGTTTGGTGAAGTAGCATCATTTCCGAAGATGAGGAGTGGGGCCGTTCTGTTACAGGCGGCGTCCTCAGCCCAGTCGCGGGCACTGCTTGCCTGCTACAGGCTGGGTGATATCCCGGTGTGTGTCACGCCCCACAAATCATTAAATATGGTCCAAGGTCTTATCTATCATCGCGATCTTTTGTCCCAGACCGATGACGAGCTGCGAGAATACCTGCAGTGACGAGGTGTCCACTTCGCCCGGCGGGTGTACAGGGGTCCTAAAGAAAGTAGGTTTGCCACCGGTGCTTTTATCTTGGCCTTCGAAGGTGATACACTGCTTGAGAAGGTTAAGGGTATGGTCTACCGGTGTGAAGTCAAGCCCTATGTCCCCCCTCCTATGTGTTGTTTCCGGTGCTGGAAGTTCGGGCACATGTCGTCCCGATGTACTTCCAGCCCAACATGCAGGGAATGTGGGCAGCCACCTCACCCGGACGCCCAAGGCACCCCGCCTCCGCTATGTGTGAACTGTGGGCAACATCACCCGCCATGCTCGCCGAACTGCTCTGTTTTACATCGGGAACGTAAAATTATGGAAATAAAGACCTTGGACCGGCTGACCTTCTATGAGGCACGTAAGAAATACGAGCGGCTACACCCTGTCGGTATGGAAACGTCTTTTGCCACAGTTACAGCAGCTTCCTTGATACCGGTGAAACCACCAGTGTTGTCTCCTCCTGTCGGCCCTAAGGGCCGTCAATCTTCCGTGACGGGTGTGGGCCCGTCTCCATCTCTTGCTCCCTCGACACCTGTGGGAGCAACTTCTCCCCCACCATCGGGGACATCTGTCCCCACTCCCCAGCCGGAGAAGAAAGAGTCTTCCCCGGCCCCTCTTGCTCGGAAGGGGTCCCTCGGGACACTCCCTTCCGAGGATTCTCAGAGTGCGCCAGGGGATCCTAGCCAATGGCTGAAGGATCCAACAACCGATGACCGAAGGGCTTCCAGCTCTTCGACTCTCCCTGATGTCGCTTCTGGAAAGTCCTTCCAGCCCTTACCACCAAAGGGCCAGCGGCAGAGAACTAAGAAAACCAAAAAGAAGAAAGACAAGACTAAGGACCCTTCAGTGGCTCGAAAGGAGAGCTCGCTCACATCTTCGGCCACTGAAGACGAGGTGGAGATCCTTGCGTCCCCTGAGGATCTCGCCTTCCTAGGATCGCCAGAACCCATGGTTCTCGATCCTGCGGATTCTGTGGAATTGACAGCAGGTGCCCCTGCTGAATGACCATTTCATCTCTTACATTATGGCTATTCAGCAGACTGCAAACGAAGTCTTGCAGTGGAATTGCAGCGGTTTTTTCTGCCATCTGGCAGAGCTGCGACAATTACTCTGCCACTTCCCTGCGATCTGTCTAGCCATGCAGGAAACATGGTTCCCCGTCGACAGGACCCCAGCCCTCCAAGGCGATCGGGGCTATTTTAAAAACCGAACCATCTATGACAGGGTTTCTGGCGGCGTCTGTGTTTATGTCCACGCCTCTGTCCCCAGTGCTGCTGTGCCTCTTCAAACGTCTCTAGAGGCAGTCGCTGTTAGACTCCGGGTAGTACAAGATTTTACCGTCTGCTCTGTCTACCTTCCACCTGATGAGGCCATCTCTCCCATAGACCTCGCAGCCTTGGTCGCCCAACTTCCCCCACCCTTTCTTCTTTTGGGGGACTTCAACGCTCACCACCCTCTGTGGGGTGGCACGCAGACCTCGGCCCGGGGTAGGGATGTTGAGTCTCCTGTCAGAGCAGAATCTCTGCCTTCTTAACACCAGTGCTCCTACCCTAGCACAGTACATGGTACGTATTCTGCCATAGACCTGTCAGTCTGCAGCTCTAGCCTCCTTCCACGTCTCACCTGGAGGGTTCATGGCGACCTGTATGGCAGCGACCATTTCCCGATCTTCCTGTCTCTCCCACAGTGTTCGCCTGCCGACCATCCGCCTCGCTGGTCCCTCCGTAGGGCTGACTGGCCAGCTTATTCTTCAGCTGCTGTGATTTCCTCTCCGCTTCCAGCAGATGTTGATGCCGCCGTTCAGCAGGTCACAGAGGCCATCGTTTCTGCAGCCGAAAACAATGTTCCCACCACATCCGACTCGCTCCATCATTCATCGGTGCCCTGGTGGACACCGGAGATTGCTGAGGCCATCTGGGAACGTCGGCGAGCACTACAGCGCCACCGACGTCACCCTTCTGTCGAACATCTTGTAGCCTTCAAGCACCTCCGGGCACGGGTCTGGCGACTGATAGAAGATAGTAAGAGAGCCTCGTGGGAGAAGTATGTCGCGTCAATTGGTTCTCGCGCTTCTCCTTCCAAGGTGTGGTCGCAAGTTCGACGCCTCTTCGGGCACCGCCCACCGGCGGGAATTCCATGCCTCAGCGTACAGGGTATGCTGTGTACTGACCCTGTCGCCGTCGCTGAGCACTTGGCAGATCATTTTGCACGTACATTTCGAACACGACGTCATGAACCATATAACGTCCCATTTACTGCGTGCGAGTTGGAAAGTGCCCTTGCTGCATGCCTGGATACCTCCCCTGGACCCGATCGCATTCACAGCCAGTTACTCCGACACCTATCAGCGGACCCTAAGAGCCAAATTCTCGCCCTGTTTAATCGCGTATGGGTTGAGGGTGTTTTTCCGTCCTCCTGGCGGGATAGCATTATCATTCCGGTGATTAAGCCTGGGGCAGATCTGCAGGTGGCTGATAGTTACCGCCCGATCAGCCTTACCAACGTTCCATGCAAGCTTCTCGAACGGTTGGTGAGTCGGAGGCTCATGTGGATCCTCGAGGACCGAGGACTCTTGGCGCCTCAACAGGGTGGGTTCCGTCAAGGTCGCTCCGCTATCGACAATCTCGTGTCACTAGAGTCGGCCATTTGTACAGCATTTTCTCACCGTGAACACCTGATTGCCGTCTTCTTTGACCTGCGGAAAGCGTACGACACCACCTGGCGCTATCATATTCTGTCTACGCTGTACGATTGAGGCTTACAGTGTCCACTTCCTACATTCATTAAGAATTTCCTGGCGTTGCGTTCTTTTCGTGTTGGTTCTTATTTCAGCTCACCTCATTGCCAAGAGAACGGAGTCCCACAAGGTTCCGTTCTTAGTGTTCCTTTATTCTTAATCGCCATAAATGGTCTTGCTGCGGGGTCATCGGTTTCTACTTCCTTGTATGCCGATGACTTCTGCATGTATTACAGCTCCTCCAGCATCGGCGTAGCTGAACGGCGGTTACAGATCGCAATTCGAAAGGCACATTCGTGGGCGTTTGCCCGCGGTTTTCAATTTTCTGCATCCAAAACCCATGTGATGCATTTCTGTCGACATCGGGCAGTACACCCGGAACCCCAACTTTACTTAGCTGGCGACCTGCTACAAGTCGAAGAGACGCACAGATTCTTAGGTATGGTGTTTGATGACCGTCTAACCTGGGTGCCGCACCTACGCCAGTTAAAAAAAAAAAAATGCTGGCGACACCTCAACATCCTGCGCTGTCTCGGCCACACTGGATGGGGAGCCTCATGCCCAACGCTCTTACAACTTTACAAGGCCCTCATTCAGTCACACCTAGACTATGGCTGCATAGTCTACAATTCGACTGCGCCGTCAGCGCTGCAGGCAATAGACCCAATTCTACACTGTGGTGTACGTTTGGCGACAGGGGCTTTTCGCACAAGCCCTGTGACAAGCCGCCTAGTCGAAGCTGGAGTCCTCCCGCTGCGGTTCCGCAGGCAACACCTGCTGGCTTCATATGTTGCCCATGTTCAGGCCTCGCCCCTCCATCCAAACCGCTGACTCATTTTTCCAGACACTGTGGTCCCTATTCCTCCACGACGGTCTAGGTCGGGTTACCCGATCTCAGTCTGTGCTCGTTCCCTTCTTTCGTCCCTCGCATCCTCTCCACTCCCTACCATGTTCCACTATTCCTTTCGAAACCCTCCTTGGTCTATTCCTCGATTGCAGCTCCGTCTGGATCTGTCTTGTACGTCAAAGGACTCGGTTTCCGCTAGACATCTCCGCCATGAGTTTGTACAACTCCTAGACTCATTCCATGCCGCTAAACCCGTCTACACAGATGGTTCCGTAGTGGATGGCCATGCTGGGTATGCGTTTCTTTATGACGACCATGTGGAACAGCATTCTCTGCCAGGTGAGAGTACCATTTTCTCTGCCGAAGTGGTCGCCATTCTAAGGGCTCTGCAACACCTCAAAGCGTGCCCCAGGGGGTCATTTGTCATCTGTTCTGACTCCCTGAGTGGCTTACAAGCGATCGAACAGTGTTTTTCTCGCCAGCCATTGGTACGGTCGATCCAAGATACTGTTCACTCTCTAAGCCGATCTGGCCGTTCTGTGGCCTTTGTGTGGACCCCGGGCCACGTCTGCATCCCAGGGAATGAACAAGTAGATCGCTTAGCCAAGCAGGCCACTATGGAACCACCGCTAGATATTGGCGTCATGGAACTTGATCTGAAATTGGTGTTGCACCGGAAGGTGTGCGAGGCTTGGAGCGCCGAGTGGGCTATGGCGAATGCGCCAAACAAGCTTCGGGCAGTGAAGCCGTCCACAGCCCTGTGGAAGTCTTCACTGCGGCCGATAGGCGGTCGTCCTCTGCCGCCTCCGTATTGGGCACACGTGGTTGACCCACGGGTATCTCCTTCGCTGTGAGTCCCCGCCCGTGTGTCGATGGGGTGTCGTAATGACAGTGGCCCATCTTTTGATGGACTGTCTGCTTTTAGCCAATCTGCGGCACGCTTTTAATCTTCCAGATGCACTACCTTTAGTTTTAGGTGACGACGCCTCTATGGCTAACGCAGTTTTAAGTTTTATCCGCGCTGCTGGTTTTTATGAATCTAACTAACCGTTTGTGCTGTGACCTGATATCTTAGGCCACCACCAACCCAGCTTTTTACCTTTTCGCGCCCTTAGGGGTTTTTAGTGTGTGCAGTGTGGCTGGCTCTGATACTCTGCTATCCAGTTTTATTCGTGACTTTCTTTTACTCATTCTGTGTGTCTTCGTTTTGTATTGTCAGTGGCTTGTCCATTGTCAACCTGCTCTTTTGTGTGGTGTCATTTTTCAGGGCATTGTTTTATCTTTACTTTATTGACAGTTAACTCTCAGCTAGAAACAGGGGACTGATAACCTAGCTGTTTAGTCCCCGTAAGACAATCAACAACAACAACAACAACAACATGTACCAAAGATTATCATTATACGCTTCTCCTGCAATTGTGCATAATCAGCATTGCTCCATGGCATGACTTGGGATAGGAGGTTTGGGGGTTGTTTAAGAATATGGTAGCAATTTGTGCTCATTTTCAAAGTGTTTTATTATGAGTGGTATAGCTTTCAGATTTTTTGGGCAATATACTTTCATTGTAAGTTTTTCATTTCTGCAATTCCTGCCTCCTCCATAAATGAAAATGAACTCAAATATCACCACAAGCTGTAATATGGAACAGATGCTTAGGGTTTATTACTAATATTTATAGTAAATAAAAAGTTTAAATTAATTGATTAAATTCATAGGACTGACTCTTATCATTCTTTTTGTGAATTTTACCTGTATCAATTTGTGTCCTGGGGATATGTAATAAAGCAAGTTCAATGCAGTTTTCAATTTGTTGAGAGACTTCTGTACTGCTATAGAGATCAGTGGGTGTAATAGACAGGATTTCACATCACTGATGATTGGGAGGCACCTTTATTGCACATAATTTAAATGAAGTCAGTGGAATGCCAACTTTTGTAGGAAATTGGGCAGATTACTGCCAACAGTTATGTGGTACAGAAATTTGATCTTCAATTCAAGAACAAGGGAGACCCTGTGAGATGTGGAAAGTAGAAGCAAGAAGTCAGAAATTTATATGCAATTAAGATCACAGAGAAATTTGTGTTACACACAAATCCACCTTGGAGATCCAATAAATGACCACAAATATTGTACTTAAGGTTGGAAAGTCAGCTTCTCATCAGTCAGTCAATGGGATTTTGAGGGATTAGATCAAATGGTGTAACATCAAATGTGAATAATTACATTTATGAGCATCCATTATCTATTATATATATAATGTTAATGCTTGGGAGATGAACTGATTATCATCAGAGCAAATAATTTATTTATTCAACCAAAAGGACTAAGAAATCAAAACGGCCATTCTCACTGAGTGATTTATTTGTTCATTAGGATATACAATTTAATGACATTCTGATTTGTGCATCAACTGTGTATAAATCACGCTATGCTTTAATCAGTTGCATCGTCTTTTTTTCCATAACCCATGATGGTAATATTGGAAGCAGATGATTGTTAGAAATGAGCTAAAATACTGCTCTGCATTTTTAGGGTCTTAAAATGGGTTTAAAGTTTGCTTTTCGTAGTACCAAAACATACAGGTTACAATCATTGGAATTAGGGTTGTGTCTGAGTGGTTTGGCCGAATCCATTAGTCGCTGAATCTAGCACGCTGGCTTCGGATTAAAGATTCGATGCATAGTGGCCGAATACTGCTGAATCCCGAATCCAAAATGTTATATGGAAACCTTCAGTTACGAATGTTGCAGTTTGCTTTGCGAAACAGTATGCTTTCGTTTGCGTTATTTACTTTATTTTCCACAGATCCGCAAAAAAGACTTTACGTCATAGAACGATCTCACTTTGAATGTATTCAAGTGAAACCACTACGAAACTTACACAGCTGCTTGGCTATTGTGAAAACAATCTAGCTTATTTAACCGAATAGATGCAATATTTCTGGTTTTTGGGGTTCAAAAAACCGCCTGGGGTTTAAATAGAATACAAAGTGAACGAAGTTCTGAAAAATGGCATTAGTAAATTTTCCTATTTAATATAAGCAATGCCACACAGGCTTGCTTTGCAGGCTCAAATATAATAACTGGCGCTAAAACTTTTGCGATCGTGAAAATAAAAAGAAGACGAGTCTAATTGTCTTTTTATTTTTGACTATTGAATTTTAATACACCATCAAATGAAGGAAATAGAACTTTAGTATTGCTCTACTTGAAATGTAGCAGCCTTTCACATATTAGTAGCAAGAAAAATAAATTTCTTTATGTAAAAACCAACAATACAGAAGGCTTTAGGATTCTTGCACGAGTTGTCTCATTCTGATTTAATGTATTGTTTTGTTGAATTTTGTGAAGTGCTGGGATATGTCAACTGTAATGAAGCACTAGGATTTCAAGAAGAAAGTTAATTATTATGTGGAAAAAAATTTCTAATCGTGCGCCGTCCAGGCGGGATGATATTAATTCAGCAACCACTTGACATGCCTTTCGAAAAGTGACCGACAACTGACACCAATGCGTGTAAAATGCACAAGTGTGCCAATGGAATGCTGATACATTGAAGTGGCTTCCAAGTCAGATTGTGTAACAGGCATTTAAAAATGTTAGATATTGAATGCGCTAGATTGTACGAGGGATGCTGCTCTGTAGTATGCAGGAACTGTGTAACAAGGAATCAAGTGATGGTGAGTCAGAATTACCGTACTGGTATCTAATTGCTATTATAAACATTTCATAAAATTTGTATTATAAGTCTAAAAAATTGTTTTATATTTCCACATTTAGTTTCAGTTATTTCCATTCTTATTTAGTGAGTGTTTAGTGTTGTTAAAATAGTTGTACATTTGAAGTCTAATCTGAAAGCTACTATGTAAAGCTGACTGGTAGGCCTGTGTTGTGTCAATATGCCTGATGCTACAACCACTTCCTTCGCACTACAATTTACGCGTTTTCCTACTAGGGGCAAGTGATTGTTCCTATGAATTGTGATTTGTAAATTCCACATTATCTTCGCCATAAGAATAATACAAATGTAAACACTATGTCATTTAATCTTCTGTGTTAGCTACTACCACATTTAAATACCGTCCGCCTAACAATCCTGAAAGACAGCGGCAAACACGGGAGAATATATGTATCATGTTAATGTTTACATTTGTATTATCAATATGCTCAATGGAAATAGTTGGAAGTGAAGCACGGCAACTGACTTCTAGTAGTGATTTTTAAATCTTCTACAAATATAAATTCTTTGCATACAAGTTACGTGATCTTAAATGTTTGAAAGAATAAATAAATCTACAAAATACCCTTGCTTAAACCTCCGGAATGCGCAATCTGTGCCTTAAGTACTTTTCACAGTTCTGAAATGTCTTTGTGGCAATAACAAGTACACACACCTTGAATTAACGCAGATTTCTCTGTGTCTGAATGTCCTGTCTCTCAATCATGGACTGCTGATATGACCTTATAACATTATTTAACATTTACACATCCTGTTTTTTAAGAATCAATTTTTCCAACTTCCAAAATATCTACTCATCTTTTCAGGTTTTATTTTGGACTCTTTCCCTTTGAATAGGGGAGGGGGGGAGGGAAACATAATCCTTTTCTTTCTAGGACTTCATTAAGCAATTTTTTTTCCATCAAAATGATACAGTTTGTAATAGAGTACGGAAACTTCTTCTTATCTTTTAGAGCATCTAAACAACATATATCTCCTTTAAAGAGAGGGAGTATTAAAAATTCCTTAAAATTTAAATGAAATTTTTATTTCTTAAATTGGTCATTTGGGATCCATTCCAGAATGCTTATCTGTATCACTGGCTGTGATAGAGTAGTAATTCTTTTTAAATACATGTACTTGAGTTGACAGATTATTTGGGTTAGAGATTCAGAAGATTTGATTCAGGTTCGGAATTAGATGTTTTATTTAAGATTCGAATTTGATTCAGTAAAACTGGGGTTTGACCCATTCCAAATTGGAATGTTTATCATTTTAGGTATGTAGCTTGTGCCTATATATAATGCTCTACACAGGGGCATTAAGTTGCGCATGCACACACTTTTGCTCACTCTTTGTACAGTAGAAATATAGACATAGATTGATTCCAAAATTGAAGATATGTAACTTGTCTATATACAGGTTTATGCAAAGTGGCATTTCAGTTTAAAGTCCTGTACAGAATCTCTATTAATAAAGACTTCAGTTTAATCTTCAGCATATGTAAATTTGTTTTCTTGATGTCACTTGGCAGTGCGTTATAGAAAATTTTTACTATTGTATGTGGGCTATAGTCGGTGACATTTTTATTGTTCCCAATTGTGTAATAATTTTCCCTTCCCCGTGTATTATAATATAGTACATGGCTGTTTATTTCACTATGTTCTAGTTTTACCTCCACAACATGATGCCTGTAAGCTTTACATAGAGTACACAGTAAGAATTTTTTAGTTTCTGAAACTTTCTCTACAGGGCTCTCTCTTTTTTTGTAATTAAAATAGCCTGTCTAAATATACTGCTGGTACCCCACCCCTCAGTTCTATCCCATACTGAAGCTGTGGATGTATTGGCCCAAAATACAATTGTTGTAAGGTATCAGGCTCAGAAAGGCAGAGACCCCGAGAACCGAAAAAATTCTGGTCCTATGTAAAATTGGTAAGTGGGTCACAGCACACTATCCAGTTACTCGATCATTCTGGGGCAGTAATAGAAGAAAGCAAACAGAAAGCTGAAGTTCTAAATTTAACCTTTAAGAAATCTTTCACGCAGGAGGGCCACACAAATGTAGCATCATTTGATCAACATACTAATTCCGAAATGGAGGACATAGTAATAGGTATTTCCAGTGTACAGAAGCAGCTGAGAGAGCTCAATACAAAATGTTCTCCTGGTCCGGATGGAATACCAGTTTGGTTTTACAAAGAGTATTCTATGCTATTGGCCCCTTACGTAGCTTGCATTTATTGTGAATCTTTAATTCAGTGCAAAGTTCCTAGTGATTGGAAAAAGTGCCGGTGACTTCCCATTTAAAAGAAAGGTAAAAGAACTGACCCACATAATTACATGTCAATATCGTTGACATCAGTTCCCTTTAGAAGTTGGGAGCATATTCTCAGTTCAAATATAGTAAATTTCCTTGAAGGAAAAGTTTCTTTTATGAATCAGCACAGGTTTAGGAAACATTGTTCATGTGAAACTCAGTTTGCCCTTTTCTCACATTACAACTTGCGAGCCATGGATGAAGGGCAATAGGCGGATTGTATTATTCTTGACTTCAAAAACGCATTTGACACAGTGCCACACTGCAGACTGCTAATGGAGATACGAGCTTATTGAATAGGTTCACATATTTGTGGCTGCCTGGAAGACTTCCTAAGTAATAGAACGCAGTGCATTGTTCTCGACAGCGAGTGTTCATCAGAGAAGAGTGTATCATCAGGCTTGCCACAGGGGAGTGTGAAAGGACCGCTATTATTTTCTATCTATATAAATGATCTATATATAAAAAGTAGACGAAGATTACTCACCAGGCGAAGGAGCACAGGTGTGACAGCAGCACAAATAAATAGAGCGCGCGCGCGTGTGTGCGCGTGCACACACACACACACACACACACACACACACACACACACACACACACACACACACACACAAACGCCAGCCCTCGCAGCCCAGCCACCTCGTCAGGCAGAAGGGAAGGAGAGGGAAAAGGAAATGGACTCCTTTAAACCCTCATCATTTCTTTTTCCCTCTCCTTCCCTTCTGCCTGACGAGGCAGCTGGGCTGAGAGGGCTGGCGTTTGTGTGTGTGTGTGTGTGTGTGTGTGTGTGTGTGTGTGTGTGTGTGTGTTGGGCTGTCGCGCCAACAGTCCGCTACACCGTAAGCTCTGTGCGTGCTTCAACAACCATCGTTTGGCGCGACGGTGGAACGTTGTACATTTCAGAGCCCGGGGATCTTGGCTTAATCGCCCGGTTTGCGAGGACAGTAGAAACCTCTATAAAAAAAACCTCAATCTCAAGGTGTGCTACGTGCTGAGGAGATGCATGGCTGTTGAGGTTAAACAGCCGCTAGCGAGTAACCTCTGAGGAACCTGTAGCACCTCAGTTGTATAAGGCTACCCCAGGCAAGCGGGGCTCTGCCTGGGTGGACCTATTTTCCCTAGCTGCTCGTGGGACGAAAATGAAACGAGCAAATAAAAGCATGGCCAGTCGCGAAAACGGCATCTCTAAGTGTGGGAAAACAGAGTGTAACACCTCTGCCTATGAACCTAAGACGTTTGCATCCCTTGCCACCCCATGGGAGGAACAAAAGGCACTTAATAGATCAGAGCCGTACTCACCTCAATATCTTGTTTGTGAACGTACTGATGGCGAATCCTTCATTTCCACTAAGCCTCAGTTTTTTTGTAGATGCCGTAGAAGACAAGTCTGCTGAAGTGGCGTCATTTTTGAATATGAGGAGTGGGGCCGTTCTGATACAGGCGGCGTCCTCAGCCCAGTCGCGGGCACTACTTGGCTGCGACAGGCTGGGTGATATCCCGGTGAGTTTCACGCCCCACAAATCCTTAAATATGGTCCAAGGTCTCATCTATCACCATGATCTTTTGTCCCAGACCGATGACGAGCTGCGAGCAAACCTGCAGCGGCGAGGTGTCCACTGGGTCTTAAGCAAATTTGGTTGCCACCGGTGTTTTTATCTTGGCCTTCGAAGGCAATACACTGCCTGAGAGGGTGAAGTCAAGCCCTATGTCCCCCCCTCCTATGCGGTGTTTCCGGTGCTGGAAGTTCGGGCACATGTCATCCCGATGTACTTCCAGCCCAACATGCAGGGAATGTGGGCGGCCACCTCACCCAGGCGTCCCATGCACCCCACCTCCGCTATGTGTGAATTGTGGGCAGCATCACCCGCCAAGCTCGCCGAATTGCTCTGTTTTACGTCGGGAATGGAAAATTATGGAAATCAAGACCCTGGACCGGCTGACCATCTCTGAGGCGCGTAGGAAATACGAGCGGCTCCACCCTGTCCGTATGGAAACATCTTATGCCACAGTCACAGCAGCACCAGTTACCTTGCGACCTATGAAACCATCTGTGTTGTCTCTTCCAGTGGGCCCTAAGGGCCATCAATCTTCCACGACGGGTGGGGGCCCGTCTCCATCTATAGCTCCCCCCACCATCGGGGACATCAGTCCCCACTCCTGAACTGGAGAAGAAACAGTCTCCTCCGGTCCCTCTCGCTCGGAAGGGGTCCCTTGGGACGCTCCCTTCCAGGGATTCTCAGAGTGCATCAGGAGATCCTAGCCTTTGGCCGAAGGATCCAAAAACTGCTGACCGAAGGGCTTCTGGCCCTTTGACACTCCCTGATGTCGCTTCCGGGAAGCCCTCCCAGCCCTTAACACCAAAGGGCCAGCAAGAGGCAACAAAGAAGAAAGATAAGACCAAGGATTCTTTAGTGGCTCGAAAGGGACGGTCACTCACATCTTCGGCCTCTGAAGATGAGGTGGAGATCCTTGTGTCCCCCCCGAGGATCTCGCCTTTCTACGATCGGCAGAAACCATGGTTCTCGATCCTGCGGATTCTGTGGAATTGGCAGCAGGTGCCCCTGCTGAATAACCATTAAACCCTTAAACTATGGCTATTCAGCACACTGCAAACGAAATCTGGCAGTGGAATTGCGGTGGTTTCTTCCGCCATCTGGCAGAGCTGCGGCAATTACTCTGCCACTTCCCAGTGATCTGTCTAGCCATGCAGGAAACATGGTTCCCCATCGAGAGGACCCCAGCCCTCCGAGGCTATCAGGGCTATTTTAAAAACTGAACCATCTATGACAGAGTTTCTGGCGGCGTCTGTGTTTATGTCCACGCCTCTGTCCCCAGTGCTTCTGTGCCTCTTCAAACGCCTCTAGAGGCAGACGCTGTTCGACTCCGGGTAGTACAAGATTTTACCGTCTGCTCTGTCTACCTTCCACCAGATGAAGCCATCTCTCCCACAGTCCTCGCTGCCTTGGTTGCCCAACTTCCCCCACCCTTTATTCTTTTGTGGGACTTCAACGCCCACCACCCTCTGTGGGGTGGCACACAGAAATCGGCCCGGGGTAGGGATGTTGAGTCTCTCTTGTCAGAGCAGAATCTCTGCCTTCTTAACACTGGTGCTCCTACCCACTTTAGCACAGCACATGGTACGTATTCTGCCATAGACCTGTCAGTCTGCAGCCCTAGCCTCCTTCCACGTCTCACCTGGAGGGTCCATGATGACCTGTGAGGCAGCGAGCACTTTCCTATCTTCCTGTCGCTCCCACAGTGTTCGCCTGCCGACCGTCCGTCTTGCTGGTCCCTCCATAGGGCTGACTAGCCAGCTGCTGTGCTTTCCTCTCCCCTTCCAGCAGATGTTGATGCCGCCGTTCAACAGGTCACAGAGGCCATCGTATCTGCAGCCAAAAACTCTGTTCGCACCACATCCGGTTCGCTCCATCGTCCGTCGGTGCCCTGGTGGACACCGGAGATTGCTGAGGCCATCCGGGAACGTCAGAGAGCACTATAGTGCCACCGACGTCACCCTTCTGTCGAACATCTTGTAGCCTTCAAGCGTCTCCGGGCCCGGCGACTGATACAAGACAGTAAGAGAGCCTCCTGGGAGAAGTATGTCACGTCCATTGGTTCCCGCGCTTCTCCTTCCAAGGTGTGGTCACAAGTTCAATGCCTCTTCGGGCACCACCCACCAGCAGGAATTCTGTGCCTCAGCGTCCAGGGTACGCTGTGTACTGATCCTGTCGCCGTCGCTGAGCACTTGGCAGATCATTTTGCACGCACATCGGAGACTGCTGCCTATGGTGCAGACTTTCGCACCCTTAAAGAGCGAGCAGAGAGTCATCAGATTCCATTTCGAACACGACGTTGGGAAATATATAATGTCCCATTTACTGAGTGGGAGTTTGAAAGTGCCCTTGCTGCATGCCCGGATACCTCCCCTGAACCCGATCGCATTCACAGTCAGTTCCTCCGACACCTGTCAGTGGAATCTAAGAGCCAACTGCTCGCCCTGTTTAATCGCATATGGCTTGAGGGTGTTTTTCCGTTGTCCTGGCGGTATAGCATTATCATTCCAGTGATTAAGCCTGGGGCAGATCCGCAGGTGGCTGATAGTTACCGCCCGATCAGCCTCACCAATGTTCCATGCAAGCTTCTCGAACGGTTGGTGAGTTGGAGGCTCATGTGGATCTCGAGGACCAAGGACTCTTGGCACCACAACAGGGTGGGTTCCGTCAAGGCCGCTCCTCTATCGACAATCTTGTCACTAGAGTCGCCGCGAACAACTGGTTGCCATCTTCCTTGACTTGCGGAAAGCGTACGACACCACCTGGCACTATCATATTCTGTCTATGCTGTACGACTGGGGCTTACGGGGTCCACTTCCTACATTCATAAAGAACTTCCTGGCGTTGTGTTCGTGTTGGTTCTTGTTTTAGCTCATCTCATTGTCAAGAGAACGGAGTCTCACAAGGTTCCGTTCTTAGTGTTCCTTTATTCTTAGTTGCCATAAATGGTCTTGCTGCAGCCGGGGGGTCATCGGTTTCTACTTCCTTGTATGCCGATGACTTCTGCATGTATTACAGCTCCTCCAGCATCGGCGCAACTGAGCGGCGGCTGCAGATCGCAATTCGAAAGGCACAGTAATGGGCGTTTGCCCACGGTTTTCAATTTTCTGCATGCAAAACCCATGTGATGCATATCTGTCGACGTCGGGCAGTACACCCGGAACCCGAACTGTACTGCGACCTGCTACAAGTCAAAGAGACACACAGATTCTTAGGTATGCTGTTTGATGACCGTCTAACCTGGGTGCTGCACCTATGCCAGTTAAAACAAAAGTGCTGGCGACACCTCAACATCCTGCGCTGTCTCAGCCACACTGTTTGGGGAGCCTCACGCCCAACGATCTTACAACTTTACAAGGCCCTCATTCAGTCGTGCCTAGACTATGGCTGCATAGTCTACGATTCGGCTGCGCCGTCAGCGCTGCAGGCAATAGACCCAATTGTATACTGTGGTGTTCGTTTGGTGACGGGCTTTTCGCACAAGCCCTGTGACAAGCCTCCTTGTCGAAGCTGGAGTCCTCTCGCTGCGGTTCCGCAGGCAGCACCTGCTGGCTTCATACGTTGCCCATGTACAGGCCTCGCCCCTCCATCCGAACCGCCGACTCATTTTTCCAGACGCTGCGGTCCCTATTCCTCCACAACGGCCTAGGTTGGGTTACCCGATCTCAGTCCGTGCTCATTACCTTCTTTCGTCCCTCGCATCCTCTCCACTCCCTACCACATTCCACTATTCCTTTCGAAACCTCCTTGGTCTATCCTCGATTGTAGCTGGATCTGTCTGGTACGTCGAAGGACTCTGTTTTCACTGGACCTCTCCGTCACCAGTTCCTACAACTCCTTGACACATTCCATGCCGCAAAAGCCGTCTACACAGATGGTTCCATAGTAGATGGCCATGCTGGATATGTGTTTCTGCCCGACGACCATGTGGAACAGCGATCAACCAGTGTTTCTCAAGCCGGCCATTGGTACAGTCGATCCAGGATACTGTTCATCACTATGCCAATCAGGCCGATCTGTGGTCTTTGTGTGGACCCCGGGCCATGTCGGCATCACAGGAAATGAACATGTAGATCGCTTAGCCAAGCAGGCCACTACGGCACCACCGCTCGATATTGGCGTCATGGTACCTGATCTGAAAATGGTATTGCACCGGAAGGTGCGCGAGGCTTGGAGCGCCGAGTGGGCTACGGTGAATGCACCAAACAAGCTTCGGGCAGTGAAGCTGTCCACAGCCCTGTGGCAATCTTCACTGCGGCCGATCCACCGAGAGGCTGTTGTCCTCTGCCGCCTCTGTATTGGGCACATGTGGTTAACCCACGGCTATCTCCTTCACCGTGAATCCCCGCCCGTGTGTGAATGTGGTGTAGTAATGACAGTGGCTCATCTTTTGATGGACTGTCCGATTTTAGCCAACTTGCGGCACTCTTTTAATCTCCCAGATGCGCTAACTTTAGTATTAGGCGACGCCTCTGTGGCTAACACAGTTTTAAGTTTTATTCGCGTGGCTGGTTTTTACGACTCTATCTAGTGATGGGTGCTGTGGCCTGCTGTCTTAGGCCACCACCATTCCAGAACTTTTAACAGATTTTTACAGGCCCTTATGTGAAGGACCTAGGGGTTCTTAGTGTGTGCAGTATGGCTGGCTCATCCTTTCTTATCTTTGTGATCAGCCAGCCAAGGTACTCTGCTGATCAGTTTAAGTTATGTTCCTCCCTTTGTTTTACCAATTGTGTGTGTGTTCGTTCTATATTGTTTCCGACAGGTCCATTGTTAGCCTGCCCCTTTTGTGCGTTTCTATTTTCTGAGCTCTGTTTTTACCTTTTACTTCCTTGACAGTGATCTCTCAGCTGGGAACAGGGGGCTGATGACCTAGCTGTTTAGTCCCCTCAAAACAACCAACAACAACAGATCAGTTTAAAGGAAGACATAGAAGCAATTCAGAGGCGAGCAGCTAGGTTTGTTACTGGTAGGTTTGAGCAATGTGCGAGTGTCATGGAACTGCTCCAGGAACTCAATTGGGGATTGCTGGAGGAAAGACGACATTCTTTTTGTGAATTTCTGTTGAGGAAATTTAGAGGGGCAGAATTTGAAGCTGAGTGTAGTAAGATCGTCCTGCCGCCTACTTACATTTCACATAGTGATTTCAAAGACAAGATAAGAGAAATTAGGGCTTGTACGGAGGTATATAGGCATTCTTTTTTTCCTCCTATTTGGGAGTGGAGTAGGAAAGTGGTACAGTGTACCCTCCGCCACACATCTTACAGTTGATTGCGGAGTATGTTTGTAGATGTAGAACCATTTTAGAAAATATACATGATTTTTGTATAATTATGATCTGTGTGTTCTTTCCATGACAGGTTTCATCAACAATTATGCCCAGAAATTTGTGTCATTTTGCATAGCAAAGTTCACACTGTGGTGTACAAGGAGTAGCACTTATATTACGGTTACAGCAAGGCATGAATTGCATTATTTACAAGCAGATATTTTACACAGACAAGGAGCAGAAATGATCCTAGAATATTTCCTTGAGGCACACCACATTGAAGTGTACTGAAAATTTACTTACTTGTCTGAAGCTATTTATTTTGTTTATACGTTAGTGTAACTTACAGTTTCGTATCTTCTTAAATAAGAGGTAAGTAGTTGTATGCCTACTCATCTCGTACCATATTTTTCCAGCTTATGCAGCAGAATGGTATGGTTCACAGTATCAAAAGCATTGCTCATATCCAAGAAAGTGTCTGTTACTTTGTCTCATTTGTCCAGCTAATTTAATATTTAATGTATAAAGTTTGCTACTGCTGCTGTAGATCTTCCTTTCCTAAACCCATGCTGTAAATTGTTTTGAAGATTGTGTCTTTTGAATATGATTAAAGTTGATTTAGTATTACTCTATGCAGCAACTTATCAAGTACTGAATTTAAAGATACAGGTTTTATAGTTTTTCGTGTCAGTTTTCTTTCCCTTCTTGTATACAGGTATAATTTCAGTAATTTTTAAGAGTTCAGAGAATACACAATGACAGATTGAGGTATTTACAGCCGAGTCCTAAAAACGTGGCACTCAGTAACCCGACAGTCCGGATAATTCGGCCTCACCCTGGCTCACTCCGCGGAATTATTCCGTGCTTTCATAATGCAGGATACAACTGAAATGGTAGCATGTAGCAGTTACAGCCTATGTATAGGCCCAGAAATCATTTATTGTAGCAACTACATTCTATTAAGTATCTTTTGAATTTCATTAATGCAGTATGTAGATGCTTTTTCATATTAAAAACAGTTGGTCAAAATTATGACAGTGCATTTTTTTGCGATGTCATTTAAAATCAACATAGGCATGATAGAAAACAATGACACTCATGTGACGGGGGCCGCATGTACTCTGCCGCTCAGTCTGTCTGCAGCGTGTGTCTTTTATTAAACGAGTTTTGTGAAGTCCATGTGAGTGTAAGTAACGAATATCATTTGTTAGGTATTGTCTTACATTTATTTTGTGTTACTGTATCCCATCATTTCTATTGTGTTCTAAAGTAACAATAGACAGTATTTTATAACAAAAAAATCTTACCTATTGTTTTTAACACAGTTCCTGATAACCCAGCATTTTCACAAACTCGACCAAATTTCGGTCCACATTAGACCGATTTTTCGGGACTCTACTGTTTTAAGTGTGTTAGAGGCTTCACCAGTTCTTGTCTACATTCCTTTAGCAGTTTAGATGAAATGTCATCCCACCCACAAGACATTTTAGTATATGTATAGTTTGGAAGTTATTGTCAAGAGGCTCACCTCAGTAATGCCATTCATGAAAAAAGAATTGGATGTTATTTCTAAGGTTAAAGTTTGGGTGACAGTCTTGTACTTCATTGCTGACAATAATACTTGTAAACTTCAATATAAATTTTTCACAAACTTCTTCTGGGTCATTAATTATTTCATCATTTACTTTTAATGTTACGCACTTGTGTTCAATAGATTTCTCTTTACTATATTCTTTATGCAATATTTTCCAGGCTGTTTTACTGACACACAATTGCTTATTTCAGAGACATATTTCTGAGATTGAAGTTTAGTCAGGGAGTCTCTGTATTTTTTCTGGAAATTTTATATTTTGTTGAAAACTATTTTAATTTAGTATCTCTAAAGAGTATATAATAGTCTTTCATTTTCTCTCTCTCAATTCAATTATTTCAGTTGTTTATGTTGAGGCTCAATAGCCATTCCTTGCACAATTCGTCGAGACACTGAGGATGATCTGTTTTTCGCTATCCTTTTCCAGCATCATCCACAAGAAGCCTCACTGAACTTACAATGTTACCTATGAGGTTGGCATGTAACTGGTATCCTGCATCTACTGTCCTCTAGATCTCGTGGATGAATAGCTCGAGATCGGTTTCACATGATTGATGATTCTGGAAACCATGTTGATTCCTAAAAAGGAGATTTCTGGTGTCCAGAAAAGTCATAATAGTCTAACATAAAATGTGTTCCAAATTCTGCAACTGACTTGTCAGAAATATAGGTCTATAAATTTGCACGTTGGATTGACAATCCTTCTTGAAACTGGGAATCATCTGTGTTTTTCTGCTTCATGAATGCCTTGGTCCTCTAGAGACCTTTGGTACATTGCTACATATTGCATACTCTCTGTAAAATTGAATTGGTATCCCATCAGTTCCAGTGGCTTTCCTCTATTGAGCAATTTCATTTGCTTTTCTATTCCTCTGGCATTTATTTCAGTGACTGCTTTTTTGTCATCTGTGTGGTGGTTGATGAGGAACTACAGTACGATCTTCCTGTGTGGAGCTGCTTTGGAAAATACATGTTTTTCAGTTCATTATCTTTTCCATATTTGCCAAACAAGTTTTACACAGTTTTTAAGTGTGTTTAGGATTGCTACTTTGCCAGCTGTGGTGGCCGAGGAGACTGAGGCGCTCCAGTCACGGTCCGCACGGCCACTACGGTCGGGGGTTTGAATCCCCCCTTGGGCATGGATATTTGTGCCTTCCTTAGAATTAGTTAGTTCATAAGTAGTTTCTAAGTTTAGGGACTGATGACCCCGTAGTTAAGTCCCATAAGCTATAGAAACATTTGAACATTTTTGATTGCTACTTTGATGTAGGATGAATCCCTTGACAATCAAACGACTTTAGAATGTAATATTTTTTCCATTGTTCTGTTTAAATGCACAAGATCACCAGTCTTACTGCCCCCAAAACATCTCCAGACCATAAGGGAAGCCTTTCCATCTTTAGTGTTAGAGATACCTGTACATGTTGGTGCAACATTCGTTCATCTAGCATCTGTTGAACAAACTAGCATTGCTTTGTGCAGAAGTAGTATTGGGTTAGTCAGTGAAAAGTTCTTTTCCACTGATTTACTCCTCAACCTGCATATTATTCTGCACAGTGTAGCCTCCTCTTATTAACAGCCACCAATAATGTTTCTCAGGCACTGTATGCCTGAGACGTCTCTTCACGGTAAACACTTGCTTGCTCTTCATTATTATGGAAGAGTTCTGCTGCTGAAAGTGGCAGTGTTTTGAAGTGATCACATTTACTTGTAACTTCTATGTACCGGTACTAGTCATCACTTTTTGAAGTGACTTTCAGTCTACCCTTTGGAGGTCGGTCCACATTCTGGCAAGTATCTACAAGCCTCTGCAAAGTATAGTGGACACATTCCAAGGAAATTTGTTCTTGGCACACTATTTGCCACATAGTAAGACCAGCTGCACATAAAGACACAATTGCAGAACATTTTCCTGTTGAAAGGGGGCGGCTTCTGCTGTCAATGTGGGGCACTGTGTGGTCTAGTTCTCGATAGGAGTGGTGGAAACCAGTGACTGCTAAACCAGTAATGCTGTCTACTAGGCAAATGATCACGGCCTCAGGTAGTTGACAGTCTGTGATGGTGAAGTCCCACATGTACGGCTATCAGGCGGAAAGCCGTTGGTGCTCAGGTCTGATCTGGAACCTCTGTCGGTGATGAACATGGGCTTGCAGGGCAACTAGCAGGTGGTTGCGCCTACGGTCGCCCACTGGTCACATTTCGGTACCAGTGTTGGCAACCTCTGAAGCTCGAAAGTCCCTTGTGCTCTATGATGGACAGGAACTAAATTACTTCCTTGACTGTTTTACCTTAAATAAGAGGCACCAACTAAATGTCCCATATTCATCTCATGTTTTACAAAATAATTAAATAAATAAAAAAATAAAATAAACATGCCTTTAATCAAAATATCCACGGGTGTACTGCCGGAATAGTGTCCAACGGGCACAATATTTCGGCGATCATACATGTCGCCATCATCAGGTGAACTGACGGACTGAGCTCATGGAAACGCGCCTGCACGGAGATCTGCATGCTACGGCTGCTCGAAGGGAACTGGGTTCTAGCCCAGTAGCGGGCGATTTAAATACCCTCAGCCCGTGGAGCGGCCCCTCTGTGGTCCGTGCGCCGCACCGCGGTCCCGCAATGGAACCGATTGCGACGGCGTCTGAGGTGACGTCGATGTGAGGGCTTTCCGCCGTGGTCGTCACTTCATTACGTTTGCTAGATTTACTCTTAATTAACCCAATCGCTGGTTCCCAAGCTTTGCTAAGATTATAGCCACAGTCACGGTTTATGAGGTCGTCACTTGTGCGAATTTCAATGGCCTCTCTAACGACGCAGTCCCAGTATCTCGACGTCTGTACCAGAATCCTAGTGCGTTCATACTCCATCGCATGATTCTCCGACAATGTTCAGCGACCGCCGACTTGCTCGGATACATCAATCATGTGTGCCTCTGGTGTTCAATGCATCGATCCTCGCTGGTATGTCTGTCCAATATATGACTTTCCACACTGACACGGAATCTGGTACACGCTGGCCTTCCTCAATCCGAGATCATCTTTGGCGTTCCCCGCTGGTGCATGAATTTTATTCGGGAGACAAAAAACAGTTTCAACCTGGTGTTTTTTCAAAATGTGGGCGATCTTCCCTGAGAGTGTGCCGGTATATGGAACGAACGTAGTGCCTACATCCTTCCTCGTGTTTTCATCCGTTTCCACAGGTTGTGATGTAGTGGTTCGGCGGAGAGCCCGCTGAATCTGCCACTCTGAGTACCAATTTTTTTTTTTTTTTGAAAAACAGTTTTCAGGTGTTCCAATTCCTGGGGTAGACTCTCTGCGTCGGAGATAGTGCATGCCCTATGTACTAGAGTTTTAAGTACCCCATTCCTCTGTGAAGGGTGGTGACAGCTGTCTGCATGTAAATACAGATCAGTGTGCGTTGTCTTCCGATATACACTATGACCCAGGGTGCCATCAGCTCTTCTCTTGACCAAGACGTCAAGGAACGGCAATTTACCCTCCGTTTCAGTCTCCATAGTGAATTTGATGTTGGGGTATATGGAGTTTGGATGTGTAAGGAAGTCAAGGATTTTATACGTACCATGTGGGCAAATGACGAAAGTGTCGTCCACGTAACGGAAAAAGCAAGTGGGTTTCCATTCAGATGATGCCAGGGCTACCTCCTCGAAATTCTCCATGTACAAATTTGCGACCACAGGGGAGATTGGGCTACCCATGGCGACTCCCTCTGTTTGTTCGTAGTATTCGCCATTGAAAAGAAAATACATGTAGGTTAAGACAGGCCTAAAAAGTTCGGTGGTCTTCTCGTCAAACTTCCGACCAATCAAATCTAGTGACTCTCGAAGGGGGCACCACATAGAAGGTGGAAAACAAGACGAGGGCGCTTCTCAAGGATGCGGATTTATCAGAGGGTGTCGCCAAGAAACTGCTACCTCAAAGTCCAGAACCGCCAAGAATTTATGGACTCCCTAAGGTTCACAAAGGTGGGGGTGCCATTACGTCCCATTGTCAGTAACATCAGAGCACCTACATATTTGTTGGCCAAATACTTGACGGGAATATTAAGTCATTATGTGGGTAAATGCCCTTATCACATCCGTAATTCCGTGGATTTTGTTAAACGCCTTAACAGCTTCGGGCTGGATGAGTCAGATATCATGGTGAGTTTTGATGTCATTTCATTGTTTATGAGGGTGCCCCTTCGAGTCACTAGATTTGATTGGTCAGAAGTTTGACGAGAAGACCACCGAACTTTTTAGGCATGTCTTAACCTCCACGTATTTTCTTTTCAATGGAGAATACTACGAACAAACGGAGGGAGACGCCATGGTTGGCCCACTCCCCCCTGTGGTCGCAAATTTGTACATGGAGAATTTCGAGGAGGAAGCCCTGGTATCATCTGAATGGAAATCCACTTGCTTTTTGCGTTATGTGGACGACACTTCTGTCATCTGGCCACATGGTATGGATAAACTCCTTGACTTCCTTACACATCTGAACTCCATACACCCCAACTGGTCCAGCTATTGTTTCATTGTGCGCAGATCACAGTTCACATTTTCATAAATAAAAAATATCATGAAAAGCTGACAAACAATACCGACACACATACTTTCTGCACGCTTGGCAAACTTTTGAAGAGAACTGAAGTAAGAAGTGAGTGAGAACACTCAATTACACTCCACAGTTCAGTGTCTTGCAACAAGCCAGTGACAGGCGTACCATGTTCGTCGTGGGGGTTAGGTACCAGCCACCATGATGGCGCGTCCACTGTATGCGGCAATAAATGAGCTGCAATTCCTCCGCCTCAGAAAAACAAAGAAATTCCATTGAATGCACTTTTTTCATTTTGAATCACTATCAGTGCTTGATAATACTTTCAGCTTGATAATACTTTCATTGTATCATTCGTAATATCATAAAAGCAATAATTATACAAAGTTGTTCTGTTTTGATTGCAATTACCTTATTAACTGTGTTACAGTGTTGTTATTTACCATCCTAACACGTTTCATAAGATAAAAACGTCGCAACTCCTCAAAACACTCATTTCGAGGAGGACGTCAAAACTGAGCACACATCTTATAAATTATGTAACTTCTAAATGGTTGAAGATAAGGTATCAAACGTGGATATCAAATTGAAGGAAATTTAATGCTCTAAACTTTCTTTCTGACAAATTTCCTGAGAAATGATCGAGTGAGTCACTAAAAGTAAATGCTTGACAAAATTAGTGAGGTAAAAATGATTTTTTCTGAAATTGTCGATTTTTAATAACGTATATCTCGAAAACTGTTGGGAATTCGATGTTTATGTATCGAAACAATCTTATAGCAAATTCAATTACCTCTCATTTTTATTTGGAACGTTTTCTTCCCAAAATGGACCGTTTTCAAGATATAAGCGAAAAACCAAAAAATGGTATCTTTTCACCCCCTCCCCGCTTTAGCTCACCCCCCAGAGACAGGGACTTTTAGTATGTTCACCTCCTAACTATCCCTAATAAAGTCCCGAAGTCAAAAATTCTCGCACATTGCATGCATTTTGCACCCCTCTTTTGAGCACTCATTGACTGGATTATGGGTAGTGTGTGCAGAGGCTGCCCTCAGCAACAATGAACTTCTATTTCGTCAGCCAAAGGGGACTCCAGAAATATGCGAAAAATATTACACAAGATGTTAGGAAGGCACTTCTTAAAAATTTGAAAAAATATATACCAGTTTACTTTAAAGCCATAAATAAGATAAATATAGAATAGTCTTGTCACTGTAATATTAAAAACACCTAATACAATGTTACATTCCTATTTCTCCAGTTTTTTGTTGTGTTAGTTGTAGGTACAAGTTTGTTGTTCTTCAGCTCATATTGGTATATTTTGTTGAATATTTTCTTTGTTTTAGCTTAAATTTCCCGCATTTTGTGCATATTTCAACACTTACATTTCACTTGGCAAAGCCAGTTGGTGAACTATCAGGGCGGTAGTACTGTTGTGATGAAATGCAGAAGAAAGATAATCTGAGGTGATATGAAATTAATCTATGAAGATTTATGAAAAATACAGCTTAACACATTATACGCCATTTAAAAATCACTTTACACTGGAAGGATCGAGGGGCCAAATTGGCACCTTTACCAATTTTTACCATGTGTCTTGATGAAACTGTTAAATTAAATGAGTCAACTTCTATGATTTTTCATCTTTCATGTAAAAGATTGTGCACCCTCTTTTAGAGTGTTCTAGTTCAAATAGATACCTAAATATTAAGATTACTTCCTAGAAGGACCTCAGGGCCAATTTAGTCTCTCACAGCGTTTCTCTGTATTTTCGGGATGTTTTCCTGTAATAGTGTGTATGAAATAAAACCAACTGTGGCTCCTTGTTGTTTCAATATGCGACAACAATGCCATACATTCCAGCACTGATTGCTGTAGGGCAACTGGGGATGGCAGTCAGGTATGAATGAATTATGCCTGAGTGATTAATTGTGAGTGAGTGAGTGTGATCTTTAACGACAAAGGCTATGGCCGAAAATTTACAAGTTGTGTGAATGTGAATATGAGTTTGTTGGCAGCTGATCAATCATCTTTATGGTCAGTTGCTAGCTATCCAATCTGGACCTTCCATTGTTAAAAATGAATAATGTTACACCCCTCATGGGCTCAGCATTAATTTGCTGAGTACGGGCTTGGCAAACCCAGGGTCCTGAGCCATGGGCTGTGTCGCGCCAACAGTCCGCTACACCGTAAGCTCTGTGCGTGCTTCAACAACCATCGTTCAGTGTGACGGTGGAACGTTGTACGTTTCAGAGCCCGGGGATCTTGGCTTGATCGCCCGGGTCACGAGGACAATACAAACCTCTAAAAAAAACACCTCAATCTCAAGGTGTGCTACAGGCTGAGGAGATGCATGGCTGTTGACGTTGAACAGTCGCTAGCGAGCAACCTCTGAGGAAACCGCCGAACCTCAGTTGTATAAGGCTTACCCAGGCAAGCGGGGTTCTGCCTGGGTGGACCTTTATTTCCCTAGCTGCTCGTGGGAACACCATGAAAAGAACCCAGAGAATGCTGGTGGGCGTTTAACCACCGTCTCTAAAAAAGGTAAAGTAGATTTCAACGCTGAGAATTATGACCCCCAGTTGTTCCCTTCCTTGGCCACGCCATGGGAGGAGCGCAGGTCTCGAAGCCGAGGACAACAATATGCTCCAAAGTATTTAGTGTGCACTAGGACTGATGGCGAATCTTTCATGAATACAAAGCCTTTCTTTTTTGTGGAGCACTTGGAAGATAAGTTAAGAGAAGTAGACGGCATGTCGAATATGCGATCGAGATCGGTTTTAATAACGACGTCATCCCCAGCACAGTCACGGGCATTGCTCGCCTGTGACAAGCTGGGTGATGTTCCCGTCACTATCACCCCACACAAAAGCCTGAACATGGTACAGGGTATAATTTTTCATAGGGACCTCCTTTTGCAGTCAGATGACGAACTTCGCAAGAATTTGGAACGGTGAGGAGTCCATATTATACAGCGAATCCATAGGGGTCCAAAGGACAACAGGGTCGCCACCGGTGCATTCATCTTGGCCTTTGAGGGCGACTCATTGCCTGAGAAGGTCAAGGTGATGATTTACCAGATTGACGTGAAGCCCTACATTCCTCTCCCTATGCGCTGTTTTAAATGCTGGAGGTTTGGGCACATGTCCTCCAGGTGTACC
The DNA here is from genome assembly GCA_026315105.1 of Locusta migratoria. Taxonomy (NCBI): domain Eukaryota; kingdom Metazoa; phylum Arthropoda; class Insecta; order Orthoptera; family Acrididae; genus Locusta; species Locusta migratoria. Next base: position 140,724,397 of record CM048749.1, on the reverse strand, counting down.
GCCAACTCCACCTGTCAGGACTGTGGTCGTGCATCGCACCCAGACCTCCCTTGTACACCACCTCCCATTTGTGTCAACTGTGGACAGTAGCACCCGCCTTGCTCGCCTACCTGCACTGTACTGCACAAAGAACGGAAGATCAAGCAATACAAAACCATCGACCGGCTGTCTTATTCCGAGGCAAAGAGAAAATATGAGAAACTCCACCCGGTCAGCATTAAATCGTCTTATGCAGCAGCCACAGCACCATTTCAGCAGACTAGTTTGCCAACTGTTCCATCAATCTTAGTGGGCCCTCCAGCCCAACCGTCATCATCTGCCCCCTTGGTAGCCACAACAGCCTGCTCTCGCGAAGAAGGGATTACTTGAATCCCTTTATCCCTCAGTTTCTCCCAGTGGTACAGTGGACGCCAGTGAGTGGCACCAAGTGCCTTCAAAAGCTGGTCATAGGGCCTCAAGGGCAATCTCCGTCCCTGAGACTGAGTCTGCCAAGCCCTCCCAGTGCGAAAAGCCGAAGGACCAGCGAGAAAAACAGAAGAAAACTAAAACAAAAGATTCTCAGGTGGCTACCATGCCACCAATAAAATCGTCTGCTTCTGAGGACGTGATGGAGACCCTCGCGTCTCCTGAAGACTTGGCAATTGCCAAGACTTTGGAAAGCAATGGATGTCGAGGCTCTGCCTCCTGAGTCAGTGACTGCAGAGCAACCTGTGGGCCCTACTCTACCATCTACATAAATATGCCCAGTACGTCAGGAGATAGTGTGGTGGTGCAGTGGAACTGTGGCGGTTTCTTCTGCCACTTGGCCGAGTTACAGCAGTTGCTATGTCACTACCCTTCCCCCTGTGTTGCACTACAGGAAACCTGGTTTCCTGTTGAGCGGACTCCTGCCCTTCGTGGGTATAGGGGTTATTATAAAAACCGCACAACATACGACAGGTATCTGGAGGAGTCTGTCTTTACGTTCTTGCACTATCCCCAGTTCACCAGTGCCACTTACCACAGTGCTCGAGGCAGTCTGTGAGGATTCAGGCACGACAGAACATCACCATCTGCTCTCTCTACCTTCCTCCGGATGAGGCAGTGTCTCCTGCGGACCTTGCGAACTTGATCGCACAACTTCCCCCACCATTCCTCCTATTGGGGGATTTCAATGCCCACACCACCTTGTGGGGTGGCTCTCAGGTCTCAGGTCGTGGTAGGGACATTACAGACCAAATAGCACAGCTGGACTGCTGCGTTCTTAATACCGGTGCCCCCACACATTTCAGTGTGGCGCATGGTACGTACTTGGCTATAGACCTCTCTCTCTGCAGCCCAAGCCTTCTACCACAGCTTCATTGGAGGGTCCATGATGACCTATGTGGTAGCAACCACTTCCCCATCCATATCTCTCTTCTCCAGTAACAACCTACAGATCGCTTGCCCCGTTGGTCTCTGCATAGGGCTGACTGGCCTACTTACACCTCAGCTACTAGGGTGATTCCTCCAATCTCGGACGATGTTGATCAGGCTGCTCATCACATTACTAGAGCCATCATTTCTGCTGCTGAAGCCCGACCACCACTAGCTCAGTTCGGCGCAAGTCGGATCCGTGGTGGTCTGCACAGATTGCTGAGGCCATCAGGGAATGACGTAGGGCACTCCAGCGCCACTGGTGTCACCCTTGTATAGAGCACCTGATCGCTTTCAAACGTCTCCGGGCACAAGCTTGGAGGCTGATATGCCAGAGTAAGCAGGACTGTTAGGAGAGATATGTCGCTACCATCGGCTCGCATACCGCCCCATCTCGGGTGTGGTCACAGGTTCGGCGCCTTTTTGGGTACCGATCACAGGCGGGAATCCCCAGCTTGATCATTCAGGGTACTATATGCCTGGATATGGCGGATCACTATGCCAGTAACTCTGCCACTTCTGCTTATATTGCGGGCTTCGCACCCATAAAGAACAGGTCGAGCGGAGGCAGCTCTTTTTCCACACGTGTTGACGGGAACCATATAATGCCCCATTCACTGAGTGGGAGTTCCAGAGTGCCCTTACTGCTTGCCCTGATACCACCCCAGGGCCAGATAGAGTCCACAAACAGTTCCTGCACCACCTGTCAAAGGACTTTCAAAACCAACTTCTCACCCTGTTCAATCGCCTCTGGGTTGAAGGTGGGACAGCATCGTCATCCCAGTGTTAAAACCTGGCGCTGATCCGCAGGTGGCAGACAGTTACCACTCGAGTAGCCTCACCAACGTTCCTTGCAAGCTTCTCGAACGTACGGTGAGTCGGCAGCTTATGTGGGTTCGTGAAGACCGTAGACTCCTCGCCCCACAACAAGGGGGATTTCTGCCAAAGCCGTTCTGCATTAGACAATCTAGTTCCGCTAGAGTTGGCCATCTGCACTGCTTTCGCCAGGCGTGAGCACCTGATGGCAGTCTTTTTCGATCTCTGAAAGGCTTATGACACTACCTGGCACTACCATATTCTAGCTACGCTGCATGACTGGGGCTTGAGAGGACCGCTTCCGCTGTTCATCCAGAACTTCCTCTCACTTCACTCTTTTTGGGTTAGGGTAGGTACCGACCTCAGCAATTCACACACCCTGGAGAATGGAGTCCCACAGGGTTCCATTCTTAGTGTTCCGCTGTTTCTGATTGCAATTAATGGACTTGCTGCAGCAGTGGGGTCATCGGTGTCCTACTCACTGTATGCCGATGACTTTTGTCTGTATTACAGTTCAGTTAGTATTGGTGTCGCTGAAAGGCGACTACAGGGAGCCATTCAAAGGGCACATTCCTGGGCTTTAGCCCATGGATTCCAGTTCTCTGCCTCCAAAACTCGGGTTATGCACTTTTGCCGCCATCAGGCAGTGCACCCAGACCCGGAACTGTACTTGGGTGACGAACTGCTTCATGTTGAAGATACGCATTGCTTCTTGGGCATGTTGTTCAATGCTCGGCTCATGTGGGTCCCCCACTTACAACAGCTTCGACAAAAGTGCTGGCGGTACTTAAACATACTGCACTGCCTCAGCCACACTGCTTGGGGATCCGCCAGTCCAACCCTCTTACCACTTTATACGGCTCTCATTCAGTCCTGCTTGGATTATGGGAGCCAGGTGTATGACTTGGCAGCCCCTTCTGCACTCCGGGTCTTAGACCCCATCCACAATGCTGGTGTTCGCTTGGCAACAGGAGCTTTTTGAACGAGCCCGGTCATGAGCCTCCTTGTTGAGGCTAGGGTACCCCCACTGCGGTTCCGTTGGCAACAGTTGTTGGCCTCGTATGTTGCTTTTGTGCATACTTCCAACCATCATCCGAATCGCAGGCTTCTCTTCCGAACTGGTGCACTCCCATCCCCTCACAGACGGCCTCAGTCGGGCCTCCCGATTGCAGTCTTCTCTTCCCTCCTACTTTCCACTACTCTTCACATGCACCTCCTTGGTGTATTCCTCATCTGCAGCTACAGTTGGACTTGTCCCGGGACTTGAAAGCCTCAACTTCGCCATCGATCCTTCGTCACCAGTTCCTGGAACTTCTTGATTCTTTCCATGGCGCGGAAGTCATCTATACCGACGGTTCCCTCGTAGATGGCCATGCTGGGTATGCCTATCTCCATGGTGACATTTTTGAACAGTGGTCTTTGCCAAGTGGAAGTAGTGTTTTTGCTGCAGAGCTGGTCGCTATCTCTCGAGCTCTGGAACATCTCCGAGCCTGCCCCGGGGAGTCGCTTGTCATCTGTAGCGACTCCCTGAGTGGCTTGCGAGCACTCGACCAGTGTTTCAGCAAGCTCCCTCTGGTGCAGTGTATCCAAGACTGTTGCCACTCTTCATAGGTCTGGTTGCTCAGCGGTCTTTGTTTGGACCGCAGGGCGTATTGGCATACCTGGCAATGAACGTGTGGGTCAGTTGGCCAAATACGCCACCTCCTCATGCCCTCTTGAAATTGGCCTTGTGGAAACGGACCTTAGGTGGACGCTACACCAGAAGGTGCAGGACGCTTGGAGCTCAGAATGGTCTGCACTGAGTGCACCAAACAAGCTTCGCATGATCAAACCATCCACAGCCACATGGAAAACTTCACTGAGGCCCAATTGTTGAGACTCCGTTGTGCTATGCCGCCTCCGTATCGGGCATACTTGGTTGACTCACGGCTATTTACTTCGGCGTGAGCCACCGCCCATGTGTCGCTGTGGTGGTGCCTTGACAGTCGTTCATCTCCTGATGGACTGTACTATTTTAGCCCCCTTGCGGCAGTCTTTTGATCTACCACCTACCCTATCCTTAGTGCTAGGGGTCAATGCCTCCACGGCTGAGTCTGTGCTACGTTTTATCCGTGCAGCCGGTTTTTACAATTCCGTTTGATGTATGGTGATTTCTCCTGACTTTTAACCGTATTTTAGTGTTTTATGCCTTCTGACTAACAGACATTCGTGACTGGCTCGTCCATTATTATCTCAGTGACCAGCCAGCCAAGGATTCTCATTGCCAAATTTTAGCATGACTACATTGTTTTATTTTCTATATCTGTGCTGTTGGTTTCTCTATTTGTGCTGTTGGTGAAACTTCATTTTTGACATGTTCCCCTCTTGAGTATTAGTACTATGTCTCCAGGTGTATATGGCTATTGTTTCCCATTAAATGGACTTTCTTCGTTAGGAACAGGGGTCTGATGACCAAGTAGTTTAGTCCCCTCTAAACAACAACAACAACAACAACAACAACAACAATAAAGTTACATATGAGGTACAATGAATTATCTTTCACAATCTGTCCGTATAAGCAATAAAACTGCATGGGACCAAATCGTAGCAGCTTGTATGCGATCCTGCTAGTATTAAATGCCAAATAGACTAGATAGCACCTATAAAAACATGATATAATTAGTTCCTTTGCCCATTTTACTTTGGTTGTCATACCACTTAGGGAGTCGTTCTCAAGTCACGCCATTGGGGCAGCAGTTCGATGTTACTTCTGGCCTGGCTTGAAGAGGAATTGACAGATCAGTTTTCGGTGTACTGTAGTGATAGACTTTTCTTTTCGCTAACTTCCTGCGAAGATGAGATCTTCATTTTTATACAGCAATTACACCTTACCTGGCGCAGTGTCTACCAGAAGTACGAACAAGTGTTCTGTTAAGCTAAACTAGGACTTACAGTGGCCCAGTGTCGTAGCCGAGAGGCGGGGGGGGGGGGGGGATGAAGGGGACCAATCCACCTCCGAAAAGCCTGACTATTCACCTGATTCCTAATAAAGTAATTCAAAAGTATGCTGAAGTTGCTCCTTCAAGATTTGTGTTGAATAAAATTTAATATTGCCTCTATTAAAATACATCTACGCCTTTAGTTCACCTTATATTGTAAAGCTTCACAATTTAGAATGTACGTCATAATGGGCTGATCTCCCCCCCCCTCCCCAATCCCACACCAAAACCAAGTTCCAACTACGAGCCTGCTATGGCCATTGTAAGTAATGTCATAATTTTATAAATGAAGCTTACCGTATTACATTTATACATTGTTGTACCAAGTTAAAGTACATTCTAAAAAGAGCATGATTAAGATATACTATTGCAATTATGAACTATTGTACACAACATTAAAAAAAAAGAAAGAGACAAGGGGAGGGTCCGTCTCTGATTATGGGTCCAGGGCCCGCGATCGAATGTGGGGGCCTTGGTACTGACAAGGTTAGTGAAGAGATGCTGCCGTGCGAGCGGTCTGGAACGCCATGTTGCAGATCGCGCGATCTCCCGCGTCGGAGGTTCGAATGCTCCCTGGGGCATGGATGTGTGTGTTATCCTTAGATTAGCTTCACTTAAGTAGTTTGTAAGACTAGAGACTGATGACCAACGTTGTTTGGTCCCATGGAATTACAAACATAACCATGAAATGAAGACGACGCTACACTTTTCCTGTTCCTATTTGCTTTAATTGGTTTGCCAGGAAATGGTTAAGAAAAGGGCATATGTTTATTAGAAGTATTTTTTTTTTTTTTTTTTTTTTTTTTTGGTTCAGAATCACCAGTAGTAATCATCCCTTAAGCCACGTACCTTTCCTCCTGACTCATCCTGCATACATCTATCTTACTGTCACTGATCCGCAGTACAAAAATATTGGGCTGGCAATACATTTGTAATGTTTTGTTTTGGATGTATTCTGGCTGCTATGAGTTTATTTATGAGTTGTTGTTGTTTGTTTTTTTTTTTTTTATTTGCATTTTACTTTCGCTATTTAAAATTGTATTTTGCCTCCTTTGTCATTTCGAGATATTGAGTGGAGTTACCAACACTACAAAATAGAGGGCTAAGTGAAGAAATCAGAACATTTCAGACATTTTCTTCTGTTTGACTTCAATACAGGGGTCACCACAGTCGGGACAGCCAGAAAAATTCGCACTGTGTACTGGGATAATGCCGTTGGATGGAACATGCCAAGAAAATGTCGTCTTAATCTAATGGACAAACCCTGTGATCTGATGCAACAATCTAATACAATGTATGTGTGAAGTATGTGAGAATATGCTGATACATAAGTTTCTCAAGCTGTAGCCTAGTCCTCACAATCTCATGTTTTCAAGCTAGTATTTAGGAAAACTTGTTATCATCCACTACACTTAGATATTGTTGACTCTGTACGCCTAAGAGGATATGATCATCATTATTATGCTGAATTGCTGATTTTGTCCCTTAATCAAAATGGCAGCAGAACTTTTTCAGCACAGCCAGTGTCTACTCTGGGTTCCACTCATATTAAATAAAAAAAGATCCACTAGTATCAATGGCATTAACTGACCTGAAAATGCCTGAGCTTGCGTTGGACACTACACGTTTTTTATATACTTTGTGCACTGCAGTAACAGCTAACGAAATATAAATGACTGACGTAGGCTCAGAATGAAAGTTTGGTTGTGTGTTTAGAGATCTTTATAATCATGTATAATGAAATAACTCGGAGATAACCGCAAAAAGATTTTACCAAGTGAAGTGGCGCAGTGGTTGGCACACCGGACTTGCATTCTGGAGGACAGCAGTTCAAATTCGCCTCCAGCCAACCAGATTTAGATTTCCGTGATTTCCCTAAATCACTCCAAGCAAATGCCAGGATGATTCCTTTGAAAGGACGTCGACGATTTCCTCTCCCATCCTGAGGAAACACAATCTGAACTTGGGCTCTGTTTTTAATGACCACATTGTCAAAGAGACGCTAAACCCCAGTCTTCCTTCCTTTTTAAAATTTTTTTCGTTTGATCAATCACCTTCTGAACTGGTTTATTGTACTCTCAGCTTGAGTGCAGTTCAGTGCTAAGGTGATATTTATTTTGTGACTCTAGCTGTTCTTTTCGTCAGTTCAACAAAATCACTACATCCATTTGATCAACTCTTTTCTGTTATAGCTGGCGTCGTGTAATAAGGTGCCTCTGCGCATAGAGGCGGCGCAATAGGAGAAGCATAGGAGGGGTGTGCCAACAGTTGCTCCTGCGGGAGAAACATTGCGTAACTCGCAACCAGCCATGTGCCTACAGAATGAACATTGCGGTAATGGAGGGGTATGCACAGAACAGCTGAAATCTGGGCCGCCTTTGTAGGTGACGCCGACTATTGCACAGAAGACAGACTTTCAGGTCAGAAACGTCTTCCTCAGTGGTGCTTTCACCAACTATGTCTTCAACATGTAACACTTTCGAGTTTCAGCTCACTGCTGCAGTGTCTTGAACTCGTGAGGGTCATTGGGTGAATTTAAAGAGCAGAAAACATTCACATTAACTGCTTACCAGCGTCCTCATAACATGAACCTCAGTATTTCGTGCTACACTTCGCCCATTTTTGCAGGAATTGGCTTGGGATTTCATAAACTTTTGAATTGGATAAAATCGGAATATGAGAGCTATCCAGTCTTCATTACTGAAAATGGTCACGAATCATCAGACATTAGGCTGAACGATACTGCTCGTCTTGATTATTGTAAGGTAAGTTAGCCTATATAAGAAAAATTGTAATTTAGATTCTCAAGGCATAAAAATGCTACGAAAACCTTCATTTACATTAGATGTTATAAACTACATACATTTTAACCAGAGCAATGCATACTTTCCGCAAAAGCATGAATTGTGGCTTGTGAGGATTATGAGAGTTTGTTATTTATCCAATTCTCTGAAAAATGATTTTTGCGTCTCAAAACATTAGTAACTGAGACAATTACTAGTTTGGTAAGTATAAGCATAGATGGCCATAATAGTCATTCCAGTTCACTATTTCTCCGAAGGTTGCAGTGTTCGGTTCTTGCGTTCTGCCCAGTACCTTTTCATTCATTCTGATTGTGATTTCCTTCAGTTCATCCGAAATCTGCACAAGCTTTCTATGTGTCATTTCTGCTGGAAATTTTTGGCTCTTAAGCAATCAGCAGCAGCAATTTTGAGTCCTATTAAATTTCTTTGACCCAATGTTCTCCTGCCTTCTTTCAGAGACTTCTTATCACTAGCAGTTGTAAAAATCTGTTCTCTGGCAGTCTTAAAACGTGAAACAAATACGAGATTCTTTTCTTCTTAATTTTGCTGGTTACTAGGTCAATTTCTCGATAATTTTTTTGGGAAGGATTTTCCAGACTGCATCAACCTGATGTTTCTTGTTTAGACAAGTTCAGAGCATTTCGCTGGCATAACTGGCTGTCGAGAGAGTTATGGTTTTATATTGTGTGACATTAAAGTTGTTGAGAGGCATTTATTATTATATGTAGACCAGGCTAGAAATTGTGCCTTTTTCATTTTGTTGGTTTGTTTATCCATGATGCTTTCTCATTTAAGTTGTATGTAAGTGTTTCATCAGTATATTTAAATTGATGGACTATGTTAACTTTCTGATAATTTATGACAAATTTCTCTATGCAAAGAAGTTTCATTGGCATGATCTTTGTTTTCAGGGATACTTGTAGTCGTTTTCAGAAGACTGGTGATGTGAACTTGAACTTCTTCCACATCAAGGGCTAAAGAGAGCTAAATCATCTGTAAACCCCAAACAGTTTGTTCTTATTGAGGGTCTTGCTCCAATTTTTATTCTAGATGGTTTTCTTTTTTGCCAAATCTTCATAACGTAATGAAGGGTCACATTGAAAAACAGTGGGGATAATCTGTCACCTTGCCCAAGGCCAATTTATATTGTTGAAGCTTTCCACATTTCTCCCCTGAAGTTTACTTTCTAACTTGGTTAGAGTTAGTTCAATGATTTTTACTAATTTTAGGTGAAGGCCATATGATTTGAGGATTTTTAAAAGTGTGGGTCTATGGATATTATCATAAGCCTTCTTGAAACCTATGATTGAAAATGTGGCGGCGATAATCGATTTTCCACTATGAACAAACATTTCTCTATGTTCTCACTGCTTTGACCAGCCACTTCCCGGCTTCAGGCATCTTATTAACTCAGTCTGCTATGAGTATTTGTAGTGTTCAGATAATAAAGTTCAGTTCAGCTTATAATTGGGTTTTTATTGGGGCTACGCCGCCGCCAAATCCCATACTGGTGTCCCCACATGAAGTTTTCGAGTGTCACAGAGTGTTCGTTCATGAAACTCGCACTTCCGCGCCAGTATGTTCTCGTTAAAAATGGCCACCAATGGTACAATGGTTACAATGACCATGACTTCACTGCTTTGCCTGCCAACAAGTGCTGCCACAGCTTCACAATCAACACCATCTCTTGCACTGTCACCTCCTTGTGCTCAGATTTCTACGCCTAAAATTTCAGCGCAAGCCTTTTTTCCGGATACTCTCAGCTCATCGCCAAACAATAACACGTGCTTCCAGACAATGGACTTTGGTTATGTAACACTGAGCACTTTGTGGAATGTGCCTTGCATGAACAGTTTCAGTGCCCAGAACAGTTTCGCTTATGTATATTCGTGGCCGGTTTCTATCATGACTTCTGCCGGACTTGGTGATTCAAATTTGAACACTGGCCCCATCGTCATGCCACTCGTGTATCCTTCCACGTCTTCTGCGGCGGTTTCCAGTTTGAATGGTGGCGCGCACACGCAGAACTATTTTGTGCCTCCGGCTTTCAGTGCTTGTGCAAGTGGTCACATTTGTGACTCTCCTTCGAGTGCTAACTACAGTGCGGAACCTTTAGTTGTACCCAAGGTCCAACCTGCAAACAGTTCTGTGTTTGTGCCATGTGTTCAACAGTCCGAACTGTTCCCTACCAATATTCATACCGGCGAACAGGATGCTCCGTCGAGTGACTTTTTGTGCCTGAACAGTGAATGTAATGACTTTTTGTTCAATGTACAGCCACCTACGGCATCCAGATACGCCACTTCTGTGCTGCGGTCACCTACGCTGTCTGCTTCCACACGTGTGGCTTGTACATCGAGTGTCTTCAAGCCGTTTTTGAGTGTTTCTACCATGCCGGTTGCTGGTTCTGCATCCTCAGTGCCACTCACGTGTGATCTCATGCAACAACAACAAACAGTGCCTCCTGTGCCACCCTGGCCTGCCAGCCCGCCGTGTGCTGGTCCGTCCCTCAAGCTGCCGGCTTTCTCGTGTAAGAATTCATGGACATGGTTTGCGATGGTGGAACATTTGTTCCTGGTTCATAGTATCACCAGTGATGCTTCACGCTATGCATACCTTTTGTCAGGCCTCCAAGATGATCTCAACCTCCTTGGCAATATGATTTTCAGCCCACCACAGGACAACTTGTATGGCACTGCAAAACGGATCCTCCTTGAAAGGCTCTCATGTCTTGCTGAAGAGGTTGTAAGAGACTTCATCACCTTGGTGAAACTGAATCACAAGTTGCCTCCGTTATTCCTGATGCCTGATGCCGCACTCTGGCCCCTGTGGCTTCTGAAAATGCCAGTAGAGCTGCAGTTGCAACTCTTGCCTCGGTCTGGAGACACCTTGGATGAGCGCCTATGCCTCGTGGATGCAAAGCATGGACTGCTGTCTTCGAGAGGTCAACCGCCAACCCACAAGGCTATCAAGCCACTCATAGCTGCCAATACCTTGCTGCCAGTGCACCACTCACAACAGCAGCAGAGTAATCGCAGCTATTGCTACTACCGCCCCCATTTTGGTACTGCTGCAAGACAGTGCAGTATGCCGTGCTCACACCCAAATAAGACACGCAGGGGGATGTAGGCACCATGCTGCATTCCGTGTGCCGCTCGCCGATGCAAAATGGTCGACTTTATCTTCGAGACTGTGTTACAGACAAATGTTATTTAGTCGACATGGGTGCAGATGTCTATCTTACCAGTTTCTACGGCCACAGGACCCTTACGTTCACATCAGCTGCCCCTTTGAGCAGCCAATAACACTAAAGTGCTTAGGCTCCGTCGAGCATACTGTGCATTTAAACTCTAATTGTACTCTTAAATGGACTTTCTTAGTTGGTGAGATCAGTGAACCTATAATTGGAATTGATTTCTTATCTCACCACAAACTCTCTCCGGACATAGTATGATGCACAGCATTTCATCATGACGCAAATGCACATCTCCCGTGTGCCTCGTTGCATCGCATTTCTGCTGGCTCAAACACTCATGTTGAGCTTATCCGCAAGTGCTTAAAAACTGTTGCCAAGTTAAGTGACGTCTCCAAGTGGAGTGATGAACTCAAACAAGTAGCCCACCTCCACTCCGAGCAGTTGGAGCTGTCTCGCCGCATCACCAATATGGAGAATCAACTAGCCGCAGCACTGCAGACAGTAAAGACACTACGTGCCCTGCCAGCAGTGAATACACAGCAGGTTAGTGACAGTGTTTCCAAATCGAGTGTTTCGTGTGCCCTCCCCCCCTCCCGTAGGGTTCGCTTTGCTAAAAAGGTATCTGTCATTCCATCCAGAATGCTCGCAGATGTTTGGGATGTTTGTAAACAAACCGTGGCTGCCATGCTAATGCCGCATACTTGTTCTGCTGTGCACGCCATGCGCCGCCGGTGGCCGCTGCAGACACTATTTTTCCTACCCCCTCTCCACTGGCAGAGCACATGACTTGCCCCGCCACTGCACGGCCGCGCACGCTGGTGGCAGGCCACAGAACTGTCTTGAACTGCCTCTTGATCCGCCATCTTGTGCACAAACCACTGTGCTGCCCTCTCGGCCGCCAGGAGTACTTCTTGCACTGCACAACAACCTCCGTATGACTCGAACATTTCTGAGCCACTGTCTCACAGTGCCCTGCCAGCTGGCACCCCCTCCCTGCCTAGTTTTGCCACGCACAGGTAAACAAAAACAATCTGGCACTCTGGCCCGCATCTCAGTCGTCACGAAAGGGACAGTGCATAAACTTATACTTACTGAGGGCCCTCCAATTTCTAGCAAGCCTTGACGCCTCTTCCCAGAAAAACTGCCAGCAACTGGTCGTCGCCTATACACCTTGTTGATAAAAAGGGCGGCTCATTGCAAATGTGTGGTGACTACCATAGACTTAATGCTAGGACAGTTATCCCATACCAAACATTGCAGACTTCCCTCAAGTTCTGTCAGGTGCAAAAGGGTTTTCTGTGGTAGACTGCAAACGTGCTTATCACCAGATTGCCATGGCTCCTGAGGACATTGAAAAACTGCCATTACAGCTCCGATTGGTTTGTTTCAGTACCGCGTTATGCCTTTGGGTTAAAGAATGCTACTCAAACTTGGCAACACTTTATTAACGAAGTACTTTTTGATCTCAAATTTTGTTTTGCAAATCTTGAAGACATTTTAGTTTTTAGTTACTCTGTTGAGGAGAACAAGAAACATGTGCAACTACTTTTAGACGGACTCACCACGGCCAGCATTGCCCTTAATGACTCAAAACAATAATTACAGCAAACTTCTGTGCTCTTTCTTAGATTTACTGCCTCCGCCGAAGGCATCTCCCCGCCTGTTGACCATGTGAATCAAATTAGGCAACTCCCGACCCCATCCACATTCAAAGAGCTCTGCAGGTTTCTAGGAAGTATTAACTATTACTGATGTCACCTGCCTGGTGTGGCTGAGTTACAAGCACTGCTCACAGATGCTTTGGCCGGCAAACAGACATTGGACTTTCGCCCTGTTTCCTGGCCCAATGAAATGACTGCAACATTTGACACGGTTAAGGACTTACTTGCCAATGCACAGACCATAGCACATCCTCATCCCGATGCCCAAATTTTCATAATAACCGATGCAAGTCATACTGCCATCGGCGCTGTTCTTTTCAAGAAAGCTATGCAATGGCCAAAGAAAGTACTCTGCCTTCGACAGGGAGCTCCTTGTTGTTTAAGAGGCTATCAAGCACTTCCGTGCCCCTTTCAATGGCAGTGCTTTCTTTGTCCAAACGGATCACAAACCTCTCACATCAGCCTTCAGAATCCCCCTGCTGATCCCCCTCCCCGCCGCTTCCGCTACTTTGACTACATCTCCCAATTTACCACAGACATCCGCTACATAAAAGGTACAGCAACATTGTAGGTGACTTCCTTTCCCGCAGCAATTCCATTTCTTCCCTCATTGATATGTCCAACCTGCCCAAGCTGCAGGTCTCCGACTCTGCTGTAGCTCAACTACTAAATGACCCGAGCTCTTCGCTCAAACTCGTTCGCACCATCTTCCCCGGTGTCTTGGGAGAAGTGTGGTGCACCGAGTTGACCGGCAAGCTTCGCCCTACACTCCCCCGCTGTCTCAATCGTGAGACATTCATTGCCCTCCACGGTCTCGTCCATCTGGGCATCAAAGCCTCTGTCAAGTTGTATCCAACAGATTTGTATGGTGGGACAAGAAGTGTGACTGCCAGGCCTGGGCGTTCGCTTGTGTCCTATGCCAGCACAATAAGGAATCTACACATACTTCTCCCCCACTCAGCTCGATTCCGCTCCCCATAGGCAGGTTCGGGCACATAACATTGACTTAATTAGCCCCCTTCCACCCGCCGAGGGTTTTTGCTATGTCCTCTCCACCATAGATCAAACCACTCAGTGGGTCAAGGGGACTCCGCTTGTCAATATCACTGCTGCAGCACGAGCCTTTCTTTCTTCGTGGATCGCCCGCTTTGGCTGCTTCGCAATTGTCACTACAGACCAAGGTCGTCAATTCAAATCGGCTCTCTTTGAGAACCTATGCAGACTTTGTGGCATACGCCACATTCATACCACCACCTGCCACCCATAAAGCAATGGGCTGGTAGAGTGGTGGCATCACACTCTCAAGACCGCTCTCAGGACCCATGATTCTCTCTGGACTGAGGCTCTCCCTCTTGTACTTTTAGGTCTGAGTACAACCTATAAAGATGACTTGCACAGCTCGGTATTTATTTATTTACTGGTGTTGTGAATCTAGGACTGTACTGAGTACAATAGATATTAGCCGCGTTAGTGCACAGACAAACACTATACTTGCCTGGTGAACTTATATCCTCTTCACCCGTCCTTTTTTTAGAATGGGCAAGGCACATTTGTGCTTCCCTCCGACCCCCACCTCCTTTCAGTCACTCCCCTCCCCCTGTCAAAGTACCACACAACCTTCTCTTGTGTGAGTATGTTTTCCTTCGGGACGACTCCATCAGACCCCCCCCCCCCCCCCCCGCCTCCATCCTCCTTATTCTGGCCCTCACAAAGTTCTAAAATGTGGCCCTAACACTTTTGTTTATGGATCTCAATAACTCGTATGTGACTGTTTCTATCAACAGACTGAAACCAGCACACGTCGATCCTCCTGCTCCCCCCTGATGACTCTTCCTCCCTCTCCTGTCTCCCTACCTTGCCAGATGGCTCCGCTTCTCATTCAAGCTCTGTCGGTTCATTTCCTTCCCCTCACTGCTCATCCACTGCAGACCACTGCTCTGTCGCCCCCTCCTTCTCCTTCTTCGTCATTCTTAGGTTTTCCTCACTCCCCCCTACCTACCTCACTTGTGTTCGAGGTAACAGTGACAGTACCTGCGGAGTTAATCTCAGACATTGAACTCGTAATTCGAGATGCCAAGTTAATCATTGCGTGTTCTTCAGCGTGTGATGCCAGTGTTAACAGTGACCGCAAGATTCTTCACTGCATCAAGCTCCCGCCTGCAACTTCTCTCGACGACATCAAGGCGTTACTGCTGCCGTCCGCTGAGGTTTGGGTTGTGGCACCTCTTGCCTCACCACCGTCCAACCCCCCCCCCCTGCCAGCTAAACAGGGCCACTTGTGTGTGTCCCCTCCCCCCTTTGTCTCCAGCAGCACCACTCACCGTCATCCCCAGGTGCCGTCCCCGTTGCCGGCGGAGTCCATCGAGCTTACGGTAACTCAACTGACCCGAGTGCTATAGGATGATGTTGCTCACTCCCCTCCCCCTTGCAACAAGAGTACTCTGTACTGTGGAGGAGGGGGGTGGAGACGATGTGTGGCAGCGATAATCAGTTTCCACTATGAACAAACATTTCTCTATGTTCTAACTGCTTTGACCAGCCGCTTCCCGGCTTCAACCATCTTGTTAACTCAGTCTGCTCTGAGTCTTTGTAGTGTTCAGATAATAAAGTTCAGTTCAGCTTATAATTGGGTTTTTATTGGGGCTACAATGCCGCCAAATCCCATAAAATAAATAGCTGCTTATTTCTGTATTTGTAATATTCCATTGTTAGTTTCAAGCTGAGAATTTGATCTGGGCAACTTCTGTATGTGTCAAATGCTCCTTGATATTCTTCAAGTTGTGGTTCCAAAATCTTTTTGATCCTGTTGTAAATTATGCGTGAGAAAATTTGGTATGTGTAGTCGAAAAGGGTCATTCCTCTGTAATTATTTGGGTTGGTTTTATCTCCTTTTTAAATAATGGATGGGTTATTCCTCAGGTCCAGTGCTCCAGAATTTTCTCTGTAACCTACATTTTAACTAGATTTGGTGGAGTTTTAACTTTGCAGACCTCCGTGCTGCAAGTTCTACCTCATTGATGGTTGAGGGATCTATTAGATCTGGGGTGGTTAAAATGGGTGTGACAATGTTTACATGGAATGTTTACAGTAGGTCGTCACAATTTAAAAGTTTATTGGAAATATCTGCATTTTCTTAATTACTGTGTACCAGCTTTGTTGATTTATCTATCAGCATTAATGTTAGGGCTTCACAGTTTTTAAGACATTGGCCAAAAATTTCTTAATAATCCCGTGCCTGTTTTTGCTTGAAATTCTCTTCTATCATTTCTAGAGTATTTTTGAGATGTTTATGTTTTGTTTGTCTGATGATTTTATGGGGTGACTTTCTTTGTTTTATCAGTTCAAAATTTGATTTTTTTTTATTTTGGGCATTATAATTATCCAAGCTTGTGAAAGATGCAGCAGGACCCAGACTGCCACAATCTACAAGATAAATAGTGATTGTTACATTGGACAAACAATATGCATTGTAGAACATCACAGGAAGGAGCATGAGAGGACTTATCACCTTTAATACCCTGAGAAATTTGCTTAACCTAGGCATGTTACAAAAACAAATATCACATTACATTTGATGAAACATCCATTGTGGCTGTCATGAACAGTTCCTGAGACTTTGTAATTACAGAAGTCATTGAAAGTAAAATAACTGCTAACAGTCTTAATAGAGGTTATGACCTGCAGCTAAGTACATTGTGGAAGCCAGTTACTATGAACCAGAAGTGGGCTTGTTGACCACTAAGTCAGTATTTGTTTTGTGGTAATGATCACAATGATAAGTGTGAAACTGACATTCACTTCACAATTACAGTTAAATGATCACCATTAATGCCTGCATGTTTCTACTGAGATTATCTGTCAAGATTATACTGTCACATGTAGTCATTAACATTTATCTCATCATCAATTACGTATTTTACTTCTTCATTATGTGTCCTTTTAATAATTTCCTGTGCTGTTTTCTTGAATGACCTTGTTTTCTATACTAGTTCATAATAACTTTCCATTATCAAAGAAACTTTGTGTGTTAAGCTTATTTGATCTGTTCATCTATTTGTAGGGCTGTATGAAAATAGATGTATTTAACTAAATCAGTGGTTAACTTATTTACATAGAACTTCGTTAACTACTATGTCTCTTAATCTGCCCACTGTAATAATGACAATAAGATCCAATGGCGTATCCTGGGGGTGGGGGGAAGGCTTTCACACTGCAGCCCCCCCCCCCAGACCTCCCTGGAGCCCCCACCCTATACTTTGCTGCAGCATCCCCTACGAGTAAAGGTGCAACCACGGTGATTAACCCCATGCCCCCGCCCCAAGAACACGATTTGACCTCAGTTCCCCCTCCCTTCCCCACAACACGATCCTGGATACACCACTGATAAGATCAAATTACACCTGTAGTAAGGAATGAAATTGATGCATAAGGCACAATGTAGTGAGGTTAGGGCTCATTTATTAGGTACACATCTGAAAAACACAGGTGCTATAGGTTCTTCCAGGACAGCAGTGATAATGCCTGGAGACATTCACAGCTCCATTGCATACCATCTCTGGAGCAACATATCCTGCAGATGATACACCACTGGGTGAAAACATGTTGACAATAAGTAACAAGTTTGTACTCTAAACTGTCTTATATATAACTGCCCCCCCCCCCCCCCCCCCTCTCTCTCTCTCTCTCTCTCTCTCTCTCTCTCTCTCTCTCTCTCTCTCTCTCTCTCTCTCTCTCTCTCTCTCTCTCTCTCTCACACACACACACACACACACACACACACACACACACACACACACAATTATCATCTCTGTCTGCAGCATTCCAGTTACCACTTTGTGGTCATATTATGGTCGGAGAGGGGATGAGGAACAGGATGGAATGCAAGGTGGTGGTGGTGGACATAGGAGATGTGTACAATGGGTAGGGAAAGGGGGGGCAGGGTCTGTGTTCTGAGTGAAATCTATTGAGGCCTGATAATTTCAGGACAAGAGAATGTATTGTAAAGATAGCTTCCATCTGTGCAGAACAGAAAAGCAAGTTGCTGAAATGAGATGGTAGTATGAGGAGAGGGGTAAAACCCAGATAGCAAGCATATGTTCAGCTCCACATGGTGGTCTACTTAGTTTTAACCACAGCTTGGTAGTGGCCAACCTTCCTGAAAGGCAGCAGGTTGACAGTCATACTGATGTAAAACGCTGTGCAGTGATTGCAGCATAGTTAGTGAATCACATGGCTGCTTTTGCAGTTGGCCCGGCCGTTATGGGGTAGGATAAGCCTACAGCATGACTGGAATAGGAAGGGCCTGGTGTGTGGATTGGGAAAGCTTTGCAGTAGGATCTTCCACAGTGATCAGGGGGCAGTCACCCACTGAACCATCAAAACATCTTAGTCCATCCTTATGGCACTAAAACCCCCTTGCAGCTACTGGATCCCTGACAAAGATCACACTAAACACCTGCCACCCACCCAGCACTTTCTGTTCCAATCCCATCACAGTATTATTCTACCCTTTCAAAGACTGGGCCACCTGTGAAAGTAGCCATGTGATTTACCAACTGTGCTGCAATTACTGCACGGCAATTTACATTAGTATGACTTCCAATCAGTTGTCATTAAGATGAATGGCCACTGGTAAACTGTGGTCAAAGCAAGGAAGACCACCCTGTGGTACAACAGGCTGCTGCTTCACAACCACAGAACACTGTTCTTCCCTTTCCACCTCAACTCCACAGACTTTTAAGTCCTACCAAAAGTCTCAGCTTCAGCTGCACACACAAATTTATCCATGTTGGACTTGTCCAAGACCTTCTCTGCTTCTGCTCATCCCTGCAATGGAAACACTACTTTGCAAACAAAGTAACCAGTAACTGGTAAATTATCATTTGAAGCATCTAGGTACCACATGCCTATTATCACAGTGCCCCATATTTAATCATGGTTGTTCATCTGGAACTATCAGTTCATGAGTAGGACCTGAAGAAGTTGTTACTAGAGCACTGAAACTGGTACTTTAATGCAATACAATCTTAAAATATGGCTGTTGGTATTAACACTCACTAATCTGTGCAGTGAGTTCCCACCTTTCATTTTTCATGATGGACTCAATGAAAGTACTGAAGGCCCCACAAAGGCCTTCAAAGACAGGCATTATCTCACAAACCTAATTTGTATACTGATTTCAGGTGCCACATCCCTACCCAAAACCAGTCCTCTCCTCACCCCAGACAGGACCAATAATTCAACTTATTCTTTATCAGGGCTTTAATTATGTCATCATACCTTGAAGTGAAGGACATCCTACCAAAGATCTTCCACCCCTCCTGAAGTGGTGTTCTGTCCCCCCACCCAACCTCCAAAAGACACCAGTCCATCCCTATGCCACTCTAAAACCTATCCCCTTACCCAGGGGTCATACTTCTGTGATAAACTCCAATGTGATCTGCCCAACCACCCACTCAGCACTTCCTATTCCAATCCTAACACATCAGAGTCTGGGATGCTTGTAAAAACAGTCATGTCATTTAACAACTCTGCTGTAATCATTGTACAGCTTTTTACATTGATATGAGAAACAACCTGCTGTTAATCAGAATATATGGCTACTCTCAAAATGTGGCCAAAAACAGGGTGAACCACCTTGTAGCACTGTACAGGACTTGATCTTTATCCTACGGATGATAGGAAAATTATACAACCCATCCCAGTGCTGCATAAATAAAATGGGTTGGAAGCGTTGTCAGGATGGAAGGCGGAGCGGTGAAAGCTTGTGGGCACCCTAGGAAAGGGTGGCTGAATGGCAAATAAAAGATAGAGTTAAAGTTAATATTTGGTATATTCTGAAATACGGGATACATGGCGGGGCTCGCCCTGAGGTCGAATGCAATGAATGAATGCCAGTCTAAGTTAGCGGCTTAGAAAACGGAAAAGGTTACGGTAATGGTTATGGTTCACACAGTTGGTGGCTGATACCGAACAGCCGCTAGTCGGGAGCGGACGGCATGCGGCCGTTCGCCCCGCACTGAGGCTGAGCCTCTAGAGTGCGTCCGTTCTGCACAAGAACTCAAACTGAAGAGAGCGGAGGAACTGATTCTCGCACCTTTGAGACCTCCAGCAGTAGCACACGTGATCAAACGTGGGTGTCTGCTATTGGCTCCACGGTAGCATGGAAATGTCAGTACTTTCAGCACGGACGCCAGAAGGGTGGCGTGATTTTAGAATCAGCATTCAATACTGGTTCTGGCCGGCTCTGTCCTGCAAGGTGGACAGGCTAGGTCACGTTGTCACGGCATATGTCCCAGTGGAAGAACACTTGTAAAACTTAGGCGAAGTTTTGAAATAAATGTTTGAATATCTTCCTAACCTGGTTTAGACTGGCTGGTCATCCTGTACAGCACAGATTGCATAACATGCTCAGTTTAAATGGCTGCTTTACTACCTGGGCCATCTGGATCCTCCTCTTACCAGCTCTTCTGAACCTTGTGGATGGGCATTATTCTTGCAACAGATTCTATTATCTTGCAACCATCCTGATATCAACCAATTGTAACCTATCATCCCTACACCCACACCTAACAACCCTCCACTCCACCAACTGTGTGTTGACTTATTCCCCTTTCTTCCATTTCTTTTCCCACACATCCCCCTTTTCATCCTATAGCCCTCTCCCTTTACTGCACTGCATCTTATATTTCCACCTGTCAGGCAGTATGGAATATTCTATACCCACCCTTGTCCTACATCATAACCCCCCCCTCCCCCCGTCACTTACTATTATACACTAGACAGACGGCAGTACCAGGAGATGGCAATTATTTGTGCACAAGTTGTGTGGATGTATGTATGCTCTTTTTGTGATGAAGGCTATGGCCAAAAATTTAAGTTTCACAGATGCGATTGCCTTTACTACATGCCTGTTTGTGACTTAGTGATCATATTTCAGTGAGTTTCTACTTATATTATTGAGATCTCAACTTGAACTTTCCAGTGTAAGATTCATTGGACTTAATCAAAAGGATATACATTGTTGAACAAAGATTCCATTTTGCATTTTATATCTTGTCTAATTTAGCCATCATAAATTATTTTACTTTCATTGTCATGTTTCCTAATACTCTTCCTACAGCATTACCTTATTTGATTGGACTAAATTCCATTACCTTTGTTTTAGTCTCGTTCATGTCCATGTTAGACATAACTAATAGGGTGCTTATGAGAGTTCCTGGTTTCTATCAAATAAATAAGAAAAATATCAAAATCTGTGAGAAATTAAAATTGATAGATTTCTTTTCACAAAGGCAGTTAGGGAACATGTGCCATGAACTTAAAACAAACACATTATCTTATAAATCAAGTTACCATCTAGGCTCTGGAAATGCACTTATTTCACAACTATCTGCATATTTCGTTTCCTGTAGGCTGTAGTGGGCTTACAAATAGATCAGTAATCTGTTTATTACTTTCTCACTATATGTAAATGGTATCTCTGATTGAAGTGCTGTTACAATTTTACATAAACCAAGAGTTGCAATTACTTGCAGTTTTCTGTAACACTTTGCAGGTGTAGTGTGTTCATAGTAAACACCATTCTAAACATATTTGTCTGTTATAAATGTATTGGTGAGATAGTGTATTTACATGTTGTATTTCTTTTGAATAGGATGAGATTAGGGCTGCATTATGAAGATCTTGATGGACCAAAAACGGCTAGAGATTCTGCCAAGTACCTGTCAACTGTGTACAGCTATGATAAAGCTGAGTCATGTGCCTACAAGTCTGAGAAGATGTGGCCACTGCTGTTGATGCAGATACCAATAAAGCCTATTTTAAGAGAGATTTGTTGTTCAAGTAAAATTGTTTTCATTTCTACAACACTGTAACACATGAAATATTTGTAGCAATTGCTAAGGAAGAATCACAACACCTCCAATGCAATCAAAGTAAGAAACAGAATATCTACAGCTGTATCATTCAACATGTACTGCCTCTTTCATTTGGTCTATATTTGCACTATCAATTGTAAAATAAAGGCAAGTGTCAGCGTCATTCTCCTGTTTTGTGTAAACAGATGATTAACATTTATAATTTTTCAATCCTTTCTTTCACAGCTTGCTCAATGTGCAAATTGAATAATATTGGAAAAAGGCTACAACCCGGTCTTACTCCCTTCCCAACCACTGCATCTCTTTCATGCCCTTCAACTATAACAGCTGTTTGGTTAATTTTTAAGTTGTAAATAATTTCCAGTCTCTATATTTTACCTCTACTGACTACAGAATTTGAAAGAGAGTATTCCAATCAACATTGTCAAAAGTCTTCTCCAAATCTATGAAAGCTAGAAATGTAGGTTTACCTTTCCTTAATCTATCTTCTAAGATACTTCTTAAGGTGAGTATTGCCTCCCGTGTTCCTAAATTTCTCCCGAATCTGAACTGATCTTCCCCGAGTTCAGCTTCTAGCAGCTTTTCTATTCTCCTGTAGATAATTCGTGTTAAAATTTTGCAACCATAACTTACAGACTGATGGTTCTGTAATTTTCACACCTGTCTGCACCCAATTTCTTTGGAATGGGGATTATTACATTTTTCTTAAAGTCTGAGGGTATTTTGCCTGTCTCATACATCGTACACACTAGGTGAAACAGTTTTGTCATGGCTGGTTCTCCCAGAGACTTCAGTAGCTCTGAGGGAATTTCATCTACTCCAGGGGCCTTGTTTTGACTTACGTCTTTCAGTGCTCTGTCAAATTCATCTCTCAGTATAGTATCTCCTATTTCATTTTGATCTACTTCCTCTTCCCTTCTCCCTTCTTACAACATTGTCTCCAAGTTAAATTCCTTTGTCGAGCTCCTCTATGTAATCTTTCCACCTTTCAGCTTCCCTTCTTTGTTGAGAACTGGTTTTCTATCCGAGTTTTTGATATTCGTAGAGCTGTTTTTCTTGCCCCCAAATGGCTCTCTTATTTTCCTGTAGGCAGTATCTACTTTTTCCCTTCTTTTACAGATTTGCATTTAGCTTCTAGCCACTCCTGCTTAGGAAGTGCAAAATGGCTGTCAATCTCATTTGTCGCCTGTACTCCATTTTGCATGTTTCATTTACTGCATTTTTATATTTTCTCTTTTCATCAATTAAATTTAGTATTTCCTGTGATATACACGGATTTTTTTGTATGCCTTGCCTTTCTACTTATTTTTCCTCCGCTGCCTTCACTATTTTATCTCTCAATGCTACCTATTTCGCCACTACTGTTTTATTTCCCTCCGTTTCTGTCAATTGTTGCCTAAAGCTCCCTCTGAAATTCTTAATAACTTCAGGTTCCCTCAATTTATCAAACTCCCATGTCCTTATTTTACTACCTTTATGCAGTTTTTTCAGTTTCAGCCTACAGTTCATGACCAATAAGTTATGGTTAGAGTCTATATCTGCCTTTGGGTATGTCTTACAGTTTAAAACCTGTTTATAGAATCTATGTCTTACCATTATAAAATTTATCTGATACCTTCCGGTGTCTCCTGGTCTTTTCCACTATATACAGCCTTCTTTTGCGATTCTTAAACCAGGTGTTTGTTACGATTAAATCATGTTCCGTGCAAAATTCTATCAGGTGACTTCCTCTTTCATTCCTTCTGCCCAGTCCATTTTCAACTACTATTTTTCCTTCTATTCCTTTCCCTACTACCAAATTCCAGTCTCCCATCACAATTAAGTTTTCCTCCTTTTCCTTAATTGTCTGAATAATTTCCTTTAACTCCTCATACATTTCTTCTATCTCCTCATGATCGGCAGAGCTAGTTGGCATATAAACCTGTGGTCGGTGTTGGCTTCATATCTATCTTGACTATGATAATGCGATCACTGTATTGCTCATAGTAGTTTACCCACATTCCTACTCCTGTGATCCCCCCAACTGATTTTGTATTTATAATCCTGTACTCACCTGACCAGAAATCCTGTTCATCCTGCCACTGAACTTCACTAATCCCCACTATATCTAACTTCAATCTATCAGTTTTCCTTTTTAAATTTTCTATTTTTTTTTTTTTTTTACCCAAGTAAGGTGTCTAACATTCCATGCTCTGATCTGTAGAATGCCAGTATTGTCTTTCCTGATGACAACATCCTCCTGAGTAGTGAAATGTTTTACTATATTTTTGAGTAATTACAGTTTATTCTACCGATACTCAGCTTTTCAACATTTCAATGTATGGGGGTTCTGCTCGCTGCAACATTATTCTCCTGGGGCGTCGTGGTAGAAATAAATACTCGGTATGTACAATTTTTCACTTCTTATTTAATTTGAAACCAAACTGCTTCTCCACCAAAACATTACTAATTTTAAACTTGCATACAACAACAACAACACAGACTGACATAGATTCCAAAGCACTTTGCGAAAGCCAGAACTCCAACTCCCCCACGCAAGGTGGTGAGGCAAATATATAACTTTGACAATAATGATGTTACATTATGCATTGTTCATAACAATTGAATATACTAATTTACAATGAACAAACACACAAATAAAACATTTCATGTACACAAAAATAATCACAATATAACATGAAAACTATACATACAGTAATTTTAGATCACACCTTTCTTTTTAAGTTTTAATCACGCTACTTTTTGTTTGACAAACCAAAATGTTAAATGTCAATTAATTAGTTAACAAGTACATCATACATCTTCCTAACATATATTGAACTATCAATTATCTTGGCAATTCTCAAAATAAGTTCAAAATCGCACGTCAGTCAATATATACAGAGAATTATAAAATTCAAATCTCGACTATTACATTAATTACACAATTAGCTGGTCTAAACAACTTGTTTATGAGCCTAACATATATACAATGCTATTTATATTAATGTCTTTATGTAGATACAAAAGTTTTTACCATTCGTCTGTCTATTTATTGAAATAACATTCTATACAAAACTATTGTTTATAGAACTGTCTGGAAACATCTTATACAAATCTCTTAGATTTCATTAATTATCACTTGTTTTAATCACAGTATCACCGAGACACTGTCCTACACTGATTCCTAGGCTGGCTATATCGTTTTTAACTAACTTCACACACAACTTTTATCACTATTGAACCACACAATTCCGGATCCGACGCAGACGGTATCGTAGGATGACACTGAGATGAGAGGACCAGGCAGACGGTACCGTACGATAACATTGAGATGGAGGGCCAGTAGTATCGTCACAATAGTCCCCGCCCGGAGATCCGAATGGGGAGACTATTTTATCTCCGGAATATTTTACCCGAGAGGATGCTATCATCATATTTTCATACAGTAGAGCTGCATCTCCTCGGGGAAAAGTAGCAGCTGTATTTTTCGCTTGCTTTCAGCTGTTCGTAGTAACTGTTTGGCAAAGCCACATTAGCTGGTGTTACAAGGCCAGATCAGTCAATCATCCAGATTGTTGCCTCTGTAACTACTGAAAAGGCTGTTGCCCCTCTTCAGGAGCCACACATTTGTCTGTCCTCTCCACAGATACCCCTCCGCTATAGTTGCATCTACAGTACGGCTATCTGTATCGTTGAGGCATGCAAGCCAACCCATCTCAGCAACGTCTGTGTTTCATGGGGGTGGCTGTCCTCCATTATTGACAAAAAATATGCAAATGAAGCGAAGCACAAGCTTTCAAAAATGCTTTTCTTTGTCAAGGACATGAAAGGCGAGAGAAGGGAAAGGTTACTCACAACCTAGGCTGTGAGGATAAGGATGGGTGATATGTGGAAATCAGAGATATTGCAATGGTAAGTCCTGAGCCATGCCAATAACGTACCAATGAAGTTAGATCAAGAAGTAAAGAAAGTAAACCGAATATTGCTGAGTGTGGGGGCCAGGGAAGGAGGGGACAGGTTTTGCGGCAGGGTCAACCCATCCATCCTTTCACAACCACTACTCCAGCCCCCATACTCCCACAAAGAAAAACCTACACCATCAAGGCATGGCCACACAGAATACAACATTTCATTTACCAACTGATGTGTTCACTGTACAGTCTCTTATGTTGGTATGACCATCAACAAATTTATTGAATGGATGAATAGTCACAGATGGACTGTTCACCTGGGGGACAATCAATATCCTGTGGAAGAGCATGCCCTCCAAGGTGACTCCCACATACCACCAGTTGTTGTTGTTATGGTCTTGGAGACTGGTTTGATGCAGCTCTCCACAATACCCTATCCTGAGCAAGCCTTTTCATCTCCTCATAATAACGACAACCCACATCCACTTGAATCTGTTTACTATACGCGTCTCTTGGTCTCCCTATGTGATTTTTACCCCACACACTTCCCTCCAATGCTAAATTTACGATTCCTTGATGTCTAAGAATGTGTCCTACCAAGCGATCCCTTCTTTTAGTCAGGGTCTGCCAAAAATTCCTTTTCTCACCAATTCTGTTTAGTACCTCTTCATTAGTTATGCGATCTACCCACCTAATCTTCAGCATTCTTCTGTAGCACCACATTTCAAAAGCCTCTATCCTCTTCCTGTCCGCACAGCTTATCGTCCATGTTTCACTCCTATACAAGGCAACACTCCACACTAATGCCTTCAGAAAAGACTTCCTTAAATTAATATTCGATGTTAGCAAATTTCTCTTTTTCAAAAATGCTTTTCTTCCCATTGCCATTCTGCATTTTATATCCTCTGTACTGTGACCATCATTTGTTATTGTACTGCCCAAGTAACAAAACTCATCTACTTCCTTTATTGCTTCGTTACCTAATCTAATTCCTTCAGCATCACCCGATTTCGCTCTTCCAGGTCCTTTGCTGTATCTGACAGAATTACTATGTCGTTGGCAAAACGCAATGTTTTTAATTCTTCCACCAGTCCCTCCAAATAATTTTGGTTCACATTATTTACTTCTTCATCAATTTGCTACTGGATCAGTACTTACACAATATCTCCAATTTTCTCGCAGCCTATGTTGTGATTAACATTTCCCTTCCATTCCCATTCTCCTTCCAATGGCATATATTGTGGGCTATCAAAGCTATCAACAAAGCTCATATCTAAAGCAAACCAGAAATTAAGAACCAGTATTAACAAAAATATCAACAGAAGCCAGTTTCCATCATGAAAAATTAGTGCGTAGTGTGGAATCTCTCCGATTCACTTAATTCCAACAGTGGAAGGACAGAGCTTCGGACGCTTACTGCCACAGCCTTCGCTACAGTGAGGGGAAGGGCAGGGTGGGGTCAGGTAGTGCGGCCAACAGCAGGACAAGGCTTCGGAATCCTGCGTCGCAACAGAAGCACGAGTGTTTCTGAAATGTGCGGAACAGACACGACTCCCTTTTGGCGAACTCCGCATCAGTTGTAATGACAGCTGTATTGGTGTTATTTATTTCAAAGTGTGCAATGTACTTTGACAGTTCTTAGTGCTAATTCTTCAAAATGGGTGGTCAATGTGTAATTAAACAGTTACTGAACAGACCATTCTCGCAGCTGAAATATGAAGACAATCTGGTGAAGGGAAGGCCTCTCCAGCTCTTCCACACTTGCAGTGTGAGCAGAAGGCAAAAAACACCTTAAAAAGGTACTTTAACATTAATAATTATGATAAGTACGTGCGGCTGTCAGGTTCATGTGAACTAAAGAAACTTTGTTTGCAACTTAGAAAAGTCTTGTAATACCATCGGTTTTGCAAATTTTTCCATATTTAATCACAGCTCTGAATAAATATAAGGGATCAACAGCTCATACAAAATCTTTTACAGCATTGAAATCTTTCGGCACTCAATGGATAGACCATAATTATCAGTTACATATTTTTTCATGAAGAATCCAAAGCTACAATTAAAAGTAGGTGTTCCTATAAAAGATTTCAAAGTTTCCTCCCACCACCCATCATGGGTTTCGGTAAGGGGTGGGGAGGGTGAGTGTAGTGTCATTGGATGCCCCCTCAATTAGAGGCTGTCAAATGTGGCACGGCTCCAACTTATTTCCGCCATGCCAAGACCGTCGCACCCGGGAGCCAGCCGTGCCGGGTACACAGTCCCGGGGGCAAGGTGACTGTTCTCAACGGGCATGTAGAACAGCTGACAGCAATCCACATGTGCACGGCCAGCCCTCCTTACTGCGACGCCTGACCGGCACACGCCTACATTGGGCTGCGTTCACACTGCCGGCCAGGCCGAGACGAAAGAAAGGGGAAAAATCCATGTTCCGATTTTCATGATGACAACAATATTGATGATATACAAGACCATCCCATGGCACTTAATCAACCAAATTTTTTCTTACAAGCTTTGCCTTATCTGTAAAAAAAGAAAATGTCAACTTTTCATTATGCCCAAGTTTTTAGATTCGTAATGCTCTGCACTTGATTTTTATGAAAGTATGCAGTTAAAACATCTGATTTTTGGACTCATGGTAGTATAAAATCTTAGCTTTAGAATAAATCATTCATATTATCATAATTCATAACAGTCGTTTTAAAACAACGCTATTTGTCAGGTATGTGCGCTTGAGTTACAAATCACGTATTGAAAAAGTTAGATAGTGGGCAGCTTACTGTTCTATGCATTTTAGACCATACATTACAGTGAGTGAAATGGATCTAAAAGAACAGAAAAGTATTTGAAATGGTAGTCGCACTGATACCTACCTCCTTTCAAAAGTAATTGCGAGTTATCTCAATGGCATCATGCTGTGACCGCAAGCCTACGAATTCAGTGCGTGTTGAGCATAGCGTGAAGCACTGCAGTAACAAAAAAAATATTTGCTGGCCACGTATATTCATCCCTCGTGATGTGTTAATAATCTATAAACACAAAATGACTAGACACTTTTTTCTTTTTTGTGTCTTGTTTACTTGTTGATGCCTCAGTGCTGTGACAGTAAAGTTGCTTACAATCTATTGGTTGCATAAGACTTATGCATGATGTGAATATTATTGAGAGAGTGTAATACTTACATCCATTTAAATTTAGTTTTTTCATGGGGACATATGTACCACATGTCAAAAGACACAGATTTTGATAACAATAACAGTTATCCCCCTCAGGGGCTCAGCATTCATTTGCTGAGTACGGGCTTGGCGAACCCGGGGTCCTGAGCTGGGGACTGGTAAGCGCCGCCAGTCCTCTAGACACCGTAACCTCTGGGCACGCTTCAGCGACCACCGTGTGGCACGACGGTGGAACGTTGTGTGTACCGGGGAATGGGGATCTTGGCTTGACCGCCTGGGTCGCGAGGATGGTACAAACCTCTATAAAAAACCCTTCAATCCCAAGGTGTGCTACGTGCTGATGGGATGCATGGCTGTTGAAGAGGAACAGTCGCTAGCGAGCAACCTCTGGGGATACTGCCGCACCTCAGTTGTATAAGGCTTACCTAGGCACGCGGGGCTCTGTGTAGGTGGACATGTATTTCCCTAGCTTCTCGTGGGACCGAGATGAAACACACTAATTTAACCCATGAACCTTCCAGTGGGATGGGTGTGCCACTGGGGGGTACCAACACCCAATCAAAAAAGAGGGCTCGGGTACCTAGTCCTCCGGATTTAGGTCCTTCAAAAAAAATTTTTGTCCAGAGTAACAGAGCACAGACTGCTAACCAGAATGTGTTTATTGTCGTGAAGAGAAAAGAAGGTTCGTTTGAGAAGGTGCCGCCCTTCTATATCAACAAAGGGCTCGAAGGAATTGCTGTTCCTTTGAAGTCAGTAAAGCGGTTGCGTAATGGCACCCTGTTGGTGGAAACATCAACTTCCCAACAGGCGTCCAAACTTCAAACAGCTAAGAGTCTCGGGGAATATCAAATCGACACGGAGCTACACAGTACTCTTAACTATAGCAAGGGTGTAGTCTCCTGTAGAGATCTGATTGACATTCCAGTGGATGAACTGAAGGAGGAATGGGCTGCAGACGGTATCGTCGATGTGCAGAACATGAAGAAAAGGGTGAATGGAGAACTCGTTCCGTCTGAGTCCTTCATCCTCACCTTCAATAGCCCTCGACTACCTGAGCATATTAAGGCGGGTTTTCTGCGTTTAAATGTACGACCGTATATCCCTAACCCCATGCGCTGTTTTAAGTGCCAGCGCTTTGGGCATACCACCTTGGGATGTAAGGGAGAAGCTACCTGTGGCAAATGTGGTAAAGCAGCACACGATGGGTTTGACTGTACTCCACCTATGACCTGTGTCAACTGTTCTGGCGACCATCCAGTCTGGAGTAGGGATTGTGCAGTCTACCTTCAGGAGAAGACAATACAAAAAATTAAAACCACTCAGCATCTCTCCTATGCAGAGGCCAAGAAGACCTTCAAGGCCATGCAACCTGCTGTGTTTACCACCTCCTTTGCCTCAGTACTGCAGAAGCCAGTTGCCAGAGCTGATGCCTGCACACAAACTGAGGTTGTCAGTATAGGAACCAACACGTGCACTTGCCAGTGCACATGCCAGGCCGTGGAACCTGCACCTTCCATAGCCCCACTGACGACAGCTGACAAAGGTACGGATACTGCCTTTGAAGAGCCCGTGGTACTTCTTCCTGCAGAGCCCGCCATCACCGTCACTGCCACACCCACCACCAACACCGCCACCGTCACCACAGTTGCAATCACGACCTCTGTCTCCACCACCAAGCCACCTAAATCGAAGAAGGTTTCCAGCAAACCACAGTCACAGGCAAAAACAGTTATGCACCTTTCAGACTTCATTGAAGTTATTTCGCCTGAACCTTCGTCTGACCCAGCTCCAGACCTCATGGAGCTGGATCTCCCTCAGGGGCAACCCTCTCGCCCCCATTCTGGACCTCCACCACGTTCAGTGTCTCCGTCTCGGAAGAAAGAGAGGGTGAAGATCCAACCTCCCTGATAAATGGTCCCAGTACTACAGTGGAACTTGCAGGGTTTCAGGACGCATGTGGAGGAACTCCGTATATTGACTCAGGGTAGACCAATTTGTATATGCCTTCAAGAGACAAACTTCAAAACCACTGACAACCCTGAGCTCCGTGGCTATGTACTCCACAGGAAGGACGATCTTAGTGGAGAGAGAGCGAAAGGCGGAGTGGCAATTTTTGCTAATACAGCGTATCACTCTGAGCCCCTCTCTCTCACTACACAGTTACAAGCCGTTGCAGTTTCCGTCTATGTGTGCCACCGTTTGACAGTGTGCTCCCTCTACCT
Source organism: Locusta migratoria (assembly GCA_026315105.1). NCBI lineage: Eukaryota > Metazoa > Arthropoda > Insecta > Orthoptera > Acrididae > Locusta > Locusta migratoria. The sequence continues at coordinate 140,693,380 of CM048749.1, read as the reverse complement.
GCCACCTCACGACACGTTTGATGTAGCGGCCCTCGAAGACCTTCTGATGCAGCTCCCCCACCCTTTTATCCTCTGTGGGGATTTTAATGCACACAATGTGCTTTGGGGCTCTGCTAGAACCTGCCCCAGGGGTCGAGCGACCGAGAGGCTTCTCTTGTCATCGAGCGCACATTTATTGAACACGGGACAGCCCACACATTTTTGTACTGCAATGGGATCGTTCTCAGCCATAGATCTCTCGCTTTGTTCTCCAGCCCTCGCCCACTCTACACACTGGGAAGTGGTCGATGACCTGCATGGTAGTGACCATTTCCCCATCTGGCTTCACATGCCAGACGGTGTAGAGCCTGAATGCAGACCATCTCATTGGGTGATCAGTAAAGCCGACTGGACATTGTTCAGCCAACTCGCTGAACTAGAAATTCGTGGCAATGTCCAGGAATGGGTGGACTGTATCACTCAAACTATACACAGTGCTGCTGATGCATCTATGCCGATGTCGTTAGGACGACCAAAATGGCAGCCTGTCCCTTGGTGGACGGCCGAGTGTCGCTCAGCGATTAGGGCCAGGCGTGCAGCTCTGTGTAGATTTAAGAGTCGGCCAACTGCAAACAACCTCGCGGCCTTTCGGATGGCGAGAGCAAAATGTCGCCAAATTATACGAGAGAGCCGAAAGAGATCTTGGCAACAGTTCCTGAGTACCGTTACCCGCTCCACTAAAAGTTCCACTGTATGGGAGACCATACGGAGGATTTCTGGGAAAGGGGGGAGGTGTCCAGTTACTGCTATCATGGGGAATGGCGTTCTCCACACCAGCCCGCGAGAAATTGCCCAGACCATGGCTATGTATTTTGCCAATGTTACAGCTACTGCCAATCAGGATCCGGTATTCCAGCGCCACAGAGTGGTTGCTGAGAAGGGCAATTTGGACTTCAGGTCCACTGGTCATCAGGATTACAACTGCCCTTTCACACTGTGGGAGCTGGATTCTGCTTTGTCTGTGGCGCATGACACATCCCCTGGCAATGATAGCATTCACTACAGTATGCTGAGGCACCTAACACAGCGAAATAAAGAAGTCCTCCTGAATCTTTTTAATGCCATTTGGTCGTCAGGTCACTTTCCTGATTCGTGGAGAGAAGCAATTTTAATCCCCCTTCTAAAACCTGGGAAAGATCGTACGTGCCCAAGCAGCTATCTTAGTGTTGCCTTTACTAGTTGCATTGGAAAGACCTTAGAGCGGATGGTCAACCGCCGCCTTGTCTGAACGTTGGAATCCAGGCAGCTCCTTAGTCGCTTCCAGTGTGGGTTCAGGAGGTATCGTTCCACCTTCGATAACCTGGCCTCTCTGGAGGCGGCTATCCAACAGGCTTTCCTGCGACGTCACCACCTTTTGGGCGTATTTTTTGATATCGAGAAGGCCTACGATACTACTTGGCGGCGTCTTATACTTCAGCAGCTTCACGACTGGGGATTTAGAGGTTGTCTTCCCATTTTTATTCGGTCTTTCCTTTCTCCACGTTATTTTAGGTATCGCATTGGTGGCGTGCTCTCTGACCGCTTTGAGCAAGAGAATGGTGTCCCTCAGGGTAGTGTTTTAAGTGTGACGTTGTTCGCTATTGCTATTAACGGTATTACTTCTGTTGTGAAACGTCCTGTCCAGTGTTCCCTGTTTGTTGATGACTTCTCTGTCTTCTGTTCTTCCTCCAGACTTGCAACGACAACACGTCAGTTGCAGCTCACTCTCCAACGGCTGGATGAATGGGCACAGAAGACCGGTTTTAAATTTTCAACCGAGAAGTCTGTGTGTGTTCTTTTTAACCGTTCGCGTTCTATTTTTAACTTACCCGAACTACGGATGAGGGACACTGTTCTGAATTTTAAAGACACTGTGCGTTTTCTGGGTCTTACATTTGACTGTAAGCTTACTTGGTTGCCACATCTTAAAGACTTGAAGAGACGGTGCCTCAAAGCACTAAGTATTTTAAAGTGTCTTAGTCACACTTCATGGGGAGCTGACAGGACTCGTCTGCTCCAGTTTTATAGACCGTTTGTACAATCCCGACTTTATTACGGCTGCACGGTGTATGGGTCTGCAAGACCTTCCTACCTCAAAATGTTGGACGTGGTGCACCATGAGGGGATTTGGTTGGCTACAGGGGCATTTCGCACCAGCCCTATACCGAGCCTTTGCGCCAAGGCTGCTGAGCCACCACTTTCCATACGGCGACAGCTCCTCATGGTGCGTCAGGCTTATGCAGCGTTGTCCACCCAGTATACACCTGCTTACGATATTGTCGCTCGGCCGCCTATGGAACGGTTGTTTCGTAATCGGCTTCGAGCTACGAGGCCTTTTGGGATACGTGCTAAGGACTGTTTTTTAGATATGGGTGTTTCAGGTTTTACTGTTTTGCGTCGAGGATGGAGTCGTTATCCCCCTTGGTTATTACAGAGACCCAGCCTCCTTTTAGATTTCACCAGTTTTAAAAAAGATTGCACCCCGGACATGACGTTTCGGTCAGAATTTCAGAATTTTACGACATTTTAAACAAGCATCGTGATTTTACAATTGTGTACACTGATGGATCGAAACAAGGGGACTCAGTGGGGTGTTCTGCAGTGTTTCCAGGTCACCTGATAGGGATGCGCCTGCCCGCTGCCTACTCAGTTTTTTCGGCAGAGCTGCATGCTATCCTCCAGGCACTGGAACACATCCGTCGTGGTCGAAGTAAAAAATTTCTACTCTGCTCAGATTCCCTTAGTGCCCTCCAGTCACTGCTGGTCATGTACCCGGCTGAACCTATATCACAATTGATCCATGACCAACTTTACCTCCTCCAACGGCGGGGTAAAGAGGTGTCATTTCTTTGGGTACCTGGGCATGTTGGGATATGCGGAAATGAAGCGGCTGATGTGGCTGCCAAGGCAGCCTGCGGTGACCCAAATGTCACGGAGTGTGCCATTCCCTTGCGGGACGTCTACTCGGTGCTGCGCCAGAGGTCCCTTCAGTTGTGGGAGGAGACGTGGCAGGCAGCGACAGGTAATAAACTGCGGTTGGTTAAACCAACTGTCTGACCGTGGCGAACCTCCTGCCAGCCATGTAGACGTTTCGAAGTGACACTGACACGACTTCGCATTGGACACAGCCCTTTGACCCACAGCTTTTTATTCCGTCGGGAGAATCCACCGATTTGTGATGCTTGTGCCGTGCAAATCACTATACGCCACATTTTAATTGAGTGTATTTTATACCGTGCTGAGAGGGCAGCGGCTAATCTTGGTCGTGCCCTACCCATTGTTTTAGATGACGACGAGGTGAGAGTGACGAACGTTTTACAATTTTGTGAACGTTCCCGACTCTGGCCTAAGCTATTGGGCAGGAGATTTTAGTGTGTTAAAGGACGGCTCGCTGATGCCTCTCACATCAGCGATCAGAGTCCCCCTATACTCCGACATTTTCTTTTTAAGGACTTGTAAGGTTGGGTACTGCGGTCTGCCACTTTACATCGCTGATTTGCAATTTGTGTTCGTGTTGTTGCCATGGCTTACTTCATTTACTGTTGTTTAATTCTCCTGTCAGGGCGCTAAAAACCTTGCTGTTGTGCGCCCAAAACATCCTATCCTATCCTAATAACAGTTATCATTAGCTCTGTTACTTTCAGTTTAGTGTACTTCAATGATATTTGTGCACTTTCAGTGAATATTGATTGAAGCTCTGGTAACTCTTCTAATTTCTGTCAACATGAACCCTTAAAAAGAAGAGGAAATACAACCTCATAAATACAAAAAAAATTTTACTAGAATTGTTGAGTCTTCATTTGGCAGTGGAACCAAATCCTTTAGAGTATTTCCATATTAGCAAATCCTCCATCAGAGTATTCAGGATTGCAGGAGTTATATATGAGACACTGTACTGTAGGTAAGGGCAGATGAGATTTCACAGTCAATTATGTATGACGGGACTGAAGTGATGCTCTTCATATAGGTTGGGTATCGGCAATATCAGTTACGCACCACTATTAGGTTCTCACTTACAATTATGGACAGTGTAAAGATTTGTATGGTACTTATTAGGGTTGAATCTAATGATGGAAAATCCAGGTTGGAAATCAAAAATATAATGAGGATAGTTTAGATATCACCGCAAAGATGTACGACAGATGCAACACTTAAGCTATTGGACATTAACCTTCATCAGAAAAGAGACTATACACACAAGCACACTTTACAGACACACAACCCTCATCTTTGGCTGCCAAAATCCAAATCAAACTCTGCAATGAGGGGATAGGAGAAGAAGGCAGGGGAGGGGGACAGGAAGGTTGTGTGGTGGTGGGGATGGAGCACAGCATGGACTAACAGAGCATGTATGTACATACTAAATGGGTAGAATGAGATGCAACTTAGAAAAGGAGTGGGGAGTCTGGGTAGGGGAGGGAAGCCCCCCCCCCTCCCCACTCCACACGTGCACACACACAATCCACTGACTTGATTATTCAGCAATTTGAAATTTTGTATGAGTTGTTCAAGAAACTGCAAAATTTTGCAGAAGTGGGTTTATGAATTAAAGTTGTGTGAAATGAAGGAGTGAGGTATGAAGGACAAAAACAGAGATGAGTAATGTTTGAAACTGTTAATGATTAAAATCTGAGAGTATCTGTGCACCATTTGTAGGTGAATAGACAGCCCAACAGTGGTTTTGGTGTGCTGAATTCAAATATGGCATCAGTTTTTTTCTAACAGCTTTATTTTTAAAAATTTTTGTATTTTAATGTTTTTATAGGCCTTTATGTAATATTATTTGTAATATAAATTTATCATAAAAATACATAAAACACAGTTTTTTTATAAAAACATTTTATTTTATAGGAAAACACAAACTATAGAAAACATTGCAGAAACACTAAACTAACTAACTGTAGTTCAGTTATACCTGATCTTAATAAAAAGTTATGATCACTGCAAGTAAAGTCATTTATGAAGCTTCTTTTTCGTGACACTCTAGAATGTTCTTTCTTGAAGCAGTCTCTTTTCAAACTCCAGCAGTAATCTGCCATCATATGCATATCCCATCTTCCTTGATAGCGATCCTCCATAGTTTTAATGTCTTGGTGGAATCTTTCACCTTGTTCTTTGCTGGTGTCTCCTAAATTTTCAGGGAAACGATCCAAATGGCCTTGTAAGTAGTGAACTTTACCAGCTTTTAGCTTTTCTGTTCTCCACTGAGGCATCTTTCTTCCTATGTACTCAAAATATGATCCATTCTTATCAAGAGCCTTAACAAACTGCTTCATTAGGCCTAGCTTAATATGCAGTGGAGGGAGGATGATGATCTCTCGAACTAAGGCTTCATTAAGAACATTCTTTTGCCCAACAAACATATTTTATCTCTTAGGCCACTCCTTTTTCACCCAATGGTTCTTTTTGTCCCTGCTGTCCCAGAGGCACAAGAAGCAATGATATTTCGTGTATCCACTTTGTTGACCTAAAAGAAAATTTACCATTTTCAAGTCCATTTACCCATTGATGTTCATGGTACTTAACCCTCCGTCGGGCGCAGTCGGCCTCACAGGCCAGCAAAACACTTTTTTGATACCCGTGCTTAACAGTGGTGGCCCAGCGGCCAGCCTCTCCGTTTACTCGCGTAACTTTGGGAACCTCACACAGTGCCGATCTGCAGGCTGCCATTGATTTCCACGCGGTTCACGGGGAACTCCTTGGGCCTCACAGGCCGACTGCGCCCGATTACGTTATAGATTTTAAGGTGAGATTTTTCAATATATTTTTATTTTATTACTTCGTTTCAGTCAAAATAAGTCTGTCCTCTGTGATTTTCACAGTTATCTTCGGAAAAAAAAGAAGACTTTGACGACCCCGGCCCTTCAGACTGAGTGCGCCTGATCAAGTTCTAATTTCAGTTTTCCTTTCTTTTCCTACGTTATCACATCCATATTTTCTGCTGAAATGTCCAGAAAAGTATATTATGCCTCTAAGCCAATGATATTGTGGAAATAATGCGCCTCCTTGAGGACGGAACTGCTGAAGATCCAGCCGCACTCGAAGATTTAGTCGATGAGAGAGACACCCACTCTCAGGATGAGGTAGGAGAAGGCAAGGAGGACTCAGCAACCAAACAGGAAGTTTAGGGAAAAGAGAAGAAAATATGTGAGGAGTTTTTATTTTGGAAACGATAAGACGACGAAGTAGTCTAAGTAGATACCTTCTACTATTCGTAGTGTGAAGAGTCACATCATTATTACACAACATCCAGTGTAAAAGATATTGCTACAAATGATGCCACCAATTGCAAAACCTTGTGTCATCAACTTCTAACTGGAAAATTTAGCCTGTGTATGCTATGAATATATGTGGAATGTCGATTCGGCTGCAAACTCGACTGAACAAATTTTTACCCCACAAGGAACGGGAAAGTTCTCCCACATTACCTCCCAAATGGCTAAAACGTCGACCATGCGTGGCTGAAACAAGAGTTAGGAGGATGAAGAATTAGGAAGGTTCAGCTTGTCATGAACCAATCTGCTTGAGCGACGTATACGTTCTTTGCCATACCTGTGTTTCAGCTATTGATTTGGGAGCTAAAGCATCGGTTTTTGGCTGCAAATGTGGCGAGAAAAGATGATTCCATCACAGAATAGACTGCCTAATGTCCTTTAAAAGTAACTACATTACTTTTATGGATGTCTGTTTGACCAATTTTTAATGCCCTTTTTGGGAAATCGGTAATTTTGGTCACTTTAGTTTAAGGTGTATTGTGTTCAATAAATCCATTATTATGCTTTAAGTTTGCTGTAATTCCTTCCTTTAGATCCTCTTCAAGACTAGCCAACACGCATTTTGAATTTGATTTAACATGGCGGAGCTAGTCCACCAAATATGTGGGTGGCCTCTCAGGCCAGGTGCGCCTGATTTTGTTTCATCTGGAGGTGCGCCCGACAGAGGGTTAATATTTTTCAAGACCAAAGCTATGGTGTCATATTCTTCTTTCATTTGCGTTGAATGAGCAATTGGTATTGATCAATACTTGTTGCCATTGTGTAGAAGGACACACTTCAAACTCTGCTTAGAACTGTCAATAAATAGGCGCCAATCATCCGGAGAATATTTAGGAAGACCCATTTGTTCCAGGAGGTTTTTAACATCATGACAGAAAACAAAATTGTCTTCTTGAGAGAAGAAGGGCGACAGATCTTTTTCCTTTGTACGATAAAACATAATTTTGGTTCCTTCTTCCAGCAAGTTTTTGTCCTTTAGTCTTGAGGCAAGTAACTCTGAAGCTTCTTTGCAAAGATTGACGTCTCTGGCAAGGTCACTGAGCTCATCTTGGTTGAAACGTTGAGGAAATGATGAAATTCCCTCAAAATCACTTTCACCATCATGTTTCAGAGGGCAGATCCAAGGTGCACTCATCCTCACAGAGCTCTGATGAAACGTTGGGATCGGAACTTCATCTGAATGGGGGATTGGGCGTCTTGCCGAGGCTAAATCAGGATAATACCATTTTTTGTGGTTGTTTTCGTTGATGCCAGTAATATTTACTAGACAGAAATAACAGTCATCAATGTGATTCGTTGACTCCCTCCAAACCATCGGTATGCCGAATTTAAGATATTTCCTTTTTTTTGTAGTCCACTGCTGTAAATGTTCTGTACACGTTTTGCAGACAATATGAGGTGCCCATGATTTTTCCTGGTCAGATACCAAAGTATCCATGATATGCCCTCTTAATAAAGTCTGTGACACTTTTCCTGTTCTCTTTAAATGTGTACTCACCGCATATGTATCAAAACACATTGGAATGATTTATACAACTTCTTCTAATGGAACTCATCTTTCACCTCTACAACAGTCACATATATCAATCTAAAGCACACATTACTGTAAACTTAAAGTTAAATGCAATGAAAACTTGATTCTGCACTGGAAAAATATTCATCTAGCCTTCACAGTGAGAACTCTGCAACTAACCTCAAACAGAGTTGAAGGTCACTACAGTTAGCAGACAGACAAATGCTAATTCCATCTACTGGAGTTTTCTGTAACTAACTTCAGTTCCCTGAAAGCAACACCCTCAGATAGCAGCACTAGTTAGACAACTCAGCTCAACTGGTATTATGATGACTGAGGGAACACATTTTTTTCGCGCTGCCATCTGTTACAATAAAAACTCTGTAAAGATGGAAATATTTATGATAAATATAAGTATTTTAATTTGTATTTCATTATCTTAAAAGTAACATTGTGAACATGTGAACTATAGAGGAACCAGCTATTAATTAATTTTCGGGTAGTACTATTTTAATGCAAATAATAGAAAAATGTTATGGGGAGATTATGCCGCATCTAAAAAAGTATAGCTGATAGAGAAAAACGGGTTCCATATTTGGATTCAACACCCCGAACATAGTAATAATCAGCTTAAAAACCTTGGGCACAAAAGGCCTGTGTAATATGCAATATACATTAATGTTATGTACATGAAAGAAAGACTTTATGGAAAAAAAAGAAAAAGTTAATGATTATGTAACTTCTAGAAAATAAAAGCAATGTAAATAGAAAATGATGTAAATAAATGCACACTAAACTGCTCATGCATGGAGCAATTACTTTGATATTTAATTGTTATTCTGCTAAAATTTAAGAACATGTTATCCTGGTGTGTTTTAACTATTTTCTTTCCCCCCTTCTTCTTTGAATACCTTAATTTTCAGCAGTGGAATATTACTTTAAGGTACAACCTTTGATGAAGCAGGACTATATTCCATCTCCCAGCTACTATTAATGGAGCAGCTATAGTAAATCTAACACAATCTTGGTTGTATTAGCCAAAGAAGCCATTAAATGTATTGTATATCTAGAGTAACTTTTGTCTGCATTAAGCCAAAACTGACCAAACTAGCGACATTTCAGTGCACCGGTTTCCAATGAGTTGGGCAAACCTTAGGTAAAGTATAAGGTTACATTGAGAAACAGTCAGTGAACGGTTTGGTTAATGCCAAACTAGAGTTAGGACAAGAGATTGTTCTTCCCCCTCTTATTATTATGTTTGCCACTAAAATATGTGTTAAGATATTTTTGTCAGGAAATGTGCAAATCTAGAGATCACAGAGCACAAAATGAAATACATTTCAATTAATATGTGTGTGACCCGTTTATCTAGATATGCATAAAATAAAGCATATTTTATTAAAGAATAATTTATTTTATTCAGTCTGATGAGCAAAATTCACCTGATTCAACTTCAACATTGCTATCTGTTGCATTTTGCAGCAAAGCCTTTTTTTGAGAAATTAAGTAATTTATAATTTCAGCCTGACAGTCCAGTGAAACCTCATCTGGCATTTTTCTGAGGTATGCTACTACTGTTTTCCCAAATGCATCCAGTTCGTCATGCTTCAGATCTTCCACCCTATCAGTTATTTCTCTTAATGCTGCAACAGCTTCTGTAACAGCGTCCACATTTGGCTTACTCTTCGTTCTTTCCTCTGGTTCCTTGCTGCAGAAGGAATATTTCCTTTTTTTACAGGTCTGGGGGACCTGTTGTGGGTGTTCTAGCATGGATGATCCTGGTGAACTAAAAGAAATACTGTCCTCTTTTATTTCAATGATGTCGTCATTTTCCTGAAATTAAAAGAATGTTAGCATAGTACTATGAACAATGAATACAGTCATCTTTTTAAAAAATATTGAGATGTTTGTAAATCTAAGGGGCCACTGCTGAGGTCATCGGTCCGTAGACTTATAAACTACTTACATAATGGGAATATGGACATATTATGTGTAATATTTGGTATAATATTGAAAATAAAATAAAATTCGATTAATGATGAAAATTCTCCTCAGAGATGATAAATATTGTTGAATCGAGATAGAATGGATGGCCAGTACTTACCTTTGTGCTGTACCGCCGATAGTAACACAAATGAAGAAAAAGAAAAAAAAGGGAACAAAAAGGCCAAGCTTTCGGAACACAGTAACTTCATCACGTGGGAGAGAAGGGAAGAAGAAAGATGGGACAGACGGGAAAGGTAGTTCACGACCTAGGTCATGAAGGTGGTGTTTCGGGAGTGTGAACCCCGAAACACCACCTTCATGACCTAGGTCGTGAACTACCTTTCCCGTCTGTCCCATCTTTCTTCTTCCCTTCTCTCCCACGTGATGAAGTTACTGTGTTCCGAAAGCTTGTCCTTTCTGTCCCCTTTTTTTCTGTTTCTTCATTTGTGTTACTATCGGTGGTACAGCACAAAGGTAAGTACTGGCCAGGCATTCTAACTCGTTTCAACAAAATAAAATAAAATATAGACTATGTTTAATCCTTTCACTGCCCCTTTGGTTTGAGCAGCACATAATTTTCGAGTGATGGTGGTAGCAGTCTACTGTTATTATTGAGAAAAAAAATTAAAATGCAAAGTGCAGCATTAACATATTAAACAGTTACTTATTTCAATCTTTATAGAGAAATACTTATTTCCATACACATACTTTATTCATTTCGAATGAAACATATGTGATAAATGAGTAATATTCTGCAAATTTATTGTTTTTACTAACCGGTTTTTGGCTGTTATGCCTTCATCAGGTAAACACTGCCTTCATCAGGTAAACACTACAGAGATATCTCTGTAGGGTTTACCTGATGATGGCATAACAGCCAAAAACTGGTTAGTGAAAACAATAAATTTGAAGAATATTACACATTTATCTCATGTGTTTCATTCAAAATGAATAAAATATTATGTCAGAACAGTCAGTGAATTATATCCTTTATTTTTTATTTATGTATTTTATAACCATATTGGAGCACTTTCATCAATCAATATACATTTAAGTCTTAAGATTATTAGTTATAGATGTAGCCTTTTCTTTCCTCTTCAACTCCCAAACCTTTTTCACCTTAAACTCACTACCCTTTCTTCATCAGTTCTAGTGTATTGTTTGTGTGCAAAAGTTTTTAGTCTCACAAGGGAATGGTCCAATAAGACATGTCGAAACATACCCTGAACTTTTTTGCACAGAAAGAAGACAACGAAAGAAATGCACTCCCGAAGTTTTAGCTGCTAAGAGGCACTGCAAGGTTTTTTTTTTTTTTTTTTTTTTTTTTTTATTTGAAGTTACGCATTTTTGCTGCACAAATTAGCATTTGCAGAAAATGCACCACCATTTGCTTGTATATGGGTTGAATCGTTTATACTAGAGGGAACAGAAGAGAATATGAGGTAGCAAACATTGCCTGTGAACGGTGTGTTATTGGTTTTTAGTTTTTGGAGGTAATATTCGGCATACGGAATACAACTATACCCTGTTAGAGCCACAGCATGAAACTTTGCTATTCAGTGTGGATTATTGTGCATGGCGAGCACACTATTTTTGATGGAGTATGCAAAATGGCGAAGGGAAGGAAGAACGTGTGTGTCTCAATTTGTATGGAAGTAAGACACGCATTGAGATCGTGCACTTTACATGGAATTCATCTCCATCTCCTCTTAGCACTGGTCTAAAATTTTCCTTTTATGTCGGCTGCAATTTTTCTGTGGCTTCTCATTAGCATTGAGCAGATTTTTATAAAGAGAACACTAATTACCAATGTTGAGCATCATCTAAGGAGGTGACACGACTGGTGCTAACACTATCAGGTCTACTGATCTAGTGGCAAACTGTGTGCTTTGTGAACCAGAGAGTGCGGGATCAAATCGCGTTCAGACCACAAATTTTTTCACTACGATTTTTAACCGAGCATTCACTGCTCAAAGATGGTGGAGTGGCTACAAAAGAAATGTAGTTTGGATTACACGTTAAGCTGCTGGTCTTTCTTTTCCGATCAGGTAACTGGAAAGGTGAGGGACACCTAAGCAGCTGCAGTGGTGTCCAGTTGAAAGCCCTGCAAGAGGCATCCGGGTACACCAGATAGAATTTTCTTTTGCTCATTCTTGTTAGTTTGTTTGCTCTGGTGAACATCTGGCTTTAATGATACAAACATTTTTTGAATAACTTGATACAGAGAGTTCAACTCTTGCACATGAAATTCTGATAAAAGTGGTTGGCAGAGAAAATAAATTCATGGCAGTGTTTGATGTCATAGACAACTTCTGTCAATGTGGACTTGTAATTTGTTGAAATGAAATGTGTCTAGCAGTACCACATTTTATAACAGTTCCTGTCAGGCATTCCTTAAAATAATTTTTGAATTTTGTGCATTTGACTATCAGTGAAATAGTTCTTTGTGTATTCCATGTAGTTGTCACAAAAATGTGAAGTGTCTATTGAATGGGACTGGGACTGACTCAGAAATGGTCCCGGCCGTTGTTCTGCATATTGTGCTGCATACCAGGCATACTTGATCAAATTCGTAAATTGTGGTGAAGAAAACTGGCAATGCACAAATGACTGGAGCTTAAGAATACTGTTCCACTGATAAACCTGAAATGAGAGAGAGGTATCAGAAATTATGTTGTCTGATAATTTCCTAAAAAATGCTTTACACTGTCGAAAAAATTCTTTATCGAGAGGTTGAATAGCACTAGTAGTTCCAGGTGGAATCCACATTATATCCACAGATTTTTCGCCATCCTCCACAAAAACAGAGGTGTCATTATGTCTAGACCATGAATCCAACAAAAGTAATGAATTAGTTTCTGCAACTGGTAGGAATATGTTTCGAACAAAATGTTGAAAATTATTCTTTCCCATTTTTCCAAATTTTGACATGTAAATTACAAGATTTTTGCAATTAAACAGTCAATTTTTTACTTTTGGGCCTAATTTGCCTTGAGGTTCTTGAAGACAGATATACAGCTGCGGAAACAGTAAACTACTCATACTTATCACTGGCATTATCGTATATGAATGTGTCATTGCATTCATTGATTGGGCAATCAACTGTCTTTTTTTTCACCCTGAAATGATAAAAAGCGGTGTGCACGCAGTTCTTTCAAGAAACCTGACTGATCAGCGCTATAAACAGCTGTTGCAGCGATAACAGCAAGTTTCGTCTTTATGTCACTTATGAACTTCTCTATGGCATTGTCTATCACTGGTAGCTGCTCTACACGTTTACGTGATGTAAACTTGGTGATTTTGCTACTTCCTATTCTGTACAATTATTTGAACCTTTGTAGCCAGGTCGACGAAATCTGGAAATTAGCAAGGTTCGTGTCAGATGCAATTCAGAGGGCTTAGTTTTGTAGATCTCCATCGGTAATGGTGCATTGCCTCTCACGAGCAGTTCTAAATCTTTCAAACAGTTTTTCTTTAAGATGTTTTTGAGTTTCCGTTTGGCACATATTTCTTACTTCATGTAATTCGTTCTTCCGTTTATAAAGTTCACGCTCAGATTTTATGAAACGAAAATGCCTTTGCACACTGCTTAACTTCAAGCATTTTTTCCCCTCCTTCGTTTAAGCAATAGTTCACTGCCTTTTCTTTGTTGCTGAAAGCTGATGTAGTACATGTTTTTTTCTTTTAGGCTTGGATGGTATTCTTCTTTAGAACTGTTACTGGCACAACTGACATCGTCCGAGTCACAGTTCGTGGAATCGTCACAGTTATTTCCTATTTCTTCTAACGTTTCCACAATTTCAAACAAAATGTCGATATCATTCGAATGAATGTCAAAGAGATCAATCAACAAATGATACATATGTACGTCCTCAGAAGAAGTAGGTGATTTCGGCTGGAAACCATGTTCTTCGTACTTCATCTTTGCTAAATTGAGAACGTTAATTGGAAGAAGAAAAAAAAGATACTATAAGCAGGCATGCCTGACGAAAGTACAATAAATATTAATTCAGCTTTATCTTTATTCTCAATACTTACCAATACTGGAAAATTAAACTGACAATAGTTAATAGAGGAACGATAACCTGAAATGTCCTTTACAAATTACGATCAGGTTGTGTCGTGTTTCCGTGTGTGTGTGTGTGTGTGTGTGTGCGGGCACGTGCGCGCATAGTTGCTACAGTGCCAGTAGGGTTGTACATTTCTACTGCCACCTGGCGCGCTACGAACTTGTCAATTTTCAGCTATTTTTAAAAAAATACTTGCAGTGCCTCTTAGCAGCTAAAATTTTTACAGTGCATTTCTTTCGTTGTCTTCTGCCTGTGTAAAAAATTTCAGGGTAGGTTTCAACATGTCTTATTGGACCATTCCCTTGTCAGTCTTGTGTTTCTTTTTCTCAGGATATTCTCTTCTCTGACTTAAATTTTGCATTGTCAAGCCTAACTCATCCAAATCATATCTGACGTCTTTGAACCAGTTGTTCTTGGTTTTACTTTTCCAAAAGAAGTGTAGTAAGTTTCAGTAGCCTGGTTTCTGGTAGCCTTGGTAAGTGAGAGAAGAAAGCAATTCTCCTTTTCGACTGTGTGTCAGCTATTGACGCAGTTTCCTGGTATACAACTTCATTAGGTAATATCTGCCACTGTCCCTCTACTTAGTGCTAGTTTTTGGTTCTAAGGATTCTTCTGTCTGCCTTCTGTAGTTTATCTGTTCTTAATTTGGTGTTAATCTTGAACAGCATTTCACTAGCAAAGGTTGCTTAAGTTAAAATAGCGGAGTGGTAGCGTTTGAATTTTTCATTTATCAAGAGGCATTTCTTCTTGTAGGTTGGCTAGTGATATATAGTGCTTGTTCCAATTTAGTTGTTTTGCTTCCTAATGACATTTTATTGTTTGAATTTTAAGTTATAATACCCCCAATTTGAATGTGTTTACAATTTTATCTGTAAAAAGTAAAGAAGGTTTGACTTACCAGGTGAAAAGGCACTGGTTCGTGTACACACACATAAATAATAATAATAATAAAACCACATACACATGCTGTTTCAACCTTAATTTCAAATGAGATTTGTGGCCTGACTTTTGCTGCTATTTTTCAAGCTCTTCAAGTTGGTGTCTAGCCTAATACACATTAGTTACAAGCAGCTCTAGGTCATCAGCAAGTGCTAGGCAATTGAGTTTAATATTTCAGCCAATCTTGATGTTTTGGTGGCATTTCTAATTCCACTCTTGCACGACTTTTTCCAGTGTGCAGTGAAATATTAATGGTATGAGACCATCACCAAGTGCAGTCCTGATTTAAAACTATTCCCCCCTGAATTAAATTTTTGATTTAATAAATGATGAAAATTTTCCGCAGAGAAGATAAATTATTTTTCAGAGAGATAGATTGGCTGGCCAGTACTTACCTTTGTGCTGTACCGCCGATTGTGACACAAATGAAGAAAAAAATAAAAAGCACGGAAAAGGACAAGCTTTCCGAACATGACCTAGATCGTGAATTACATTCCCCTTCCATTCCCATCCCTTTTTTCTTCCCTCCCTTCTCTCCTACCTGCATCCTGAAAGCTTGTCCTTTTTCTTACTTTTTCTTTTTTTTTCTTTGTTTGTGCCACTATCGGCAGTACAGCACAAAGGTAATCACTGGCCAGCCAATCTGTCTTTTTGAAAAATAATTTAACTTTTGATTTGGTATTATTAAGTGACACACAATGAATACTCATACACTTTCTTAAATCCAAGAAAGTAGTGACTGACTTTTGTTTCTCGTGGTTTGATATTTCATGATCCACTTAAGACTGATGATATTGCCTGGACACTTTTTTCCAGGATGAAATTCTCCTCGATGCTCTCCAAGTTTTTGGCCAAATTGTTTGTGAATTCTTGTGATGATAAATCTAGACATTATATAATAATGGAAAGTCCAGGTTGGAATAAATAATATAGTGAGGACAGTTACAACTCACCGCAAAGACGTGGCGACGAGATGCGACAGGCACATACAAAAGACACACACATACAACACATTCAGCTATCGGCCATGGCCTTCCTCAGAAATAGAGCACTCACGCAATCACACAGGCACACAACACAGTCATACAACCATCACCTCCGACTGCCACACTTCGAATCACGCTCTGCAGCGAATCGGGGACGGGAGGGGAGGGGAGGGGGAGGGGATAGAAAGGTTACGTCACGGTGGTGGGGATGGGTTAGATGGGAATAACGAGATGCAGCTTAGGAATGGAGTGGGGAGGCGGGTGAGGGGAGAAAATAAAATAAAATAAAGTAAAATAAAATTATATATATATATATATATATATATATATATATATATATATGCACACTGCAAGTGCACAAGACCACATACACACACATACGCACGCACGCACGCACGCACACACACACACACACACACACACACACACACACATACATACATATACACACACATGATCACACATTCACACACCACTCAAATCAGGCGAGGTTTGGGATACAGAGGTAGGAACTGTAAGGTATGGAAAAATATATATATAGGGAAATTATCGTAGGTTGAGGCCTGGTTGATTTCGGGATCGGAGAATGTATTGTAGGGATAACTCCCATCTGTGCAGTTCAGAAAAGCTGGTGGTGGATGGGAGGATCCAGATGGCCCGGGTTGTGAAGCAGCCATTGAAATCAAGCATGTGCTCCGCTGCATGCTGTGCCACAGGGTGGTCCACCTTGTTTTTGGCCACAGTTTGGCGGTGGCCATTCATCCTAATGGACAGCTGGTTGGTGGTCATGCCAATATAGAAAGCTGTACAGTGCTTGCAGCACAGTTGGTAAATTACGTGGCTGCTTTCACAAGTGGCCCGGCCTCTGATGGGGTAGGATAAGCCTGTGACAGGACTGGAATAGGAAGTGCTGGGTGGGTGGATTGGACAGGTCTTGCAGCGGGGTCTTCCACAAGGATATGATCCCTGTGGCAGTGAGCTGGGTTTCGGGGTGGCATAAGGATGAACTAGGATGTTGTGAAGGTTGGGAGGGCGACGGAACACCACTTTAGGAGGGGTGGGAAGGATCTTGGGCAGGATGTCTCTCATTTCAGGGCATGAGGATAGAAAATCAAAACCTTGGCGAAGGATGGAATTTAGTTGTTCGAGACCAGGGTAGTACTGGGTGACAAGGGGAGCACTCTTTTGTGGATGGTTACTAGTGTTAGGAAGAGGATTTGGGGTGTGTGAGGATATGGCACGGGAGATTTGTTTGCGGACTAGGTCTGTGGGGTAGTTTCTGTTTGTGAAGGCCTTTGTGAGACCTTCAGCATATTCAGAAAGGGAATTCTTGTCACTGCAGATATGCCGTCCACGGGTGGCCAGGCTGTAAGGGAGGGATTTTTTGACGTGGAAGGGATGGCAACTGTCAAAATGTAGGTACTGTTGGTGGTTGGTAGGTTTAATATGGACGGAAGTGTGGATGGAGCCATCAGTGAGGTGGAGGTTGACATCCAGGAATGTGGCATGGTTGGTTGAGGAAGACCAGGTGAAGTGGATGGGAGAGAAGGAATTGAGGTTCTGAAGAAAGGATAGGGTGTCCTGGCCGTGAGTCCAGATCATGAAAATATCATCAATGAACCGGAACCAGGCCAGAGGCTTGAGGTTTTGGGATGCTAGGAAGGATTCCTACAGACGGCCCATGAACAGGTTGGCATAGGAGGGTGCCATGCGGGTGCCCATGGCTGTGCCTTGGATTTGATGGTAAACTTTCCCCTCAAAGGAATAGTAGTTGTTAAGTAGGATGAAATTGGTAAGGGTTATGAGGAATGAGGTATCAGGCTTGCGTTCAGAGGGACGTTGGGAGAGGTAGTGTTCCAGAGCGGCAAGGCCATGGGCATGTGGGATGTTGGTGTATAGGGAGGTGGCATCCACTGTGACAAGTAAATATCCAGGAGGCAAAGGGGTGGGAATGGTGGAGAGTCGGTGAAGGAAGTGGTTGGTATCCTTGATGTGGGAAGGTAGATTTTGGACAATAGGTTGGAGGTGTTGGTCAACTAGGGCTGAAATTCGTTCGGTAGGCGCACAGTAACCAGCCACAATAGGGCGTCCAGGATTATTAGGTTTGTGGATTTTGGGGAGCATGTAAAAGGTGGGTGTGCGGGGTGCTGCTGGGGTGAGGAGGGAGATGGATTCAGGGGAGAGTTTCTGGGAGGGGCCATAGGATTTTAGTAGGGATTGGAGATCTTGTTGGACTTTGGGGATGGGGTCAATCTGGCACAACTTGTAGGTGGAGGAGTCAGATAGTTGGCGGAGCCCTTCTGCCAGGTAGTCACTGTGATCCATAACTACAGTGGTGGAACCTTTATCAGCAGGGAGGATGATTATGTCAGGATTAGTTTTAAGGTTTTGGATGGCTCTTCTTTCTTCTGCTGAAAGGTTTGAGTTCTTGGTAAGGGACTTGGGAAAGGATGGTGAGGACAAGTTGGAGGTGAGAAACTCTTGGAGGGTAACCAGAGGGTGGTTAGGTGGGAGTGCAGGGGGATCTTTGTTGGATGGTGGTATGAATTGGGACAGGCAGGGTTCAATATTGGGATTAGGTAGATTGCGGTCAGAGGGATTGGTGGCAAAGTAGTGTTTCCATCGTAGGGATCGGGAAAAGGAGAGTAGGTCTTTGACAAGAGCAACATGATTAAACTGGGGTGTAGGACTAAAGGTAAGACCTTTGGATAGAACGGAAACTTCAGTGGGGTTTAGGTTTTTTGTGGATAGGTTGACCACAGTGTTCTGGGGTTGTTTTGGTATTGGATGTTGTGGAGTGGTGGTAGGGAGTTTGGAGGGATGAGGTAGGTTCAAGAGGTCAGCTAAACATGGTCTGGGACCTATGAGGGGCTCATGAGGAGGAACACTGTGGTTCGGATAGGGATTGGATATGGGTGCTCCAAGGCGGCAATATGATGTCAGCAGGCTGGATAGTTTGTGGAGGTGGTGTTTGGAATGCTCCTCCAGTTGCTGGAGAGCAAAGGATTCGATCTGGGAGATGGGATGTAGGTAGTTTTGGTTACACAATAGTAATATCTTACGGAGGGAGAGAAGGTAGCTAAGGGATTTATGAGCCATGGAGAGGTGATTTTGTAGGACTAGGTTCGTGAGGGATAAGGATTGGTGAAATCTGAAAAGGTGCAGGTCATTGTGGAAGGAGGGGTGGGATCCAGACAATGGAATTTTTAATGTTAGACCGTTGGGAGGGATACCATGACTTAGACAGCATTTTAGGAATAGGATGTGGGATTGGGTTTTGGCCAGGGAAAGGGATACTTTCCTGAACTGGTACAGATAGAAGGAGCAGGGGTCCATTGAGACAGGGATGGTGCCGGGAAAGTGGAAAGTGAGGAATGATGGGAGAGACAGTGGATTATGATGAACCTGGGAAGAGGTTCCTCAACACGCAAAATACGCACCAGACACGCAAAAGTTCGTAAATTCGCGCACACAACTACACAGATACACACCCAAGCACGCAGATTCACGCCCAAGCGCACTAAATGACGGAAAATACGCAAATTACGCACCAGACACGCAAAAGTTCGTAAATACGCGCACACAACTACACAGATACACACCCAAGCACGCAGATTCACGCCCAAGCGCACTAAATGACGGAAAAAATGCAAAATCACGAATAAAATCAGTACCAGAACGCAATATCACGCACTAAAACGGGAGATCTCACACAGGAGCAAGCAGCCCACCGCAAAAATGCGTGCAAAAACCCAAACAACGCATAAGTACGGAAATTCGTGGAAGAAAGACTGTAATGGAGCTTCTAGAACAGAAAACTCAAGACACAGGAACGTAAATTTACGTAATTCTAATATATAGTGCGAGAGGAGAAGAATATACGTGGCTGGGGATAAAAGATTACATGTACATATCTGTGGGCGGGCCTGTTAGTTCAAACGAAGGGGTTCTGGCATAGTTGGGTCGTAATAAATAACTAAGGTGATAAAAAATATAAATGTATATACAGTGGACCAAAACTACGAGAAAATACACGAGGGAAAGTAAGGAAAAGTGTATTAGAATAACTGGAAGGAGGAAGAATAAGCTGCATCAACAATCGGCGTGGTTATAAAGCTCTCTGTTGAAAGCTGGCGGGATTGTTGGCTGGGAAGTCGGAATGTGACAGTTACAAACGATTGAGGAGAAGGAAAATAGTTATTTATTACGACCCAACTATGCCAGAACCCCTTCGTTTGAACTAACAGGCCCGCCCACAGATATGTACATGTAATCTTTTATCCCCAGCCACGTATATTCTTCTCCTCTGGCACTATATATTAGAATTACGTAAATTTACGTTCCTGTGTCTTGAGTTTTCTGTTCTAGAAGCTCCATTACAGTCTTTCTTCCACGAATTTCCGTACTTATGCGTTGTTTGGGTTTTTGCACGCATTTTTGCGGTGGGCTGCTTGCTCCTGTGTGAGATCTCCCGTTTTAGTGCGTGATATTGCGTTCTGGTACTGATTTTATTCGTGATTTTGCATTTTTTCCGTCTTTTAGTGCGCTTGGGCGTGAATCTGCGTGCTTGGGTGTGTATCTGTGTAGTTGTTGCACGCATTTTTGCGGTGGGCTGCTTGCTCCTGTGTGAGATCTCCCGTTTTAGTGCGTGATATTGCGTTCTGGTACTGATTTTATTCGTGATTTTGCATTTTTTCCGTCATTTAGTGCGCTTGGGCGTGAATCTGCGTGCTTGGGTGTGTATCTGTGTAGTTGTGTGCGCGAATTTACGAACTTTTGCGTGTCTGGTGCGTAATTTGCGTATTTTCCGTCATTTAGTGCGCTTGGGCGTGAATCTGCGTGCTTGGGTGTGTATCTGTGTAGTTGTGTGCGCGAATTTACGAACTTTTGCGTGTCTGGTGCGTATTTTGCGTGTTGAGGAACCTCTTCCCAGGTTCATCATAATCCACTGTCTCTCCCATCATTCCTCACTTTCCACTTTCCCGGCACCATCCCTGTCCCAGTGGACCCCTGCTCCTTCTATCTGTACCAGTTCAGGAAAGTATCCCTTTCCCTGGCCAAAACCCAATCCCACATCCTATTCCTAAAATGCTGTCTAAGTCATGGTATCCCTCCCAACGGTCTAACATTAAAAATTCCATTGTCTGGATCCCACCCCTCCTTCCACAATGACCTGCACCTTTTCAGATTTCACCAATCCTTATCCCTCACGAACCTAGTCCTACAAAATCACCTCTCCATGGCTCATAAATCCCTTAGCTACCTTCTCTCCCTCCGTAAGATATTACTATTGTGTAACCAAAACTACCTACATCCCATCTCCCAGATCGAATCCTTTGCTCTCCAGCAACTGGAGGAGCATTCCAAACACCACCTCCACAAACTATCCAGCCTGCTGACATCATATTGCCGCCTTGGAGCACCCATATCCAATCCCTATCCGAACCACAGTGTTCCTCCTCATGAGCCCCTCATAGGTCCCAGACCATGTTTAGCTGACCTCTTGAACCTACCTCATCCCTCCAAACTCCCTACCACCACTCCACAACATCCAATACCAAAACAACCCCAGAACACTGTGGTCAACCTATCCACAAAAAACCTAAACCCCACTGAAGTTTCCGTTCTATCCAAAGGTCTTACCTTTAGTCCTACACCCCAGTTTAATCATGTTGCTCTTGTCAAAGACCTACTCTCCTTTTCCCGATCCCTACGATGGAAACACTACTTTGCCACCAATCCCTCTGACCGCAATCTACCTAATCCCAATATTGAACCCTGCCTGTCCCAATTCATACCACCATCCAACAAAGATCCCCCTGCACTCCCACCTAACCACCCTCTGGTTACCCTCCAAGAGTTTCTCACCTCCAACTTGTCCTCACCATCCTTTCCCAAGTCCCTTACCAAGAACTCAAACCTTTCAGCAGAAGAAAGAAGAGCCATCCAAAACCTTAAAACTAATCCTGACATAATCATCCTCCCTGCTGATAAAGGTTCCACCACTGTAGTTATGGATCACAGTGACTACCTGGCAGAAGGGCTCCGCCAACTATCTGACTCCTCCACCTACAAGTTGTGCCAGATTGACCCCATCCCCAAAGTCCAACAAGATCTCCAATCCCTACTAAAATCCTATGGCCCCTCCCAGAAACTCTCCCCTGAATCCATCTCCCTCCTCACCCCAGCAGCACCCCGCACACCCACCTTTTACATGCTCCCCAAAATCCACAAACCTAATAATCCTGGACGCCCTATTGTGGCTGGTTACTGTGCGCCTACCGAACGAATTTCAGCCCTAGTTGACCAACACCTCCAACCTATTGTCCAAAATCTACCTTCCCACATCAAGGATACCAACCACTTCCTTCACCGACTCTCCACCATTCCCACCCCTTTGCCTCCTGGATATTTACTTGTCACAGTGGATGCCACCTCCCTATACACCAACATCCCACATGCCCATGGCCTTGCCGCTCTGGAACACTACCTCTCCCAACGTCCCTCTGAACGCAAGCCTGATACCTCATTCCTCATAACCCTTACCAATTTCATCCTACTTAACAACTACTTTTCCTTTGAGGGGAAAGTTTACCATCAAATCCAAGGCACAGCCATGGGCACCCGCATGGCACCCTCCTATGCCAACCTGTTCATGGGCCGTCTGTAGGAATCCTTCCTAGCATCCCAAAACCTCAAGCCTCTGGCCTGGTTCCGGTTCATTGATGATATTTTCATGATCTGGACTCACGGCCAGGACACCCTATCCTTTCTTCAGAACCTCAATTCCTTCTCTCCCATCCACTTCACCTGGTCTTCCTCAACCAACCATGCCACATTCCTGGATGTCAACCTCCACCTCACTGATGGCTCCATCCACACTTCCGTCCATATTAAACCTACCAACCACCAACAGTACCTACATTTTGACAGTTGCCATCCCTTCCACGTCAAAAAATCCCTCCCTTACAGCCTGGCCACCCGTGGACGGCATATCTGCAGTGACAAGAATTCCCTTTCTGAATATGCTGAAGGTCTCACAAAGGCCTTCACAAACAGAAACTACCCCACAGACCTAGTCCGCAAACAAATCTCCCGTGCCATATCCTCACACACCCCAAATCCTCTTCCTAACACTAGTAACCATCCACAAAAGAGTGCTCCCCTTGTCACCCAGTACTACCCTGGTCTCGAACAACTAAATTCCATCCTTCGCCAAGGTTTTGATTTTCTATCCTCATGCCCTGAAATGAGAGACATCCTGCCCAAGATCCTTCCCACCCCTCCTAAAGTGGTGTTCCGTCGCCCTCCCAACCTTCACAACATCCTAGTTCATCCTTATGCCACCCCGAAACCCAGCTCACTGCCACAGGGATCATATCCTTGTGGAAGACCCCGCTGCAAGACCTGTCCAATCCACCCACCCAGCACTTCCTATTCCAGTCCTGTCACAGGCTTATCCTACCCCATCAGAGGCCGGGCCACTTGTGAAAGCAGCCACGTAATTTACCAACTGTGCTGCAAGCACTGTACAGCTTTCTATATTGGCATGACCACCAACCAGCTGTCCATTAGGATGAATGGCCACCGCCAAACTGTGGCCAAAAACAAGGTGGACCACCCTGTGGCACAGCATGCAGCGGAGCACATGCTTGATTTCAATGGCTGCTTCACAACCCGGGCCATCTGGATCCTCCCATCCACCACCAGCTTTTCTGAACTGCACAGATGGGAGTTATCCCTACAATACATTCTCCGATCCCGAAATCAACCAGGCCTCAACCTACGATAATTTCCCTATATATATATTTTTCCATACCTTACAGTTCCTACCTCTGTATCCCAAACCTCGCCTGATTTGAGTGGTGTGTGAATGTGTGATCATGTGTGTGTATATGTATGTATGTATGTATGTATGTATGTGTGTGTGTGTGTGTGTGTGTGTGTGTGTGTGTGTGTGTGTGTGTGTGTGTGTGTGTGTATGTGGTCTTGTGCACTTGCAGTGTGCATGAATTTTCATATATATATATATATATATATATTATTTTATTTTATTTTACTTTATTTTATTTTCTCCCCTCACCCGCCTCCCCACTCCATTCCTAAGCTGCATCTCGTTATTCCCATCTAACCCATCCCCACCACCGTGACGTAACCTTTCTATCCCCTCCCCCTCCCCTCCCCTCCCGTTCCCGATTCGCTGCAGAGCGTGATTCGAAGTGTGGCAGTCGGAGGTGATGGTTGTATGACTGTGTTGTGTGCCTGTGTGATTGCGTGAGTGCTCTATTTCTGAGGAAGGCCATGGCCGATAGCTGAATGTGTTGTATGTGTGTGTCTTTTGTATGTGCCTGTCGCATCTCGTCGCCACGTCTTTGCGGTGAGTTGTAACTGTCCTCACTATATTATATAAATCTAGACATTATCTTATAAGTGACATCAAGTAAATAAATTCTCTGGATAGTTGTTTGGATCTATCAATCACCCTTATTGTATATTGGATGGATTATAGCTGAGTTCCATTCTTCAGCCTTCTCTCTCTCTCTTTAAATTTCATGTCTACGATATATTTATGGAGGTTTTGAAGTGTTTGTTCATTTGTGTTCCCCCAAATTTCTGCAGCAACTGATTCTCCAATACTGCTTTTATTACTTGAGCCACCAAGTTGTTTTGATCACTTAATTAAAAACTGGTGGTTTAGCCTTTTCTAGGAGTGTTTTATTTTTTTGGATATGGTTCAAATTGTAGATTTTCTCTTGGTTCCTCATCATTTAGTAGTTCTTTGAAGTGATCAATTGGGATGTTGGTATTGTCTTGATTATTGTGTACTAGTTTCCCCTTTTTATTTTTTCATAGTAAGTGTGTAATTTATTTGGTAGAGTAAACCCATGTCAACACTAAACCCCTCCGCAGCAACTTTGTCATTACCACTATCTAGGTTGCCACAATGTTGTTGTCTCCACTCTGTAGAACTGACAAAGAATGTCATACCATATTAGTTCATTCTGCCGATTACAATACTTCAGAAGCTAGGTACCTCAGATTCCCTAATTGGGTTGACCGTTGTGGCTTACAATCAGACATGGTTTTCTATTTGCTTCACTTGAGCTTCTGTCAGTTTTGCTTTTACAATGAATTGAAAGCAACCTCACTTCCTGCTTCCTGTTTGACAAAATTGGTGAGGTAAAAATGAGTTTTTCCGAAATTGTCGATATTCATTAAGGTTTACCTAAAAAATCATTGGGAATTCTACGTATATGTATAGAAACAATTTTATAGCAAATTCAATTATCTTTCATTTTTATTTGGAACATTTTTTCCCAAAGTGGACTGTTTTTGAGATATAAGCAAAAAACCAAAAAATGGTACCTCACCCCCAGGGGCAGGGACTTTTAGTATGTTCACCTCGTAACTATCCCTAACTAAGTTATGAAGTCAACAATTCTCACATATTCCATGCACTCTACACCCCTCTTTTGAGCACTCATTGACTGGACTAAAAGGGGATGGTGGGCATTGAAGATGGTGACCAGCAAAAACAGTGAGGAAACTGATCAGTGAGGTGTAAAATGTCTGCCCTGGTGACAACAGGCAATGAGAGTTTGTAGACATTACACAGTGTGAAGGAAAAACCAGATAGGGAAAGACTGACAGCTACAGCTTGAAGCTGGATGTGCAAAGGAATTAAATGACCGTGGATGTCATCCCTTATGAGCACCAAGACACTCCTATGAGCTGGAGGCCCTACTTTGGGGATGGGGGGAGGGAAGGAGGTCAAAATGGAATGAGGTGCAATGTGAGACAATCGTTAGGGTGTAATTTCATACCCGGAAGGCAAAAAATCATTGGAGAGTAAGATAACAAGAAAAGGTGCATTCAGTCCTATTGGAGCATGTGCTGCAAATGTACCATTGAAGAATTACCATAACTGAGATGGATCAAATGAGGAGCTGTCATTCCAGTATCGGCGGAATGCCATAATGTGAATGCTAACAAATGTCAGGGTCAGAGAGTGGAGGATATTGGCCTATGAGTTTGGCAGTACTGTCAGAATCCCCCGTATGTTGGCCTCCTTACCGACTGTTGATGGTGTCTCCCCCTGATATCGAGGTCATCCAAGTTAGGGTTTTACTAGATGACATTGTACAAAAGGAACACTCCTCTTTGGATTTATGGATGCTTGTTTGGAGGGCATGTGATTTCATTGGTGCAGGCAGAGGTTTGGTGGTGCGCACCATTAGCAGATGACAATACAATCATGGCTCCATGCACTGTCACAATTGAAGCACTAAACTGTCGGTCACAGGTCTGCATAGCCATGTCTCTCACTGGTCGAGGTAGTACACTAGGTTTCCTACTTGCATACATTTTTCGGGCAACGTTTTTGGGCATCCTTTCCTTCATTCTTAGATAGGCTACTGTCATGAGGAGGCTGCATGGTTACCCATGCGGTTGATACAGTGAGGAGAATGGGGTGGATAATAGGCTCATGGGCAACCTTGCCACGGTTAAAACATTTGGTGGTGTTTTTAGATTAGATTAATAGTTATTCCATAGATCATATATACAACATTTCGTAATTTGGAACGTGACAGTTTAGTAAATGTTGTCTATGTATGACAATCAATATTTTAAGGACTTTTATTTACATTTATTTTGTTTTTTAAAGTTTTATCTAAAAATTTATCTATAGTGTAGAAGGAGTTCCCATTCAGAAATTCCTTTAATTTCTTTTTAAATACTAGCTGGCTATATGTCCGACTTTTGATGCTACTTGGTAAGACTTTTGTGGCACCATAATTCACCCCTTTCTGTGCCAAAGTTAGATTTAACATTGAACAGTGAATATCACCCTTTCACTAGTGCTTTAGCTATGCACACTGCTATTACTTTTGAATTGGGTCAGATTATTAATAACAAATTTCTTGAGTGAATATATATATAAATATATATTGTGAAGCTACAGTGAAGATTCCTGGATCCCTAAATAAATGTCTGGAGGATGATCTTCTGTGGGCTCCAGCAATTATTCTGATTACATACTTTTGTACAATGATTACTTTTCTATTCAATGTTGATTTCCCCAGAACACGATCCCAAATGAAAGCAGTGAATGAAAATTGACATAGTAAGCTAATTTACTGAATATCACTAAAATTTGCAATGACCCTTATAGCGTAAGTAGCTGAACTCAAACGTTTCAGCAGATCTTAAATATTTTTCTTCCAATTCAATCCCTCGTCAATGCAAACACCTAAAAATTTTGAATATTCTACCTTAACTACAGATTTACATTCAGACTCTAAAGTTATTAATGGTGTCATGCCATTTACGTGAAACTGTAAATACTGGGTTTTATCAAAGTTTAATGAGAGTCCATTTGTAGAGAACCACTTAATAACTTTCTGAAAGATATCATTTACAATTTCATCAGTTAATTCTTGTTTGTCAGGCGTGATACCTATACTTGTATCATCAGCAAAAAGAACTAGCATCTTCGTGAACATATTAAGAACAGCAAAGGACTCAAGACCGACCCCGTGGGACCACATTTTTGATAACTCCCCAGTTAGGAGAATTAATTGTCTCATCTACATCATGTGAACTGCTTATTTCAACTTTCTGCACTCTTCCAGTTAAATATGATTTAAACCATTTGTGCACTGTCCCACTAATACCACAATACTTAAGCTTATCTATAAGAATTCCATGATTTACACAATTGAAAACCTTTGAGAGATCACAAAAATCCCTACTGGTGATGTCTGGTTATTCAAAGTATTTAATATTTCATCAGTGAAGGTATATATAACATTTTCTGTTGAAAAGCTTTTTTCAAATCCAAACTGACATTTTGTTATAACTTTATTTCTACTAATATGTGAAGCAACTTGAGAATACATAACTTTTTCAAAAATTTTGGGCAATGGGTGTGGTTGAATTGTTGATACTGCAGGTAAAGTGTAGGAGTGAGAATGTAAGTTCTGACAGCAATAACCTCATAGCCAGCCCTAATCTTTGGCGGAAGGACCACGCAATCAAAGGTCGGGAAAAGGGTACAGAAGGTATTAATTCTCTGATAACTTTATTCATCACATAATGAACTTCTGTGGCACCCTGATCTGCAAGTTAGTCTTTAATTTTGTCTTTGGTCAGTTCACCAAGCAACATTAAACAACCCTACAAGAAGAAAAAGAGTATGATGCACCTCTAATTGCACTGCATAGCAATGTAGAAGTGTGACTGAGGAGTCTTTGTTGCCTAAAAGGCACGGTCTGTCTCTAGCAGAAAAGTGATGGGAACAAGAATTCATATAGGGCCTGCAATTGCTCAACTATCTTTTGGATAAAAAACGGATTGACTTTGGAAAAATATTTTCCTCCTCCTTTATGGGACACTACTAGACACCTTGGTGCATCTGGGATAGTTGTTGAATCCTTGGTTTACTTTATGTCCTTATACTTTCTCTTATTTGAGGAAGCCACTGCGAGGGAATCCCCCACGATTACCAGCATCTCCAATGGTGTACTCCTTCCTACTGGGGAACCTTTCAGAGGGAAGCTCACCTGCCTTAGGTGAATGTCCATACCGCAGGTCACATCTCTGAAACTCTAGACGGAGAGACCAGTTGGCTTTTGGAAGGTAACAGCTTAGGCAAACATCCCGCCCTGGGCTAGGCCTTTAATAGGGGTATGTGCAAACCCTGCATGTCAACCAGGGCTGGGACTTATGCATTACTCAGGTACATTTGACAAATCAAATGTGTGGGTGCCTTCAGAAATGCAGAAGGAGGAGGAAACGAGAGAAAATAGAAAACAGAAAATGATTATGACGCGGTTTTGATGGATTAGAAAAGAGATGACACCTAAGAATCAACTACATGAAGAAAATTTGCACAAATACAGGGTTATACTATTCTGGGGACCTGTCTCCTACGAATTGGCGAGACTGTTTTAAAAGAGAGACGTTAAAATTGCCTTTAGAACAGACAATAAATTAGAAAATAGGCTGAAGCATAAGATTGATGCAGGTGAGACCTGGATGGGGAAAGCGGGGGTATAGCAAATAAAGTGTGAAATGAAGTATACTGTACTCATTGATCATTCCGGAGCAGTAATAGAAAAAAAGCAAACAGAAAGCTGAAGTTCTAAATTTAACCTTTTAAGAAATCTTGCACACAGGAGTATATAGTAGGCGTCAGTTTCGCATCCCCCTCCATTACCGCAATGACAGCCAATTATGTAGGCGCGTGGCTGGCTGCAAGTTATGCAATGTTTCTCCCGCAGGAGCAACTGTTGATTCTCGGCTGTAGCTCC
Source organism: Locusta migratoria (assembly GCA_026315105.1). Lineage (NCBI taxonomy): Eukaryota > Metazoa > Arthropoda > Insecta > Orthoptera > Acrididae > Locusta > Locusta migratoria. Next base: position 140,664,280 of record CM048749.1, on the reverse strand, counting down.
TCCCCGCCATGCTTCCCCTATCGCTCTGCCTCTATGTATGAAACTGACTTCTAATATGACGCCAGGTATAGCTATACGAAGAGAAACAGTGATTGTGCTGACTAAATCAGGATCTGAAACAGCTGTTTTCCAGGTGCTATATTTGACTGGGTTAGAAAATCCACTTAAGACTTTGGGACATAAACACAACACTAGAAAACGGTTGTCAAATTTTGGTTTTCATATTTCTGAAGATGTCATGCATGTAAAAGTACTGAATGAGGAAATGAGTTGAGAGAGAGGATGGGAAAGTAGGATATGGACAGAAGATGGAAGAGGACATGATCTAATAAACAAAGAAAAAATGGGTTTCCATCTAGTACATTGTATATCCACCCCAATTAACCACAGGTTGGATGGCTCGCATATCTTAATGATACAGATAATCATACTGTAGGTACAACCGCAGCAGAGGGGTATCTGTGGAGGGGTACGACAAATGTGGGTATAAGTGCAGTTTATGCATACTTGACTGGTGTTCGATATGTAGACATTGGCACCACGCAATGAATGACAATGGGAGGTGGAAACAGCCAATGAGGAATCACATTTGGGTGGCCAATAAGATTGTGTTTGATGTGTAATAAATTTGGCATCAGTTTTAAAATTTGTTCCGGCATTTGTGTGCAGCATTTTTGAAATTGTAATTGATATTTCATTTATAATTTGAATGGTAAAATTTTACAACGCTTCTCGCCGGGCTCCAGTGCTTATGTTGGCAACAGAAAAACAATGAAGTGTAGCATTGTGTTAATAGTTTTCATGAGCTATAGAGTAAATGTTACTGCTGCTTGTTTCACTGGCAGCAAAATTAATACTGTACCTGCTCTATGATTGACAGGTTCTTGTATGTACCCAGGTCCGTTCAGAAAAAAATAATTTTCATTTTAATTGAAATTGTTATAAAAAATATTTATTGGTCATCTGAGTTGCCATCATTACATTGGTGCTAACATAACCACTGCAGCACGGCAAGAAGCGTCATAAAATTTAACCATTTGAACTAGCCTAATAAATTTTTTACCAGTTTTTATGATATATTGATTGTGACAGTGATGTACTGAACAACCAGCCATTGACAAGTAGAATTTATGAGGATAATTTATTTACTCACCAGAGAAGGGTACATCAACAACCTGTCAACCTCACAGGAGGAGCAGCATTAATTATTTATTTCATGGTGAACAGAAAAGGTGCATGAGGGGAATCTTTATGTACCCTTGTCCAGCGAGTATATTAATCATCGTTTTAAGTACTACATGTTTACAAACTGTAAAGACTAAAGCTATTTATTATTGACTGACCAATTGTGACTCCTGATTGCCTGCATTCATCTCCTGTCATTTATTGTGCTGTTAACAATGTCTACACATCGAGTGTCAGTCATGTACATGCACAAACTGCACTTTATCCCAAATGTGGTTCCTGAAAAGAGGCAGTGCATTTTTTCCAGTAGTTGCATGTGAAACAGTCTATATGATCCTTTGACATAGAAGATAACATCAGTTATTGTGGTATTGTCATACAGTTACTGCCAATGGCCGAAAACAAGGGGAAACTACAACTGTTACTTTTTCTGAGGGCATGCAGTGTATAAGTGGTATGCAGAATTGCATCAAACCAGTCTGTGGGCTGAAGACAACAACATTATACATACCAGTAGCATCAGTCATGGGGACTAAAATACCTCTAAAAATTATATGATGAAGCTATATGTAAGCTTCTCACAAAGCCTGACATTATAAAAAGGATGAAAAGGAGAAGGTTGACTTGAGCAGGACATGTAGTGAGGATGGGTGAATACTTCATGATGTGTGTCTGTGAGCTGTAACTGAAACAAGGGGCCATAGATGACTATGGACAAAGTGGGCACAGTACTACGAGTAGACAAGTGGTGGCAAGAGGCTCGCAACAGGGAGCAATAGTGTAGAGGACACACATAGTCTCTAAGGTCGAAGCCACAGATAAGTAAAAGAAGTTAGTGTATGTACGAAATGGGTAATTAACTAAGCATGGTTCACATTTATGAAAAAGCCTTCAGAAATTTGGTGGTGAAATTTTGATATTCAAACACCCAATAACATTATTTTTAGGTACAGTTGAAAAAATTATGGTCCCTTCTTATACAGTGCACAACTAGCCACACAAAATAATTATCTTAGTAGAGATGTATTAAGCTGGGTTTCTTCTAGACACAACAAAAGGGATGGCCCTTGGATGCAACTCAAGTGGCGTCACAGAAGCAGCATATTCAACACTCCTTTCCTTCTGGTGCCACTTTCATCCATGCCACAAAAGTTACAGTTGCTCTGAGACATCTATTTCCTATCCCTCCCTTCCAACAACTTTCCATCTTATATCTTTCTTTCAAAGCATCATCACAATGTTTCAATTTTTATGTCAATAATTTTGGCTGTGTATGTTTCATAGTGGTAAAAATGTGGTTATTAGCAAGAATTGAAATGTATGAGCAACTTTTTTTTTATTTTATATTTTAAATGGAAACACAGAAACAAGGCTGCAATAAAGAGGTTTAAGCATTGCCTGAAGTTGTGGATGGTCTGTGGGAACACATCCCAGTCATGATTTAGCGTCTGCAAAAGCTAAAGTAAGCATTCACAATGTGTACACCAGTAAACACAAAATTATGTAGCCTAGCAAACTTTTAGCTATAAACAACATTACCATTACCTCAAGAAATTTTTAGGCGTTTAGGAAAATAAATGAAACATCCTGGACTTGCTAAGTACTGTACCACAACTAATGTCACAACACAATGGCGTGGCACAATATTTCTTTCTATATGGCAAGTACCAAGATATAACGGAATATGTTGTGTATTTTAACAGGAAGGTACCAGTATCATCCAAGGCTGATGGTAAATGGTGGTTTTGCCATTGCAATCATCAGTACAAAATGCCTTATTTATCTTTGGAAAATATATTTTTTATTGTCTGCTGGATGGCTTCGATCTGTATATGAGTAGCAAGTACTAATGAATTTGCCACAGTAAATTTGTTGTTGATTGTGACGTGAATGCAAAATTCAGTAGGCCTACAGATAGAGTATCAGCAGCCTACCCGTAACACAAGAACAGTGACAAATTTTGTGATTGTGGTGTTACTGGATAGATTACGGGTTACGGGTTACATACCACAACTGTAAATCACCGTTTCACTGGAACAATTAATGCATCTCTAATACAAGCGTGAACTTGATGTTAGGCATATTAAGAAATCTAAATTTATTTTAATTTTAAATCGTTCTGAATGAATTTGATGCACTTCTTTTCTAAACAAAACCATTACCGTAATCCCATATTTATGCTTTTTCGTTGTATTATTAAATTCTTGGTTCCATTCTAATGCCTTTAACAATAGCAATGTATGTCCGAATAACCTGACCATGCCACATTAGAAATGGCGTAACAAGAATTTTAATGAAGGCATGTGGAGACGGCAGCACACGACGCCATTACAGAAATCGCCATTATTACCACTTGCTATGGCATCATTTAAGTTACGTGTGGAAACACAGTTTTGCTGCTGGCTTGGTGGAGGGGCATTCAAACTGTAACATGCTTCGGAAGCCACAATACATAGGAGGCGAACAGGTAAATGACCGATACGGAAACTTCATAACAAAAGAAAGCATTCCATAGCAAAAATGAGATTTAACTTGTAGTTTTCTGCAACAATTAAATAATATATCATAAATCAAGATAAAACTTACGAAAGAGTCTTTTGCTCCTCTACTTTCCACAACATTCTTCAGGAATCTGTCTGCAGTAGAATACCAACCAACAGTTGGTTTATAAACATGATTTCCAGACGCACCATTCCTCTGAGATTTTAAAACTTTGTTATGTTCGTTTATGTATGCATTTCTAATACTTCTAATTTTTGCTTTAACAACTGATAAGTCACAATCTGGTTCTAATTTCCGCATGTGATTCGAAATTTCCAGTAGAGCCTGCTCTCTTACATGGCGATCTTTGTACAACTCGTCGTTTTGGTCCCATAAGCACGGTCGCTCTTCGTATAGTTCCAGAAAATGTACAATTGAGCTTGATGACCACTTCCTTAACATTTTTCAAACAGCAAAAATTAGAAAATACATATTTAAAACTTAATGGCACATAACAACATGTAACTGGTTAGTGGTGAGTGACAATGTTTCTAAATACAGCCGCCAGGTAGCAGTTTAAAGATGCTGTTAGTAGTGGGGGAAAACCTTGTTGCCTCACTAAAATAAACGGTAGAATTCATTCTAATTAACCATGGTCAATAACTACAACCGAAATGGACTGTTACTTACATGTCAGCTAAAGTGTCACTATTATGACGCCACCAAGTAGACTGCTCACACAAGTAACTGTGCTGCCACTGCACAATGCACATAGCCCGACTGGAAGACTGGTAAATAAACAGTATCTCCCAGCAGCCACCGCGCCGAATGGCAACTTATAAATTTGCTGGACTTCGCGACGGCAGAGCACATTTGAACTTGCCACCTTAATTCTAACCTCGTTGTTGACACCAGGTGTTGGACGTGCATAGCAAGTTACTAATGTTTTCTTTGTTAGTGCCACTACGATAGGACGATAAAAAAAATCCGTATAGTAATAGGGTAATGTGAGGCTATTGAGACTGTGGGCAGAGTTTTAAATTTTGTTTTAAACGTTTGTGATAATTTTAGGACAGATAATGCCACTAATAATTATAACAGGCTATCCTAGTAGCGGTAAAACTACTAGGGCCGTAAAGTTGAAAGAATTCTTCGAAGAAAATGTGAAGAAAACAGTTCGTATAGTAAACGAAGAAAATGTTATGAAAACAATGGGTGAAGACAGAAATTCACTGTTTACGGGTATGTCAAATAGTCCCATGTTTTTGGTACTCACTTGTGACCCAATGATAAATGTATACAGTATTTCTGATTGAGATGGCATGTTAGTTTACAATGCATGTTTAATGACTTAAAATATGATTACAGGGTCTCGGAAGAACTTCCGCACATTTTGTAATCAAGACTAGTTCATTTACCCAAAATTAATTTACGATTAATAAATTGGCTACGCTCAAATATAGCATGGAACGTTCACATTGGCAACTGCTTGGTAGTGCATTATGACAAAGGAAAGTTTCTTTGTGCGCAGTGGAAAAGTTTATTTAACGAGGGGGACGATATGTTGTTTCCAGAGGTTTTTCCGTTTAGTCTGACTTGGAGTCATGGTATCGGGACCTTCGGTGTAGTCACTAGTAACATTATCGCACGAATAATCAACATAACACCAAGACTTGCACAGATAGAAGCAAAGTATACATAAATAAATTAAAAGCAATTCCTACGTGCATGCAGAAACACTGAGAAGCAACATGTAACGTGAAAAAAAAAAAGCATGGTATTAAACATACCGGTAATTGCTTTCTTCTAGCATATTTGAGAACAGCATGGTAAGAAGCTGTTACTGCCAGGCAGCGTGTTGGTAAAGTGTTCTCCTGTTCAGTATATCAGTTATGCACTTCTTTAAAAGTTGACAAACTACCGGCCTTAAGTGTTGATTACAAAATTGTGCCTTTTCTCATAAAATGGTTTAAGTTAGACAGTTTTTATCTCACCATTTGCATGCCCTGAATATTTTTCTTTGTGCCTTTTTTTCTATAGACAAGAGCTGTTTCCTTATTTAGGGAAATACCGGTAATTCTAGTTACTTTTGTCTAAGGATTACTTTAATGCAAAAATGCTTTAGAATGTTAAATGTAGGACCTACTGAACGACACTTGTTCAGTTATAGGCTATCTTTCATGTGACAGCTATCTGTTAGCATTAGGCTACGAAAGATGCTCAAGGTGGCAGCATTTCAGCCTTACTTAGCCTTCAGCCATACTTCACTAAGAATCATGGTCTTGTTCAAATACACGTTTGCTTGAACACGTACTCCTCTAACATTACTTATTGTCAATGAATTTGCAATGTGTGAATAGACCATGCTACTGGATCTTCTGATCAGTCTGTCACACATTGAACTTAATTGTGTATAGCTGCTTAAATGGAACAACAATTATGTAATAGATTAAAAATTTGTCCGTATATAGTCGCTCTTTGTGGGAAGAGAATATGTAACTGTAGTTTTTCTGATGCCCAACATTCAAGGTATCAAGATGTACTGTAAACAACTTGTTGAGTAATTTTTGTAGAACTAGTGGAAAAACTAATTTTATTAAATTAGTTAGTGCACAACACAGAAGACACACACTCATCAGACAAAACTTAATTAAAACACAGAGTACTACTAATGACAAAGAATAAAAAAGTAGCAGTATCAATTTACATATTCCAACATGTCCCCTTAAATTAACACTGTATTGTGTAGTCACTCCTTCACACATTTCACAAGACCACAATTTCTTAACAGGTTTCATGTCTTGCAGTACTTAGGGGGTTTGGTAAAGGCATCAGCTAACATTTCTTCAGAAGGTAGATGTTCAATGCTAACAACACCTGATTCCACATGCTTTCTTATAAAATATTTTACATCTATATGTGTTGATCTAGAATTTCTCACTAGATTTTTGGCTAACTGAATGGCTCCTTTGTTGTCACAACTTTAAGTGAATTTCTGATACTACTTGGGTCTACATCAGCCATTAGTTGCCTTAACCACAATAAATCTTGAACAGTTGAAGCCAAAGCCGTATATTCTGCCTCACAAGTAGAAAGTGCAACAGTTTTTTGTTTTTTACTGGACTACAAAATTAGTGTTTTGTAATTTTATGCATGAACCAGTTACAGAGTATCTGCCATTGATTTTATTTCCCCAACCTACATCACTGAAGGCAATTATTTCTGTATTTGCATCTTTAGAAAATTCTAGCTTACAAGATATTGTTCCTTTCATATATCTAAACACTCTTTTTTACTGATAACCAATGAGCCTTTTTAAAACTGATTATATCCGCCAAGGAGATTTACAGCAAAACATATGTCAGGTCTGGAGATTTGGGACAGATATAGACGACTTCCTATAGCCTCCTGATAAGCACAACTGATGTCAGTTGATTCAGTTGTTTCAAAGTCCAAACCAAGTTCGAGTGGTGTCGACACTGGCTGAGCTTCACTCATTCCAAATTTCTCCAGAACTTTTATAGTGTAAGTTTCCTGGCAAATCCAAATTTTTCCCTTTTCATGATTTTGTGTAATTTCCATACCTAGGCATCAATTCACTAATCCTAAGACTTTTATCTCAAACTTTTTTTAGTGAATTCATTAATTGATTCAGAACACTTCTCTCATTTGAGAATAGCATATCATCTACATACAAAGCAATAATGGATAAGCTTTTGATCTGGTCAGTTTTAGGTTTCTTAGCACCTCATCAATTTGTTTATATTCCAATTCTGACCAGCCTGCTTAAGTCCATAAACAGCTTTCTTTAACCTCCATACTTTCCCGGGAGCTGCAAAATTTTCTGGTGGAATTACATAAATTTCTTCATTTAAGTCTCCGTAGAGATAGGCAGTGGTGATATCAACATGATCAATTTCCAGGATCTCTCAAGCTGCCATAGATAGTAGATATCTGATGGATGCAATTTGACTACTGGTGTGTAGGTTTCCTGATAGTCAACACCTTGTGTTTGAGAGCACCCTTTTACCACTAAACACACCTTAAATATTTGTGGGGTACTGCTAAACATTTATAAAACGTACCATTCTTGCCTGGGAACTGGGCCCCATGACCTTTTGTTGAGTAATTTTTGTACAACTAGTGGAAAAATACATGAAAATACGTTTTATTAAATTACTTCGTGTACAACACAGAAGACATACACTCATCAGACAAAACATAATTAAACACAGAATACTACTATTGACAAAGAATAAACAAGCGACAATATCAATTTACATATCCCAACACAACTTATTATAGGATTAGTGTTAACATACAAGGTAACTAACTTGCACAAAATGTAATCATAGTTCGCCTTGTAGCACTGGGGGTTAGAATTAACCTGTGCTTTTTGTGTCTGTTGTAAGAGATTATGAACAGGAGTAATAGATAGTGAAGCTTTGATGCTGGCCAGTCAACAACTTCCCAATATATATCTATTGGGTTTACACTGTTTTGTTACATTTCACTCCACTTTTTGGATTATTTAGGTGTGGTCTTCTTTTAATGTTTGACTTCCACTTTTTCTAAATTTTGCAGAAGTGCAGGTTAGATTTTACTTCTAGTGATAATGTTGGAAAAGGTTACTGAATGCTGGCAATCACATGACACTGACATTAGCCAATCCATTTAAGAGAGTGTAAATGCTTTCTCATTAAATTTTGTGTTTTATGAGGGTAATTACTTTTACTGAGCAGACAATGGTACATACAAGAACCTGTCAACCATAGAGTGGGAACAGCTTTATGTATTTACTTCATGATACACTAATAAATTCATTCTATGTGGTTTGGATTTCTAACATTAGCATCTTGGCAAAGATTTTCTACAGTGTAATGTTCGAATACAGCATCAGTAGTGAGCTTCTTGATGCGGTCGCGTCGTTCAAATATCTAGGCGTAACATTGCAGAGCGATATGAAATGGAACGAGCATGTAAGGACAGTTGTGAGTAAGGCAGGCAGCCGACTTCGGTTTATTGGGAGAATTTTGGGAAGATGTACTTCACCTGTAAAGGAGACAGCGTATAAAACGCTTGTACGACCACGTCTTGAGTATTGCTCAAGTATTTGGGACCCGCAGCAGATCGGTTTGAAGGAAGACATAGAGGCGGTTCAGAGGCGAGCAGCTAGATTTGTTACCGGTAGGTTCGACCAATGCGCGAGTGTCACGGAAATGCTCCGGCAACTCAATTGGGGATCGCTGGAAGAAAGACGACGTTCTTTTCGTGAATTTCTGTTAAGTAAATTTAGAGGGCCGGAATTTGAAGCTGAGTGTAGTACGATCTTGCTGCCGCCTACTTACATTTCGCGTAAAGATCACAAAGACAAGATAAGAGAAATTAGGGCTCGTAAGGAGGCATATAGGCATTCTTTTTTTCCTCGTTCAATTTGGGAGTGGAATAGGAAAGGAAATGCCTAGTAGTGGTACAGTGTACCCTCCGCCACGCACCTTACGGTGAATTGCGGAGTATGTATGTAGATGTAGATGTAGATGACGTAAGGTTGCCAGACACTCAGATCAGTACCAAACATTGTATATCGATAGAGTATCAACCGAAACTTCTATATAATTCATGCTATGTGCTGCCATCCAGGAGAACTTGTGTAAACAGAAAATAATCTGTAACATCTGTCCTACGGAGCACAGGAAAAGTATGTCTGGGAGGGGGGGGGGGGTAACAATTTCCAACATACTGCAGGTTTTATTTTATTAAAGAAAGTGGGGGGGGGGGGAATCTGTAAGCAGGGCTTGAACCCAGGATCCTCTGTTCTATGAACTAATAATGCTCTGCCAACTAGCCCATGGTAGTGCAACATAAGATCTCACAGTATGCTTTTCCTCTACTCTGTAGGTTAGATGTTACTTATTATTATACATAGTTGTTTTAAAATAAAGATTGTTTAAGTTACCCAAAGCACAGGCTCGCCAATAGACAAAAAATGAAAACACACACAAACATTCAATCTTTCACAACCTAGTTGCTTCTTCTGGCAGAGTAGGGAAGGAGAGGGGAAAGGAAAGGTGAGGGTTTTAAGGGAATGGGTAAGGAGTTATTCCAATCCTGGGAGAGGAACGACTTACCTTGGGGGGGGAGGAGAGGGGGAAGGAAGGTAAACAAATACACACACACACACACACACACACACACACACACACACACACACACACATATACACAGGCAAACACACCTAGGCAGACATTCTCTTGGATGGCAGCACATAGCACAAATTATATACAAGTTTCGGTTGATACTATATCAATACACAATGTTTGGTGCCGATCTGTGTGTCAGACATCTGAAGGTTTGGGTGTAAGTAAAAGAACTATGGTTTATGATATCAGATGCTATTTAAAGATCTAAAAACATAACCATTGTGTGTTATTTTTTTGTCTATTGAGCTTAAAGTGCCATTTAAGCAATCAACAAGAGTTGTCTCAATTTATATACCTTTTCAAAAACGGTACTGTGTGATTGAGAATAATTTATTGTAGTTACACTGTCACTGGGACCTTATTTCTGCACCCTGTCATAGAATTAGTCATTCTTCAGTGTCTGTGGGTGTTTCTGCCACCTCTCAGGACCCCTCTTCCTGGAAACTCCCAGACCAGAGCCCCAACACAAACGGCTGAAGAAGCCACAGTCTGTGGGTCCTAGAGCTGTGTGCTCTTCATCTTTCCGTTTGCTTCTTGAACAAACAATTCCCACTATTGATTTTGAAGGAAAAGTGCAACACAAAGAATTAAAGCAAGGATACTCCAGTGTACCGAGAGGCACCAGATGCTTCCACACAGTCTGATTCTGAAGCAGTGCTCACTGATGTGGCCCCATCCCCACTGGCAATGATCCCACAGTATGATTGGTACATTCACACATAATCTGAACTCGAGTCAAACAAGCATTCAGGCAGACCTTAATTGATATTACTGTACTGTCACGTGGCAAATAATCACCACTTTATTTCTTCCTAGTTTGCATTGTTTTCTAAAAATGTGCTCCATTGACAGCCATTCTCCAGTGCTCTTCTTTGTGTTGTTTAGTTTTTGGTTTCGTCCTGACTTGATTACAGCTGCTATGTTTTAAGATTCTGCAGATCCTTCTGATCTGAAACTATTAAAATTACTCCACCATTATGGCATGCGTCTAGTTATTGTTGCCTTCTACTCCTGGTCCAAGTCTCCTTGCTGAAGCAAGGAACTTCATTGCCCGTGACTTTCTTGTTGGCTTTCGTTGTTGCCTGTTGACTTGTCTTTCTCTGGGTCCCAAGTCATGTGGTTACCTTGGGCAATGAACTTGCTGACTTTCTGGTTAGAGGAAAAGGTCCTAACTTTCCATTTACTTTGATGATCCGTGGCGGGGATTTGGATGATTTGCATGTGCAAAGCATATCTCTCGTTACTAAAAATGGGATAGTATCTGGTGGGCCTTTAAATCCATCTGATTAACTGTGCACAACCCTGGAGAACACTGCAACAGTGTGCTCTTCCATCAGATGGAAAGAAAACCACTGTCCTATGCTGTCTCTGCATCAGTCATTTCAGGCTAACCTATAATTTTATTTTGTACAATGAGCCACCTCAACACTATAGTTGTGGAGCATTACAGACAATAGTTCATACCTTAGTGGATTGCCCAGGGCTACTTTTGCATTTGTGTTAAGCATGGGTTTCTGTACTTGTTGCCTCTAATGTTGGTGGACAATATTCAGGTAGCTGAATTGGTTCTCAGATTCCTTTGTTAAAGCACTTTCCTCAATTTTAATTTGACTCTTGAGTGGTGGCAGGGTGGTTGGTATTGGGGCACCTCTCGGTGTATGCTGGGTTTGGGAAATCCCTTACCTTACTTTCTTGCATGGGCTGCTATTTTATCCTCAACTGCTGTTTTTAGACTGGGTCCGCCTCCTTTCTCCAGCATTCAGTTTTGTATTCTAGAGTCATACTTTTATTGTTGACAGTTAAACATGTTCATTTGGTCTTTACTCCTCTCTCTTTACTGGCCTAATCTTCTGATTAGATCAGATCTCATTCTTGATTGATGTGTCTACTTTGGGATACACCACTCTTGGATTCAGGGATTGATGATTATGCTGTTTAGTTGTTTTAATATCACCCCTTCCCTGTCTACCCACTAGTCTGATATATACTGAATTTGGTTCCAAATTAAGACTATCTCAGTAGAGTAGTTTGGGGTAGCCCAGTGGTTAGTGCTACTGCCAAGCATTTTGCATCCTCCCACTACCACATACTCCAACCCCACCACAGGAAAAACCTACCTGATTCAAGGCAGGGCCACATGCAAGACAACACACACATATATCAACTGACATGTATCCACCGTTCAGCCTTTTATGTTAGTATGACTACTAACAAATAGGCTGAGCGGATGAATGGTCACAGACGGAACTCCTCCCCTTCCTCAGCTCACCAATTCATTATCCCTTCCTTACCCCCCCCCCCCCTCTCTCTCTCTCTCTCTCTCTCTCTCTCTCTCTCTCTCTCTCTCTCTCTCTCTCTCTCTCTCTCGCTCTCTCTCTCTCTCTCTCTCTCTCTCTCTCTCTCTCTCTCTCTCTCTCTCTCTCTGTGTGTGTGTGTGTGTGTGTGTGTGTGTGTGTGTGTGTGTGTGTGTGTGTGTTTCCCTGTTAATCAAAAATGTTTCAGGCAACCCACTGCCCCTTCTACACCTCTCAGCATCATTCAGTTCACTCATCTTCTCTTCTCTTTACTACTTGATCTTTCCTCTTTGGTTATATATATATCCTCTCTGGCTTGGCTCAGTACTAACATGCAGTATCTCTGACTTCCACACTCCTTAACCACCACGTTCATGACCTAGGTCATGAATTACCGTTCCCATCCTTTTTTCTTCCCTTCTCTCCCAGCTGAGGGATAAACTGTGTTCCGAAAGCTTGTCCTTTTTTTTTCTTTTTCTTCATTTGTGTAACTATTGGCAATACAGCACAAAGGTAAGTACTGGCCAGCCAATTTATCTCCTTTGAAAAATAATTTTGCAATATAGGGCAGTCAATACAGCCAATGCACTACAGAACATAATAAACCAGGTAGACGGTCTAATATCCTGCAGCAGGTATCATTTTCCTGATGCATTATATTTTGCATCTCATAGACTGCATTGAATGCCCTATAATACAAAATACTCAGCAGTGTTATCAATCAATCTGTTCTTCCAAATAACTAAATTATGCTTTTGTCACACATTTTCATCCCCATCCTGGGGTACTTGGAGTGTTTTAGGGTCACAATATTTTTTTATATTTACTAAGTGAAGTGGTTGAGAGTTTCAGAAGAATCGTAGGCAAGGAAAGATTGTCTGGACGGGGAAAAGTAACGCAATAGAAGAAGAATTGGTAGCTCAGAGAGAGAGAGAGAGAGAGAGAGAGAGAGAGAGAGAGAGAGAGAGAGAGAAGGCTACAGATGACCATATAGACATGAGGACAAGGTCTAATAGAAGTCCTTGAATAACACTTCATGAATGAAAGGATAAAATGCATAAAGTTAAGCAGGAAAGTGGGACTACAGGTGTCTGGGAAAAATGAGGTTGATAGGATGTGTGGACTGGCTAAGCAGGAGTGGCTAGAGGACAGAAGCAAGACTGTAGAAGAATGTAGAACTAGGGGAAAGATGGATACTGCCTACAGAAAAATAAAAGATACATTTCGAGACAAAAAAGCAGCTACCGGTATATGAATATCAAGAACTCTGATGGAAAACCTGTACTAAGTAAAGAAGACAAAAGCAGAAAGATGGAAGGCCTGTACAAAGGGAATAAAAATGAAGGCAGTATTCCAGAAATCAAAGAGGAAGTAGTGGAAGATGAGATTGGAGATGCAATACTGCGAAAAAGAATTGACAGAGCACTAAAATATTTGATTCAAAACAAGGCCCCTTAAGTAGATGATATTCTGTTGGAACTGCTGATATCATTAGATGAGTCAGTCATGAAAAAATTGCTCCAACTGGTCTGCAAGATAGAAAGCAAGTGCAGACAAATGTGAAAATTACAGAACTATCAGTTTAATTAGTCCTGGTTGTAAAATACTAATACGAATTAATTACAGACGAATGGGGAAAAACTGGTGGAATCTGACTTGGGGAAAATCAGTTTGGATTTAAGAGAAATGTGGGAACACAGGTGGCAGAACTCACATTAAGAAGTATCTTTGAAGATAGTTTAAGGAAAGACATACCAATGTTTTTAGCTTTTGGAATCTGGGGAAAGCTTTTGACAATGTTGATTAGAATAAACTCTTTTGAATTCTGAAGGTAGCAGGGGTAAAATACAAGCAGTGAAGAGTTGAACTCAGTTTACACAAAAACCAGACAACAGTTATTAGAGTTGAAGGGCTGGAGAGGGATGCAGTGGTTGGGAAGGAGTAAGACAGGGTTGTAGCCTTTCCCCAATGTTGTTCAATCTGTACATTGAAGAAGCAGTAAAGGAATTCAGTGAAAAATTTGGAGAGGGATTTAAAGTCAGGGAGAAGAAATAAACTTTTTGGTTTGCCGATGACATAGTAATTGTCGGAGCCAGCAAAGGACCTAGAATAGCAATTGAGCGGAAAGGAAAGTGTTTTGAAAGGAGGGTACAGAATGAATATTAACAAAGATTATGAAATGTAGTGCCAGAATATCAGGTGATCCTGAAGTAATTTGATTAGGTAATGAGACAATAAAAGTAGTAGATGAGTTTGGGTAGCAAGATAACTTCTGATGGCTGAAGTAAAGATGATGTAAAATCCAGAATGGGTATGGGAAGAAAAGCATTTTGAAGAAGTGATATTTCTTGATATTCAATATTAATCTAAATGTTAGGAAGTCCTTTCTGAAAGCATTTGTGTGGAGTGTAGCATTGTGTGGGAGTGAAATGTGGATGATAAGGAGTTCAGACATAAAGATGATAGTTTTTGAAAAGTGGTGCTACAGATGAATGATGAAAATTAGATGGGTAGATGACTTAACTAATGAGGAGGTGCTCAACAGAATTAGGGAGAAAAGAATGTTCCAACCTATCCTGACAGAGAAGGAATAGGTTGGTAGATCACATTCTGAGACATCAAGGTATAGTCAACTTATCATTAGAAGGAAGTTTTTGGGGTAAAAATCATAGAGGAAGACTGAGTGACAAATACAGTAAGCAGATTCAAAAGAATGTAGGTTGCCATTGTTATTCTCAGATGAAGAGGCTTGTGCAGAACAGGATAGTGTGGAGAGCTGTATCAAACTAGTCTGCAGACTGAAGACAGCAAGTGATACATGTGCCAATGTTTGCTATAAGCTTAAAACTGTGTACAAGATCTGGATCTGTATGTGGAATCTTTACCTTTTGTGGGCAAGCGTTCTACCGATTGAAATATCCTGCCACACTTCACGGCCTGCCCCCTCCACTAAGCTGTGTCTAAGCAATGTCTCTATCGTATCATTTCTTCCAGGAATACTGGTTTTGCAAACTTCATAGGACAACTTCTATGAATTTAGAAAGTAGGAAGCAAGGTACTGGTAGAAGTGAAGCTGTGAGGCCGGGCTTTGAAGCCTGCTAGGATAGCTCAGTCAGTAGAACACTTGCCTGTGTGAGAGAAAGGTGTCGGGTACGAATCCCAGTTCTACACAGTTTCACATCGGCATACACTCTGCTGCAGAGTGAATATATCATTCTTGGTAGAAGCTACTTCAGTCAAAGATGCACTAAATGTCACAATTTGTGCATTGTACTTCCCAACCCAGATGTGAAACATCAACATTATTACCAATGAGGCTAGTGAACCCACGAACTGCAGAATCAATATTAACATTGTTACCAAGTATCCCCCCAGGGGGGCCCACAGTTCTTTTGTGGATACGTGTGTGGCGCGCACGAGGCCCCGAGCCGGAGCAGCCTTTCTTCTGCCCCAGGCTGCTTCACTGTCCCTCCCGGTTTATGCCTTCGCCCGGAGACGGGCATATTTCGTGAGCTACGGTGGTTCTTGTTGTCGTTTCTCTTATTCCTTCGTTCCTTCCTTTCTTACCCTTCGTTTTCTGTCTTTCTCTCCTTGTACTCTCCTAGCCTTCTTCTCCTCATTAGTCTCCACTTCGGCGTTTGAGACACTTCTTCCTTCTTTCTCTTCATTTCCTATCCTCTTCTTCTTCTTTCCTCCCTGTGCGTGTCTGAAGGCCGACCCACGCATAACCGTGCGTAGCAGTTGACGGGGGTAACGCGTAATTCCCCGCCCCGGGTAGACAAGTAGGGCACGTACGTACCCCCTGGTAAAGGCCAGGCCCAGGGAGGGGTGATTACCCGAGCTGGTACCTTCCGAACGTGCCGATTGGTCCCTCCGTCAGTTCTCGGGAGGTGTGACCTGAGGTGTGAACAATCACCTAAGGCGGGTAAGCCCTCGGAGAGGGCCCCCACTAGGAAGGAGCGCGCCATCGGAGACGCCGGTAATCACGGGGAACACTTCCGCGATGACTTCCTTATCTTCTTTCGTGACGTTGACCCACAAACGTAAGTTAGACTCGCCTCAGCCTAAAAAGACTCTGCCTAATGTACCTAAATTTCTGGTTGTCTCTCGCACCGACGGAAAGGATTTCAATTCTGTCAATCCTTTCGTTATACAGAAAGGTGTAGATGCAATTGCTGGCCCTGTTAAAACCTGTTCACGTCAGCGCAATGGCACATTGTTGCTGGAAGTGGAAAGTGCCTTTCAAGCCCAAAAACTGATACGTACTACGTTGTTGCACACGTTTCCAGTTAAGGTAGAAGCGCACCGCACACTCAACTCGTCACGGGGGGTAGTTTTTACGAGATCCCTTGACGGGTTGTCTGATGAAGACATCCAATCGTATATGTCCGATCAGGGTGTGACAGCCGTCCACAGGGTGATGAAAAAGGTCGATAACCAATTGACACCGACTCGTACTGTGTTTTTGACGTTCGACAGAGTTGACCTCCCGTCGAAGGTCAAAGCAGGGTATGAAGTCATCTCCGTCCGACCTTATGTACCTAACCCAACGCGCTGTTTTCAGTGCCACAGGTACAACCATACCCGTGAACATTGCCCAAATGCAGCAAAGTGTGTCACTTGTGGTAGGGACGCCCATGAGGGGGATTGCCCACCTCCGTCCCCTCACTGCCTAAACTGCAACGGTGACCATGCGGCTTCCTCTCGCGACTGCCCTGTATACAAGGATGAGAAGGTAATCCAGCAAATTGGGGTTACGGAGAAGGTATCAACATCTGCCGCTCGAAAGTTGTTGGCGAGTCGAAAGCCCACTGTCCTCCCAGCGGGTACATACAGTAAGGTACTCACCTCAACTCGACCTACCAAGGATTCCAGTACCCAGACATGTGACTTGACTTTCGCTGACACAGTTGTGCGATCCGCCAGCCCGAAGATTGCCCGTTCCACGTCCCCGCTTCCTCCTGCTGCTTCTAGGGTACAGTCTTCGTCAAACTCTAGTAAACCGCGAGCACCTAAACAAGATGCCCGGACCTTGAAAAAGGAACCCGTCCGTGAGGATTTTCTGCGTTCCCAGGCTTCCCAACCGTCAACTGCCTCTTCCCGCCGTCACTCTTCCAGAAGAGCTGACAAGAAAAAGAGTTCCTCTCCTTCCCCGCCGAGGCGTGACCCATCCGTCACGCCGTCCAACAGTTGCCGGCCTCGTCCGTCTTCTGTTTCACCGGGTCGCTCCGTCTGCCGGGCACCCGGTCCTCTACCAGCGGCGGAAACTGCCCCTCCTGATCAACTCAGGGAGGTGGCAGGCGCGTCGGTCGAACCTATGGACCACGACACTTTGCCCCTGGATAGCGATAGCAGTGCTCCCTCGAAATCGGGTCCTCAGCGGCCGTCGAGGTGACCCCGCTCGCTAGTTGGTTTTTATCCTTATTTCTTCTCTCATTTTTATCATGGCGCTCCTTCAATGGAATATTCGCGGCATTCGTTCTAATCGGGAGGAGTTAAAACTACTCCTTCGATTGCACTGCCCGCTTCTAGTCTGCCTCCAGGAAACTAAGTTGCGTCCACGTGATCGTGCAGACTTTCCACACTACACCTCTGTGCGGTTCGACCTGCCACCCGTGGAAGGTGTCCCAGCCCATGGAGGGGTTCTGATGCTCCTTCGAGACGATGTCTATTTCCATCCCATTTCATTGCATACTCACCTACAGGCAGTTGCCGTCCGCATCACCCTATCCACATTTACCTTCTCCCTCTGTAATATTTATTCGCCATCGTCATCTGCCCTTACTAGGGCAGATGTACTACACCTTGTTGATCAGCTCTCTTCACCTTTCGTGTTGGTAGGCGACTTTAATGCCCACCACCCCTTATGGGGCTCTCCGGCACCTTGTCCGAGAGGCTCCCTTTTGGTGGACCTTCTCCAACACCTCGATCTTGTCTGCATCAACACCGGTGCACCAACCTTCCTTTCTGACACAACACACACTTACTCCCATATAGACCTCGCAATATGCACTCCTCAGCTTGCCGGTCGGTTTGAGTGGTATGCACTTTCTGACACGTACTCGAGTGACCATTTCCCCTGTATCATCCACATTCTGCATCATTCCCCATCTCCTCGTCCCACCAGTTGGAACATTTCTAAAGCCGACTGGGGGCTTTATTCTACCATGGCTGTTTTTCACGATCGGGATTTTCCCACCTGTGACAGTCAGGTCGACTACCTCACAGAGGTTATTCTCACAGCTGCCGAACGTTCCATACCTCGTACTTCCTCTTCTCCACGTCGTGTCCAGGTCCCTTGGTGGACTGCAGCCTGCCGCGACGCGCTTAGAGCCCGGCGCCGTGCTTTACGCATCTTCCGCCGCCACCCGACTTTGGAGAATTGCATACATTATAAACGTATGAGAGCGCAATGTTGTCGTATCATGAACGACAGCAAGAAAGCTTGCTGGACTGCTTTTACTAGTTCTTTTAACCGTTTTACTCCCTCCACGTTTGTTTGGCGTGGCCTACGCCGTCTATCCGGCATTAAGGTCCACTCCCCGATTCCTGGCCTGAACGTGGAGAATGCAGTCCTCGTGGACCCCTATGACGTTTCCAACGCATTGGGCCGTTTCTTTGCGGAGGTTTCAAGCTCTGCCCATTACCACCCTGCCTTTCTCCCTCGCAAACAGGTAGAGGAGGCCCGGCCGCCTTCTTTCCACTCTTCTAATCGTGAAAATTATAACGTCGCCTTCACCATGCAGGAGCTAGACCGTGCTCTCGCCCTGTCCCGATCTTCTGCTCCCGGGCCCGATTCCATTCACGTTGAAATGTTGAAGAACCTCTCTCCTGCGGGCAAGTGCTTTCTTCTCAGTACCTATAATCGCATATGGACTGAAGGTCATGTTCCCACAAGTTGGCGTGAAGCCACTGTTGTCCCCATCCCCAAACCAGGGAAGGACAAACATCTTCCTTCCAGCTATCGTCCTATTTCTCTGACGAGCTGTGTCTGTAAGGTGATGGAACGCATGGTTAACGCTCGGTTGGTCTGGCTCCTCGAATCTCGCCACCTCCTGACTAATATCCAATGCGGTTTTCATCGACACCGCTCTGCTGCTGATCACCTCGTTACGTTGTCGACCTTCATTATGAACAACTTTCTAAAGAAGCGTCAAACAGTAGCAGTGTTCTTTGACTTGGAGAAGGCATACGATACCTGTTGGAGAGCGGGCATTCTCCGCACATTGCACAGATGGGGCCTTCGGGGCCGCCTTCCTCTTTTCATTCAAGAGTTTTTGGCGGATCGCAAGTTCCGGGTACGGGTGGGTTCTGTTTTGTCAGATACCTATTGCCAGGAGAATGGGGTACCACAGGGCTCCGTCTTGAGTGTGGCGCTCTTTGCCATTGCAATCAATCCGATCGTGGATTGCCTTTCAGCCGACGTTTCCGGATCTCTTTTTGTTGACGATTTCGCAATCTATTGTAGCGCCCAGCGGACGTGCCTCTTGGAGCGTTCTCTTCAACGCTGTCTTGACCGTCTATATTCCTGGAGCATCGCAAACGGCTTCCGATTCTCCACTGAGAAAACTGTGTGTATAAACTTCTGGAGATACAAGGAATTTCTTCCACCCTCTCTACATCTCGGCCCTGTTGCTCTCCCTTTCGTGGAGACTACGAAATTCTTGGGACTCATGTTGGATCGTAAACTTTGCTGGTCCACGCACGTGTCCTACCTGGCTGCCCGTTGTGCCCGATCCCTTAACGTCCTTCGTGTCCTCAGTGGCACGTCATGGGGAGCAGACTGTACCGTCCTGCTTCACCTTTACCAGGCCATTGTTCAGTCGAAGCTCGACTACGGAAGCCTTGTATACTCCTCAGCGCGGCCGTCGATTCTCCGCCGTCTCAACTCTATCCACCATCGGGGATTACGTCTGGCGACCGGTGCATTTTATACTAGCCCTGTTGAAAGTCTGTATGCCGAGGCTGCTGTATTACCCTTGACCACTCGGCGTGACATACTTTTGTCTCGGTACGCATGCCGCCTGCGGTCGATGCCCAACCATCCATCTTACCGATTATTTTTTGACGACTCACTCGATCGCCAATATCAGTTGTCTGCGATTGCCTTGCTTCCACCTGGAGTTCGGTTTCGCCGCCTACTACAGCGGCTCGATTTTACCCTTCCTTCCACCTTTCGGTTGAGCGAAAGCCCATTGCCACCGTGGCATAAGGCCCCGGTTCACACTCACCTCGAACTTAGTTCGCTCCCCAAGGAGAGCACTCCGGATTTGGTATACCGCTCGAGGCTTGTCGAACTCCGTTCGCGGTTGGATAATGCCATATTTATTTACACTGATGGTTCCAAGAGCACTGCCGGTGTCGGATCTGCCTTCGTTGTAGAGGACAACCGTTTCCAATACAAGCTCCCTGACCGGTGCTCGAACTTCACGGGTGAGCTTTTTGCCCTCCACCAGGCCGTTTTGTACACCTGCCGCAACCGCCAACCTTTCTATGCCATCTGTTCGGACTCCCTTAGTGCCCTGCAGAGTCTTAAGGACCCTTTGTCGCACCATCCTCTCGTGTATCGGATCCAACGCTCCCTCCAGTTGCTAGCAGATGACAGCTGTCACGTTTCTTTCCTGTGGGTCCCTGGCCACGTAGGTGTGCCCGGGAATGAGACGGCCGACATAGCGGCCAAGGCCGCAGCTCTTTTACCTCGCGTGGCTACCTTTTGCGTCCCATCTGACGATGTTCAACGGGCTCTCCGCCGGAGTATCGTGTCGCAATGGCACAGTGCGTGGTTTTCAATGTCCAACAACAAATTGCGAACTGTAAAACCGATCCTGACCGCTTGGAGGACCTCCTCACGCCCCTCTCGGCGGGAGGAGGTCATCCTGGCCCGGTTGCGGATCGGTCACTGCCGTTTCAGCCACCGTCACTTGCTGTCCGCCGACCCTGCACCGCTGTGCTCCTGCGGTGAACTGCTGACCGTGCGACATGTTTTACTGTCTTGCGTACTTTTTAATCATCTCCGTGTAGCCGTTCACTTTCCGTCTACTCTGGAGGAAATTTTAGCTGATGACACACGAGCAGCTGCTAGAGTTTTGCGTTTTATCAACTTGGCCAACTTATCCAAGGATATTTAACCCTTTTAATTGTCTTTTATCTTTCGTTTTTAGCCTCTTCTGGATGTTCTGACAGTCCCCATTTTTTTGAGGCCATAGCGAATCTGTTTTTGACTGGGCGCTAATGACCATAGAAGTTGTGCGCCCTAAAACCACAAAAAAAAAAAAAAAGTTACCAAGTATTTTTACTTGTCGTGCTTTCAGACATCCACTCGAACTATTACTAATTCAAAAACCTTCAAAAGTGCTCACACACTGTAGGCTAACTTGCCAAAGTATGAACAAACATAAATGAATCAAATGGTATAGGAAAGCATAGAAGATGAACAAACAGATATTCATTTTTTATGTATTAAATTATAAAGTATTGTGATTTGATTGTTTACCTTTATTTCAGATTCAGCAAAAGAGAAAGCTGTCCGTGGTGCAGTTAAGTCAGAAGTTCAAAGGTAAGGAGGCTTTTATATTATATCTGCATGTGTTATGTTGCTATTGATAATACTTGACAATTTAGTTCATAATATCAGTAATGGAATCTGGTTACTATAGGTATTAGGCATTATTTATGATGTTGAACTATTACTATACCACCTAGTACTATACCAGTGAAAGAAGTCTCATAGAGTGTTATGGGAATTTGATAGGGGAGATTGCTGACCTAGCAGTTGTCCCTTTAATCACTAAACCAACCAACTACTGTAAGTTGAAGACTCCAATGGCCACTGTGACTCAGATTCTTCCACACAATCTGATTTGGAACCTATGTGTGTTGATACGACAACTTCAAAATGGCTAACTGGAGGGGGGGGGGGGGCAGGACCTGCCTTCTTGGGCTTTTCGTGCCCTTTTGAGCCTAATCTCAGAGTGACATCATAACATCAACCTATACCTTTCTCAGCTGGTTACCCTTTAACTCATGAAGAAGGAATAAACAGATCTGAATCTTTGTGGTGTTAACACTAGTGACAATAAGTGTTTTCATAACAGTAATTGTAAGTCAGTGTGTACTCTTTGGGAACAGTTTGAATAACACTTCCACATTTCATTGTGTAGCTATTTCTGAATCCACCATGATGGAAAGACACTTTACTCACATTCAGGACATTTCAAATCTGCCTATGGCAATCCAGATTTAGGTTTCATATGATTTTCCTAAACCACTCCAGGTAAATACCAGGAAGATTTCCCCATTCTTATCAAAACAGTCTTAGCTTATGCTCCATCTCTAAAGATCATGTTGTCCGTGGGTGTGTTAAAACCATTTTCCTTCCTTTTTTCATGAGACACGGGGTGGTAAATATAAATACCACTGAATAAGGGACAACAAAGTTATATATGCTGGTTGTTTGACTGACCCAAAGTGCAAGCTCGCCAATAGAAACAAAAAACACAAATAAAAACACACACAAATTCAAGCTTTCGCCACCGCTGGCCGCTTCTTCAGGAAAAAGAGGAAAGGAGGAGAGGAGAAAGGGAAGGATACGGGTTTAAAGGAAGTGGAAAAGGAGTCATTCCAATCCCATGAGTGGAAGGACTTACCTTAGGGGACAAAAAGGAAGGTAAACAAATACACACACACTCACACATATCCACATGCAAACACACCTAGGCACACATTTGTAGAAAGCAAAGAAGTTGGACAGAGATACCACTTGAGGCAGAGGCTCTGTCCACAGAACTGAGGCAAAGATGTTAAAGATGGTGGATGGGAATTTGAATTTAGTGGAGGTTGGAGACCAGGTGGGCAACTGGAAGAGAGACTATGTTGAAGGGCAAGTTCCCATCTCTGGAGTTCTGAAAGATTGGTGTTGGTGGGAAGTATCCAGATAACCCGGATGGTGTAACACTGTTACAAGATGTGCTCACCGTACACTAAGGCGTGTTTAGCCACAGGGTGATCCTCATTACCAACAAACACTGTCTGCCTGTGACCGGTCATATGAATGGACAGTTTGTTGCTGGTCATTCCCACATAGAACGCTTCACAGTGCAGGCATGTCAGTTGGTAAATCACTTGGGTGCTATTGTAAATGGCTCTGCCCTTGATCGTGTACACCTTCCGGGTTACAGGACTGGAGTAAGTGGTGTTGGAAGGGTGCATAGGGCAGGTTTTACAATGGGGGCGGTTACAAGGGTAGGAGCCAGAGGGTAGGGAAGGTGGTTTGGGGGTTTCATAGGGATGGACTAGGAGGTTAAGTGGGCTGCGGAAAGAGACTTTCGGTGGAGTGGGAAGGATGTCATGAAGGATGGATCTCATTTCACTGCAGGATTTAAGGAAGTCGTATCCTTGCTGGAGAGCCACATTCAGAGTCCGCTCCAGTCCCGGAAATTATCTGGTGACAAGAGACACTTGTGGGGGTTCTTCTGTGGAAGGTTCTTAATTTGGGGGGATGAGGAAGTGGCTCTGGCAGTTTGCTTCTGTACCACATCAGGAGGATAGCTGTGGGATGTGAAAGCTGTTATTAGGTTATTGGTTTACTGGTTCAGGGATTCGGCGGGACTGGAGCAGACTCGTTTGCCATGAAGACCTAAGCTGTATCGAAGGGAACATTTAATGTGGAATGGATGGCAGCTGTCATAATGGAGGTACTGTTGTTTATTAGTTGGTTTGATGTGAATGGATGTGTGAAGTTGGCTGTTGGACAGATGGTCGACATCAAGGAAAGTGGCATTGGATTTGGAATAGGACCAGGTGAATTTGATGGGACCAAAGGCGTTTAGGTTGGAGAGGAAATTCTGGAGTTCTTCTTCACTGAGAGTCCAGATCATGAAGATGTCATCAATGAATCTGTACCAAACTTTGGGTTGATAGGCTAATGTAGTAGCTTAGATCTGAATGTAATAAAGGTCTGTATAATCTTAAAGAAGAGTTCGCCTTTAATCAGTAAAACTAAGAAGTAAATTTTCAGATGTTCTAATTATTTCATGAAGACAACTTCAGAGATGAGTTGGATCTTCAAATATTATTTCCTTTAACACAGGGCATGGACTTGCTGGAACTTTTGAAAGGAACATTTTAACGTCTGTATATTTCTACCTAAGGACTAATTATGCTGAAGGATATTGTACTGTCAAAATATTGAAGAAAACACATGGTGATAGTACAAGGTGCAATCTATCCACAGAATGCTGCTGATATTCCAACCTGGACTTTACATTTTTAAATCTGAAGACCTATGTGAATAAAAGTAGGTTGTATAAGAAATAGCCTAGCAGGAAAGGAGTGAGTGGTATATTGAAAGAGAAGTAAGATGGAAGCTAAGCAGGATAAGAAATAATGAGGGATGAGACAGGTTTATGGACAAGAGAGATTGCATGGAGTTGGTTTTAGGTGAATACTAAACAGTGTGTAAAGAACATTTTCAGCTGGACATAGTCACATCTGTGAAGATTATGATTATTGTGGGGATGATATGATACTCTGGTTCTTAAGTTAATGCTGCCAATTATATTGCCACAAAATAGTTAATTATGTTGATAGTACCCTTTCTTTTTAATTAGAGGACTTATTTGTACAGAGATTATATTGTATGTTATTTCAGTTACCTTGAATTCAGTATTGTCAATTATTTTCTTAAAACTTAGAACCTGTACTGTTATGTATCACATTTTGTTGTAACGTGCTTCATGTTGATAAAGTTATAAGGGAAAGAGTTAAATTAAGCTGTATTTAATTTTTTTATGCTGCAATTCAAATTTGTCACAATCCCCATAATTTTGTAAATGTGCATGGCTTATTGTGGACTTAGTTCAGATGATGACCTTGTATAAGAGATGAATGAATAGACTAATGAGCAAACTAATAAGTTTTAATTTACTGAATGAGCTTGCATACAATGAACTTTTAAATGTAATCTTTGATATTTAAATGTATTTACAGTGAGGGTGAATTTTATCATAACACACAAATGAATTTGTCATTAACTGTCATTGAGCACTGTTCCACATCAGTAAGGGAAGATAAAAATTTTGCTGTTTGTTTGGAGACAGTTGTCTACAGTGTGTCAGATATTTTACAATTTTTGTTCGTAACCAGTCACTTCTTTCAAAGCCCTGAAACAATAATACGACCCAACAAATGAAATGCAACTGAACTTAAGTCACCAAGACCCTTCCTCTGGTTGTATACAGTTACAGACAACCAGAGAAATCTTTTGCTTTCACCTTTGAAATCTGTAACTGAAACTTAGATATGAACGTTCAATACCAGGTGATTCTGAATTAGTCAGCGTTAATGTCAAAGTGCATTATTCATAGCTGTATCTTACTTCACCTAGAGGTACAAATTATTGCTTTTTCAAGTAGAATATGAAGTTTTTTGCAGTGACTGTGGGGTAATATGTAGAAAAGGATGAGTGTGGGCCTATACTTTTAATTTTATTTGCAGTTCCAATTTATTCACTTTGAATTCAGATAGTATCCTTACCTTTCATGAAACCAAAGGTTGCTTTCTTTTGATTTGTTTTTCTCTGTGTGATAGAAAAACTTTTCAATACCTCATTTTTTCTAGGTTTATAGACAAAGAATCTGTCATTATCGTAGATGCTGGAAATTACATTAAAGGTAAGAAAGACTAACTTTCGTCTATGAAACATAAAAATTTTCAATTTTTATATTTTTTTGAATTGTGTCTTGTGTTGTCTTGTCATTATATTTATTGTGTAGTTTCTCAGTTTTTGGAGTGGCCTGATTTACTGAAATCAGTTTGTTGGGTATACTTTTAAGTGGAATATTTATACTTGATAATTTTAATCTCTCTTTCAGATCTTAATAAATATACATACTCAATAACATAACTAAAATCTGTTAACACCATATTGGGTGAATACTGATATACATTTATAGCCAATGCAGTCATAGTTTGCTACTCATTCACTAAATTTTGACTGGTACGTGCCAGTTGTTCACTCTAAATGCATTCTTTTCGAAAAAATTGTATTTCATGTATAACTTCATTTTTGTTGCAGGATATCGGTATGAACTTTATTGCATCTCGAAAGGTGCAGGAACTACACAGTGCACTATTCACTGTGCAGTGGATGAAGAAACTGTGCGATTGTGGAATTCTACGAGGGAATGTCGCTATACTGAAGATGTTTTAACAGCTTTAATCATGCGCTATGAAGCTCCAGACAGTAGAAATCGATGGGATAATCCACTTTTCACAGTGCTGTTTACTGATGATTTGAAGTTTGATGAGATATACAGCTCATTATTTGAGAGGAAACCCCCACCACCTAATCAGTCAACACAGTGTGTAAGTATGAAAACAGACAGCGAATTGGTACTGCAGTGTGCATAGTTAGTCCCTCTTCACACTGGGATACTCAAGTCTCTGTGACTGAGATACTCTGCGACCAAGAGACGTGGCACATATGATTAAATGATGTCACTCAGATTGGAATACTTCAGTTGCGGCGTTGCAGTCACTGTGACTCGCATACTATGCTACCCGACATGCTGGTTGCAGAGTGTTCCAGTCACTCAGTTGCCTTTGTACCATTTGGTTGTGCAATGTGTGAAAAAATTAATTAATAAATTGGATATCCATGGTAGAAAACTGTTTACTAGCTTCCTGATGAGTTAAAGACTTGAAACATGCAATACAGCTCGGAACATGTTGAATTGGTACTTTATCTTGTATGTGATGGTGGGTAGTTTTTGTATCAGTATTATTTCTGTATTTCTCTGTTCCTGTCATAAATGTTTTTGGTGAGAATGACTGAAACTCCTTGCGAGTTTAAATCTCGCTGGTTTTTACTTTCTAGGTCTTAGCACATTATATACATAAGAGGAGGCAATATATTGATTGATTCACATAAGAAAACGGAAATTAACTGAAAGTTGTTATATGTCTGCTCTAATCTCTTCATAATGTTTGAAAGTGATTTAAAAATTTCATATTCACTGACAAAACAGACTAAAAAGTATAAAATAATTTCTTCTAATCATATACCAATTCGTAACCTCATACAGATAGACCTAAAATATGTGCTTCTCAATTTTAAATGGCTTCATAGAAACCATATAGTAAAATTTAAAAACGAAGGACAAAATTAACATTCCACTTTTCGAGTTAAGAACAGTTTCCAACATGAGTAACATAGAAATAGATATTATTGGAATAGTGAAGCAATTTAAATTGCTTGACAAAAATAAGCCTTCCAGTCCAGATTGTACATACATTACCTTCTTATAACAGTATGCTGATGCAATAGCTTCATACTTAAATCGTATACAACTGCTCGCTCACTGAAGGGTTGTAGTGTAACAAGTTGCACTACACCCTTATGAACTGACATAAGATCGCCAAATATGTTTATTAGGGACTTCTGGTAGCCAGATATTTCTTTTCGATTTTTCTTTACCCTACAGGTAATCTGTTGGGAAATCCACTTGATGCTACCGCCCTGGGGACAGTGCTTCAAAATATATATAATGTTTTGGAGTGTCACAGTCTCTAAGAACAGTTATAAGTAACAAAGACTATTCTGTTTTGTAAAGGAGGAGAAGGGTTGTAAGTTGGCTGTTGTAAGAGGAGAGTAATAAACAGCTCATGTGTTTTTAAAGCTGACATCTAATTGAAAGCCACGGTGGAGTAGCCGAGCGGTCTAAAGCGTCTTGCTGCGGAGCGCGCGGTTGCTCTCCGTGGAGGTTGGAGTCCTCCCTGGGGCATGGGTGTGTGTGTGTGTGTGTGTGTGTGTGTGTGTGTGTGTGTGTGTGTGTGTGTCCGTAGGTTAGTTTACTTAGGTTTAAGTAGTTTGTATGCTACAGACTGATGACCACGCAGTTTGGTCAGATAGATCTACAAACATTTGAACATTTGAATCTAATTGAAATTCATAGAGCATTAAAGCTCGGTTTTCTCTCTCTTTTTTTTTTTTTTTTTTTTTTTTTTTTTTCTTCTCACACTGAAGACAGTCTTCGGACTTCCATGTAGTGATTGAGACACACACACACACACACACACACACACACACACACACACACACAGTACCTATCTTGTGTGGGAGTTAAAAAACTACATGGTGTGTACCTGAAGCATTGATCATCAAAAATCCACTGAGTAAGAGATTGTAACATTTACATTAATTTGCAGCAGTGTTTTGGAATATATAAGGAGTTCGAGCATTATGAACTACATCAAACAGAATGATCTATTGACCCACAGTCAACTTGTATTCAGAAAGTGTCATTCTTGTGAAACATAACTAGCTTTTTACTCGCACAAAGTGATGAGTACCATCAACAAATTGTCTAGTAAATTTATTAGAAGATCAAAACCAGCAGCAGAATGACTCGTATATCTTTGTGGTAAAAAGTTGATTTTTAATTGTTATATATATATATAGTATAAAATAAAGATTTTTGACTTACCTAAAGTACAGGCTGGTCGATAGGAACACTAAACACACACAAAAACACACAACCATTCGAGCTTTCGCCACCAGTGGTGGCTTCTTCGGGAAAAAGAGGGAGGAAGGAGAGGAGAAAGGGAAGGATACGGGTTTTAAGGAAGTGGAAAAGGAGCCATTCCAATCCCAGGAGTGGAAGGACTTACCTTAGGGGACAAAAAGGAAGGTAAACAAATACACACACACTCACACATATCCACATCCAAACACACTTAGGCAGACAAATGTCTGCTTGTGTACTTGCGTCTGTGTAAATGTGTGGGTGTGTGTGTTTTTGTTTACCCTCTTTTTTTCCCCCCAAGGTAAGTCTTTCCTGTCCCGGGATTGGAATGACTCCTTATCCACTCCCTTGAAACCCTCATCATTTCCTTTTCCCTCTCCTTCCCTTCTGCCTGACGAAGCAGCTAGGCTGCGAAAGCTTGTATGTGTGTTTGTGTGTGATTTTATTTATTTTATTTGTTTCTATCGACGAGCCGGTCCTTTTGGTAAGTCATCTGTTTTCTATTGTTTGTCTTTGTCCTCTGTGTTCATAAACCGTTCATTCATTGCGATCGAAACTTTGGTGAACTGTTCACCGTACGCCCAAGAAGGTTCCGGACCCGGGGAAAAAAAAAAAAAAAAGAGAGAGAGAGCACAACACACAGCTCAGGAGATGTGATGTCATAAATAATGAGGCGCCACCTCGTGAGAATACCCAGACTTGTGCATCAATTATTGGAAAATGGGAGTAGTTAGTGACCTGCAACAAAGTTTGCATGTAATTTTTTACATTTATAAAGCATTTTGTAATTGAAACCCCCCCCCTCCAAACACACACACACACACACACACACACACACAAAATTATGAAATGAAGGCAACTGCTCACAACAGTTTTCCTGTAGATGCCGTAAAACTTTTGCATCAGGCATGAACTTGTATCAAATAAAGTTAGCATTACAGATTTTCATGTTACTATTTATTTTTGTCTGCATGTATTCCTTAATTCTCTTCCATCACAAAATTAAGCAGTCTGTTTTCTTAATCTCTAGCTATATAAAAGCAAAAGGACACTCATTCACTGACTGACTAAACACGAAATCTCGAAAACTACTTCATCTATGAAGCTGAAATTTGGCAAGAGTATAGTTTATAGGTAGAAAACATCAGTTAATAAAGTATTTTGTGATAGGTGCATGGTGGAGCATACTTTTCCTACAGACTCTCATGAAATCTACAGGTTCATTCAGATTTTTATGAAATTTCGCACACTCTACCTTAAAAACAAGAGGAATGTCACTGTATAAAATTTCATTCGGTGTGTGGTGGAGGGCACTTAACTTATGGAATTTTACAAAATGCATAGTTTTGCTCCAACCTTTAAGAATTTTTGCACCCATGAACTTTAAACCAATAGGAAGATCAGTGGGTACATAAATGTTTGTATGGTAGATGACAGAGGGTACCTTGTAGAAAACTTGCTAAGAGGGGGAAATGTGGAAACGAACAGAAAGATGGGAGAGAAAGAGGTGGATGCAGTGGTGGGAGGGGGGGGGGGGGGAAGGGGATGTGAACTAAGAGAGTTTAGGATAAACAAACACCCGGGCAACGCCGGGTTTACAGCTAGTCCTAAATAATGAAAAGTGAGAAGTTCTCCACAACAATACTAAAGGGAATAATCTAAACTTTATCAGTTAGATCAATCAAATCAGAAATTTCGAATTCAACTAAATAACTTGGAATTACAATTACAGCTGCATTAAATTGGAATGAACACACTGAAAAGTTGTGGGGGAACCTGAACTAAAGACTGTTTTATTGGAAGAACACACAATATGTACCAGAAATAATCAAGAGTCTGCATACAGTATGCTTGTCCATTCCATTCAGGCATATTTTTATGCTTTATGAAATCCTTATCAGGTGGGATGTAGAAGGGCAGCTCATTTTGTGTTATCACTATACAGGGGAGAGAGTATCGCAGAAATTATACAGGCATTGGAATCATTACATCAATGGCATTTTTCTTAGTGTTAAAATCCACTTACAAAATTTTGATCACATACTTTTTCCTCCTAACACGAAAATAAATTGTTGATTTCCACCTAAATAGGGAGAAATAATAAAGATGATAGTGAGATAGATCAGAGCTCGAATGGAGAGATTTAGATGTTCTTTTTTCCCAAATGCTATTTGAGAATGGAATGGTAGAGAGGGGGAATGAAAGTGGATCGTTAAACTCTGCCATGCATCTAGTGTCATTTGCAGATTAACAGTGTAGTTGTATCTATGCCTTTGTAATTGTATTTCTAGTTTTTGCAGGGCTCTTATAAAGTCTGTCTGTGATACAGTGATACTGAATTCCCTGTGCCTTACATATCGACCCCTATTTATTCTCATCATCAGACATGTCTTTCCTCTCATAGAGGCCTTCAGTACACTCTTCTCTCATATCTGATTTCTCCTACACATGTAATAGAGTTCCCATAGCATTTTTTCCTTTTTTTCACCCTCACTTTTAATTTCACTAAAGTTTGTTTTGACTTTCCTGTATCTTCAGTCAGTCCTTCCAACCATCATTTGCTTTTAGATTTCATCACATTTTTCTTGCAGCCATTGTTTTCTTTTTTTTCCTGCCCTGCCATTTTATTTCATTCTTAAGGAATTCTTGACACTTACTGAACATTTTTGTACATCCTTTTTTCGTCGGTCATTTGAAGTATTTCAGCTGTTACCCAAGGTTTCTTCACTTTACTTTCCTTGTACCTATTCTTGTCTGTCCACCATCCATGATTACCCTTTCTAGAGATTTCACTCCACTTCACTTAAACTGCCTTTCCTGGTATTCTGTATCACAGTATACCTTAGCAAAATTCAAATACATCTCACCATTCCTCAGTATTTAAGTGTTCCACTTTTAGACACTACTTTTTTAAGATGATTCCCTTAAACTTCGATGTACTCTTCATCTGTATTTGTTTCCTGGTTATGCCCTACAATCCTATTTCTGATATCAGAAGCTGACTGATTGTGATGTAATATAGCTGGTATCTTACCATGTCTCCAGGCCTTTTCAAGTATACATTAGCCTCTTTGTGTATTTTTGTTATCCTTCCTGGACCTTCCATTGTTTGATATATTCTTATTTACTTTCAATACCTGTTCTTCTGCTTGTGACATTGGCACGTATATCTAAACTATTGTTGTTGGTGTTGGTTTGTTGTTGAACCTGACAAGAACAACCTTACCACTAAACAGTTCACAATAGCTCACTCTCTTATCTATTTTGCTATTCATAAGTAACCTACTCACATTATACAATGTTCTCATGTTGTTGATATTACCTTATATCCCTCTGACCAGAAATCCTTTTCTTCTTTCCATTTGATTACCCTGACCCCTATAATATTTAGACTGAGACTTCACATTTCCTGTTTCAGATATTCGTGGTTCCCATCTATATACAAATTTCTCACATTTCATGCTCCAACTCGTAGAATGTTATCACATGATTGGTCATTCAAGCTTTTCGTTGTGCTCGCCTACCCCTTCATAGTCCCCTGCAGGAGAATAACATTTGGGACTATTCTGGGATCTCTTTCCAAGGAAAGGGTCATCACAATACTTTCAGATTACATGCTACACATCCTGTGGAAACATATAGTGGTCTCTAATGCCTTCTGCGTGCTCACATTGATCATTATGCATACATCCACCTTTTTGGGGCAGTTTCCCACACCAAGGGCAAGAGTGTGCTGTGTAACTGACCACTCGGCTGCCCTCTTTAGGAGGAAATTTACAGACTGAGGTAACTTTTTATTTCAGAAGTCTTTGGTAACCATTGCTGCTGATTTTTATTCAAAACTTAAAGTAGTGGTAGGATTTAACTTGGAAACAAGGAACTTTTGAAAAGGAATCAAAGAGCTTGCTACCTTTGTACCATAGGTGAACCATGGGTGATGGCGTATAATGATAATTTGATAAAGAAAAAAGAAATTGCAGATTTCTTGAAGCCAGTTCAATTGCTGCCATGAATTCTGAACTGAAGACTGGAAAGAAAGGTTAAGCTCAAAAGAGTTACACTTAAAGGTAATTTTCAAGAATGATTATATATAGAATGTACAACTGTAAATCTTTTTTAACTATACCTAAATTTCTTAATTCTCCGCTACAGATAACATTTTTTAAAGTGAAAGTTAGTTTAGGTATAGGTCAAACAAGATTTTTTTTTGGTATGTGAGGACGCATAGTACCTGAATCTCCGGTTCAGAAACACTCAATAGATTTACAACCCCCCCAGGGGGCTCACCGCTCTGTGGTGAGTACATGCGTGGCGAGCACAGGGCTCCAGCCTTTGTACAGTAGAACCCCAATTTAACGAACCCCCATTTAAGGAAAACCCGCTTTTAACGAATATTTCTGTCGGTCCCGGCGAAACTCCCATTAGAATAACGTTATTTTTCCCCGCTTTTAACGAACCCCGCTTTAAGGAAAAGTCTGCTTTTAAGGAACAAACATGAAAATTTCTGGAAATTAAAATTTTGTTTTTACGCAATTCCTAATTGTGGGCAAGTTAATTTGTTCTGTTTCTTCCACAGAATTAGGAATTTGTGTTTACGTGACGTCGGTTATCGATTCTTTAAGTCTATGCATATCGAACATCTTTGCAGCGATACCGGTATAAGCAGCCGTAATCGATTCTTTCCGTCGATAGGTTAACGTATCGAGTACTAGTGCAGCGATACCGGTGAAAGCGTTTGACGAATCAGCTAGCTATTTCCCTCATGTCTTCCATGTGTTATGGTCACGTGTTCTGACGTCAGTCGAAAATTACGAAGCGCGAACTGTGAAGCGTTGTCTTTTGTTATTTTTTTCAGAATTGTAGGAGTGGAGAGAAGCTGACGACCAACCAGGCTGTGTGATAATGGCAAAGAATATGATTTGGCGCGTCTTCTTTGTGCGACTTTTACCTTTGGTTGCAAAAAGACGAATATTCTTGTGACAATGTTCAGTTGTACTTATTTAATGTTTTGAAGGGCTGAGAATTACATAGCTGCATTCCTGTAAGCGAAAAATTTATGCAAAACAGGTTCGAAAATCGCCTTGCTAGATTAGTGTGGAAAATGCACTGTTTTCGAACTGATTAGAAAACTTAATAATCTCTCGTTTCAGAGTTTAAGTGCAAAGTGTGGAAACTGAACCAGTGGAGAAAACATTACGACTATTAAAATGGTCAGGCATTAAATTACCCCTACGTAATTTAAAACTCCAATGCGTTTAAAAAAATTACCTCATACATCAAATGCCTGAATGACTTCGAGAATTGTCAACTATTTAGCCCCAAAGACGGGTGGGTTAAAAAGCAGATTAAGCGTCGGTGGCCGCCGATTGAAGTGTTACAGTACGATGGTGAACCGCAGTGAAGGCATCCAAACAGCTAATAAGGTCTTTAGGCTACGTTTTTCTCTTTGTAAATTTGGTGTTGTGGATTATTTTTTACGAGTAATATATCGCAAAATCATGACACACTTGTAGAGGATACATTTAAGTTTTGACGAATTTACACTATAATGTTATTGCTGCTCCTTTAACTTGCAAAAAGAAAAACTGTTCTATTGTAGTTACCGGCGTAACATAATCGAAAATCTTAACATATTTGTAGAAGCGCTAAAAACCTAATTGTCGTGCGCCCAAACTCCCTATACATCAATATTTTTAGAAAATGTTTTTGACGAATTAGCAATGGTAATAATTTTGAAGAATGTACAGGTTGTTAAAAAGGTATTTATACCTCGAACCAGGGGGAAGGCGATGACGAAAATTTTGAAATTTATGCATTAGTAAAAATTACAGATTGCATATTCTGCGGAAAAGAAAGCGCTGGAGAACTCTAGAAAAAGTACATTGAGTATCAGTCAGTTCTCGAATATAGTGTTTTTTAAGTCTGATGTATGGCACCAATTTTTGCATCTGTAGTCAGCTCTTTTAAAGTAGCTGAGTCAATAAAAACAAACATCAACCACATAATGATAACTTTGGTCATTACAGTATGCTGGGAAAACAAAATGGTCATCTCTCTTTGATTTAATAAAAAATATTTTTTTCTGCAGAAAGTGTGATGTATTTAAAATTGTAGCAGATTACTGGTATGTTAGTAATTAAATAGCTCCTATAACACCTACACATGCTTGAATTATGTCTCTGAGTCGCTCCTCCTGTGTACCTAGGCAAAACCCCCATTTAAGGAATAAATATTTCGGTCCCCTAAGATTCGTTAAAAAGTGGTTTTACTGTAGCACTCTTTCCTTTCCGTGCTACACGACGATTCTTCTACTGTCCTTTTCCCCCCTCTTGGGGACCGAGTCTGTGCATCCTTCGGGGAACCGAAGTTCTGACCTTTTGGATTAAGCTCTTCTCTCACTTCTTTATTTGCCTCAGTGTCTGCGTTTGAGGCTTCTCCTCCTATTATTTCTTCTTCCTCCTCCCTGTACGCACATGAAGGCCACCCATATAGGGTGACTGGGTAATGCGTAAGTCCCAGCCCCGGGCTGGCATGTAGGGTGCGTGCGTACCCCCTGGTTAAGGCCAGGCCAGGGGAGGGGCGATTGCCTGCGCTGATACCTTCCCGATTCGCCGATTGGTCCCTCCGTCTGTAGATCGGGAGGTGTGACCTGGGGTGTGAACAATCACCCAAGGCGGGTGTGCTTCCGTTGGGGGCCCCCAGCAGGAAGGAGCGTGCCATCGGAGACACTGGCAATCGTGGGGGATACAACCGCGATGGTTATAAAAAAAAGAAAATGGAAAGAGCCTTAAGAAATTGATGTACTAGACAATAGTGTGTCTGAACAAAAAAATTTACCGACATCAAAGTTCCTTGTGGTGATCCGTACTGAGGAAGGACAATCCTTTTCATCGGTGAACCCATTTATTATTCAAAAAGGGGTTGATGCCATTGCCGGCCCAGTTAAGACCTGCAACCGCCTGCGTAATGGAACACTACTGTTAGAAACAGAAAGTGGCTCCCAGGCACAGCGGCTGCTTAAGGCTACTCTGCTCCACAGCTACTCGGTTCGTGTTGAGCTCCATCCAACCCTCAATTATTCCCGAGGGGTAGTCTTCTCGGCCAGTTTGGACGGTCTGACTGAGGATGAACTGAAAGAATATCTGGCAGCTCAAGGCGTCGTCGCAGTACACAGAGTGACAAAAAAGAGAACAATGTTGTAGTACCCACTCGCACAGTATTTCTGACCTTCGACCGAGTGGCTCTGCCACCGAAGATCAAGGCAGGATATGAGGTCATCACAGTACGACCTTATATCCCTAACACTACTCGGTGTTATCAGTGCCATCGATTCAACCACACAAGCCAGTCTTGCAAGAACCCGGTCATATGTGTCACCTGTGGTAAAGAGGCCCATGAGGGGAGTTGTCCACCACCGTCCCCTCATTGCATAAATTGTAACGGGAATCATGCTGCTTCCTCCCGGGAATGTCCTGTGTTTCCCGACGAACGGGCCATCCAGGAAATCCGTGTAAAGGAAAAGGTTCCCATACAAGTTGCACGTAAGATGTACGCCAGTCGTAAGCCTAAGACCCCACTGCGTGGTAATTACAGTACTGTAGTTGCAACGCCTCCACCGACACGCGATATGGCCACACAGACTTGTGACCTACAGTTTACGACAGTAGTTGTCAAACAGTCTACATCGACAACGGCGTCACGTTCAACAAAAAGTGTGAGTACCTCTTCCAAATCTTCATCTTCAGCTGTGAAACCACAGATAGACCCGAAAGTCTAAGAAAGAGCATTCACGCGAGGATTTCCTCCGCACCCCTACCAAAACATCTGAGCCAACCAAGGAGCTTCACCAGGGCTCCAAGAAGTCAAATAGGGGGAAAACTCTCCCCCCTCCTACCTCACAATGTGACGATGGCATCCCCTGGAAGCCTATAGTCTCTCCAGGTGCATCAGCCAAAGATGGGGCTGCCGACCACACTCGCGCAGCTGCTGTGGTCACCTCTGAGAATATGGAGCAAGACCCTCCTGTCTCAGACACCACCAGTTGCGAACATTCGCACTGTGGCCCGCCGCCTTCGTCGGGCTGATGTCCACCTTCATCTCATTTTATCCAATTATGGATATTCTTCAATGGAACATTTGTGGTATCCGGTCGAATTGGACAGAACTGCAGCTTCTAACGCGAACATATCACCCAATCATCTTCTCTCTACAGGAGACAAAATTGCTCCCTGGTACTCGAATTACTTTCCCACGCTACACTACCGTTCGCTTTGACCTTGCTCCAGTGGCAGGAATTCCAGCCCACGGGGGTGTAATGTTGCTTATTCAGGATGACGTACACAGTACACCGGTCCCTTTGTGTACTCCAATACAAGCTGTTGCTGTCCGGATATACCTTCCTGGATTTGTCTTCACACTGTGCAATATTTACGCTCCTTCCTCCTTTCCCGTCACTAGATCCGATCTCCTAGATCTTATTGACCAGCTTCCGCGTCCGTTTTTGTTGGTGGGAGATTTCAATGCCCACCACCCCCTTTGGGGCTTCCCACGACCATGTCCACGGGGCTCCCTCCTGGCAGATATACTGAACCACCTTCAGCTCATCTGCCTTAACACTGGTGAACCAACTTATCTTTCGGACACCACAAATACTTTCAGCCATATAGATCTAGCTATCTGCACTGCTCAGCTGGCACGGCATCTTGAATGGTCTGCTCTCTCAGACACACATTCGAGCGATCATTTTCCGTGTGTAATTCACCTAATGATGCCTGACACCCTTGAGCATCCACACCGCTGGCAGTTAACCAAAGTGGACTGGGAGCTCTACACGTCACTGGTGGATTTTGGTACTTACCATTATCCTAGTATAGACGACCAAGTGGATCACATTACCACAGTTATTCTGACAGCCGCGGAATGTTCCATCCCCTGCAAGACTTCCCACGCACGTCGTCCCCTTGTCCCGTGGTGGACCGCGGAATGCCGTGACGCTCTGCGAGCACGGCGACGTGCCCTTACAATCTTCAAACAACGGCCCACGCTCGACAACTGCATCCGATACAAACGGCTGCGGGCCTATTGTCGTCGCCTCTTTCGCGACTGTAAACGCGCCAGTTGGCGCTCATTCACGAGCTCTTTTAATAGGTCTACCCCTTCCTCCATCATTTGGGGTAACCTTAGAAAAATTTCGGGCACTATGGCTCATTCCCCGATTCCCGGTCTGTGTGTCGCAACTGACACCGTCGTCGATCCTTCACAAATAGCCAACGCACTGGGTCGACATTTTGCAGAGGTCTCTAGCTCTTCACATTACACTGACGCTTTCCTAGCTAGGAAACGGACAGTGGAGGTGACTCCATTGCCCTTTACCTCTCAGAACCGTGAATGCTACAATACCGAGTTTACTGTACGAGAGCTTCACCACGCACTCTCGTCTTCGCGGTCCTCCGCTCCAGGACCAGATGGCATTCACGTGGCGATGCTGCAACACCTTTCACCAATGAGCTTGCACTTCCTACTGGCCACCTACAACCGCATATGGATAGAAGGCACCTTTCCGCGACGCTGGCGTGAAACCATAGTCATTCCCATACCAAAGCCTGGGAAGGACAAATGTCTCCCTTCCAGCTACCGCCCCATTTCCCTCACCAGTAGCGTATGCAAGGTGATGGAACGCATGATTCACGGGCGCCTGGTATGGTGGCTTGAAACGCGACATCTCCTGTCTAATGTCCAATGTGGGTTTCGCAAGCACCGTTCTGCGGTGGATCATCTTGTTGCCCTATCTACCTCGGTAATGAATAACTTTTTACGGAAGTGCCAGACAGTAGCGGTGTTCTTTGATCTGGAAAAGGCATACGACACCTGCTGGAGGATGGGCATCCTCCGCACTCTGCATACATGGGGTTTTCGGGGTCGCCTGCCAATTTTTATCCGCGAATTTTTAACAAACCGTGTTTTTAAAGTGCGTGTTGGTTTGGTTTTATCGAGCACTTTTATTCAGGAGAACGGAGTCCCCCAGGGCTCGGTCCTGAGCGTTGTTTTATTTGCAGTGGCAATCAATTCTATAGCCGATCACCTTCCACTGGGAGTGTCGGCGTCCCTATTTGTTGACGACTTTGCGATCTACAGCAGCTCTGAGCAAACGGGTCTCCTGGAGCGGCGCCTTCAGCGGTGCCTAGACACTCTCCACGCGTGGAGTATGGACACTGGCTTTCGATTCTCAGCTGACAAGACAGTCTGCATGAACTTCTGGCGGCGGAAGGCGTTCCCCCACATATCCCGTTTGGCAGCTCGCTGTACCCGCTCTCTCAATGTGCTGCGGGTGTTAAGTGGCACCTCGTGGGGAGCTGACAGGTCTACTCTCCTTCATCTGTATCGCACCATAGTTCGGTCCAAACTGGACTATGGTAGCATCGTTTATTCTTCGGCTCGACCGTCCATACTGCGCCGCCTTAATACAATCCACCACCAAGGTCTCCGTCTGGCGACAGGAGCGTTTTACACTAGCCCCGTTGAGAGCCTCTATGCCGAGGCCGCCGAACTACCCCTTTCTTACCGTCGGGAACTCCTGCTTAGCCGTTACGCTAGTCATTTGTCGTCCATGCGAGGACACCCGACGTACGCAGTTTTTTTTAACGACTCACTCGACAGTCTCTTCGCTCTGCACCCGTCTGCTCTGCTACCGCCGGGAGTACGCTTGCGTTCGCTACTCGGCCAGCTTGTCGTTACAATGCCTGCTATCTTCTCGACTGGAGAGAGCACCTCTCCACCGTGGCAAAGCCCCGAAGTCCGTGTTAACTTTGATCTTCATTCTCTTCCAAAGGACTCCACACCTAGTTTCGTCTACCAGAGAGAATTTCACGCACTCCGGTTTAAATTTGATGACAATTTGTTCATTTACACTGATGGCTCAAAGACAGACCAGGGTGTTGGGTGTGCTTTTGTACTTGGCAACGTCTTTTTTAAATAACGTCTTCCTGAGTGGAGTTCCATTTTTACAGCTGAGCTGTATGCATTATATCAAGCCACACAATACGTCCGGCGAAACTCGCTCTGTAAGACTGTCATTTGCTCGGACTCTATGAGTGCTTTGTTGAGCCTTCGCATGCTATATCCGGCCCATCCCCTGGTACAAAGCATCCGCAATTGCCTTACTTCTCTTTCAACGAGCGGAACTATGGTGACGTTTCTGTGGGTCCCTGGCCACGTGGGAGTGTTGGGGAATGAGGCTGCGGATACGGCTGCCAAGGAGGCAGTTCTCCTTCCTCGGCTATCTACCTTTTCAACTAGCTCTGATGACCTTCGCACTAGTATCTCCCAGCGTATTATCTCCCGTTGGTATCTACATTGGTCATCCCTGTCGCGGAACAAATTGCGAGCCATTAAACCTGTGCCTGATCTCTGGTCAACGTCATCTCGACCCTCACGCCAAGAGGAGATTGTTCTGACCCGGCTTCGTATTGGCCACTGCCGTTATAGTCACCAGCATTTATTACGTGGTGGTCCTGCTCCCTTATGTGAGCACTGTGATGCACCTTTTACTGTGAACCATCTTTTAGTGCAATGTCTGTTTTTTAATCGTCTCCGTCATGATCTGTGTTTACCATTTGCAATGTCTGACATTTTAGCTGATGACCCGCAATCGGTTAACAGAGTTTTACTTTTTATACATCGTGCAAATATGGTGAAAGCCATTTAATTTCTAACCCCGGGTCTTTTTTACTATGGGCAGTGTTGGGCGCTAATGACCACAGCAGTTGTGCGCCCTAAAACCACAATAAAATAAAAATAAAATTAAAATAAAATAAAATAAAATAAAATTTACAATGTTGAAGTTTAGGTATATCATTAAACTATCAAAGTCAGTTTACACGATTTCAAAAATTAAGTTTGCTTTAACATAAATCATAAAAAAGCTTTCACACCACACCCAGCCACACACACATTATATATACAGTGCAGCTGCTGACTATGATATGCATACATTATTGTTCAAAACTGAGTAAAATGTAACAATTGAGAGTAGTAAATAGCAGGGAAAGAGGAGCACAAAGGTCTTTAGCGTGTAAGTCGGTAGCTGTATTAATGGTGTTTTGTATGAAGTCGAGTATACTGATTTTAATGGGCACGATAAAAAATGTGTGTTAAGCTATGTATTAACTTTTGAAAAGTGTGTGTGTGTGTGTGTGTGTGTGTGTGTGTGTGTGTGTGTGTGTGTAAGTTGTAACAAATTATCAAAATATTGTTGACCAGTATTATTTAATCTGTTGTCTGGTGTTTCAGGCTCCACTTTCTTCAACAAATTTTTTGTACGAGTTGGACAAGGTGACCCAAGAAATACTATCTGTAAGCAGCAATGTTTTTATCTTTTCATTTCGTGTGGTAGGCTATCTTACATTAATTATTCAAACAACTCTTGTCTTTTTGAGGCATATAAAAAGTTAAATGCATGGTTTCTGTTCTTTTATACGTCTCTTGAAGTATATACACCTTTATTTATTTATTACTTTTTAAGAAATATCCATGTTGGATGCAAACTGCAGCTGAGTGTAAATTGGCAGTTTATTCTGGTTAAAAAAACAGAACGAGCTGCTTTTATGGATGATAATGAGCCTGCAGTGGTTTGAAAACTATCGGTAGTCATGGAATAAAAATGTTCATAAACACAGCTGGTTGCAATTTTTAACCAGAATAAACAGCGTACATACAAATTGATTGACTTAATGGCTACAGAGCAACAAAGGATGGGGGGACTACTGTAGTAACATGTAGCAAGTTAAGAATTCGTGTCTAGGGCAGGAAGCATGCCAGGAGTAGAGATGGGCAACACCGATCTTTTCAGGGATCAGATCAGAAATAGTCACTCACTGGGATGAACTAGTTCTTTGTTATGACTCACCGACTAAGCACTCACCAACTAATAAAAAAAAACGTAAAACAATGGCATATTGCTTTTTTGTCACTGTACCTTTATCTGATTTGGCCCTATTGTGAAAGAAGAAAGATAAGTAATAGTTTTATTGTAAGTCCTTAGTAATTATGAGAATTACAAATTTGTTAATTACAGCTACATTAAAAATAACAGAATTATAAAGATTTTTGCAGCTGAAATAATTTGCAAAATTAGAAAATGATTTTTTTATATTTTTATTAAAAATACTATATTTTGCAGAAGACATTGTTACTAGTTCCATATTTATACTGTAAGTAGTTTGCGAGTTTGAGCAAGTTGAATGAAAGGTGAGATATTGTGAGAGTTGCATGTAGGACATGGAAACTGCCGCGGCGGAATAGCCATACACACTAAGGCCGTGTCCTATGTGTGCAACAAAGGCGAGCGACAGCACGTGACATTTAGCGATGTGACACGGCAGCTACAAGCAGCAACATTCGGAGACATTTGGCGACACGGCCGGGTGTCCTAAGTGAGTGCGACAGCCTCTCACTACAAGATGTCTGCTACAATCGATCAGCTGTTTCTAATATCTGATACCGATAAACTGTAGAATAATGATAGTTCCAGAATAAGGCAATAAAGTTTTATTTACTTTAGGAAATATGGCTTACAAAGATTGCTGTGCATTAAGCTTACAAAGCGAGAAATGTTCGTGGACTATTTCATTAATAACGTCAAATATGAAAAGACGATGAAGATATCCAGCCAAATTCTTTGAAAATACGACGACAAGTTAGATACTTTAGACTGTGCCATCAATTACTTTTTCTTTCGTGAGTACAAACCGTCAACGACTGATTAAATATGAAGGGAGTCTTAGCGAAAGAAATTATTAGGTATATTATTTAAAACTGCACTGATTCTTTTAGTCAGCGTAATACAGGGGTAGCGTTGAGGGCTCCTAAATCGTAAATTTTGCGGTTGCTGGTATGATCTCCATTCCATCTTATATTTTAATTCCTGTAACTACAATCCTTTCACCTGTTATTTGTGTAAAGTTATGTATATTCTCTATATAGAGCACAGCAGATTATTTTTTAAGTCTTTCCAAATATAGATTATCTTTAATTGCAAACACACTCATTCCACTGTACCAAACACATTAAATTCCTAATGAAACATTATATTGATATGTTTTTCTCAGAACTGTAATTTTACACACATCTCATTTGACATCCTACTGTTCTCTCATGGGCAGTAAGTTTGTTGTTGATATCTAAGATTTGATGTGAACAGCAAAAATTTCAAATGGACATATTCCCTAAACTGAGTGGTTTCTGGGGTAGACAACATTAATGCATATTGTTATTTTCTTTTTTATTTGGTATATAGTCATTGTTTTCAATATACCAAAATAGTGTAGATGAAGAGAAGATAATACAGGACACTTGTCTTCCAATTCAGGAAACTGCTCTATATGGCCTTACAAAACCTATATGACACAGAGCATGCACATAGCAGAACAACTTGTCTCCCTTGATCTCTTTATGCAAACTACAAGACTTACAGAAAAAAATGAGTAGGATCTTTATCGTGGAAATTTTATATAGTTTAATTTTGTAGAGTAACGCATTTTTGCTACTGACTGCAGATTTAAAGTTATTAAGGATAAAGGTATAAAAGTAATGTTAAATAAATATGTTTTATCTTGGAAACTATTCAGAATAAGACATTTGTCTATATTACAGTTTCCATTGCTTCAGATGATCGTTTAAGTAAGGACCCTGAATAAACAATTTCTCCTGGGACAACTTATATCATGTTATATCACATCTGTACAAA
Source organism: Locusta migratoria (assembly GCA_026315105.1). Taxonomy (NCBI): domain Eukaryota; kingdom Metazoa; phylum Arthropoda; class Insecta; order Orthoptera; family Acrididae; genus Locusta; species Locusta migratoria. Next base: position 140,620,854 of record CM048749.1, on the reverse strand, counting down.
TAATTACAAGATTACCTTGAAGAACAATATCTTCTAAACTCGGAAAGCGAGCTGCAAACTTTATGAGAATGCCAGGAGTTGAGAGAACAGAGTGATGAGTGGAGTTGCTTTGTTCTGTGCCATGCGGTTCACCAGAGGAGTGGGGGGGGGGGGGGGGCGGCGGAACAGTAAGCAGCATGTAACCCGAGCGGCTCGTTAGGCAAGTGGAGTCGAGGAGTGGTGGGGAGAGGCACACTGACTCTGCTGCCGATCTGATCCCCCTGATTGCTCTGATCGCCGGAGTCGTGCAGAGCAGCGAGCAAGCAGGATTCGGGAGCTGTGCACTTGCCGAATCCTGCTGCTTATGCGACTCGCCAACTCCCGACTTGCCGATTCTCGTCTCGCAGTGTGGTGGCACTCCATTTATTTTGTAGTTTGGAAACGTCTTACGTACATGGCATGGGGTGCTGATGCAGCTCATTGCTTTCACCAGAGAGACTTTTCGGATCAGATGAGCTACCACTTTTTTTTTCCGGATTCATTCATCACTCACTCCTTAGAAGGATTTGGCTCTTTAAATCAGTTCAGGAACGGATTGCCTGTATCTAGCCAGGAGGACAATGGTGATTAAGGCAACTACTCCAGAAGGCAACTACTGTCCCGGCACAGATTTTCGACTGTCACCATTGAATGTATTCATCCTGGAACAGCCAATAAGTCAGAAATTTCTGTTTGCTATAAATATCTTTGATAATAGTTTTTTTTACAGTTAAATAATTTATATTGGAAAATCAAATTTTAGTGAGCATGTAAAAAAGGTGGTTGAAAAATGTGAGATGAGGAAAAGAGACTTTTTGCAATTCTGTTCTGTTGTTGATTTTTATAGATAGTAACTTGTCCAGAAATCAAAATATAAGAATGTGTACATTGAGAAGGCCAGGAAACTGTGGAAGATTTTGGCTTTTAAACATGTTGGTTAGGCAGAGATTTGAGAATTGAATAGTGGACTGCAGAATGTATTAATAAAGTTGAATTGTGACCTGATCTGACTACAAACTAGGATAAAATCCAAGATGAATGAAAAGGAGAGAGATTAGTGACACACTGTTGCATAGCACAAGACAAATCTGGAAATTATAATTTTTGCCTTTGAGCAAAGTCAGATGCCCAAAATCCAGGTACTACCTGGAAAATAAAAGCCAGCTAAGAAAGACATTTATAAAGTGGCAGGAGTCTTTTTTTCCAATTGTTGCCTCTTTTAATCAGTTATTAAATACAATGTCATTTCAGTTTTTTCCTTTAGAGGTTACATATTATAGAAAGAGTAGGTGATTAACTGTCCACCTCACTGCATCACAAGAAGCAACTACAAGGTGTTTGACAAAGTTGTACCAACCTTCAACAGTGTCTCTTATGAGAGACAGGTGACGCAGTGCACAGACATGCCCAAGGGTGTTTGTCCAATAAATGCATTAATATATGTTAATAAGGACAGTTTACAGCTCACCGCAAAGATATGACAACAAGCTACGACAGGCACATTAGAAAGACACACACATACAAGACTTCAGCTATCACCCATGGCCTTCTGTTGAAAATAGAACATTCACACAAGCACACAACACTGTCACCCAACTGTCATCTCTGGCTGCTGCACTCCGAATGCTGCTGCGCGGTGTGGAAATAGGAGGTAGAAAGGTTGTGTCATGGCGGTGAGAATGGACATAGCATGGTCTTACGAGCATTATCGTCCACCAGAAGGAACCCATCTCTCTGGCGCCAGTGTAGGGTGCAACAAAAGGTAGAAGGATCTTGTCTCTATAGTCCTACCTCTGAGCAGCCCAAGCACCATTCCGAATGACATAGAGGTCCGTACGTCCACTAATACTAAACTGACTCCTGCCCACACTGTTCATCCGCAACCAAGTTATGGTGATGTTTCCTGCACATAAGCAGAATTGCCAATGAGGGTAGGTGAGGGAAGGACAATTTTCTGGCTGGACACAAAATCTTAACTCATCTGGGAACAGAACCCAGCACCATTCATTGGGACTCTCATCCTGATATTCCTCTACACAGAATCTGTGAGCTAAATGGTATTGTGGATTTAATAAGACAATCGACTTAGGCCTCCGTGCGTACAGACCACATTTCCAATGGCGATTTAGGACTTATGTTGATATTACACGTCCTTTTGCTGCCTTAAGAGTGCATTGCAGCTTAGTTACATTCATCGTGCTGTCTCAACGGGCTGTTAACCAGAGATAATGGTCACCTCTTGCTGTCGTTAACCATGGATGACCTTGACCCTGGCTGTCTGAAATTGTGTCCAGGTCCTGGAAATTACACTTTGGGGCACTCCAATAACTGCAGCAACCTGTCTGTATCTGTTCCACTTCCAAGGGCTCTCCATCCCATAGCTTTGGCTATGTCACATTGTTGTTGCATTGCACTATGTGCTCACTACACTATCTGAACCCAACTGCTTGTGTGATTTGTTTGGTAAACACTAGTCAACAACTTCCTCTGCATCAACCTTCTGTTATTACCATGACAGGAAGACATTGAACCAGTTTAGTTCATTCTTCAGAATGTAGATATCTCAACTGATCCGATAATTGTTTTGACCGGTTTGTATGTCTTATAGAATGCTTATGATAGTGTTCAAATTTAGAGTAGGACCCTTTTATCATGCATTCTTATGGTGAAGTATCTGAAATTCTGTAACACATATCTGACCTTTTTCTATTGTAGAGGAATGAAATTTAAGTCTCTGTCTCTCTTCAGATGTTCAGAGAGCTGTGGCTGTGTTCATAATTGAATTACCATCTTGCTGTGAAAAGTAATCTAGACATTGACATTCTCCAATTAATACCAGGAACATGTTGCATTCAAGACAGGCACTTCAATGAAGTAATGTAGCTGGTTGATAGTTCCAGCTATTGAGCATTTTTACATAAAGCTCACTTAACTACTGTGAATAAGTAATCTCTCAAAAAGGTGGAAAAAAAAGTATATAAACACAGTATCAGTTAAGTTTTTTGTATATTCAAATAAGAAAACTGGACAGGAAATACTGAGGTGGTATGGATCTATTTGTAAACTAAAAACTGAGTAGTGGTCTCTGTGCAGAAAGTGGCCTTTTTTAGAACACATCATTTGCTATATGGGCTGACTAAGAATTAAATTTCCATTTAACAGTGTACAACTGTGTGCTGTTTTCACATAGATTCTGTCCATGTGGGTAGCCTATTATCAAAGATGGACATCTGTCGTTAGCCAGAAACTGAGATAAACGTCATTTTTTATTGCGAAACATAGAGCAAATATATTTACAGGCTGATTTGAGCATTATCAACTTTAATTCTCGAGGATTTATACCTGGAAGTGGCTAATATCAATTTGATTATTGAAGCACCTTCAAATTGTGTTTGAAAATACTGATGTCCGTCTTTGAAACCAAAACATGTAGGTTTGATGTGAACATACTTTCAGGTGTCCATTTTTGATACACAGAGATTTGCTTACTGCTGTCAAGAATCTTTTACTGGTGTATAATCTGGGAAATCAAAGGAATATCAACATAAAGTGGAAAATATTTAATTTTGAACTGTAATACATATTGTAAAACTGAAGAACTACAATAATCATAATAATCTTCTTAATTTTATATACAAATTGAAATGTTATGTTTACAGTAATTTGAGTAGTAATAAAGCTCTTTGTATTTCTGAAGTTACTATAATGTGTGGAAATTCCCAAGCAACTTAAAATTTTACTTTATATTTGAAGATGAGTATCTAATTTCAAATTGCCATTAAAAATGGGCAATTGCCAAAACCGCTCTTCTCGATTTCACATTCACACTGGTCGTCAGCCAGATCTGAGTGACAAATTGCTCCCTGTAGTAATTTTTTTGTGCCCCTCAAGAGTGGTAAGTCTTCCAGTTATCTCCAAAATGTTTTGTTAGCAACTTCTCAACATTTCGAAGTTTTTCTGCCTTCATTGGTACACCAATTGTAAGTCTGAGGATTTATATTTTCTGGTTTGCTGTTCACTCTGTAGATTGGTCTCTCTGCTCCCATATCTAAGTAAACAAGATCACCTCCGACCACAATATTGCCTTTCTTCATTTTCTGGAAAATTATCCGCTTACATGTTGACATTTTGAAATGGAGCTGAGATGTTGTCTTCATATGCTGTCTGGCTTCTTGTTTCCAGTCTTGAGGTACCCACTCTCTTCCAATTAGTTTTACTGTTCCATACTTCTCAAAAACTGTATGATATTGTTCTTTATTAATAATGGGGCCCTTTTTTTCTTAAATCTCTATTATGCCGAACTATCTAAAGCTAAGAAAGAGTGGCCAGATTTTTCCATAAACATCCTTACATTATTTCTGACATCGAACGTCTTTCCAGCAAGTGATAATTTCATACCTTACAATAGAACAGTGTAGTTTACAAGCTAGTCTTACCTTTGTTTCTTTTCATTGTTTATTTTTCACTTTTCAGGTTGTTTCATCCACTTCCTAGCTTCTACTTCAGATGTTGGTGATATATTACGTTCCCTTTTACTTGCTTTAAGATGATTATTAGTGATAATACTGTAAAAAAATTACTAAAAAACATACCGTCCAATATTTCTTAGTATCTGGCACATACTGTTGCCATGTCCAATTTTTGAGGTCGTGTGATCATATACTGTGTTCCCATTGGTGCACACTGCTTTATTCAACAGGTGCCCGACTTTGATATCAAGCCCTTATGTAGGTTTTCACTTTTGATGTGAACAGTCAACTTTAATGGTTGATTTATCAAATTTATGTCAATCTTAAACGGACTTTACCAATGAAAAGAGCAGAAAAACGTCCTTTAGGATCAACTGCTAACTACATTTCGACAATTAGGTCAGATGTCCAAGTTTGATATTAGGCTACTCCTATATGTTTGTTGGGTTAGTGTCATTATTAACTCCTGCTTGCATTCCATGTCAGTTGCGTATTGATGAATATAAAGGGGGGGAAATTATGGTATCTGAATTATTTTAATGAATGATGTGTGAGGGCTTCACTGTGGGTAAACAGTCATACTTCCCTGATTGGTGAGGAGAGTGGGATGTTTCTGCTTTTTTAAAAATAGCTGTATTTTTATGATTTAATGTCAAAAAATAGAAAAAATGTTGATTTCAGTGAAATAAGAGTTTCATAGCAAGTTATCCTTTGAATATGAGTAGCAAATATCATGGGATATCTACTAAAAATTACTCACCTTTATATTAGACTTCACTCCCCCTCCCCTCCACACTGACATATTTTGTTGGAAATAAACATGCCTTGCTATGTCTGGGCACTGTGACTAAATATTATGTCAATATTAACACCTGAAATTCCCAGTAGTTGCTTCTTGTAACATAGTGAGGGAAGTAGAGTGGGAATCACCTGCTTTTACTCACCACCCCTATCCATCCTGTTAAACTCCTAGAATACAATTGTTCCTAAATATCGTTCTGCTACACTTAGATATAATGCACCTGTTTGTTATTTTCCACAATGATATGGATGTTGTCATATTTTTCAATTATTTCTTAAATGTGCCTAATGCTTTTTTGTTCTTCATTCCTAGTGGAAGCACATTAATGATCATTTCAGATTTATATAGCATACTTTTCTTATATAGGACTTTGCGATGTACCTCTATTTGAAAAACAATACCTCATTTAGTTTTGTAATTGGCACTTTAAAACTGCAAATTCACATTCTGGCGTAAAGCTGAAAACATTATGCAGCTGTTAGTTATATTACTATTATATGAAGGAATTTTAATTTGTTTTTGAGTGTTACAGCAGAATGTAATCTATTGTAATTCTTTTGCAGGCAATACTCTCAGCTCAGAAACTTAGTGTTGACTCAGAAGTAAAAATTCCTGGTTTTAAAGATTCTGTCAGAACAAATGGTGTAAAGCTGTCTGTCCCTCAACTAAGCAGGCTACGAAGACAATTCCTGGCTTACACCAAACTGCATCCTTCAAATGACATTTCTAAAATTGGCCCATTGTTCATACAGTTTCTTAACAGCAACATAACATAAAGTGGCAATATATCTACATATGTTCATATGAAAATGTTTGTATATTATGTACAATTGTTTCAATAAATTATTATATATTTATTGAATATGCAGCTTTTTAAATATTGTTTTGTTTACATTGAAGGAATAGGTTTATCTTGCAGCACCATTAGTACTATGTCATTGACACTTATTAATTACTATTTTTAATACTATTTTAATTCCATGACTGTTAAATAATTATTCAGTGCCTGACAAGAATCTTCGGGACTGATGATCTAGCTGTTTAGTACTTTAAAAATAACAAGAACAAGACTCTTTCAGAATTCTTGATTTCTGAACTGTTTTTGTGAAATATTATGGCCATCATTTGCTGTTATTGACCTACTTCAACTGTTTGCTATAACATAAGTTGTAGTTATGGAATTTAAATAACAAAAACTAATTCTTTACATTGTAGAATACAAAGAAAACATGTTGTGTTCTGTGTTTAGATACAAATAGCATAAGTTATTGAGCAATGATCAAAATCAGTTTATCATCTTAGCAAGATTGCTGAACTCCTTTAGTACATACAACACCATAGATTAACAGGAGCCTTGATAGTTACAAAAGTTACTTGTTGTTTGCAGACAACCAGTATTTATACAGGGAGTCTTGCCATGTAGTTGCTCCACATGGCCAACTTGGCAATTTCTTTGTGAAAACACCTATACATGTATTTTGTCGGACTATATAGAAGGAAATTGGTAGATTACACTCTGCAACACACTTTATGGTATATGCTAGTGAATACTTTGTGTGCAGTTATTTCTTGCCTTTCTTACTCTTATTTGGGAATGGCAAATGGAAAGCATAACAATCACAAAGCTTCTGCTGTACCTCAATTTTCTCCTGATTTTTAAAACTAGTAATCATTTTGATTTCGTGTGTGGGGAGGGAGATCACAAGCCCCCATAATTCGTCTAGATCTACCATTGTGGTTTAGAGAGCATCTCTGCGATACCCTCACACATCCCATACTTTTACTTTCCAATAATGAAACAAGTCTGCTTCTCTTTGATACTGCTCTATTAATGCTTCTGGCAAATGTATCTAACAAATATGTCAAGTAATAAATGAGTGTCCAGAGACACATTTTGTCTTGATATATATCATAGATATTGAATTATAGGAGAGGCATTGAATATATGTATCATCACTGGGACTTGAAGCCTGGACCTCCTGCTTCCCTTGTAAGCAGGAGGTCCCGGGTTTTATTCCTAGCTGTGACACAAATTTTAAATCAGTGCCTCTCCTTTATTTCAGTATCTTAAATATATCAGGTTTCTTCCTGTTTTTTTTTTTTTTTTTTTTTTTTTTTTTTTTTTTTTTTTTTTTTTTTTTTTTTTTTCCCCTCCACATAAGGGATACAGAAATAATGGCAGATTAAACATGCCTTTGCATGTTGTGTAATTCATCTAATTTTGCCTTCACAATCCTTATGAAAGCTAAAGGATGTTTATATCCTGCTAGCCATCTAAAATGCAACACCAGGGAGGACTGCAGATATCTCAGCCCAATTTTAGGAAATAATATGTTTCATAAAGAACACATTGAAAATAATGATCTATGTGAAGTGAGGAAGATTATGAAATCAAAAATTTGAGTGTTTCCACCATTTTTGGCTAAAACTGCTGGCACACTCCTCAGCATTGAATCAGAGAGGTGGTTCTGGATATGTTGGGGTGGCAGTCCTTACTGATTTCACATATTTCCACAGTTGTCAATATGCAGAAGCAGCATGGATTACTCTGCCCCAATGCACATCCAGAGTTTTTGTGATTCGGTGCTGACGTGTGAAGAAGCAGTTAGCACCAGCAGTGAGGGCAACACTCATTACTGATTTTTAATATTCCTCATTTCACATGGGAGCTGTATTTTCAATCATGTAATTTTTGCAGTTTTTATCTCTTGAAAAAAAAATGGCTGTGATATCTTTGGTGCCCTTGGTGTTGCATTTTGGGTTGTTAGCAGTTTAAAATCCTGTTGTAACTTGCATGGAATAATTTGTCTTATTTCAAATGTCTGCCAGTTCAAGTTTTTCAGAACTCTCAATGTGCTACCATTTATCAGGAAGTGATCTCTGGCTTCTTGTCTTGAGGGGCCTGGGGGGAGGGGTGGAGTTCAAATGCTGAGAGCTTAAAGATGTGGAAGCCCCACAGAACCTGACCATCTTGAGTCAAATTCTAAAAGGTAAAAAGACGGTAAATCAGCCAATAATCTGAAGAATTTGGTGCGTACCATAAACAATGAAAGGTGTTTGAATAAATGCAATATGCCAAGAAAAATTTATATACACTACTTGAAGGCGAAAGCCATTCCAGCATCAATTTATCTGAATTCAACAGTTTTTATATCTTCAAACTTGGTTTCATTAAGTGTAAATCACTGGAAAAATATGTTAACACAAAAATGGTGGTGAAATGTTAATGTTGGAGACTGACTTTTGCTTTATTCATGACTGTTGTGGTTCCATTTCATGTCCCCTGCTGTAACACCCAGTTAAGAAAGTACCTAAAGCTGTGTGGCATAATTGTCCACAAGACTGAGGGGGCAAGTTGTCATGTAATTGATGATAATTTTACTTTATGAAGTGTAAATGAATCTGGATCCATCCAATGGATAGATTTATATCAAATTTATGACATGCCCTTACTCCACGAGAGAAATTATTAAGTTTGCTGGTCAGGAACTTAAGATCATCACCTTTTTTGGATGTTACCAACTGACTATACTATCACAATAAGGATTAAAATTGGCATTTCTCAGACCCAAGCACCACTGCATAGGCATGAATTAGTGACCTTAGTTTGGAGTGGATTATGCTCAGGTACTTGAATACAGGGACTTGTGCTGGTGCATAAATGTAGTCTTTGGCAAATAAACTTTTTCATATTTTGGTGTCCTACTAACATTTAAAACCATTAGTCAATTTTTGGAGAATTTAAAAAAATCTCATTAAGAAATGATTGAACTTGTGTTGTTTCCTATAGTCTGGATACTGTTTTTTCTCCCATACACTCCCCCCAGGGGGCCCACAGTTCTTTTGTGGGTACGTGTGTGACGCGCACGGGGCCCCGAGCAGGAGCAGCCTTTCTTCTGCCCCAGGCTGCTTCACTTTCCCTCCCGGTTAGTGCCTTCGCCCGGAGACGGGCGTATTTAGCAAATTAAGGTGGTTTCTTGTCGTCGTTTCTCTTATTGCTTGGTTCCTTCCTTTCTTACCCTTTGTTTCTGTCTTTCTCTCCTTGTACTCTCCTAGCCTTCTTCTCCTCCTCATTAGTCTCAGCCTCGGCGTTTGAGACACTTCTTTCCTTCTTTCTCTTCACTTCCTCTAATCTTCTTCTTTCCTCCCTGTGCGTGTCTGAAGGCCAACCCACGCATTATCATGCGTAGCAGGTGACGGGGTAATGCGTAATTCCCCGCCCCAGGTAGACAAGTAGGGCACGTACGTACCCCCTGGTAAAGGCCAGGCCCAGGGAGGGGTGATTACCCGAGCTGGTACCTTCCGAACATGCCGATTGGTCCCTCCGTCAGTTCTCGGGAGGTGTGACCTGAGGTGTGAACAATCACCTAAGGCGGGTAAGCCCTCGGAGAGGGCCCCCACTAGGAAGGAGTGTGCCATCGGAGACGCCGGTAATCACGGGCGACACTTCCGAGATGACTTCCTTCTCTTCTTCTGTGACGACCCAGAAACGAAAGATAGATTCGCCTCAGCAAAAGAAGACTCTGCCTAATTTACCGAAATTTCTTGTTGTCTCTTGCACCGGCGAAAAAGATTTCAATTCTGTAAATCGTTTCGTCATTCAGAAAGGTGTTGATGCGATTGCTGGCCCTGTTAAAACCTGTTTGCGTCAGCGCAATGGCACATTGTTGCTGGAGGCGGACAGTGCATTCCAAGCCCAAAAGCTAATCCGGACTAAGTTGTTGCACACGTTTCCAGTCAAGGTAGAAGTGCACCGCACACTCAACTCGTCATGGGGGGTAGTTTTTATGAGATCCCTTGACGGGTTGTCTGATGAAGACATCCAATCCTATATGTCCGATCAGGGTGTGACAGCCGTCCATAGGGTGATTAAAAAGGTAGATAATCAGCTGACACCGACTCGTACTGTGTTTTTGACGTTCGACAGAGTTGACCTCCCGTCGAAGGTCAAAGCAGGGTATGAAGTCATCTCCGTCCGCTCTTATGTACCTAACCCAACGCGCTGTTTTCAATGCCACCGATACAACCACACCCGTCAATCTTGCATTAACGCAGCAAAATGTGTCACTTGTGGTAGGGACGCCCATGAGGGGGATTGCCCACCTCCGTCCCCTCACTGCCTTAACTGCAACGGTGACCATGTGGCTTCCTCTCGAGACTGCCCTGTGTATAAGGATGAAAAAGTCATCCAGCAAATACGGGTTACGGAAAAAGTATCAACATCTGCCGCTCGAAAGTTGTTGGCGAGTCGAAAGCCCACTGTTCTCCCAGCGGGCACATACAGTAAGGTCCTCACCTCCACATGGCCTACTAAGGATTCCAGTACCCAGACCTGTGACTTCACTTTCGCTGACACAGTTGTGCGATCCGCCAGCCCAAAGATTGCCCGTTCCAAGTCCCCGCTTTCTCCTCCTGCTGCTTCTAAAGTACAGTCTTCGTCAACCTCTAGTAAACCGCGGGCACCTAAACAAGATGCCCGGACTTTGAAAAAGGAACCCGTCCGTGAGGATTTTCTGCGTTCTCAGGCTTCCTAACCGTCAACTGCCTCTGCTCACCGTCAATCTTCCAGAAGAGCCAACAAGAAAAAGAGTTCCTCACCTTCCCCGCCGAGGCGTGACCCATCCGTCACGCCGCCCAACAGTTGCCAGCCTCGGCCGTCTTCTGTTTCACCGGGACGCTCCGTCTGCCGGGCACCCGGCCCTTTACCGGCAGTGGAAACTGCCCCTCCTGATCAACTCAGGGAGGTGGCAGGCGCGTTGGTCGAACCTATGGACCACGACCCTTTGCCCCTAGACAGCGATAGCAGTGCTCCCTCGAAATCTGGTCATCAGCGGCTGTCGAAGTGACCCCACCTGCTTGTTCCTTTTTATGTTCCCTTCTCTTATTTTTTATCATGGCGCTCCTTCAATGGAATATTCGCGGCTTTCGTTCCAATCAGGAGGAGTTAAAACTACTCCTTCGATTGCACTGCCCGCTTCTAGTCTGTCTCCAAGAAACTAAGTTGGGTCCAAGTGATTGTGCAGACTTTCCCCACTACACCTCTGTGCGTTTCGACCTGCCACCTGTGGAAGGTAACCCAGCCCATGGAGGGGTTCTGATGTTAATTCGAGACAACGTCTATTACCATCCCATTACATTGCATACTCACCTACAGGCAGTTGCCGTCCGCATCACTCTATCCACATTTACCTTTTCCCTCTGTAATATCTATTTGCCTTTGTCATCTGCCCTTACTAGGGCAGATGTGCTACACCTCGTTGACCAGCTCTCTTCACCTTTCGTGTTGGTAGGCGACTTCAATGCCCACCACCCCCTATGGGGCTCTCCGGCACCTTGTTTGAGAGGCTCCCTTTTGGTGGACCTTCTCCAACACCTCAATCTTGTCTGCCTCAACACTGGTGCACCGACCTTCCTTTCTGACACAACCCATACTTACTCCCACACAGACCTTGCGATATGCACTCTTCAGCTTGCCGGTCGGTTTGAGTGGTATGCACTTTTCGACACATACTCGAGTGACCATTTCCCCTGTATCATCCACATTCTGCATCATTCCCCATCTCCTCGTCCCACCAGTTGGAACATTCCTAAAGCCGACTGGGGGCTTTATTCTTCCATGGCTGTTTTTCACGATCAGAATTTTCCCAGCTGTGACAGTCAGGTTGACTACCTCACAGAGGTTATTCTCACCGCTGCCGAACATTCCATACCTCGTACCTCCTCTTCTCCACGTCGTGCTTCGGACCCTTGGTGGACTGCAGCCTGCCGCGACGCGCTTAGAGCCCGGCGACTTGATTTACGCACCTTCCGCCGCCACCCAACCTTGGAGAATTGCATAAATTATAAACGAATGAGAGTGCAATGTCGTCGTATCATAAACGACAGCAAAAAAGCTTGCTGGACTGCTTTTACTAGTTCTTTTAACCGTTTTACTCCCTCCACGGTTGTTTGGGGTGGCCTATGCCGTTTATCCGGCATCAAGGTCCACTCCCCGATTCCTGGCCTGACCGTGGAGAACGCAGTCCTCGTGGACCCCGCTGATGTATCCAACGCATTAAGCCGTTTCTTTGCGGAGGTTTCAAGCTCTGCCCATTACCACCCTGCCTTTCTCCCTCGCAAACAGGTAGAGGCGGCACGGCCGCCTTCCTTCCAATCTTTTAATCGTGAAAATTATAATGTCGCCTTCACCATGCAGGAGCTAGACCGTGCTCTCGCCCTGTCCCGATCTTCTGCTCCCGGTCCCGATTCCATCCATATTGAGATGCTGAAGAACCTCTCTCCTGCGGGCAAGTGCTTTCTTCTTAGTACCTACAATCACATATGGACTGAAGGTCATGCTCCCACAAATTAGTGTGAAGCCATTGTTGTCCCCATCCACAAACCAGGGAAGGACAAACATCTTCCTTCCAGTTATCGCCCCATTTCTCTGACAAGCTGTGTCTGTAAGGTGATGGAACGCTTGGTTAACGCTCGGTTGGTCTGGCTCCTCGAATCTCGCCGCCTCCTAACAAATGTCCAATGCGGTTTTCGTCGACACCGCTCTGCTGCTGATCACCTCGTTACGTTGTCGACCTTCATTATGAATAACTTTCTAAAGAAGCATCAAACAGTAGCAGTGTTAGAGAGCGGGCATTCTCCGCACATTGCACACATGGGGCCTTCGGGGCCGCCTCCCTCTTTTTATTAAAGCGTTTTTGGCGGATCGCAAGTTCCAGGTACGGGTGGGCTCTGTTTTGTCAGATACCTTTGGCCAGGAAAATGGGGTACCGCAGGGCTCTGTCTTGAGTGTGGCTCTCTTTGCCATTGCAATCAATCCGATCGTAGATTGCCTTTCAGCCGACGTTTCCGGATCCCTTTTTGTAGATTGCAGCGCCCAGCGGATGTGTCTCTTGAAGTGTTGTCTTCAACGCTGTCTTGACCGTCTATATTCCTGGAGCATCGCAAACGGCTTCCGATTCTCCTCTGAGAAAACGGTGTGTATTATCTTCTGGAGATACAAGGAATTTCTTCCACCTTCTCTACGTCTCGGCCCTGTTGCTCTCCCTTTCGTGGAGACAACGAAATTCTTGGGACTCATGTTGGATCGTAAACTTTGCTGGTCCACACACGTGTCCTACCTGGCTGCCCGTTGTGCCCGATCCCTAAATGTTCTTCGTGTCCTCAGTGGCACGTCATGGGGAGCAGATCGTACCGTCCTGCTTCACCTTTACCAGGCCATTGTTCAGTCGAAGCTCGACTACGGAAGCCTTGTCTACTCTTCTGCACGGCCGTCAATTCTCCGCCGTCTCAACTCAATTCACCATCGGGAAATACGTCTGGCGACCGGTGCATTTTATACCAGCCCTGTTGAAAGTCCGTATGCCGAGGCTGCTGTATTACCCTTGACCACTCGGTGTGACATACTCTTGTGTCGGTACGCATGCCGCCTGCGATCGATGCCCAACCATCCATCTTACCGATTATTTTTTGACGACTCACTCGATCGCCAATATCAGTTGTCTGCGATTGCCTTGCTTCCACCTGGAGTTCGGATTCGCCGCCTACTACAGCGGCTCGATTTTACCCTTCCTTCCACCTTTCGGTTGAGCGAAAGCGCATTGCCACCGTGGCATCAGGCCCAGGTTCACACTCACCTTGAACTTAGTTCGCTCCCCAAGGAGAGCACTCAGGATTTGGTATACCACTCGAGGCTTGTCGAACTCCGTTCGCAGTTCGATAATGCCATATTTATTTACACTGATGGTTCCAAGAGCACTGCCGGTGTCGGATCTGCCTTCGTCGTCGGGGACAACCGGTTCCAATACAAGCTTCCTGACCGGTGCTAGAGTTTCACGGCTGAGCTTTTTGCCCTCCACCAGGCCATTTTGTACACCTGCCTCCACCGCCAACCTTTCTATGCCATATGTTCGGACTCCCTTAGTGCCCTGCAGAGTCTTAAGGACCCTTTCTCGAACCATCCTCTCGTGTATCGGATCCAACGCTCCCTTCAGTTGCTAGCAGATGACAGCTGTCACGTTTCTTTCCTGTGGGTCCCTGGCCATGTGGGTGTGCCCGGGAATGAGACCGCCGACATAGCAGCCAAGGCCGCAGCTGTTTTGCCTCGCATGGCTACCTTTTGCGTCCCATCGGACGATGTTCAACGGGCTCTTCGCCGGAGTATCGTGTCGCAATTGCACAGTGCGTGGTTTTCAATGTACAACAATAAATTGAGAACTGTGAAACCGATCCCGACCGCTTGGAGGACCTCCTCATGCCCCTCTCGGCGAGAGGAGGTCATCCTGGCCCGGTTGCGGATCGGTCACTGCCGCTTCAGCCACCGTCACTTGCTCTCCGCCGACCCTGCACCGCTGTGCTCCTGCGGTGAACTGCTGACAGTGCGACATGTTTTACTGACTTGTGTTAATTTTAATCATCTCCGTGTAGCCCTTCACTTTCCGTCTACTCTGGAGGAAATTTTAGCTGATGACACACGAACAGCTGCTCGAGTTTTGCGTTTTATCAACTTGGCCAACTTATCCAAGGATATTTAACCCTTTTAATTGTCTTTTTATCTTTTGTTTTTAGCCTCTTGTTGATGTTCTGACAGTCACCATTTTTTTTTTTTTTTTTTTTTTTTTTTGAGATCATAGCGAATCTATGTTCTTGGCTGGGCGCTAATGACCATAGAAGTTCTGCACCCTAAAACCACAAAAAAAAAAAAAAAAAAAAAAAAAAAAAAAATCTCCCATACATGTTCCTTCAATGCTAAATTGGTGATTCCTTGATGCCTCAGATTGTGTCCCACCAATTGACCTCTTGTTATAGTCATGGTATGCCAAAAATTTCTTTCCTCTCCAGTATCTCGTCTTTGTTAGACAATCTATCCATCTAAACTTCAGCATTTGTCTGTAGCACCACATTCCAAAAGCTTCTGTCCTCTTCCTATCTGAACTATTTCTATCCATGTTACACTCCCATACAAGGCAACACTCCACTCAAATGTCTTCAGAAAGGCTTCCTGATACTTACATGGATATTCTATGTTAACAAATTGCTCTTTTTCAGAAATGCTTTTCTTTGACCATGTCATGTCATCTGTGTTGCAACTATCGTATGTTGTTTTACTGCCCAAGTAGGAAAACTCATCCACCACCTTTACTGTTTCGTTATCTAATCTAATTTCTTCAGCATACCTGGTTTTCTTCTACTACATTCCATTACCCTTGTGTTGCTATAGTTAATATTCATCTCATATGCTCTTTTCAAGACAGTGTCCATTCCATTCAAATGCTCTTCCAGGACCTTTGCTGTCTCTGATAGAATTACAATGCCATCGGCAGAATGCAATGTTTTTATTTCTTCATCCTGAACTTTAATTCCATCTCAAAATTTCTCTTTGCTTTCCTTCACAACTTGCTGAATTACAGGTTGAAAAACTTTGGGGAAAGGCTACAACCCTGTCTTACTCCCTTTCTAATCAGTTTCTTCCATTCGTGCTCTTCAACTCTTGTAACTGCTGCCTGGTTTTTGTACATGTTGTATATAAATTTTGGTCTCTCTCTTTTACCCCCACTGCCTTCAGAATGTGAAAGAATGTATTCCAGTCAACATAGTCAAAAGCTCTCTAAATCCACAAAAGCTAGAAATGCAGGCTTGCCTTTCCTTATCCTCTCCTGTTTTTCAGGTCAAGTTTGTAAAATTTTATCATGATCAGAATAAAACAGTAGATTTGTGTTGAAATCTATTATAAAGCACTCTCTGCCATGCACCAAACATTATATATAGACATTGACCTTCCCTTTATTTAGAAGATCAAGTGTATAAACTAGAGAAATTAAAGATGATATATAGCAACTGTTCATGACTTGAGACTGTCACACTAAATTCTGCCACATTCATTTTTAGATTCTCTATTATTATTTGAACAAGGTAATTTGGATAAATGATTTGTGCAGTAGTTCTTTATTCTCTACTGGTGTTTTCTTGTCATGTGGTCCCAATGAGTGGATAGAAGGAATGAAGTGGAAAGAAAGATGAGACCCCATCATGTTGAATTCAAGTCCATGGTGAAATGTTAGACAATTATTCCCTTCGTAACATGTATTGTAATTGCTGAGGCTTCCCAATATTGGAATAACATTCCAGCATTGAACGAAATGGGGATTATCCCACCTTTATCTCAACACTAGGTGATACTTTGATTGAGTAATTATATGCTCAATTTTATCAATGACAGTGAATATAGGTTAAAGTGTAGAATTAAAATTAGGACCAGAACCGGTATTTGAACCCAGGGTGCTCAATGCTGGGGTGATCTTTAGATATTGGAGAACCTTGCTAATTATACAAATTAAGAAGGGGATCACCAAGATAGACTGAGGTGGAATTAGAGTTTGTATTGGGGAGGATAATGTATTTTGGTGTTCCCAAAGAAACCACTTCTTTGGTTTCTATAGTATGTCTGCCTAGGTGTGTTTGCATCTGTATAAATGTATGGGTGCGTGTGTATTTGTTTACCTTCCTTTTCTTCCCCCAAGGTAAGTCTTTCCTTTCCCGGGATTGGAATGGCTCCTTACCCCCTTCCTTAAAACCCTCATCATTTCCTTTTCCCTCTCCTTCCCTTCTGCCTGAAGAAGCAACTGGGTTGTGAAAGCTTGAGTTTGTGTGTGTGTGTGTGTGTGTGTGTGTGTGTGTGTGTGTGTGTGTGTGTGTATTCAGTTATTTATTTGTGATGCTGTCACACCTGTGCTCCTTCGCCTGGTGAGTAATCTTCGTCTATTTTTTATATATAATTTTTCCTGTTAGGAATTTTTAGTCTATATATATATACACGTGAAAAATAGATGAAGTACACTTACCAGGCGAAGGGGCACAGGCAGTGATAGCAACAAATAAACACACAGACACACACACACACACACACACACACACACATAAACGCTAGCTTTCGCTGCCTAGCTGCTTCATCAGGCAGAAGGGAAGGAGAGGGAAAAGGAAATGATGAGGGTTTTAAGGAAGGGGGTAAGGAGCCATTCCAATCCCAGGACAGGAAAGACTTACCTTGGGGGAAAAATGGAGGGTAAACAAATGCACACACACCCACACATTTACACAGACACAAGTACACTTAGGCAGACATACTGTAGAACTGTAGAGAGCAAAGAAGTTAGACAGAGATGCCATTTGAGGCAGAGGCTCTGTCCAGAGAACCAAGGCAAAGATGTTCGAATTTAGCGGAGGTTGAGACCAGGTGGGCAACGGGAAGAGAGAATATGCTGAAGGGCTAGTTCCCATCTCCGGAGTTCTGAAGGATTGGTGTCAGTGGGAAGTATCCAGATAACCCGGACGGTGTAGCACTGTGCCAAGATGTGCTGGCCGTGCACCAAGGCATGTTTAGCCACAGGGAGATCCTCGTTACCAACAAACACTTTCTGCCTGTGTCCATTCATGCGAATGGACAGTTTGTTGCTGGTCATTCCCACATAGAACGCTTCACAGTGCAGGCATGTCAGTTGGTAGATCACGTGGGTACAATCCAATCTCCTGGTCACCCACCTCCGGAACGGCAATACTCTCTCCCTCAACAACCTCTCCAGTAAACCTCAACCTCCTCTGATTGCACACAAACCCAGTCTCTCCCATCTACTCAATCTCCCACTCCCAACTCCTCTCCCTCCCAAACCTCAAAATTCCAATCCACACAATCCGGAACCACAACATCCCAATTCAGTGGTCAACCTCTCCTCTAAACCTCTCTCCCAATCTGAAACCTCTGTCCTATCCAAAGGGCTGACCTTTATCCCTACTCCCAAATTCAACCAAACAGCCCTTGTGAAAGATTTACTATCCTATACTCGCAGTCTCTGCTGGAGATATCACTTTGCCACGAAGAAAAATAATCCTCTTCCTAATGATCCAGCTCCCCACGACATCATTAAAATCGAACCCTGCCTAGAACAGTTCCGTCCTCCGTCACAGCGAGACCCACCTGCTCTTCCTCAAAATCACCCTCTTCAAACCTTCCAGGAATTCCTTACTTCCAACCTTGCCTCCCACTCCTTCCTGAGAAACCTTAATCCTACTCCCAACATTACCGCAGCTGAATCCCGAGCTATCCGTGATCTGAAGGCTGACCATTCCATCGTCATTCTCCCTGCCGACAAGGGCTCCACGACAGTGGTACTTGATCGGCGGGAGTACGTGGCAGAGGGAGTGCGTCAGCTTTCAGATAATACCACATATAAAGTTTTTCAAGGCGATCCCATTCCTGATGTCCAGGCAGAGCTTCAAGGAATCCTCAAAACCTTAGGCCCCGTACAAAACCTTTCACCTGACTCCATTAACCTCATGACTCCACCGACACCCCACACCCCCACCTTCTACTTACTTCCGAAGATCCACAAACCCAATCATCCCGGACGCCCCATTGTGGCCGGTTACCAAGCCCCAACAGAACGAATCTCTGCCTACATAGACCAACACCTTCAACCCATCATGTGCAGTCTCCCATCCTTCATCAAAGACACCAACCACTTCCTCGATCGCCTGAAATCCTTACCCATCCTGTTACCTCCTGAAACCATCCTTGTAACCATCGATGCCACTTCCTTATACACTAATATCCCACATGCCCAGGGCCTCCCTGCGATGGAACATTTCCTTTCACGCCGACCACCCGCTTCCTTACCTAAAACCTCTTTCCTTAATACCCTAGCCAGCTTCATCCTAACCCACAACTTCTTCACTTTTGAGGGCCGGACATACCAACAACTAAAGGGAACAGCCATGGGGACCAGGATGGCCCCCTCGTACGCGAACTTATTTATGGGACGCTTAGAGGAAGCCTTCCTGGACACGCCGGCCTGTCAACCCAAAGTTTGGTATAGATTCATTGACGACATCTTCATGATCTGGACTCACAGTGAAGAAGAACTCCAGAATTTCCTCTCCAACCTCAACTCCTTTGGTCCCATCAAATTCACCTGGTCCTATTCCAAATCCCATGCCACTTTCCTCGATGTCGACCTCCATCTATCCAATGGCCAACTACACACAGCCATCCACATCAAACCTACCAATAAACAACAGTACCTGCATTACGACAGCTGCCATCCTTTCCACATCAAACGTTCCCTTCCCTACAGCTTAGGTCTTCGTGGCAAACGAGTCTGCTCCAGTCCTGAATCCCTGAACCAATACACCAATAACCTGATAACAGCCTTCACATACCGCAGCTATCCTCCTGATCTGGTACAGAAGCAAATTGCCAGAGCCACTTCCTCATCCCCCCCAAATTCAGAACCTTCAACAGAACCCCAGAAGTGCCCCTCTTGTCACCGGATACTTTCCGGGACTGGAGTGGACTCTGAATGTGGCTCTCCAGCAAGGATACGACTTCCTAAAATCCTGCCCCGAAATGAGATCCATCCTTCATGACATCCTTCCTACTCCACCGAGAGTGTCTTTCCGCCGCCCACCTAACCTCCGTAACCTCCTAGTCCACCCCTATGAAATCCCCAAACCACCTTCCCTACCTTCTGGCTCCTACCCTTGTAACCGCCCCCGTTGTAAAACCTGCCCTATGCACCCTTCCACCACCACTTACTCCAGTCCCGTAACCCGGAAGGTGTACACGATCAAAGGCAGAGCCACTTGCGATAGTACCCACGTGATCTACCAACTGACATGCCTGCACTGTGAAGTGTTCTATGTGGGAATGACCAGCAACAAACTGTCCATTCGCATGAATGGACACAGGCAGACAGTGTTTGTTGGTAACGAGGATCACCCTGTGGCTAAACATGCCTTGGTGCACGGCCAGCACATCTTGGCACAGTGCTACACCGTCCGGGTTATCTGGATACTTCCCACCGACACCAACCTTTCAGAACTCCGGAGATGGGAACTTGCCCTTCAGCTTATTCTCTCCTCCCGTTGCCCACCTGGTCGCAACCTCCGCTAAATTCGAATTCCCACCCACCATCTTAACATCTTTGCCTTGGTTCTCTGGACAGAGCCTCTGCCTCAAGTGGCATCTCTGTCTAACTTCTAACTTCTTTGCTCTCTACAGTTCTACAGTATGTCTGCCTAAGTGTACTTGTGTCTGTGTAAATGTGTGGGTGTGTGTGCATTTGTTTACCCTCCATTTTTCCCCCCAAGGTAAGTCTTTCCTGTCCTGGGATTGGAATGGCTCCTTACCCCCTTCCTTAAAACCCTCATTATTTCCTTTTCCCTCTCCTTCTCTTCTGCCTGATGAAGCAGCTAGGCTGCGAAAGCTAGCATTGTGTGTGTGTGTGTGTGTGTGTGTGTGTGTGTGTGTGTGTGTGTGTGTGTGTTTATTTGTTGCTATTACTGCCTGTGCCCCTTCGCCTGGTAAGTGTACTTCATCTATTTTTTACGTATATATATATATTATAGAAGGAGACCTTCCAGGTAGGAAAATGGTATAAAATAAAGATTTTTGACTTACCTAAAGTACAGGCTGGTCGATAGGAACACTAAACACACACAAAAACACACAACCATTCGAGCTTTCGCCACCAGTGGTGGCTTCTTCGGGAAAAAGAGGGAGGAAGGAGAGGAGAAAGGGAAGGATACGGGTTTTAAGGAAGTGGAAAAGGAGCCATTCCAATCCCAGGAGTGGAAGGACTTACCTTAGGGGACAAAAAGGAAGGTAAACAAATACACACACACTCACACATATCCACATCCAAACACACTTCACTTTGGATGTGGATATGTGTGAGTGTGTGTGTATTTGTTTACCCTCCTTTTTGTCCCCTAAGGTAAGTCCTTCCACTCCTGGGATTGGAATGGCTCCTTTTCCACTTCCTTAAAACCCGTATCCTTCCCTTTCTCCTCTCCTTCCTCCCTCTTTTTCCCGAAGAAGCCACCACTGGTGGCGAAAGCTCGAATGGTTGTGTGTTTTTGTGTGTGTTTAGTGTTCCTATCGACCAGCCTGTACTTTAGGTAAGTCAAAAATCTTTATTTTATACTATATATATATATATACGTAAAAAATAGATGAACACTTACCAGGCGAAGGGGCACAGGCAGTAATAGCAACAAATAAACACACAGACACACACACACTCAAAAATGCTAGCTTTCGCAGCCTAGCTGCTTCATCAGGCAGAAGGGAAGGAGAGGGAAAAGGAAATGATGAGGGATTTAAGGAAGGGGGTAAGGAGCCATTCCAATCCCGGGACAGGAAAGACTTACCTTGGGGGAAAAAATGGAAGGTAAATAAATGCACATACACCCACACATTTACACAGACACAAGTACACTTAGGCAGACATACTGTAGAACGCCTAAGTGTACTTGTGTCTGTGTAAATGTGTGGGTGTATGTGCATTTATTTACCTTCCATTTTTTCCCCCAAGGTAAGTCTTTCCTGTCCCGGGATTGGAATGGCTCCTTACCCCCTTCCTTAAATCCCTCATCATTTCCTTTTCCCTCTCCTTCCCTTCTGCCTGATGAAGCAGCTAGGCTGCGAAAGCTAGCATTTTTGAGTGTGTGTGTGTCTGTGTGTTTATTTGTTGCTATTACTGCCTGTGCCCCTTCGCCTGGTAAGTGTTCATCTATTTTTTACGTATATTTTTTTCCTGTTAGGAATTTTTCCTCTATAATATATATATATATATATATATATATATATATATATATATATATATATATATATGAAACGATTATTAAGACGAAAAATTCCTAGCTGGAAAAATAAAATATAAAAAATAGACGAAGATTACTCACCAGGCGAAGGAGCACAGGTGTGACAGCATCACAAATAAATAAATGAATACACACACACACACACACACACACACAATCGCAAGCTATCGCAACCCAGTTGCGTCTTCAGGCAGTAGGGAAGGAGAGGGAAAAGGAAATGATGAGGGTTTTAAGGAAGGGGGTAAGGAGCCATTCCAATCCCGGGAGAGGAAAGACTTACCTTGGGGGAAAAAATGGAGGGTAAACAAATGCACACATGCCCACACATTCACACAGACACAAGTACACCTAGGCAGACATACTGTAGAAAGCAAAGAAGGAGACCTTCCAGGTAGGAAAATGGTATAAAATAAAGATTTTTTGCTTTCTACAGTATGTCTGCCTAGGTGTACTTGTGTCTGTGTGAATGTGTGGGCATGTGTGCATTTGTTTACCCTCCATTTTTTCCCCCAAGGTAAGTCTTTTCTCTCCCGGGATTGGAATGGCTCCTTACCCCCTTCCTTAAAACCCTCATCATTTCCTTTTCCCTCTCCTTCCCTACTGCCTGAAGACGCAACTGGGTTGCGATAGCTTGCGATTGTGTGTGTGTGTGTGTGTGTGTGTATTCATTTATTTATTTGTGATGCTGTCACACCTGTGCTCCTTCGCCTGGTGAGTAATCTTCGTCTATTTTTTATATTTTATATATATATATATATAAAATTTTTCTTCTAGATACAACATATCTGCAGTTCTGATACACATAGAGATCTCCATTTTATCAGTGGACTGTCTCTAGGTACTGTGACTCAGGTATTCCAATTTGTGTGATGGATGCAGACATATAACAGCAAAAAAAGTTATTTATGTAACTTTATTCTCTTGCCATGATAATTAAATCTTAGCTAAATACATTGAAATATGTACGGAGGATGCACCAAGAAAAATTTATTTTTTAGAGGTTGTATTATGTTGTCTTCTGAGATTTATTGAAGCATTCTGCTACATTTCTGCAAGAACAAGATGTTTGTATATTATTTGTTAAACTGATCAACTGAAATTGTGGATGTTTTCAACAACAGCATAAGATTCCTGGCTGAAACAAATTTCATAAGGCCTGTAGTATTGTACCAGTGTGACATATTGTAGATACTGTCCAAATTTACTACTATCTAACGTTTTGTTTATTTTCATGGCAGATGTGTTTTGGCTTAAACTGGCATTGTCAAGTTTTGTGTATACTGTCTAGTTGGTCTAACGGGCACAAAACACCACTGTTATCTGGATTTTAACTATCAAATTCTATTTGTTAAGCACAACAACATATACATTATGGCTACAAAACTGCTGCAACTACATACAATTTTGCTTTTTAAAATGCAGAAAAAAAAGTGTTTTTTGTCTGTTAGACCAC
The DNA here is from genome assembly GCA_026315105.1 of Locusta migratoria. NCBI lineage: Eukaryota > Metazoa > Arthropoda > Insecta > Orthoptera > Acrididae > Locusta > Locusta migratoria. The sequence goes on along the minus strand of CM048749.1, from coordinate 140,597,459 downwards.
CTACACAGTCATTTCACAATGGCAAGTAAACCCAAAATAGATCTGTCATGAAAATAAAGAAAATATCACTTAGCAGCAAATTTGGAGTATTCTTACAAATTTTAAATATTATTGATAGATGATTTCACTATGATGGTTTAAGTTTATGAGATATGGAGACTCCTTTCAGATTGCAAAAGGTTCATTTGTTGAGAACAATGAGAATTTACTGTAACTATAATATTATCACATATTAAAAATAATGATTTTATTTCTCAGATTTGTACATTTAAACTAGGAAATGTCTTTTTGGACAGTGTCTCATCTTTGGTGTTCATATGCACATATGCTTGTCTTCACTTCATTTTTCACAACTATTAACGTACTATGCATTTGGCAAATTAAAGGCAAATAAGGATTTCTGCCTATTATCTAGTTAGAGAGCTGTTAACTGCCAGAAATATTTTCTTCCATTGTTGTAACAGCTTCCATTATATATCCAAGCAAGCACTTTTTTACAATGATTATCTATGCATTTTCACAAAAATATGCTTATATGCTAAACATGACCATACTAATATAATCTCAAATGTACATTAAGAACAACAGGTTGTAGCAGTTACTGTGATTAAAACAAAACACACACACACACATTTGTGTTTCTTATACTAATAGGATGTACGAAGGTCCGTAGGACAGCACTTCATTTCATAACAGATATACTGTAAATTCTATTTACTTTCCCTCCTCTGGTGGTAGTAGCAACAGCAGCAGCAGCCAAAACTGTAGTTGGGTTTGTTCTTACAGCATATTATTGCTAGGTTGCATTCATATATAGTTGATTTGACACTTCTCTCACAATGACTCTTGAAAAAATAATTCTAAGAGTGGGTGTAAATGAATGTATGTAGTAAATGATAGTTCATGGAGACTGAACTTCTCCATAAGTACAAAGATTCAAATCAATTCATTTTCATACAAATATAACATGTAATTCCACACTTTTCCTAGCAAATAAATAATGATAATCTCACTTGTTATTACTAAAATAAGATGAATAATGGACTAGCACAAAAAAGTGCCCAACTGTATGAATATCAGCATCATACTGGAGCAGTTCTCACACTAATAACGTCATATCATTAGTGCGAAAACAATTCAGGAAGGACTGTCTAAAATCTGCTTCCTGTGGAGAATATTTTTTCTAATTTATGAAACCCAGTACTAAGAATAAAATGTCAGAACTGAACTGTGGTTTCCTCTCACTAGCAGAAATGGTGGCATGTCCCTCGTAAGTACTTCAAGCCAAGCCATGTAAAGTGGTGCAGACACCACACCAACCCTCGGCATTGGCAGAGACCTGGAATACAAGAACAAATTTATTGTAAATATACCGAAGTGGTTCCTCATCTAAAACATATGTTTCCACAAAATAAATATCAACACACACAAATATATCTCAAGATAAAATAGTTCCAAAGCAATTAGCACAGATTAAAACTGTTGTTATTTATTTTGTTCCACACCTCATTACTAACTGATTATTTTGCCATAATAATTACTCAAAAGGTTCTGGAGTATTCGGTTGGATGCTGTCAAAGAAACTTCACAACATTTCAATGACCATATTCTAACTCTACAACTGCAAATCTGCCAAGCTTTCATACCTTTCTTTGCTTATCAAGCTAGAATTTATACATTCTTTAACAATAATTATACTGTTCAGTCACAAGTAACCATCAAAAGCCGCCACCCTGTGCTGTGCAAACCACTGTGGAATGTGTGGAAAGAGAGTCAGTGCAGTACCAACAGGGATATGGAGCCGTGTTGATTCCAATGCTGAGGGCCAACTGCACAAGGTTTGTCAGTTCAGGATTCATGGTGTGATCCCACCGACTGTTGATGGATTTAAATATGAGGAGTTGGGCGGTCATGGGAGTATAATAAACTAATCATGGTGCTCTTCAAACCCTGCATATAGACTCTGAACTATGTGACACTGCATTCTCCTGCTGGTTGATACCATTGTGCCAAATAAAATCAAACCACATGTGGATTGATGGCTGGCTGGATGGATGGAATGAAAGGGACTAAGCTATGAAGTAACTAATCCCTTAATCCTATTTCCAATGAGCCAAGAATAGTCCTGGAAAGCTTTATTGTAACAAAGACATGGTAGCAAAGAGGAGGGGAGAGAGAGAGAGAGAGAGAGAGAGAGAGAGAGAGAGAGAGGTAAGGTGGGTGAGTTGCTCTGCTGAGAACACAGCCGGAAGTCTCTGGGGTATAGAAGGATTTCATACCATTGGGTAGATGCATACTTATATTGAAATAAAAGGTTTTCGCTTGGTAGGCGATGTGAGATGTTTCTTTTATTAAACTTTGTTGTTGTTGTTGTCATGGTCTTCAGTCTGGAGACTGGTTTGATGCAGCTCTCCACGATAACCTATCATGAGCAAGCCTCTTCATCTCCACATAAGAACGGCAACCTACATCTGTATGAATCTGCTTAATGTATCCATCTCTTCCTCTGCGGTTTTTACCCCACACACTTCCCTCCAACGATAAATTCACAATTCCTTGATGTCTAAGAATGTGTCCTACCAATCGATCCCTTCTTTTAGTCAAGGTATGCCAGAAATTTCTTTTCTCCCCAATTGTGTTCAGTACCTCCTCATTAGTTACGCGATCCACCCACCTAATCTTCAGCATTCTTCTGTAGCACCATATTTCAAAAGCCTCAATCCTCTTCCTGTCCACACTGTTTATCGTCCATGTCTCACTCCCATACAAGGCCACACTCCATACAAATACCTTCAGAAAGGACTTCCTTAGGCTTAAATCAATATTCGAGGTTAACAAATTTCTCTTTTTCAAGAACGCTTTTCTACCCATTGCCATTCTGCATTTTACATCCTCTGTACTGCGACCATCATTTGTTATTTTACTGCCCAAGTAACAAAATTCATCTACCTCCTTTATTGCTTCATTACCCAATCTAATTCCTTCAGCATCACCTGATTTTCTTACACTGCACTCCATTACCCTAGTTTTACTCTTGTTAATCTTCATCTTATATGCACCTTTCAACACACTGTCCATTCCGTTTTAACTGCTCTTCCAGGTCCTTTGCTGTCTCTGACAGAATTACTATGTCGTCGGCAAAACGCAAAGTTTTTATTTCTTCACCCTGAACTTTAATTCCTTCTCCAAATTTCTCCTTGCTTTCCTTTATAGCTTGCTCAATGTACAAATTGAATAACATTGGAGAAAGGCTACAACCCTGTCTTACTCCCTTCAGAACTGATGCATCCCTTTCATGTCCTTCAACTCTGACAACCGCTGTCTGGTTTTTGTACAAGTTGTAAATAACCTTACGCTCCCTATATTTTACTCCTGCTTGCTTCAGAACTTGAAAGAGTTTATTCCAATCAACATTGTCAAAAGCCTTCTCCAAATCTACAAAAGCTAGAAATGTAGGTTTGCCTTTTCTTAATCTATCTTCTAGGATAAGCCGTAATGTGAGTATTGCCTCCCGTGTTCCTACATTTCTCCTGAACCCAAACTGATCTTCCCCGAGGTCGGCTTCTACCAGCTTTTCCATCCTTCTGTATATAATTCGTATTAATATTTTGCAACCATGACTTATTAAACTGATGGTTCTGTAGTTTTCACACCTGTCTGCACCTGCTTTCTTTGGAATGGGGATTATAACATTTTTCTTAAAGTCTGAGGGTACTTCACCTGTCTCATACATCTTACAGACCAGGTGAAACAATTTTGTCATGGCTGGTTCTCCCAGAGACTTCAGAAGCTCTGAGGGAATATCATCTACTCCAGGGGCCTTGTTTCGACTTAGGTCTTTCAGGGCTCTGTCAAATTCTTCTCTCAGTACAGTGTCTCCTATTTCATCATCATCTACATCCTCTTCCCTTACTACAATATTGTCTCTAAGTTCATTTCCTTTGTAGAGCCCCTCTATATACTCTTTCCACCTTTCAGCTTTCCCTTCTTTGCTGAGAACTGGTTTTCCATCAGTGCCCTTGATATTCATAGAGCTGTTTTTCTTATCTCCAAATGTTTCTTTTATTTTCCTGTAGGCTGTATCTATTTTTCCCCTATTTATACATTCTTCTATATCCTTGCATTTGCCTTCTAACCACTCCTGCTTAGCAATTTTGCACTTCCTGCCAATCTCATTTCTTAGTCGTCTGTACTCCATTTTGCCTGTTTCATTTACTGCATTTTTATATTTTCTCCTTTCATCGATTAAATTTAATATCTCCTGTGATATCCAAGGATTTTTTGCAGGTCTTGCCTTCCTACCTATTTTGTCCTCTGCTGCCTTCACTATTTCGTCTCTCAATTTTACCCATTCCTCCTCTACTGTTTTATTTTCCCCTGTTTCTGTCAATTGTTGCCTAAAGCTCCCTCTGAAATTTTTAAGAACTTCAGGTTCCTTCAATTTATCTAAGTCCCATCTCCTTATTTTCCTACCTTTTTGTAGTTTCTTCAGTTTCAGCCTACAGTTCATAACCAACAAGTTATGGTCAGAGTCTATATCTGCCCCTGGGTATGTCGTACAATTTAAAACCTGGTTCCGAAATCTATGTCTTACCATTATAAAATCTATCTGGTATCTCCCGGTGTCTCCTGGTCTCTTCCACGTGTACAACCTTCTTTTGTGATTCTTAAACCAGGTGTTTGTAATAACTAAATTATGTTCTGTGCAAAATTCTACCAGGTGGCTTCCTCTTTCATTCCTTTTGCCCAGACCATATTCACCTATTATCTTACCTTCCCTTCCTTGTCCTACTACCGAATTCCAGTCGCCCATAACAATTAAGTTTTCTTCTCCCTTAATTGTCTGAATAATTCCCTTTAGCTCCTCATATATTTCTTCGATTTCCTCATCATCGACAGAGCTAGTTGGCATATAAACCTGTACTACTGTTGTCGGTGTTGGCTTCGTATCTATCTTGACAATGATAATGCGATAACTGTGCTGGTCATAGTAGTTTACCTGCATTCCTGTTTTCTTATTCATTATCAATCCTACTCCTGTGATACCTCCAATTGATTTTGTATTTATAATCCTATACTCACCTGACCAGAAACCCTGTTCATCCTGCCACCGAACTTCACTAATCCCCACTATATCTAACTTCAACCTATTCATTTCCCTTTTTAAATTTTCTAATTTTCCTACTCGATTAAGGGATCTAACATTCCACGCTCCGACCCGTAGAATGCCAGTACTGTCTCTCCTGATGATCACATCCTCCTGAGTAGTCCCCGCCCGGAGATCCGAATGGGGGACTATTTTACCTCCGGAATATTTTACCCAAGAGGATGCCATCATCATATGTTCATACAGTAGAGCTGCATGCCCTCGGGAAAAATAACGGCTGTAGTTTCCCCTTGCTTTCAGCCGTTCGCAGTAACTGTGTGGCAAAGCCACATTAGCTGATGTTACAAGGCCAGCTCAGTCAATCATCCAGACTGTTGCCCCTGTAACTACTGAAAAGGCTGCTGCCCCTCTTCAGGAACCACACGTTTGTCTGGCCTCTCCACAGATACCCCTCCGATGTGGTTGCACCTACGATACGGCTATCTGTATTGTTGAGGCATGCAAGCATGTTTTTTTATGACATGACTGATAAAAATGTTTTTAAGAAGAGCACATAGGTCACCATGACTTGCAATTCTGCACTGATGATGTCCCATCATAGGGACGAAATTGATATGTTAAAGTTTAATACCACTCCCATGAACCACAGACATTGCCGAGGTGGGGTGGCTTGCATGCCTCAACGATACAGATAGCCGTACCGTAGGTGCAACCACATCGGAGGGGTATCTGTGGAGAGGCCAGACAAACGTGTGGTTCCTGAAGAGGGGCAGCAGCCTTTTCAGTAGTTACAGGGGCAACAGTCTGGATGATTGACTGAGCTGGCCTTGTAACATCAGCTAATGTGGCTTTGCCACACAGTTACTACGAACGGCTGAAAGCAAGGGGAAACTACAGCCGTTATTTTTCCCGAGGGCATGCAGCTCTACTGTATGAACATATGATGATGGCATCCTCTCGGGTAAAATATTCCGGAGGAAAAATAGTCCCCCATTCGGATCTCCGGGCGGGGACTACTCGGGAGGATGTGATCATCAGAAAAGACAGCACTGACATTCTACGGATCGGAGTGTGGAATGTTAGATCCCTTAATCAGGTAGGGAAGCTAGAAAATTTAAAAAGAGAAATGGATAGGTTGTAGTTAGATATAGTGGGGATTAGTGAAGTTCGGTGGAAAGAGGAACAGGATTTCTGGTCAGGTGAGTACAGGATTATAAATACAAAATCAGTTGGGAGTATTACAGGAGTAGGTCTGATAATGAATATGAAAATAGGAATGCGGGTAAACTACCATGAGCAACACAGTGATCACATTATCATAGTCAAGGTTGATATGAAGCCAATGCCAACCACAATAGTACAGGTTTATATGCCAACTAGCTCTGCTGATGATGAGGAGATCGAAGAAATATATGAGGATCTAAAGGAAATTATTCAGACAATTAAGGGAGAGGAAAACTTAATTGTTATGGGAGACTGGAATACGGTAGTAGGACAAGGAAGGGAAGGGAAGATAGTAGGTGAATATGGTCTGGGCAAAAAGAATGAAAGAGGAAGCTGCCTGGTAGAACTTTGCATGGAACATAATTTAGTTATAACAGACACCTGGTTTAAGAATCACAAAAGGTTGTATATGTGAAAGAGACACCGGGAGGTACCAGATAGATTTTATAATGGTAAGACATAGATTTCGGAACCAGGTTTTAAACTGTAAGACATACCCAGGGGCAGATATAAACTCAGACCATAACTTATTGGTCATGAATTGTAGGCTGAAACTGAAAAAACTACAGAAAGGTAGGAAAATTAGGAGATGGGACTTGGATAAACTGAAGGGACCTGAAGTTCTTGAGAATTTCCGAGGGAGCTTTAGGCAACAATTGACAGAAATGGGGGGGAAATAAAACAGTAGAGGAGGAATGGGTAGCATTGAAATAGTGAAGGCAGCAGAGGACACAATAGGTAGGAAGGCAAGACCTACAAAACATCCTTGGATATCACAGGATATACTAAATTTAATCGATGAAAGGAGAAAACATAAAAATGTAGTAAATGAAACAGGCAAAATGGAGTACAGACGACTAAGAAATGAGATTGACAGGAAGTGCAAAATGGCTAAGCAGGAGTGGCTAGAAGGTAAATGCAAGGATGTAGAAGAATGTATTGTTAGGGGAAAATAGATACTACCTCCAGGAAAATAAGAGAGATATTTGGAGATAAGAAAAACAGCTGTATGAATATCAAGAACGCATATGGAAAGCCAGTTCTCAGCAAAGAACAGAAAGCTGAAAGGTGGAAAGAGTATATGGAGAGGCTCTACGAAGGAAATGAACTTAAGAGGCAATATTGTAGGAAGGGGAGAAGTAGATGAGGATGAAATAGGAGATATTATACTGAGAGATGAATTTGACAGAGCACTGAAGGACCTAAGTCGAAACAAGGCCCCTGGAGTAGATGACATTCCCTCAGAGCTACTGAAGTCTCTAGGAGAACCAGCCATGACAAACCTGTTTCACCTGGTGTGTAAGATGTATGAGACAGGCGAAGTACCCTCAGACTTTAAGAAAAATGTTATAATCCCCATTCCAAAAAAAAAAAAGCAGGTGCAGACAGTTGTGAAAACTACAGAACCATCAGTTTAATAAGTCATGGTTGCAAATTATTGTCACAAGTTATTTACAGAAGGATGGAAAAGCTGGTAGAAGCCGACCTCGGAGAAGATCAGTCTGGGTTCAGGAGAAATGTAGGAACACAGGAAGCAATACTCACTTTACGGCTTATCCTAGAAGATAGATTGAGGAAAGGCAAACCTACATTTTTAGATTTTGTAGATTTGGAGAAGGCTTTTGACAATGTTGATTGGAATAAACTCTTTGAAGTCATGAAGCAAGCAGGAGTAAAATATAGGGAGTGTAAGGTTATTTATAACTTGTACTAAAACCAGACAGCAGTTGTCAGAGTTGAAGGGCATGAAAGAGATGCAGTGGTTTGGAAGGGAGTAAGACAGGGTTGTAGCCTTTCTCCAATGTTATTCAATTTGTACATTGAACAAGCTATAAAGGAAAAACAACAACACTACATGTTGTAACTATTGCACAACATTATTATATATTTGCCTTTTATTTAAGTAAATTAGGGCAGACCATGTTTTATATATCACTGGATCCTAAATCAAATACTTACTATTATTCCAACACTCAAGTTATTAAACCATTTGGTACTGAGAAAATATTGCAAAAATTAACAAAACTACGAAGACTTTATACAAATCCATATTTATATAAAATTAAACCACAAATTGAAATACACTAAAATTGTGAGTCTCAATAGTATATGCATGCACTTCAAAACTACTAATAATGTAAAAAAAATTGAGCAAGTTTAACATGAGTAAAACACGACTTTAAATTTATATATTACATTAAATACAAATGTCATGAAAAACGTACACAAACTGAACTAAATAACTGTAACGTGAATGTAATATTTTAATTTAAACATTGGAAAACGTAACGTAATAATTTGTTGTTTATTTGAGAACTACAAAACATTGTCATTAATCTAATTTGCAGTACTGTTGTAGAGAAGCCTTGTTTCGGAACACTGTATCTGGAATGGATGAGGGACTTAAGCAGCTCTGTAATCTACTGCTAGATTTTCAGACACTGTGCAATCAAATGACTGTTTGTTTTCATTAAAATGGAAATAAAAATGTTTGCCTTCAGAAATTTCATCAAGTACTTCTGAGTTTTCATTTATTGTGATCCTGAAACACATATTGTGCCATTTAGTGGAGAGCAGACATTGTAATTACACAATGTTTGTCGGCCAGAAGATAAGTAAAGAGTTCTTTAATGTCACCCACCTACAGTAAAGTGTTTTTACAGTAATATGAATTAACTGAAAGTGTGTATATGGTCAAATTAGCCATGTAGCCACATTATACTTAAGGATGTGTTAGCTGAGCTGTTAGTGTCTGCTGAGTAAATAGGAAGTCCAGAGTTTGAGTCGCAGCTTGAGCACAAATTTTAATTCAATGCCTTTTTATGTATTCAATATCTTTGATATAATGAGACAATATATGACTCAAGGAATTGAATTATTATTGATAACTGGAGGTGTGTTTTGGCATTCCAATTTTTTTTCTTTTTTAAATTATTTTTCCAGATATTTTAAACAAACTGCAAGGTTCAATTTTTAATTCAGCAGTTAAACTATTTTAAATTCCAAGATTGTTAACAAATTAGGAGAATTAATTTCTGAATCAAAATGCTCTTTGTTTTCTATTGTTAACTGCAAAATTGTGTCTCTTAAGCTATTAAGAATAAGGTATTTACTATGTATATGAATGGTACTTAATTATAAAGATGGGATACACTTTTGGCAGTCTGTATACTTAGAGTAACACACTGCATAACTGAGGGTCCGTATATCTTAGGAGAATAGGTATGTAACACTGGTCTGCAATTCAAAACTTTTATCTTGCGTTGATATGTTCTATTTAGTGCTCTCTGAATTGAATAAAAAAAGTAGCTTGCTTTGCATGATTCATGGTGTGGATTACTGTAGTCATGAACTGCAGTTAATGAACCATATGCAATGTACAAGTGGCTGAGCAAGTTATGCTGACTATTGGAATACCAGTTACTTTGGAATAAGGTTGGTCATCTCAAACATATTATGAGGTCATGTCCTTGTCCTCTCAGATACACAATTGAGTGATGATTTCTTATGTGTCATTTGTCTGCTAATGCCCATTACATGTGTGTATCCACCCAACTAGTAACTTGCCAAATTTGCGGGTAGCTTTTATTCTACAGTGAACATTGTTATTCCAGTATTGATGATCAGATCACAATCCTTATTACCACAGAATGTTCCATCCCATGTACTTTTGCCTTGTCATCACGTATCCTCATCTCTCAGTGGACTGAGGCGTGGCGTGATGAATTCCAAGCTCAGAGATGTGTTCTTTGTGACTTTAAACACTATCCCACATTAGGGAAAAGTATTCATTACAAATGTACAGTGTTGATGCCTTTCTAGAGGTAGTAAATAAGCTAGTTAGCTTTTGTTTTCTAGCTCTTTTAACAGTTTTATCCCCTCTTTGATTGTTTAGGGTAACCTTCAGTGAATTTCTGGGGCCTCGGCTCATTCCCCGATTCTTGATCTGACCACAGTGAATGAAGTCATTGTGTCTCCTGTTCACGTTTCTAATGCTTGGACCAATATTTTTCTCAGATTTCAAGTTCCATGCACTACTATCCAACTTTTCTTTCTTGAAAAAGGACAGAGTAAGCGAGGGGAAAATCTTTCTCCTCTCAGAATCGTGAATGCTATAATGCAGATTTTACTATGAAGGAGCTTCAACATTCTCTTCATCTCAATCCTTCTATCTAGGACCAGATGGCATTCATGTACAGATGTTAAAGCACCTTTCTCCTGAGGGACTCCATTTTATTATTCGAATGTACAACTGCATCTGGATAGTTGACATGTTTCCTAGAAGCTGGCTTGAAGCCATAGTCATTCCCATATCTAAGCCTGGAAAGGACAAACATATTTCTTCCAACTGTCATCGAATTTCCGTTACCAATAGCATGTAGAAGGTGATGGAACAAATTATTAATGGTCAGTTGGTGTGGTGGCTGGAGTCTCAGAATCTCCTCACAAACACACAGTGTGGTTTCCACAACAACCATTCTGCATATGATCATCTTATCACCCTATCAACTCATATTATGAACAATTTTCTACTACTACCACTCGGAAGTGCCACACAGCGACCATGTTTTTTGCTCTGAACAAGGCATAACACACCTGTTGGAGGAGGTGTATCAGCCATGTTTGCACATTTGAAGATTCTTGGGGTGCCTGCCTATTTTTCTTAAGAAATTCTTAAAAGACTGTGTTTTTGGGTTCAGCCCTGTTGAACCCTTTTATCCAAGACAACAGTGTAGTTCAGGGTTCAGTGATGGATATCATTCTGTTTGCCATAACAATTAATCATATTATAAACTGTCTAGTCCTAGGCATCTCAGCCTCTCTTGTTGATGACTTTGCAATTTATTGCAAATCTCAATGAACTTGTCTACTTGAACAGTATCTTCAGTGGTATCTTGACCATATACACTCTTGAAGCACAAACACTAACTTTCACTTTACCACTGAAAATACAGTCTGTATGAATTTTTGGCTTGTTCCTGTGGGTTCCTGGTATGTAAGTGTGTCAGTGAATGAGATTGCGGATGTCGCTGCGAAAGATGCAGTCCCTTGGTTTGCCGACTATTCTGCTTCCTCAGATTGACCTTTGTGCCACTGTCTCTGAGCTTGTGGCATTGCTCTGGTATACACATTAGTCTTCCCTTGAAGGAAACAAATGCTGGGACATTAAACCTCTCCCTATTGCTTGGCTGACATCCTCTTGGCTCTCTCATCATGAGGTGGTCATTCTACTGTGGCCTTATTACTTCTGTTGGAGCTGTTTTTAATTTTAGTATAGAAACTATTGGAAGTTTTTGGTGGTTCTGAATGGTTGACATTGCTCTTGTGAGGACCTATGATGCTAAAAGGGTGGCCTTGAATCTTTCAATGAAAGGGACATTATTGCATATTGTACTTGGTGTATTGGAGAGGTGCTTAACCGTGATTATGATACTTCTTACTTTGTCACAGGTAAACCATTGTGTTTGAGGACCAGGAATCATCGGAAAGTTAATTCAGATGAATGTGTTCATGTTTGGATGAAAATTGTTGTGCCATTTGAGAATAATTTCAACATTTATGATGATATAACTCTGAATTATCATTCTTAATAAAGATCTTACCTTATTTCCTTATCCATAAAAAAAAAATAAAAAAACTACACATTGATCTTGCCAAAAGCCGAGAAGTGATTCTTGGTGCTTGGTGTCGTAGCTCTCAAGGGCACTCTGAGTAAGGCACCCCTGGGGCACCTCTGTGATTGCTACTGTGTGTTATTAAATAATATATTTGGTTTTTGTTGGCTATGTTGAGAGACTGGAGTTATAGTTTGAATTGTAGGGGCTGACACTGCACATAGGACACGGTTATTTCAGTCACCACCACTTATTATGTGGCGACCCTGCTCAACCTTGTGATTACTGTTCCCAACCCTTGACAGTATGCCAGCTTTTGGTCCAGTGCCCATTATTTTAACAGTCTGCATCAAAGTCTTTGTCTACCATTCAAGTTTTCTGGTGTTTTAGGCAGTTGATAAATGCTCAGTTGATTGTGTCAAACATTTTATTCACGGCACCAACATGGTGAAGTTCATATTGTACACCATAGCAGTTCCGTGTTGTTAGCTATAAGAGGGTGGAAGATACGGTGGTTGAAAGTCATCAGCTTATATAAAATTCGGACTGAAGACCAGCAATGACTTTTGACACTATAATAGGAAAGAGGTTATACACAGCAAAACGTGATGCACTTTCTTCAATTGTTTTTCTGCAACAAGCATATGAATAAAGAAAAATAAGTGCATATTGCAGATTGAAAAATAAAACTACCAAGAAAGATGCCAAAGCATAAGAAGTAAATTTCGCGTTCTTGATCCATTTCTAAAAAGACAGAAAATGGTGCTGAAAAGTGAATCTACAAACAACAGAAACTTGAAATTTGTAGACTTTTTTCTTACACTGTAGGCATCAGTGATGTTTTAATATTCTCATTCCTAAGTGGGTGAAATAGGGGATGAACTGTTTTTTGAAAATATGTTGCTATTAAGGCAATTTTGAAGCAAGAAATACAAAACTTGGGATTTACATTTTTGATTGTAATTTTAAAAACGTGTTTCAATATTTTTGGAAATTCAACCATTAAGAGGGTGAAATAAGGGAAAATATTTTAAGGGCGCTACTAATACTATTTTTATGCTAGAAATGCAACAATTTGGATTTGCAACCAAGGTTAGAATTTCGGTGAATTCTGCCATCAATGGTGCAATAGAGAGTGGCAAGTTGTTTCAAAATACTTGATTAGGAAAACATTTTTAAAGCTAAATCTATGAAAATTTATATTTTCAAGTAGAAACAACCAGTCCAGACCATCCAGTCTGTGGCGACAAGTATTCAACAGACGCGATCAGCTGATTGCAGTGTACGCAAGAAGTTCATGCGCCTGCCGCTTGGGGTGCTGCCTTGCGCTCTTATTCCTTGTCACGGAAGCAACACTCCATGAAATAATTTAATTTCTGTTGTTTAATGTATCTGTGTCCCTTCCTTGTCGAAGATTTTCATTTGCATTCGAGTTATGTTTGAAATAAAGGTTTTATCACTACATCTACGGCACTGTTCTTCTGTAAATGGAGTGCAGATGTATTAATTATAAGAAGCAGTTAAAATATGTTACTGTGTACTGAAGACTCCGTGTAAGTTACGTAAAACAAGTCGCTGATTCCTTAACGCTAAAGAGTACAGCTTCAGTAACTTACAGCTTCAGTGGTGACCCCAAACCTTCTTTGAGCACTAAAATGCCGAATGAAGACGCACTCAACACATCAAGATTGGCTGTACGACTTCCGCCGTTCTGGCCTAATAATCCTGCGCTGTGGTTCATGCAAGTAGAGCCGAGCTTCTCATGTTCTGGAATAACTACGGACTCCACAAAGTTTGTACTTGTCGTTAGTCAACTTGATCACAGATTTGCGGCAGAAGTTCAAGACGTTATTACGATGCCGCCGCAAACGGATGATTACATGAAACTGAAGTCGGAACTCATACGCCGAGTATCTGCCTCGCAGGAAGAGAGAATACGGCAGGTCCTGACATAGGAAGACATACGCGACCGGAAACCTTTGCAATATTTATGCCACTTACGCAGTAAAGTTGATGCACACACTGTTCCAGACTCGTTGCTACACACATTATGGAGCAGCAGGATGCCAGCACAAGTTATACCAATAATTGCATCTCAAACAGAAATGCCCTTAGACGACTTGGCGGCTCTTGCTGACCACATACAGGATACAATTGTACCAACTTCCTGTTCAGACTCGGCAATTACGTGCAACAGTGCCTCTACAGAAACGAACCCCGATTACGACAGGTTATCAAAGAAAGTGTTGGCGTTAGAAGAACAGCTAAACAATAGCTTGGCAAGCAGAACTGAGGCTTTGAGCAACCAACTCAGTGAACTGCTCGCAGATCATAGCACTAAAAACAGATACCGACAACGATCACGGATCCGTTCCACACACAACGGTCCCCGTCAGAACAATGTGCAAGCAACTAATATATGCTGGCATCATCACCGATTTGGAAACCAAGCTCACAAGTGCAACCCGCCATGTGATTACGGTAATAGCAAGCATCAAGCAGAAGTCGGTGCGCCTACTGGTGTCTCTACCCGCTTGTTCTTGACAGATCGCAAGTCAGGTTGTAAATTTTTAATCGATACAGGCTCTGACTTAAGTATTCTGCCACGGGATAAAACTTACAAGTACCACCCGACCACTACCTTCCGACTGATGGCAGCCAACAATTCTGAGATTCAAACATACGGCACAAAACACGTGGAACTAGACCTTGGGCTATGTCGTGCAATAGTGTGGAATTTTGTCATAGCCAATGTTGCGGAACCAATAATCGGAGCGGATCTATTGGCCCATTACCATCTGTTGCCGGACACTGCCAACACCTGCTTACGGGATGCAGTCACCGGACTATCTGCCACCGGATTCCAACGTCACGCGGCCGGCTGTGGCGTCAAACTTATCCAAACAGCAGACGGAGAGTTCACCAAGCTATTCAACCAGTTTCCAGCACTTACAAGGCCTCCAGGGGCCCCACAGCAGGTATGTCATGATACTATTCATTACATCAATACTACAGCAGGTCCCCCAGTTTCGTGTAAACCTCGACGATTGGCCCCTGACAAGTACACCATAGCAAAGGCTGAGTTTGATTCTATGCTGGCTGAAGGTATCATACGCCCATCCAGTAGTGCCTGGTCGTCAGCTCTGCACTTAGTACCCAAGAAAAATGGTGCATGGCGGCCATGTGGGGACTATCATGCTTTAAATGCCAGAACCATTCCGGATCGATATCCAGTGCCACACTTTAAGGATTACAATCATGCCTTAAGTGGGAAACAAGTGTTTTGTATACTTGACTGCGCAAAAGCTTATACACAGATTCCCATGGCCGAGGAGGACATTCCGAAAGCTGCAATAATTACACCTTTTGGATTATTTGAAAGTTTATTCATGACCTTTGGTCTGCAAAATGCGGCACAGACATGGCAACGCTTCATAGATTCGGTGTTACGAGGCTTACCACAATGTTTTGCTTATCTAGACGATATCCTTGTTTTTTCGGAAACACTTCAAACATATCAGCAGCACCTTACTCAGGTCTTTGAACGCCTCGCTGCTCATGTTATCGTTCTGAATGTGAAAAAGTGTGTGTTCAGTCAACCGGAGGTAACCTTCTTGGGACATAAAATTTCGTCAGAGGGATCACGCCCACTACCTGAGAAGGTACAGGTGGTATTAGACATTCCACGTCCGATTACAGCAAAAGAACTACGCCGATTTCTCGGTATGCTGAATTTCTACAGATACCACCTCCCACATGCAGCTGAAATACAAGAACCACTCACAGCTGCACTAACCAGTTCCAAGACAAAAGGCAAGGCATTGTTCCACTGGTCACAACCAATGATAGATGCTTTCGAGACTGCCAAAAAGACAGTTGCTGACGCTACACTTCTGGCACACCCTGTAAAAGACGCACGCATGGCTCTGGTAGTAGACGCTAGCCAGATTGCAATCGGTACAGCACTTCAGCAATATGTAAATGAAACGTGGCAACCTCTTGCATTCTTTTCGCGCAAACTAACGCCAACACAACAAAAGTGGAGTGGGTACGATCGTGAATTGTTGGCCATCTACACAGCTGTTAAATACTTCCGCACGCAACTCAAAGTGAGGATGTTTACAATATTTACTGACCACAAGCCTCTCATGTATGCTTTTCGTCAGAACAATGACAAGTTCTCCCCGAGACAATTTCGTCAGCTTGAGTACATAGCACAATTTTCCACTGACATACAGCACGTCTCAGGACTGACTAACATAGTGGCTGACTGCTTATCTCGAGTCGGTGCTATCACAGAGACTGTTGGTTTTTGGGAGCTGTGCGACCCGAAACAGACCGATCAAGAGCTGAATAACCTACTTAATAATACGTGACCAGTCTGCAACTCAAACTTATTGATGTGCCGGGAGCGAATGCTCAGTTGTACTGCGACACTTCCACTGGGAAAACACGCCCATATGTGCCAGTAGGACTATGCAAAAGTGTCTTCCATGGACTCCACAACCTCTGCCACCCAGGCGTCAGAGCTACAGTTGAACTTGTTGCCTATCGTTACGTTTGGCCAGGTCTACAAAAAGATTGCCACCAATGAGCCCGCGCATGTGTAGCTTGTCAACGTAGTAAGATTGCATGTCACGTACATGTGCCCATCGGAAAGTTTCCAGAAACCACAGAACGATTCGCCCATGTTCATTTGGACGTCGTGGGACCATTACCGCCGTCTGACGGGCATCGTTACTTATTAACGATTATTGATCGATTAACACGCTGGACAGAGGCAATTCCGGTTGAAAATACCTCCGCAGAGACATTGACGGTCGCTTTCATGTCACAGTGGGTCGCACGATATGGTTGCTCCTTACACATTACAACGGACAGAGGGCGCCAATTTGAATCGGAAATCTTCACCCAGATGAGCAAGTTTTGTGGCACAAACCACCATTTCACTACAAGTTACCATCCAGCAAGCAATGGGATGGTGGAGAGGTGGCATTGCTCGCTCAAAGCAGCACTAATGTGTTATGAGGCTAAGTGGACTGCAGCCTTGCCCCTCGTGTTACTTGGCCTACGAACGGTACATAAGAGAGACCTTGATGCGTCGCCTGCAGAATTAGTATATGGCGAGACACTACGCCTCCCAGGAGAATTTATTGAGTCAAAAACCTCGTCGAGGCACAACTTACACCCACCAGATGTTATAGCTCAACTCAGGGAGCACATCAAGCAGATCAGACCTCAACCAGCATCGCGACATGGAATACCCCCCTCCTTCGTGCACAAAGAATTGTCAAATTGTTCACATGTCATGCTCCGTCAAGGTGGAATTAAGCCAGCCCTTACACATCCATATACTGGACCCCACCGTGTCCTGGCACGCAACGGCAAAACTATGGACATTCTGCTTAATGGTAAAAAAAAGTACTGTCTCAATTGACCGAGTGAAACCAGATTTTCTATTTGAAGACTTGTGTGATACAACCCTGCTAGCACAACCACCGTCGCCTTCGTCTACACACACTCAGCAACCTCCTGCCTCGCCAGTGGCCCAGCCGCCACGTCAAACGCGGTCGGGTTGGCATGTCCTCTTTCCTGCAAGATTCGTCGACAGCATCGAGTATGGTGGACATCGACGACGCTCCGCTACGCCGCAGGGTGCTGATGTGGTGACAAGTATTCAACGGACACTATCAGCTGATTGCAGTGTACGCAAGAAGTTCGTGCGCCTGCCGCTTGGGGCGCTGCCTTGTGCGCTTATTCCTTGTCGTGGAAGCAACACTCTATGAAATAATTTAATTTCTGTTGTTTAATGTATCTGTGTCCCTTCCTCATCGAAGATTTTCATTTGCATTCGAGTTATGTTTGAAATAAAGGTTTTATCACTACATCTATGGCATTGTCGCTGATTTCTTAACGCTAAAGAGTACAGCTTCAGTAACATACAGCTTCAAGTCTATGTGTGTGAAGCAGCAGGAATTAAGCTAGTATTATATATAAATTACCTCATAGATAACATCGGAAATCTAATGAGGCTTATTGCGGATGATGCTGTAGTTTATCGAGAGGTCACAACACTGAAAAGGGGTAGCGAAATACAGGATGATCTGCAGCTTATTGATGCATGGTGTAGGGAATGGCGACTGAGCCTCAACATAAACAAGTGTAAAGTGCTGTGTTTAAATAGAAAGAAAGAGCCTTCATTAATAACTAGGCATTAGCAAGACACATACTGAAAGCAGTTACTTCCATAAAATATCTGAGAGTAGACATTAGAGACGATCTGAAACTGAATGACCATACGAAATCAATTGTGTGTAAGGCAGATGCCAGACTGAGATTTATTGGAAGAATCCTAAGGAAGTGTAGTCCGTCAACAAAGGAAGAAGGTACAAAACTCTCATTTGGCCAGCACTTGAGTGTTGATCAACACTGTGGAATCCATACCAGGGAGTGTTAATAGAAGACATAGAGAAGATCCAATGAAGAGCAGCATGCTTTATTATGGGCTAATTTAGTAACCCCAAAAGCATCATGGTGATGAATAGGAAACTCCATGGCAGAGACATTAATGATAAAGGTGAAGCATAGTCTCTGACATTATCGAGACGAAAAACAGTCTCAGAGTGTATAAATTTCTATTCATAATGATATCCATGGCAGATGTTGGGAGAGAGATGTTCAGGCTTCTATCAAAGTTCTGAGATCATATTAGGGCCCACACAGAGGAATACAGGTAATCATTTTGTGGCTTGCAGATATGGATTTAGATGTAGATGTTTTTGGCAAAAATGAATGAAGCCCTGACTATATTAGCAAACAGATCAAAATGAAATTTGATGGCAGTTAACTATGAAAAGACATTCTTCCAATAAGAATAAAGTACCATTTATATTGCTAAAATTGTATTTATTTATTATATAATAATGGAAAGTTCAGGTTGGAATTAATAATATATTAAGGATAGTTTACAACTCACCGCAAAGACGTGGAGATGAGCTGCGACAGGCACATACAAAAGACACACACGTACAACACTTTCAGCTATCGGCCATGGCCTTCTTCAGAAAATAGAACACTCACACAGGCACACAAACCAGTCATAGAACCATCACCTTCGGCTGCCGCACTTCGAATCACACTCTGCGGCTAGTAAATCGGGGATGGGAAGGGACCCTCCCGTCCCTGATTTACTCGCTGCAGAACATGATTTGAAGTGGGGCAGCCGGAGGTGATGGTTGTATGACTGTGTAATTGCTTGAATGTTCTATTTTCTGAAGAAGGCCATGGCCAATAGCTGAAAGTGTAGTATGTGTGTGTCTTTTGTATGTGCCTGTCGCAGCTCGGTGCCACGTCTTTGCAGTGAGTTGTAAGCTGTCCTTACTATATTATTTATTTATTATGTCATTTCGGCATCTGCCATTAGAGATCAGAGGTTTTTGGATCTGATTATGGCAGATGCCAAAATACCGTAATAAATAAATACAGTTTTAGAGATCTAGATGGTTTTTAATTCTTATTGAACAAAATGAAGATTGCAGAGTCATACAGGAAATTCATTTCCTTTATACAAAACATTCTTCCAAGATTTATCACTGGTTCAGTGAATTGCATTATAAATTTATGGTAATAGAATACACTATTAACTCATTGTGAAGATCTGAAGAATCTTTGCATCCCCTTGGACCACAAAAAGACAAGGGTAAACCATTTACAAAATACTGTAAATGAGGTTGAGAAAAAGTTGGACATTCTTAAGAGATTAGCTGGAAAAATTGAAGTAGTTCCATGGAAGTACTAAAATGTTTACAGAACCTAATATATTGTATGGAAGTGAAGTATTACTTTCAATGACTATGTTTAAATTAGCGGTTCTCCAAAATTAAGCTCTGCACCTTATTACAGGACTAGTAAAAACAACACCAATTTCATCTCTTCAAGCAATTACTCCCATTCCACCTTGGAAATTAAGAGACTGACACTACTCCAATATGAAGGATTAATCAGATTATGCAGTGAGATGTATTGGAACAATTACCAGCATCGTGCTAGCCTGCTGAAACACAAAAAGGTTTATTCAATGCATTGATACATCAAGCAAGAACCACTGTCTACCAGTGAGTAAAGAAGAGTTTGCCCCACCAGTCTGTACTCTTAAATTATGCTCAGGCAAATTCAGATTTCAACTCACTGAAAGCAGAAATAAATAGAGAATGCCTTAAATAATGGCTTTAGAAATGATAAATACCAAGCATAAACAATCAGAATGGCTACATATACAGAGTGAGTCATAAATGAGGAAAAATATTTCGTGCAAATTGTCACACACTGACCTACAAACATAAATTCATTTCATTTTCCGCATGTCCCTATGCCAATAAATGACAATGCGATTGAATCGTAAAAATTTGGAAATATGAAATGGACTTTTGGGTGTTGCTGTGTGCCTACACTGGCGAAGGGGATGGATCGGCAACAGGGCACAACATGTGAGTGTTGTAGGTAGTCCAGCCGCTCATGAGAAGGCAAGGCATGTGGCGTCAAGCGAAGGTCTGCGTGACACTGCAAACAATGACAGTGCTAACATCTATCTCATACTGTTTTCGCTGGCCGGTATTATGTATCGTGGCTAGTTGTTATAGGGAAAGGAAGTTGTGCCGTGATGCCCTGTAGCCGACCTGTCCCATTGGCTAGTATTGGCGCACAGTAACACCCAAAAATCTACTTCATATTTCCAGATTTTTACCATTCAGTTGCATTGTCATTTATTGACATAGGAACATCCGGAAAAGGAATTTATGTTTGTACCTCAGTGTGTGACAATTTGCACGAAATATTTTTCCTCGTTTATGACTCACACCATATATACAGATGGATCCTTAACTGAGATCAATGGTGTCACTGGTTCTGGAGTGCATAGTGAAATTGTTGCTTTACATGTCAGTCAGACAGTATCATCGCCATTTTGATGGATAGTTGGAGGCAATAAAGCTGGCACTAAAACATGTTTTAGTCAGCTCTAAAGATCACAAAAAGATTGTTATAGTTTGTGATTCAATTTCTGCAATACAGGTGATATCATCCATCCAAACACCTTTAAATGCATATGTAAATGAAATAAAATCCTAGATTTTCTTAGTTACCAAAACTGGAATGAAACAGCTTTTCAGTGGATACCATCACATACAGGAATCTATGGGACTGAAAAGGCAAGCTTTTTAGTCAAGAAAGAAACAAAGATTTCTCTAACAAGTTGTCAAAATCTATCCTAAATCTCAGTTAAAATAATCAGTAATAATAAATGCAATAGAAGCTTTATGAACACTTGAAGACACAAGGGAAAGGAAAGCATGGCTTATACTGCTAGATGATAAGAACTTACTTCCTAAACACCCACAATGAGAAATGGTTGCAGCATTTCAGAAAATGACGGGTCATGACTGTCTTGTGGAACACCTGCACATTATCGAAATCTTCCCCTCACCAAACTGTGTTATATGCATTTTGAATGATTCTTCCGTCACTTCCTCCCCAGGGGGCTCACCTTTCTTTCGTGAGTAGGTGCGTGGCGAGCATGGGGCCCCGAGCTAATGCAGTCTTCCTTCCTTCTTTACTTCCCGGACTGCATTTCCTTTCCCCCTCATCTACTTTCCTATCCTCACTCCTTTCCATCCTCACTCCTTCCCCTCCCCACCAGGGGACTGACAACCTCAGTATTTTAGTCCCCCTATCCCAACAACCCAACCCGTCCGTCACTTCATGGTAGAACATATACCATTATGAACTGGGAGCATGTAAGAACTTGCGAAAGACTGCAATATTGTGATGGGATGTCACATGGTTGGTTGTATTGGGATGTTAGGAGACTAATGACTTTCTTATCAAATGTCTGAGCATAGAATAAATAAATAAAAATGTTTCCACTAAAACCTCAAAAATTATGCCATAGGTTAGCCATAACTGTAAACTCTTTATATTGATATGAGATAGGAGAGAGAGAAATGAAGGTTGAACTGATCTTGCTTCCAGCTTAAAGCAACATGAAACCTAGAATGATTTGAGGTTTCTGAGTGGCAGCAACAATGTTACAGAATGAATTGGAGTTGCAAGAATAATCCTAACCAATTTTTGTTACATTTGTGGTAAACTCATCATGACACATAGGAAGTTAAAATTTAATCCTTCTGTGAGAAAAATGTATCATGAATACTTGGGATTTAAAATTGCTCATGAGGACACCCACTGTACACAACAAATCTGGGCTGCAAATCCTGCCCTGATACCAAATATCACATAATGTTAAGTCACAAGTTCTCATGAACCCTCAGAAAGCTCTACTTCCATGCTGCACATTAACCTAAGTTGGATGAGATCCTTTTTATAAAGAAAGTGAACAATGAAAGTAGAATATTTACTTTCTTAAAACAGAAATTTCTGTGTGTGAGTCAGATAATTTAATGGAGATATTTTAGTGGCCCTCAGATCAGGGAGATTATGAAAGATTTTCACTATTGAGTATGGAAGATACAGAGAGGAATGTCTGGTTAGAATTGAAATCAATGATGATGATGATGATAATAATAATAATAATAATAATAATAAAGTAAAGTAGCCCACAGTATGAAAATACATGAATGAATGCCTTCAACTTCCAGGTGCTTGGTACTCATATGTCAATGAACATGCACTTTGTCAGCTCAAATGGTGATTATTTCCATGCCAACTGTGGAGATTATAATGATGTACAGCGTGAGTGTTTCATTGAGGTATTAGAATAATGGAGGAGAAATACCATGGCTATTGGGATGTAAAAATTCTTGCAAGATAAACTTTCTAGATGAAAATCACACACACAAAAGCTCTTAAAAGTTTTTCTTCCATAAACTGCTGTTAATGTTTGATCGTTATATACATAATTTAGACTTCATCTAAATGTATAATCTATGCAAAAAAAAAAGAAATGAAAGAAAAGAAAAGAAACCACAACAACAACATATTTCAGAAAGTGAAATAGCAATAAATCTTACCCTGACTCAACTAAATGAGTTACATTGCTGAATTCAGTGGACATGAAATATTAAGAATCAGCTTAAACTCCCTTGGTATCAAAAGTAATGCAGACCAGTGTTATTGATTTCATTACAATTCCACCAGAAATAACAAATGGTCATTACAATAATGGAAACTCCTGGTTGGAATTAATAATATAGTAATCCTAATGAACAGCTGGTTAGTGGTCACCGCCAAACTGTGGCCAAAAACAAGGTGGACCACCCTGTGGCACAGCACGCAGTGGAGCACACGCTTGACTTCAATGGCTGCTTCACAACCCAGACCATCTGGATCCTCCCACCCACCACCAGCTTTTCTGAACTGCACAGATGGGAGTTATCCCTACAGTACATTCTCCAATCCTGAAATCATCCAGGCCTCAACCTACAATAACTTCCCTTTTTTCCACACCTTACAGTTCCTAAATCTCTAAACCTTTCCTATTCTGAGTGGTGCGTGCACGCCCATGTATGTCTGTGTCTGTGTGTGTGCGCGCGGCGCATGCGCACACACACACACACACACACACACACACGCATGTGTGCATGCATACATGTGGGTGTGCACGTGTACATGTACGCATTTTTATATCTATATTCACTACCGTCTTTACCATAGGGGCACAGGCCCAGGGCCCCCAGCCTGATGGGGGCCCCGAGAAACTCGTTCCTTTCTCCTAGGCAATGACTTTTATAAAGTGAATTTTTGTCGCACTTATAAAGCCCCAGACGTTGTCTCGAAACGTGTCATATATGGTGTGGCAAGTGACTTGGTTTGCTGTCTGCATCCAAAATCGCAGTTATTATTGTGGGCCTTAGCTACAGAACACACGGCGACACTGTTGTAGTACATCTTGTGGCAGTCTGTTTCAGATGTCTCGAGATGTCAGCGCATACAACCCAGTAGCGGCGACATCAGAGATGCCGACAACATTACAGCTGCTGCACCGTTCTCAGTAGCTGCATGTCGGGCCCGGTGGTCTTGGGGTAAAGTGCGCGACTGGAAACCGAAGAGTCGTGGGTTTGAAACGCTGTCGGTCCTCGGATTTTTTTAAGACTGCACTTCAACCCATCCTTCACCTCTCAATGATGTGAGGATTCGCCAGAAACGACACGTGGTTTGGATTCCACGTTAAGCTGTAGGTCCCCTATCCCCAGTTGGATAACTGGGGTAGGCTAGGGCCCCGGAAGACGCCGAAGTGGCATCCAATTGAAAGATTTGCACCAGGCCAATGAGCCACATGAAATTATTAGTATTATTAGTAGCTGTATGTGGTGCCGTGCTGTGGGAATGCATGAGCGCAGAGTGCAATGGAGGGGGAAGTCCAGCAATTACACATTGTTGTACACTAGAGACGGGCAAACCTGTTCATTTTTGGAACCTAGTTTATTGTGGGACGCTGCTTGTCATGTGGAAGTTGCATGTCAGTCTCTCCAAAAATGTAAGAACTCTTCTTTCTATTCCGCTTTTTTACTGGGGTAAGGAAAAAATCAGCTACCGGCATCTACTTTTCTCCCACTTTCTTGACTCTTCTTATAGTCCCAAGTGAAACCTCACTAGCAGCTTGAACTTTATCAAAGGAACTCTTTTCTGCGATTTTATCCAGTCTTTTATGTCTTTAGACATAGTCTTAGTTACTTTATACACAACATCTTGTGTCTGGTTATGCAGAACCCTTCCTGCACCAACTGGTGGAGACTACAATGCCGTGCTATGTATGACAATTTCTATTTGGCTATTTTTTTTGTTTGGCTTCAGGCAGAGCCCATTTAATCAGATACAAATCATTAACATATGGAAGCAGAAACACATGAACTTCGATAACTAGAAGGATCTGAAGCAGACTGATGCGGCCTCCACTTAGAACAAAGTAATGGACTCCCCCGGTGCTCAGGACAGCATTGCACGTTGGCCAATGCATCCAGTCCTGGTGAATTTGACATTGTTGGAGTTTCTACCTTACGAAGCGATAGTTCGTTATCGGGGTGCTTCGAAGGGCCATTTGATAGTAGGCGATTTACGCGATTATGTTCACTCTGTTTACTTGGCAATGTCTACTTGATATTTATGTAATGTCTTTCAAAAATGTCAAAAAGAACACACATAAGTGGTTCAGGAAAAAGAAAAAAAAACTTGAAGTTCAAAAGGAAACCATCAGCAGACTACCTAAACTTACTTCATTGTTCAAAGAAACTAACAAGCAGAGTGTTTCATCTAACTATCATCTCAAGATATCTTTTAATCTCAAAGCTTGGAAATTAGGCCCATGTTTAATATAGAGGATAACATTTGTGTTTCGAGTTCATCAGTTCCACTTACAACTGCATATACATCTCAAGCAACTTGGATTCACCAGACAGAAGTATGCTAGAAAACAAATCTCATGACCCTGGTAAGTACTGTGATGAAATTTTAACGGAAGAAGTCTGAGATATTTGGATACACAAAGGCCCAGAGTTTTTCCAAAACAAAAGTAGCGACTTCTCAGAAACCACTACACATTTTGCTGTTTCCACTCGCAAATTGACGAATGGTGAGTGAGTGGAAAGAAAGTGGCTTCTGTTTTCACCATCCATTAAATATGTGTACTGTTATTGTTGCCTCTATTCAGCAACATTGTCAGCAATAATTTCAGTTGTTCCAGGGGATAAAAAGATTGGAAGCGTATAAACAACTTATTAAAGGAGCTTGAGAACAGTTTACAGCACAGGAAATCAATGATCAGTATTGTTGCAAGAAGCAAAATTGTTGGATGAGTTGATACTGGTTTTCTTTCCCAGTTTATTGCTGAGGACAACTATTGGAGGAGCATATTGAAAAGAATTGTTGCAGTTGTGAAATTCTTGGAGAGAAGGGAACTAGGGTTTCGTGGAGGAAATGATATTTTGGGGTCTGAAAACAATGTAAATGCTTAGAATTAATAAGCGAATTTGATCCTTTTCTTGCTGAACATATACAAAAGTATGGCAATTGTGGCAAAAGAAATGCTTCATATTTGTCTGGGACAGATAGTGTTAACGACAATTGTCAACGAATTAAAAGCAGCCAAGTACTATTCAATAACCGTGGATTCCTCGCGATATCTCTCCCATGTTGACCAGCTAACTTTCACCGTTGGGTACGTAAAAGGTGGCCAGCCTGTTAGATGATTTCCTGCGGAGGAGCATAGTGCTCAAAGTATAGAAGATACTGTTATTAAGTTTTTGGATAGCTTTGACATTTCAATAAAAGATTGGCATGGACAGAGCTATGATAATACAGCAAATATGGCTGGAAAGTATTCAGGTCTTCGGGCAGGAATAAAACAAAAATGTGAATTTGCTATTTTTCTACCATGTGCTACTCATTCACTAAATTTAGTAGGTGTTCAAGTGGCTGCATGTATTTCTGAAGCAGTAGCATACTTCCAGTTTGTCCAAAAATTGTTCACCTTTTTTTTCTGCTTCGAACAATCGCTGGAAAGTTTTGAAATAATGTTTAGGGGCAAATAAAGTTCTGAAGTCCCTCTCTGAAACCTGACACACTTAACGCTTTGCATAATGGCTGCTGTGATATTTTTGAAGCTTTAAAGTCAATTAATAGCAACACTGATCAGCCAGTGGAAACAAGAAATAAGGCTCAAAGTCTTTGCAAGAAAATTCTAAACCTCGAGACCATTCTCCTAACGGAGATATGGGATGACCTTTTGAGAACTGTCAACAACACAAATGTAACTTTACAGAGTAGTACCGACACATGGACGTTGCAACAAAACTTTTTGCATCTATTTACGATTTCATCAGTTTTGCACACAGTAGATACAATCAGTATGAATCTTCAGCCAAAGCCAAAGCCAGGTTCTGACTATAAGGGTAATTCCCAAAGGACGAGAATTTGCAGCAAGCACATCACTTTTTCCGAAGATTCGTCGGAGACTACCCAAATGAGTGCCAAAGAAAACTTTCGTGTAGAAGTTTTTCTGCCTATAATTGAAACATTGGATTCCAGTTTGAAGCATACGAGAAAGTTAGCAAACATTTTAGTTTCCTTTCTTAGTTCAAACAAATCGATTCTGAACAGTCGAGAACCAGGTGCAAAGAACTTGCATAATTTTATCATGCAGATGTTAATGCTGATGGGCTCATTTCAGAATGGTTTCATTTAAAACAATATTTTAAAAAATTCCAGATGAATCTCCAGAGCTAAGTATATGATCCTTACATTCTTTAATAAAGGCAGACAAAATAAAAGAAACCTTTATGAATGTAGAAGTTGCTACTCATATATTTCTTTGTCTAATGGTAACCAATTGTAGTGGAGACCGTTCATTTTCCCAGTTAAAGAGAATCAAAAATCAATTACGAACGACCATGCTACAGGAAAGACTTACTAATTTGTCAACAGTTGGACTTTGAAAACATAATAGAAGATTTTGCATTTCAGAATTCCAGAAAGAAACCTTTAACGGCAACACATGATCATTTTGCAAAACAGTAATCACTAGTATTTTATTTGTGTATTTCTAACCATAACAACCAATAAATTCAGAAAAAAATGTACATCATTCTGATGACTTCATTCAAAGGAAAATTCTGGTTTGTTGTAGGGTCTCCTAATCTGTGTGCCAGTTATCTACATTGAAAGAGAGACACTTCAAAAATTGTATATTTTGTATTCTGTAAATCTTTAAAGAAATCATTAATTTTAAAGAAAGATTAATTTGTGGAACTAATCATTAGTATTTGGTTTGTACTCTTTTAACCAATTAAGTCATTAAATAAATTTACACAATTCTGATGCATTCATTTAGTTTTTTTAAGGGGCCCAAAACACTGAGTGCCCAGGGGGCCCTGCTTGGCTTAAGACGGCCCTGTCTGTATTTATTTTATTTTCCTCCCCTCACCTACCTCCCCACTCTACTCCTAAGCTACATCTTGTTACTTCCATCTAGCCAGTGCTGTACCCATCCTCACCACTGTGACACAAGCTTCCTATCCCCCTCCCCTATTTACACACTGCAGAGTGTGATTTGAAGTGCGGCAGCTGAAGGTGATGGTTGTATGCCTGTGTTGTGTGCCTGTGTGATTGCATGAATGTTCTATTTTCTGAAGAGGGCCATGACCAATAGCTGAAAGTGTTGTATGTGTGTGTCTTTTGTATGTGCCTGATGCAGCTCGGCACCACGTCTTTGCAGTGAGTTGTAAACTGTCCTTATTACTATATTACAAATGGTTATTATAGTATTACTTTCATAGACTCAAAAGTAAGAGAAGAATAAATCTTGCTACTTATTGAAATGTGCTTTCATCTGTTAGATTTTGCTGTGTCTGATAGTAATAATCACTTACATGACAACAAGTGATGCATCATGGGAATGTTTTAATAGCATTTCACGCAGTCTGAGTTGGCGATAAGTT
Organism: Locusta migratoria; assembly: GCA_026315105.1. NCBI lineage: Eukaryota > Metazoa > Arthropoda > Insecta > Orthoptera > Acrididae > Locusta > Locusta migratoria. The sequence continues at coordinate 140,569,068 of CM048749.1, read as the reverse complement.
TTTTCTTCTTGTGCTGCTAAGTCCTCTTCTGTCAGGCCACTGTGAGTTGCTGCAACAAGTTTAAAAAAAAAAAAAAAAAAAAAAAAAAAAAAAAAAAAAAAAAAAAAAAAAAAAAAAAAAAAAAGAGAGAGAGAGATATTATACAAAGTAAAAATAGTTAGAGGTTACAAGTTAATGATGGCAAGTAGTATAAACATAGATTAAGCACAAAGAGGTTTGCCTTGTTGAGAAAAATTAATTTGAAGTTACTGTTCTGCTTTAACAAGGCTTCAGTTATGATATATCCGGTTTCCTTACAAATGGTTACATTTGTGAGAATTTGCTATTTATATATTATTTAGCAATTTATAATGGCTGAAGTGAAATTAGTTGAAAATGAAAATTTAACTATTTGATATTTCTAGAACTGTGGTTTCCAAACTGTGAGTTGTGTTATCTATTCTGGTGGGTCACCACATTAGCTTAATTTATTTTATGGACTTAAAAAAGTGAAAATATGTTTTATAAGACGTAGTACTTACATGAAATGATTCCATGCCCTTAAAGAAAAGTCACACTTCCTTATTTCGAATGATAATTATTATGGACTACTGTTGTAAGTTTAAAGTTTTTATGCATTAATATTTCATGTTTCTCTAAGTGAATCTTGATTTTTTTTAGTAGTTTTACTTAGTACTTGTTCTTATTTTAGTAGTTGCTTTCCAAGAATTAACAATGAATTGTTATAGGTAAGAAATTTGTTTTGTTAAAAAGCTAAAATTTTCAGCCACCATGTAAGACTTTCTGATCTAACTCAGACTATGTGTTTAGCATTGTGTGGAACTGGGCAATTCATAGAGAGAGGTTAAAAAGTATTGTCTTTAGGTTACATCATGGTGAAACCTTAATGCTGTGGGTGAAGAAAAAAATGTATTATGAATGGGCACAGTTGTGATACTAGATGGGTGATATATTGTGTTTATGTTATATTGATGCAATAAGATGTTTAATCACTGAAGTGAGGTACTAGGGTGCTCTTACACTGAGCAGCTAATGGAGTAGAGACAGATTGTGCTAGTCCTCTAACAGGTCTGGCTGCAACCATCCTAACAGGGCAAATGAAGCACAAATATGGCCATCAAATAATATTACAGGTGTAAAGCACAAAACATTCCTGGTTAAATCTGTCTTGTGTTTTCACTACTCGAGCCAAATTCAATTACATATCAGTAATGAAAGTTCTCAAGAACAAGTGATTGTGTAAGTTTGCATTTCATATACCATGTAGAGATATATTGAAACATTCTGAAGGCATAGAAGCAAAAGGTAGTCTTTTTGCACACAGTGACAAATCTGCTCATTTTAAACAATAATTGAAAATTACACCTAAGTTCTTCCCTGCTTTCTGGTATAGTATTGGGTGGAAATGAAGTTGAATGAGAAGCAACTAGTTAATGAGAAGCAACTAGTTACAGAATTCTTAATAAATTCTGTTGAGATGCTAAGAATACTTGTGACCTTTTTGCATTGAATTGTAGCCTCAGGTTTTTTACCTGTGTTACCGATTGAGATTATATCTTCAGCTCTGGTAATTAGGTGAGCTGGCAGCCATTGGCATAGGAAGACAAAACTGATGAAATATCATAGGCATATAAAGAAGAACAAAAGTGGGCCTAAAAACTCCTGAGAGAACATGTTTCCAAAATTATTTTTCATTCCCACAGCTAACAATTTGCTGTTTGTTTTGAAGTAACTTTCAAACTTCTTTAGCTGCACAGTCTGAGAAATTTAGCTTTCACATTGTATGGCGCAATGTGTGAAATTTTTATAGTGTGAGTATAGTGGCCTCACAGTTGTCCATGGTAGTTAGTTTCAGGTCATCAGCTACCTTGATTAGTGCAGTGTTTGTGCTATGGTGTTAATGAAGCTGTGTTAATATTTGTCAAACAAGTTTAATTTTTACAAGTGTTCTGTAATTTGGTTATGAAGTATTTGTTTCAGGGCTTTGAAAATGACAGGTAATGTGTTCATTAGTTGAAAACCACAAGGCAGTTACGGTTTTTTGATCTTACAGATAGGTCAAACTATGCTTCTTTTGCACAAAGTGAGATGTATTCCTCTCTTGACAGAAAAAAATAAATATGTTTGACAAAACAGACCGTATTACGCTATTGATGACATTATTTATTAAGTTTATGCTCACTGTCTATCACCATGGAAGCAGTGGTTGTCCGGGGTGGGGCTGTGGAGAGAGACAGAGAGGGGGGGGGGGGCAAGAAAAAAGAAAGGGATAGGGATCAATCCTATCAATATGAGTAAAGGTGCAGACCTCCCCCCATGACACTGTATGAAAGAGATTCTCATTGTTGCTTTTATTCGTGTATTTATATTCATGAATTTTAGGTGGAAAATGTTGTGGTTAATTGTGTACTTAAGGGGATTCTTGTGAGCTTTTGTTCCTTGCCTTATGGGGTTGATTGGTGCAGTGAAAAATTCCTTCAGTTTATCGATTGAGCCTTGAAAAACAACTTCAATTTTGCCTTTCTAAGAGGCAAACTATGGAAATTCAGATCACATGTGTCATTTTTCTGCATACCAATGAACAATTATGACTGATTTTGGGATTGTGGACACATTTATTTATTCTCTGACATTGATTTCTGTATTATTTGTAACATTCAGGTTTTGGACTTGCCTTGAACTGTTTATGAACACTACCTCCATTGTTCATAATCGCTGTAGTTGTGTTGTTGGCCATGGAGCATCGGGTTATCTTACAGGGACTGTATGTACAGGGGCATATTTTGTAAGAACAAAAGCCAAATCTTAGAAAAGATGAATAAGATAGTCATTTTAGAAGATCTTTAAGAGTAAAATAAAGAGCTGTAGAAAATATTTTGAGAAACAAATACATACCTTTAAGTCCTTCAATTAATTTTTCAAAGAATGCCAATGTATCTGGTTGTGGTTTTTCTGTGATTCCAGTGACCATTGTGAGACTGGAATACTCAATACGGAACTTTGTCAGCAAGTTTGCCATACTGAAATGCAAGATATAAATAATGCTTTTAGTTTCTGGTGACTGTTTTATAACAAGGATGTAACTCACTGAAATAAAATATTGTGAAATTTTCATATTACATATTTCCATAGAAAAATGCTAAAAATGGACAAAATAATAACACTGTGTTATAATGCTTAAGTTATAATGGTTAAGTATTAACTGTTTTGTGTGAAAATTAACTTTCATTAGTTGGCATAAGGTTCTGTATTGTTTGTCAACAAACATCAACATGAAATTGTGAGGACTGATTGACCTCCACGTTGACAATAGAGGACTTTCAATTTTATATCTTTACGACCGGCGTCTTTGTGAGGCACCTTCTCTGTCTCCACTGGCCATATTCTAACCAGTGCTGAATTATCTGCTCTAGTGTGAACAATAAAGTGTTTGTTAGATTGAATAAATCTGGAGCTAAAACCCCACTTGATTCCCCATACTGATGACTCCGAGTCTGAAGTGCACTGTCATACTGCATATGTTGTGCTGTCAAGCATTTTTTGTGTAAATTTCACCTGTGAAATACGGGAGTCATTGTCTCACCAACCGCCACAATGACTACACCAGTCTGACCTCCACTGGGACTTTACCATGCACCAGTTTTGTTGCCTCAAGCTCAGCGCATGCCAACTTCCTCCAGTTATTCACCTTTTCATTCTCAGAACAAACTATCACAGGACATGTTCACCATGCCGAGTGCTCTGTGTGGCGCCAGGAACTTCTTCTGTGAAGTGTTAACTTTGTTCCACACCACATCTCATTTGCTCAAAATGCTCAAAACTTGCAGGGCGTGAACTTCTCAAACTTACAAAATTTGAATTTCAGACCGGCAACCGCTCCGCCGATTGTGTTAGTGTATCCTTCTGCCGACCACATGCTCTGCCAATTAGGTGTGGTTTCCTCAAATTATTCCAACTTTTCTGGTGCTTCTGGACTTAGTCTCTCTTCTGAAGGCACCCTCACAGCTTTTTCCTCAATTTCTCAATTTAATTATGGTCAGTTTTCTCATGCCTCGGGTGCTCCTTTTTTCGCCTGTGCAACTGACTTGGACAATGCAAGTGTTGTGTCGGCTAGCTTTGTGAAATCTACACTGCTGAGTATGTTTAGTGATTGTCTGATTATGTTGCCTGCCCTGTCATTTGAAGTTGAAATTTTCTCAAGGTGCTGGTGTCTCCCATATGCTACTCACATCATGTGATGCACCTGCCACTCTGCAAGTGCAACAGTCAGTCCCGCCATATCACATGGCTGTCACACAAGAACAGTTTTGGCCACATTTGTCATGCATCTGCCTGTTTTCATGGCACACACTGGTGCCTTGGCTGTGTTGAGCTTCCAAATAGTCACGGCTCTTTCTTCCGTGGCTCGCTCGCTCGCTTTTGAGATCCTGCCAGGGACGTCTGCCACACCGGGTTCCTTCACGATGCTTCAGCATGTGTACATCAACTCTTAGGCTAAGGTACTGGATGCACCACCATCTTCGCCTCCTGGATTCCTTCCTAAACTGCTGCTTTTCTCCTTTCAGGCTCCTACTACTTGATTTGCCGTCACTGAGTAAATCTTTGACCATTCCTCACTCAATGATAAGGCATGATTTCTGTTCCTAATCACTCATCTCCATGAACTTGTTGATCTGATCTGTGACCTAGTGATCTCTCCCCCTTCTGCTGATTGGTATTCCATTGCCAGAAAGACTATCCTTGAGAGGGTCACTCACACTCCCAAAGACACGATCAGGCACATCATCCATGTAGAACACCAGAGCAAGAAGAAACCATCTCAAGTATGGTGCTGACTCTGCCTGCTATTCAATGAACATGATATGCCTGACTCCACTCTCATGGCTGTTTCATCTAGTAAACTTCTACTCGCGATACAGACAGCCCTCACCTATAACTTTCTTCCGCCTATGAGCAAATGCATCCACATCGCTGACAGGGTGTATGAAGCTCATCTTTGCGACATTTGTCAGTCACCTTTAATTACGGCCCTTAAAGTGGAGATGGGCAGTTTTAAGCATGGACTGGAAAGTTTAATGAAAGTGAAAAGTAATCAGAAATAGGAATTGTAACAACGGAGAGGAGCCACAATAAAGTAGTATTAGAAAGTTATCTCCATTACCTCAGATAAGAAAATGCCTCCAGTAGATGTTGGTGCAGCTAAGTCACAATAGGAAAATAGTGGCTTCAGTAGACATGCGAAATATGGTAAAAGTCCTGCTGCTATTTAATAATCATGGAAGAATTAAAAAAAAATGTAATAGGTTGCAGACTTCTTCAGGTCAAATCAATGTCTTAGAAATGAAATACTGGATAAATATTATGTATGCAAATGTTTTGGAAAGGATAACGATTTTATGGTAGTGTGTGGGTGATAAACCTGAATTGGCAAGGATGAGATATACAATACTGAGAGACCTTGTTAAGGCATTATCATTAACTGCAACTAAACAGGTCCATGAGTCAGGACAATGTAATGCCAGATTGATGGCTTCTCTGTCAACATGTGATGATTCTTAATGTCTTAAGAATCAGAATGTGGTATTTTACAATTTATGTTGTACATTTCAATAGAATATAGGAATTATAACCGAGTCTTTAACTTTAGAATGCATGGGCAGTGTGTGTGTGTGTGTGTGTGTGTGTGTGTGTGTGTGTGTGTGTGCGCGCGCGTGCGTGCGCACGCAATTTGTTGGGGGGGGGAGAGGGGGAGGGGGGAGGGAAGGATAAATGAAGAAAACCTGACAGACCCAAGTCAGCAGTTTATCTACATTCTATAATAAGTAAGACATAAGTTTTTGACACTAGTGGCAAAAACACATAATTTACAGTTCATTATTATTTAAATTTACCATTTTTTGAAAATAATTTTGTATCCCTCTGAAAAGAAAATTATTCAGCACTTAAAAAATATCCATGAAATTATGTCTTTTTATTTTATTATTGAAAGTTCACTTTCTTAGAAGGAAAGGAAGATTTGTGTTTAATGCCCCATCGACAGCGTGGTCATTAGAGGCGGAGCTTACGCTCAGGTTGTTGGGTAATGATGGTGAATGAAAGTGGCCGTGCCCTTTGAAAGGGACCATCCCAGAATTTGCCTGGAGAGATGTAGGGAAATCACAGCAAACCTAAATCTGGACTGCCAGAGGTGGATTTGAACCACCATCCTCCCAAATGCTAGTCCAGTGAGTTACCACTGTGCCACCTCACTCGGTTTTCACTTTCTTAGAAGTTTTTAATTTAAGATTACTACATATATTATAATATATTTAATAGTTTAGCGGATAGTATGATACAATAAAAATGATTGTCACTCATTATGATATTCATGTTATTGCTCTGTATTTTATGCAGTCTTCATCTGTTGTGGTCTTCAGTTGAGAGACTGGTTTGATGTAGCTCTCCACAATACCCAATCCTGAGCAAGCCTCTTCAACTCCACATAAGAACGGCAACCTACATCTGTCTGAATCTGCTTATTGTATCCAACTCTTGGTCCTCTGCGATTTTTACCCCACACACTTCCCTCTAACGCTAAATTCACAATTCCTTGATGTCTAAGAATGTGTCCCATCAATCAATCCCTTCTTTTAGTCAACGTATGCCTAAAATTCCTTTGCTCCCCACACGATCCACCCACCTAATCTTCAGCATCCTTCTGTAGCACCACATAAATTTGCTGCAGAGGGGTTCAAATTACTAAAGCAGGTGGGTTCAGATAGTGTAATGAGCAGGTGGTGCCATACAACAAAACATAACTTACCCAAAGCTATGGCATAGAGAGCCATAGGAAGGTTGGAAGCAGGGCATAGTGAGGTAGCTGCAGCTATTTGAGTGTCCCAAAGTGTAATTTCCAGGACCTGGACATGATTTCAGAAAACAGGAACCATTAAAAGAAGGCACTGTCAAGATCATCCACAGGTAACATCAGCCAAGAGATGACCATTATGTCTGATTAACAGTCTGTCAAGACAAGAGGCTAAATGCAACTCAGCTGCAATGCACCATCCAGACAGCATCAGGGTGTGCAATTTCAACACAAAAAGTCCAAAACTGCCTTCAAGAATATGACTTCTACACACGGAAGCCTGTGGTGTGTGTCCCATTGAAACCACAACACAGTGTAGCATGCAGAAACTGGGAGGAGGAGGAACAGGATTGGAGTCGTAATGAATGGCGCTGGGTGCTGTTCACAGAAAGAGTCAAGATTTTGTGTTTAGTCAGACAATCACTGTTCCCTCATCTATAGAGAATATTTAACTCAGAACAATCCTACTTATGTGCAGGAAACATGACCACATCATGGTGGTGGACGAATGGTGTGGGCAGGAGTCAGTATTGGCAGACATACAGACCTCTATGTCAATTGTAATTGTGATTTAACTGCTCACAGGTATAAAGACAAGTTCCTTTGACCTTTTGACATGTTCTATGCAGGTGCCATAGGAGATGGGTTCCTTATGGTGGACGGTAATGCTCGTCGCCACAGAGCTGCTCTGGTGGACAACATGCTTGAAGCTGAGGGAATTGAACAAATGGAGTGGCCAGCTTGTTCACCAGACAGAAGCCATTTAAGCATGTCTGGGATGCACTTGGCAGATGCAATGCAGCCAGACCAGCACCTCCCTTAACAGTTGCAAAGCTGGATATTGCACTCATGGAAGTAAGGCCAAATATCCCTCAAGAGTTGATTGATAACCTCATATTGTCCATGCAACTCATGGGTGCAACTGTACTGGTCATCTGAGGTGATCACACATCATAAAAGACATAAATGAGAATGACTTTTTACTATTACAGTAGCTCCTTGGTGCCTTGCTCTAAGTAAATGCCCTGCAAACCTCAAGTAAAGCATTGAGACAACAAAATATTGTACTGAATCACATACAAATTACAATTGTAACCACTGTCCGAATAAAATATGTTACCATTTGTATATTGTGTGTGATATCTCACCTGATCTTCTAATTCTTTTGAGCAGTGTACAAAAGACCAAAAAATTCCTGGAACTGGAACAACTAAACCACATTCTAGTCCATCCCAATGGCAACTCTAATGTCCCCCTGTCACAGGGATCATATTCCTGTGGAATGCCCTAAGCCTATCCCACCCAACAGGGTTTTGTATTCCAGTCCTGTCACATGATTGTACTGCCATATCAAAGCCTGGGATACCCATGAAAGCAGCCATGTGATTTATCTGCTGTGATGTAAACACTGCACAGCTTTTTAAACTGGCGTGACTACTAACTACCTGTCCATTAGAATGAATGAATGGCCACTATCAAACTGTGGCCAGAAACAAGGTAGATCACACTATGGCATCTCTAACATGCATGATTTCAATAGCTGCTTCACAACCCGGGTTATCTGGATCGCCCTTCTCCCCACTGCACCAGCTTTTCTAATCCGCATAGATGGGAGTCAACCTTACTGCACAGTCTCCAGTCTGGAAATTATCCAGGCATCAACCTATGGTAAACTAGTGTGACAAATGGAAGCTTGGGTCTGGCTGGGGAGTGTGTTTGGAAGGCCAAGTCAGAATTTGCAAATTGTGAATGAATAATCGATTGTTGAATTTCATAATCTATATTTCCCCAAGTTAATGTCCACTATACCCAACACATTTCTCTTTTATTGTGTATTGCATATGAGTGTTTGTGTGTTTTGTTCTGCTTCCCTCTCCTCTCCAACTACATTCCTAAGTTGCATCTCTTTCTGTCCATCTAGTATCTACATACTCTATAAGGCAGCACTATATCCATTCCCACCATTGCCTTACATCCTTCCTATTCCCCCCCCCCTCCCCCTCATCCTCCACACCCCACCCACATCCCATCAGAGCATAGTATTACTCAAATTCAGCAGCCGGAGATGACGGTTGTTTGTTAAGTATGCCTGAGTGATGGAGGATGACTGATGAGTTGTTTGTGCATGAGTGTCTTTTTTATGTTCCTGTCATGGCTTCTTATTATTATTTCTGATAGAAACTGATGGTTACATGCAGAAGCTTGTCCAAGTTTACATTCAACAAGCAACATGGCCAAGAAATTAGATGGCTATGTAGAATATATAAAAGCATAAAATTGCTAAGAAATGGAAAATATTGAAACAACTTGCTCATAATTGAAACTAACCTAATTGAGTAATTCATTAGTTTTCCAAAGTGATTGCTCAGGTTTTCCCATTGTGATTTATTAATTGTGTTTCATTTTAATTTATGGAGACAACAACTTGATGCAACATTCAGAAACAGACTATTGTGAATTAGAGTAATTCAAGTGAACTCTTAAAAAACGTTCATCTTCATGACCTAGGTCGTTAATTACCTTTCCCTTCCTTTCTTCCCTTCTCTCCTACCTGATGAAGGAACTGTGTTCTGAAAGCTTGTCCTTTTTGTCCCCTTTTTTTCTGTTTCTTCATTTGTGTTACTATCGGATGTACAGCACAAAGATAAGTACTGGCCAGCCATTCTATATCGTTTCAACAATACTTATCATCTCTGAGGAGAATTTTCATCATTAATCGAAAAAATGAGTTTTCTTTAAAATTATTGAACATTTTTGAAGTAGTGAACATTAAAATGCTGGCAGGCAAGGGAGATATGTAGCAGTAATTTAGGAAGTAATTTAAGCACTGTTGAGACTAATGCAATTGTGAATTGCCATGCAGAGGATGCAAGTTTGATTCCTGATACTCCCATAGATTCTCCCTTACTAGGTGGACTAGAATGGGCTGCACACAACCTCATGAGGCTGACTGAGGAGCTACTTGACTGAGTAGTAGTGGTTAAAAGTCAAGAAACCTGTCGATGGCTGAGAGAGCAGTATGTGGCTTAGATGCTGCTTGATACTGCATCTAATGATGTCATTAGCAGTGGATGACACAGTGGTTAGTCAGACCCAATTGGTCCAACTAGGTCAGAACATAGAACCTTATAATTATAAATTAGGGCAATGTGACTTGCTTTTTCTCCATGAACATAAAAAAACTATTACACATAATTTGGTTTCTTTTGTGCATCCTTGTATTTTCAGCAGGAAAACTTTCAAATCCACCATCCAAAACTCAGTAATTGATTCAGTATTCATCTAGTAATCTTTTACAGAAATGTCCTGTAGACACATATTTTCTAGCAATAATATTCAACACCTGCTACAATAAGCTTGTATAAAACATACACAGAATAAATAAATAATAACCTGTTGTAAAGATACCTACTTCTTTTGCTCAAGGTCAAGGTCATTTTTGTGATTAGCAAGTGCAAACACTCTCAACCTGCAACTGGACCAGTTGCTTCTTGTGCTGAGTATGTATGGTAGCAGGATTGTAAGACCTAAGAAGAAGAATGAAAATTTTATTAAAAATCTAAGCAACTCTAGTTTTCAAAATATCATTAACTTCCATTCATTAAGTATTCTTGAAAGAAGAAATTTATTGAAAAAAGATATGAATGAAAGAAAATCTAAATTATGAAGAATATCCTTAAAATCTAGTCTCTGGAGCATGGAATTTTAAAATCTGAAGGAAGACAGAAAATGAAAGTTTCCTTTTGGTTTGGGAGGAATAGTGGTACAGACTTAAGAGAATGCTGCATGTTGTGATAGACAGGTTGGGTGGAGAAAGAGAGAGAGGAGGGAGGAGGGGAGTGATGCATCTGGGCAAACAATTTGTTTTGAGGGGAAATCAGAATGTGATCTGCACTATTATTCAATATCTTTGAAACAACATCCAACTTACCTCCATCATCATAAAGCCACCATACATCAATTGTCCCCTTGGGTTGCTTTATGTCAAATTTGGTCATACTGGTGAGAAGATCAAGTGGGATTTCCTTACCACTGTCTGCCCTAAAACAAATGCATTGGTTTATAATTGTTTCAGAAACAAGAGCATAATGTTAATACCTAAAACACCATTTCCAGATTATTGAGAATAAATCAACTGTTGATGGAGCAGTCCGTTAACAGTTAAAAGATTTCACCAATGAAACATAAATCCCTGGTTTCAGACTATGATATAAGATTAGATTTTTCAACAAGTGGATTAAGAGGTTGATGAACAAGGTATGAATATTACACTGAGTGCCCTTATGTCATCAATGCCTTTAGTTCATTAAAATGCAATAAAACCTTCTAGTTTTCTTCTTACATTCATTCATATTGCGGGATGAATGACGTCTGTAGTTTGTCCCTTCAAAAGACAAACCAAAGAAACAATTCACATTGTGCCCATGACATTTTTGAAGGCATTATATAAATTGATCTAGCAGCATTTTACTTTCAATATAGTGTGAAATAAAAAAAAATAAAAAAAATAAAATAATAAAAAAAAAAAAAAAAAAAAAAAAGGCAGCCACTTAGCTAAAGTGAATCAAAGTATGGAATACAGCAACAGACAACAGAAAACTACATTCATGCAAGCTTTTAAGCATTTAGTTTTTCTTCTGGCAGTTGCACATACAGTTATACACACAACCAGTGGAAACCCCATCTAGGAATTAAATAATAATAATAATAATAATAATAATAATAATAATAATAATAATAATAATAATAATAAACTTTTGGAAGAATTTACAAAAAATCTGAGGAGATTGTGCTTTAACTAAATTTTACTAAACTGAAAATGAAATTTAATTGCTTGTAACTTTCTTGCCTTTAACATTTTTCTTATTTTATTCATTGTATCATTATTTCTTAGTTTCCTCGTCCTCTTTTTCATCATCCTTCCTCCTCCCATCAGCCCCATCCACCATCAGCCAGCCAGCCTGCTAGCTGACACCCACATGTACACTCATGTGGCAACAGCAAGCTTTCAGTCTTGAGTTCATGTGCTACAACCAAAGTATATATTTGAAAGGTACTGTGAATGCTGTATATATTAAGGCTTTCCTGGCGGGATGTTGTAATCTTGGAGAATCGGGTTTCTGCTGGTAATCTGCGTCATACTAGCACAATATTTCTATCACATTAGTCGCGACCTTCATCAGGTGCTTCCTGAAGCTGAATCCAGTGTGGAACGCATCCAGTATTTATGCCTGTCTGCAGTGGCTAGGCGTTCTGCCATTGGTCAGCACTGTGGGAGGCACTCCATCTGACGTCTGCGTCGGCCACTAGCCGCAATACTAGCATTTACGAGGTGTGGCTGTTCCGCCTGCTGAGTGCATGCTTTTTGGCTCTTGTCAGTTAATAATTTTGTAATTGTATGCTCTGTTCCACCTTCAAGTTGTACTGGGCGTTCAATCTGCTGATTGCCGTCATCTAAGCTTACTTGTGCACTATACTGTTCTGTTACTGTAGCCGGCCGGGTCAAGTGCTCCCTATGAGGTCCGCACCTGCTAGCAGCGCCTGCTGCATCGCTCTCTGGCTCCTGGTGTTGGAAATGCCATTTATTCTCTAAGTGACCGTCTTCTGGTGCTTCATTTGTTGTCTGATTGAGCACCATTTGTTCAGCCTGTGTTTTTTGGGCTGACTTATTCATTCTGTCATATGCAGAATTATTGCTCTCACAGGTGGGCTGTTGCCTCCGTTGCATCTTTAGGAGATCAAATTCTGGATTCCAGGTGGAACTAAGCTGATATCCTGTGTCACGGTTGATAAGATTTTACGTGACCTTTATTTCAATGGATTCTTTGATAACACTATCCCAGTATCTGGGAGTTTGTGCCAGAATCTTGACATCATCGTAATTCATCAAATGATTTAATTCTGCACACTGCTCTGCTATAGCTGACTTGGAAGCTTGTTTGAGTCTGGTATGTCTATAATGTTGCTTACATTTGATGTCGACGGTCCTGGTTGTTTGGCCAATGTATGACATACCACACTGGCATGGTATGTGGTAGATTTTTGGCTTCTGTAGGCCCAGATCATCCTTTACACTTAGTAAGAGAGCCTTAATCTTGGGTGGTGGGCAGAATATGCTTTTAACATTATGCTTGCAAAGTATTCTGCTGATTTTCACAGATATTGGTCTGGCATATGGCAAAAAGGCAACCATCTTCGTTTCTTCTCGTATTTCTATTTGCATCCTCTGTTAGAGAAACAGGGCACAGCACCTTCTCAATGTCTCTTCCTGTAGAAGACAGACTGAAGGTGTTCCAGCTTCTTTGTCAGGTTGTCTGGGTCTCAGAGACTGTGTGCCCAATGAACCAGAGTTTTGAGTACTCCAATCTTTTGCACTGGGTGGTGGCAGCTACTTGCTTGCAGGTACAGATCGGTGTGAGTTAGTTTCCTGTAAATACTATGACCGAAAGTGCCATCTGCCTTCCTCTGGACAAGAACATCTAAGAATGAAAGTTGTCCATTCTTTTCCATTTCCATAGTAAATTTTATGTTTGGGTGGCGAGAGTTTAGATGGTCTAAAAATCCCAGGAGCTTCTTCTTACCATGGAGCCAGATCACAAAGATATCATCCACTTATCTGTAAAAGCACTTGGGTTGATCTGGGGCTGAAGCCAGTGCATCATCTTCAAATTTTTCCATGAAGAGGTTCGCCACTACCGGTGAGAGTGGGCTGCCCATAGCTACCCCTTATGTTTGTTTGTAGAATTGACCTCCATAAAGGAAGTAAGTTGAGGTTAACACATGCCAGAATACGTCCAGGAGAGTGCCATCAAACTTTTTTCCAATCAGCTCCAGAGATTCATTTAGTGGCACCTTGGTGGACAAGGAAACTACGTTGAAACTAACCATAATGTTGGACTCTGTGATGTGCTGCTGCTTCAGACGATGTAAGAAATCTTCAGAGTTGCATATGTGATGTCCACATTAACCGACGTATGGTGAGAGCATCATCTTCGGGTTCTGAGCAAGGGGATAGGTGGCAGCCCCAATGTTGCTGACTTTTGGCCACAAAGGGATCATCTCTTTGTGCATTTTCGGCAGTCCATAAAGCCTAGGTGGTAATGGAGCTTTTCGTCTGCTTCACGACTTTCTCTGGTATGTCGGTTTCCTTTAGAAAGGCCCTGGTCTTCCTGTTCACTTTTTCAGTTGGTTCCCTTTCTATCAGTCTGTATGCGGGTTCATCCAGAAGTTGTCAAATTTTACTGTCGTAGTCTACCTTCAGTAGGATGACAGTAGCATTTCCTTTATCTGCTGGTAATACGACAATGCTTTCATCTTCTCAGAGCTGTCTCTCCTCACTTGTGATGTTAGATTTAGGCAGCTTCGTCCTGGTGAGCACTCTGCACGTATCTCGTTGGACTTCTTCAGCTTCACATGGAGGTAGTTTGACAGCCACTTCCTCCACTGCACTGATGAAGGCAGCAACAGGAATATTTCTGCAGGTCACAGCGAAGTTAAGACCCTTGCTAAGAACATTCTCTGTGGTCTCGTCGAATTGCTTCTCACTGAGGTTAACAACCATTCGAATATTCTGATTCTGCCTCATCTTGTTGTTGAGATGGTCAAACTTGGTGAGTTGACGTGCCACTTATTTCTTCTTCAGGAATTCTGCTAGAGACCATGAAGTACCATCCACCAGGTTCCAGTAACGCAATCAAAATATCGTGCTAGTACGACGTGGATTACCGGCAGAAACCCGATTCTCCAAGATGACAGTGTGAATGCTGTTTTCTATTACATATTACTGTGCTCCATGTCCGCCTCCGTAGTCCAGTGGACAGCGTGGTTGGTTGCCACGCAGGGGGCCCGGGTTCGATTCCCGGTCGGGTAGGAGATTTTCTCCACTCGGGGACTGGGTGTTGTGTCGTCCTCATCATCATTCCATCATCATTGAGACGCAAGTCGCCGAAGTGGCGTCAGATAAAGAGACTTGCACCAGGCAGGCTGAACGACCCCAGTTGGGGTCTAACAGTCATAAATGCCACACGATCATCATCACTGTGCTCCATAGATCAACCAACTTTGGGTGAGTGGTTGCTTTTCCCTTACTGAATTACTTTCTACATCAGTATTCCATTAAGTTATATCTAATTGATATTTATTGGCCTGCCGCTACAATTAGGTCACTAGGAAGTCTAACTTAATATTTGTTCATTATTAGGAACTAAATTAGATTATGATATGAGATTGTCCATTAAGATGATTAATCTAGTTGGGTAATGATGGTAGAGTGAAATTTGATATGATACTGTTTTATGCTGATGTTTATTACTATAAGTTACAGTGAAGGGAGGAGAAACAAGCATCAAAATAGAAAAGTAGTGCAATGGTGATACTGAAAAAAATGAAAATAATATATTGTCAATGTTAAGCTGAGCATTTTAATAATTTACTCTAGTGATTTCATTCATTCTATGATTTTAGTTCCTGTAATGGACACTCTTCAGCAATTTCAAACAAGTCAAAGAATAAATTAACAGAGAGAAACAGCTATTAGAAACTAGCAATTGACCACCAACAATTTTATATCATGTGTTTCTATTCAGGCTAATGCTTTGGTATTTGAAGTGGTTGAAAAGTTTCCCCAGTTATACAATACACGGAATAAGGCTGACATTGATATACCAAGCTGTTGCCTAGGGAAGACACTTAACAGTTTTCTCACAGCTGCCCAGAAGATGTACAACCACCTACCATCTGATGTTTGAGCATTACCACCAAAGATGTTCAGAAATAGACTGACACATGTGCTCAAGCAACATCCACTATATTCTGTAAATGAATTTTTCCCTATATGTGAAGCAACAGACTGATCAAGGTTCCTACAAGTGTTGTTTATAACCATTGTTTATAAAAGTGTTGTGTTTCTTTTAACAGTTTTGTATGTTCTGACGCAATATGTTTGGTGATGGCCAGTGAACGATTAAGACCTAGTAATAAAGTAATAATAATAATAATAATAATAAATTAATATCTGGGTTAATTAAATATCTGTTGAATGTATACCGGTAATGCACTTGAACAGTAATATCATTATTGGGTTACCACCTTGCAGGGCCTCACTCATAACATACACTTCAAATGTGAAAAACATTCTGCTCTTTCTTATTTTGCAATTTCACTCAGAGACAAGGTAATCATTTGCACCCCAGTCAGTGGACTACACAATGCTCTTATTCATTTGGGGGAATCCTACATGTTATTAAAAACAGTAAAACCTGCATGTAAGCTTGAAAAATATCCTGAAGCCTCCTATTACTTAATTTTTTCATCACTGTGTTCTTTGTGTTGAATGTTTCAACACTCGAGGAACAAACAATAATGGAACACAAGTGCAATGTGGATCCTTAGCATTTAATAGATGATTTTGGTGCATAAGGCAACATTGGAAGATGAAACTTTGAATGCGAAGAGTGACAGCTGGAGATGACAGTTCTGAGAATGTGTTGTATGCCTGTGTGATTATGTGAATGTTCTATTTTCTGAAGAAGGCCAGGGCCAATAGCTAAAGTGTTGTATGTGTGTGTCTGTTTTATGTGCCTGTCACAGCTTGTTGTCATGTCTTTGAGGTGAGTTGTAAACTGTCCTTTTTACTATATTGCTAATTCCAACCTGGACTTTCCATTAGTAGATTATCTCTTTCAAAATATTCATTTAGTTCTATCACATCAGATTTTGTCATTGAACTATCACTCATATACATTAATAATACTTCTTACAAATTTACTTTTGTTTGTCATAGTATCTCTGATTATTTTATTAATATTATTTTGAGTTGTCTTGCTTGTAATAATTTTTATTAAGATTACAACTTGTGTCAGCTATAGCAGACCCAGAGACAGTGCTATTTTTGAAAACTGTGCATTTTGACTGACTTTATAGATGGAAAAATACTCTGCCTCCAAAGCTTTTGCTTGGTACAAGCACCCCTGTGCCTCATGTCGTAATAGGTGATGAAAGGTTTTAATCACAGATTATTTAATGCTGCCTTTTCTCAAACCTGCATCCCTAGAACATTCATCATTGAACCTTTACAATAAACACATGTGAAGGGAATTGCATACATGGAAAATGCTTTAAGAATTATGTTTCAGTGGAGAGTCTTTTTAGACTTATAACCTGATGCTATAGAAGTTATTGTCAAAGCAGGATGCTGTTTACATACTTTCCTTCAAAGTGACTCAAGCTATATACCTATCATACTCGAGAAGAGAAATAGATCTATAACCAACAAGATACTGCATTTCCAATTATAAAATACTAAAGAAAAGTTCAGTACTTCACTTAAATTTTCCAGGCTGACAGGCTGTGGTTGATGAGTAAAAATTTTCCCTAACATTTCATCTATTGCTGTGGAAGAAATCATTGAAGGTGACATGGTGAATTGCAACAGTTAGGTAATGGGATGGCAGCAGGTAGGACATTTGGGCACCTCTTAAAATGAACCGAACCAAATCCATAACAGCCTTGCTGACTCCATTTAAATGCAGCATAAAGGTAATATTTGAAGATGATGCAAAAATACATTTGTTTGTAATTACAAGAAATAAATTAACTCCTCAGACAGAAAAAATAAATAAACTAGGAGTTTCTAGGAGTTTTCTTAAGATTTAGGGGGATTTTGATGTTGGTCTGTATCTTGGTGATTAGTGCTGGTAAATGGGTATTCAACAGAGGTTGTGTTCAATGGAGAAACTTTTTTTGTCACACCCCCCATAAGAACCACTCCAAGACTTTGATGACATCATCTGGTCTTCAGAGGCTCACTATAATGACAGTCTAACACCACTGTGTTCATCCACATGGAATTGTACCTGCATTACTTGAGACACTTTCTGGAATACACCATAACTATGTCAGACTCTTATTCTAACCAGCACAGTCAAATTATGTGACTTAAGAAATTGTGTTTGATTTTATATAGTTAAGGGATGAATAAATTTCTGTACTATCAAAAATCTGGCCTTCCACTTTTGTAGCATTTTGCTGTACATACTCTGTTCCACTTCTGTCCTCACCTTGTGGTCACATCACACAAGGGACACCTTTGACCTCAAATGCTTGGAACCACTTGAAACCATGCTTAGAATAACAAGCAATCATAAACAAAACAGTGGTGTGCATCACTTCAATGCAAAACACTGCACTTGCCTGCTAGTGCCACTAGATGGTGGCATAGTGTAGCTGCACTAACCAGTGCTTTAGTTGCTTGAGTGACGTAGCTGCAGTACTTATTTGTCTCTTGGAGTGTTCAAAAAAATGTTTGTAAGGCTTATGGGACTTAACTACGGGGTCATCATTCCCTAAACTTACAAACTACTTATGAAATACTTACGAACTAGGACGGCACAAATATCCATGCCCGAGGGGGGATTCGAACCCCCGACCGTAGTGGCCGTGCAGACCGTGACTGAAGTGCCTCAGTCCCCTCGGCCACCGCGGCCGGCGGAGTGTTCACAAGTGAGTTACTGTGTAAACTGTGTACAATACAGTGATATCATGAACAGAATTAATCCTCTACATGTGATCCAAATATTAGGGATCAAGTTGTGAAGTGCTGATTATGGAAATGACTTAGGGCCAAGGATATGGAGTTCACAGATATATAACATAATAATTCAAAAATATAATGGTGATAACACAGAAATACACAATGTTACACTGGATATATGTATGGAATTTGAAGGACAGGAGAAACCTGAACTTGAAGTTGGCTCTTCAAGCAGTATAAGACATTCATCTCCAGAGCAACAGAAACAGGCAAGTCACAGTGAGTATGAACCCTCGCCATCCAGAAAGATGAGGTCCAGTGTATTAAAAGATCTTGCTACTGAAAACAACGAAATATTGTCAACCTCTTGATGTTTATTTCTTTTGGCAATATAAACTCTATATCAGAAGGATGACTGACTTTGTAAGACTAAAAGATGCCAAACCCCAAGTGAAAATACATGTCGTTATTTCATTATGAAACTTCACTCTGTGAATTACAATCAATTTGCTGCACCTATGTACAAACCTATACTGCAATATGCTTGGTGAACACCAGTTTATGACATTGACATACCTACATCATGATTTGAAAATGTAATTAGTGTGGCTTTTGATACTGGACTGGGTGAATGCAAAACTGATTTGGACTGTGATAATATGGCTTTAGTGAGGTGTGCATATTGTGCTCTCCAACTTTGTTTTAACCACTTCCTCAAAATCCTGCAGTTGCACTTTCAGGACTAATATAAGCACTTTCAGGTTGTGGTACAGCTGTATGTGTGTATTTTGCACTAATATAAGTTAAGTGTTTTTGGCATTGATGACTGAATATGTAACGATACACTGATGCCATTAAATTACATATAATTTCCTTTCTATGGTACTGATATCATGTTACTTTCTTTCTGTTTATCAAAATGTTACTTGAGGTACAATCCAACAGTTTGCATGGGAATGACGCACACCACTCTCCTGTTTATGATTATCTGTTATTCCAAGCATGGTTTTGTGCAGTTCCAAGTGTTTGACATCAAAGGGGTCCACTCTCAGTTCCGTAGTTCACTAGTGGTGTCTGTGGTGTGCCAGTCACGGTCTGCACGGTCGCTGAAGTCAGGGATTCGAATCCCCCATTGGGCATGGATGTTTGTGCCATCTTTAGTATGAGCTAGTTCATAAGTAGTTTGTAAGTTTAGGGACTGATGACCCTATAGTTAAGTCCCATAAGCTCTACAAACATTTGGAAATTTGGGGTAGACCTTTATCATGGGCACTCTTGACCAGGAAGTAAGGAAGATTAGGTCCCATTGCTGAGAGTCATTAGAGATGAAACAAGACTAGAGAAATGCATGTAATTAATCTTCTAATTATATACCAAAACAACATTAATATTATCCAAGATTTTTATGGTGAACTTTTATGGCATCTTGCCTACAGGAAATTCTCACATTTTTTGAGATATTTGGAAAAATGAAATAAAATGTCACTTTTCATTAATACAAGATATATTGTGTGTAGCTGAAAATTAAAATTATGGTGGAATTAGCTTGAAAGAGTGGAACTACGGAACAAACTGGAATTCCGCAGCAGAAAAAAATCTGCTCAAGAACTATAAAAGATCATGTACTAAACACAGGTGTAGACTGCCATGTTTTTTAAGCTCTCTCTCTCTCTTCTCGTCCTATCCTCCACCCTAAAACCTTATCGGATAACATAATTTTTAGATGGATCCAGTCTCTGCGCACTCAGAGTAGAGAGATAATACATCTGCTGTCAGCATGCACTTACTAACTCCTCTAAGGCAACAGAATGAAAAAAATTCTTCTCACAGCACATTCAAATTTATTTAGGCTGCAATTTTTAATACCTCATTAGCATCTCTTCGAGCCCTCTAGCATAAATGACCAACTTCATCTAGTTGTAAATGTTGACACAAGGAACTAATATTTGAACTGGCTTCTGTAGACTCTTAGTGGTACTCTTCACACATATGGCCGAATGTTGCTGTTTGAAGATATCCTGAAGATGACAATACTGAGCCTTAAAAACTGTCAGCCAAAATAAATTATACAAAAACAATGACTGTTAGTCTAAAATTTTGCAAATCATCAACAACCCACGGTCCTATGACCCACAGGTACTGAATGGAGTTATGTATAAAAGTAATTAAGTTTTAGCTAGAGTCAAAGGTTTCAAAGATGAGAACATTCCAGTAAACTGTAGAGAAGTTACGCAATTAAAGTGTTATGACATGAACACCCTCAGCCTTGATATTAAGCACAAATATAAGATCTCAAGATCATTGTCTGGATGACCTTATATATGTACTTGATATAAAAAAAGTGTTCATGTCACCACACTTTAATTATGTGAATTCCCTACAGTTTAATGAAATCTTCATTATAAATAGGCCCATCTCAGGTCTGTCATATTTGGTAATACTGTTAGAAAATTGATGTACAGTGTTATCTCCTGTTGATGGTAGCCAGTACCAAAACTGGTAGAGAATGAATGATAGTATTGTACAGCTGTTTGCATAAGAATGAGGTCTTTCTTTTTTTTTTTTAATTAATTACACAATCTACTTCACAGACTGCTTGCAATGGAAAGTGACAGTTAAACTACACATCCCACTGAGCATATGTGTCACCATTGAGGCGATAGATTATTCATGAAGAGTGTTCAGAAGACAAACCGGACTGCACAGTCATTATTTCATTAAAGGACATCCAGTTTAAACTTTTAAAATATTTTTGAAAGGCACAACATTTGTAATTGAAAGATGAGTGTCACTGGCTGCATAGTCTAGACTAGGCTGTTCCACATTGAAAATTTAATGGGAAGTTCAGGTTGGAATTAATAATATAGTAATAAGGACAGTTTACAAGTCACCACAAAGACGTGGCGACAAGCTGCGACAGGCACATACAAAAGACACACCCACACAACACTTTCAGCTATCGGCCATGGCCTTCTTCAGAAAATAGAACACTCATGCAATCACACAACACAATCATAAAACCATCACCTCTGAGTGCCGCACTTCGAATTCGATTTGAAGAGTGGCAGCTGGAGGCGATGGTTGTATGATTGTGTTGTGGTGCCTGTGAGATTGCATGAGTGTTCTATTTTCTGAAGAAGGACATGGCCGAAAGCTGAAAGTGTTGTATGTGTGTGTCTTTTGTATGTGCCTGTCGCAACTCGTCGCCACATCTTTGTGGTGAGTTGTAAACTGACCTTATTAGGACATTGAAAATTTAGCTGCAAGCAGCTGGGCACCCTTGAGCAATGGTGAGTAGCAGTGAGAAAAAAGCTTTTTCTTAGAATTGAGTTATTAGTATTGTTTGAAGCAAATAAATAAATAAAAAGCTCTTACCTTTCTACTGAATTTTATATTTAATTGTTGAAATAAGCTGTAGTGTGCTAAAGTGGTGACCCTGAATATTTAATTCAGTTGTAGATGAGCAAATGCAACACAGCTTGGTATCATCTATCACAAAATCAGTGCACATTTGCCAAATGCAAATGAGACGATGTGAGGGGTTTTTTCTTTCTTTTTTTTTTTTTTTTCTTTTTTTTTTTTTTTTTTTTTTTTTTTTTTTAAAGAACATTGAAGATGAGATTGAAATTGAGTACCAGGAAAACACTATGTTGATTTTTTCTGTGGCATCAAACAATATGTTCAACGGATATCTTTAGTAAGATGAAGGTAAGCCCTCCACAGTTCATTTCTGATAAGCCTGAAATATGGTTTCCTATGCTTGACCTGACTTTCCAGCAGCACAGCATTGGAAATTAAGATACCAAATATAAGGACGCTGTAAGTGCCCTCTACAATAAAGGAGCAATGGTCGGCAGAGAAATAATACTTCAGCTGTCCACCACACATAAGTATATGCCTTTCAATCAGTTACTTCTTGAACAACTATGTTGACCAGTGGATCAACACATTCAACAAGTACTACACAGTGAGAAGAGACAAGATGTCTCCTTTGAAATTTTGGAGGAGTTTAGTTGATGACACTGATTTGCCAGATTTGGCACAGCAACATGTATGGCATGTGCAGTTGCCAGAAGCAGTTAGAAATGCTGTGACACTTTATGATGCACATGATATTTTATTTCAGTAGCTGACAAGGTCTATGCCTTGTTAGATGCAGGGCATACATCATCTGTGACATTCGAATATAGCAGTACACACCTTCAGCAAACTGAAGCGATATGATGACATCAACAACTGGATGTTACTAAACAAATAGACGAGCTGCAAAATCAAATCAGACTTGCAGTGGAAAATGTAGATGTTGTTTGGAATCAAGGCAGGCAATAAGAGCAAGGAAGACAGCAATGACACTGAAGAGTGTATGTGCTGATACCACCATCACTTTGGAGACAAGGTGACATGATGCCCATCTCCCTATGATCCCCCAAATGGCAACAGTAGCTGGTGATATGTGCCGCCAGTCGTGAGTCCGAACACCAGTACCTACCAAAGCAAGGTGAGAGCAGCAACAGGCAGCTACCAGTGAGTAAAATTTCCTCTTTACTCTCACTACCCCATTGGCTTTCTGCCACAGACATTAAATCTGGCTGTGTTTACCTAAATAGATTTAGGTTCAGACATCAGTGCATTGCCTGTTAAAAGTTGCAATGTGTAGTATACTCCATTTTAATCTAAGCTCACAATAGGAAACCAGGCTTCAATAAAGAAGTATGGGAAAAGCCAGTTAAAAGTATACCTTCGTTTCCAAGAATGTTTACCATGGACTTTTGTAATTTCTGTGGTGTTGGATGCTATACTGGGTGCACATTTCTTGTCTCATTATGTACTTGAAGTAGCTATTGGCTCACTGAGCATCCCCCGGAGTACACAGTGTTTTAAAGGGACCCTTTGACAAAGTTCTCACTCTACATTTAATGTAGGGATGTAGATGTTGATGTAATTATTGTTTGGTGTCAACTTACATAGCAGTCGCGAACTGTGATGCTAAATTTTTCTTCTTTGATTTAAGTACAGAGCGTGGGCTGTGGTTATTCACGTTAAATCGGCGGTTTGCTGTGATGCTGTCTGTTGGTAGATATGCTGTGGAGTCTGTAACACAGAATAAAAATAAATTATTTCATTGGTTTATATCCTGTGTAAAATTTTCATTAGAAAATTATAATAGTTGCAGATTTTGTGATGAGAGGTGTGTCTATTTTCTTATACAAAACCAACTGATATCATTAATTCTTACTCAGTGCACAAACATGATGGCAGAAAAGAAGTCATATACTGTAAAACTGAATTACACAATGTGATTTTCTTTTTAGTTTCAGTCATTATGGTTGCTTCCAGGACTTTCCTTCTGGAGTATTGTCAATAACATACATACTTCTAAAATCAGGGCTAATATATGAAACTTTTTGAGTCTATTGACAGTACTGAATTTGCACATCCTGAAGGCGAACATTGCCAGCTATGGTCTGGGGTTATGAACATTGTTGCCAGAAGGGGAAGAATGGACTGCTCAGGAGATCTACTCGTGGACGAGGTCTGTAGGGTAGTTGTGGGAGGGGAAAGCATCGTATAAATTGTTGATGTAAGTGGTGAGGGATTTGTTGCCGGAGCAGATATGTTTCCCACAGATGCCGTGGGAAACTTACCAGCCTAGGTGTTCCTCTCCTGCAACTACCCTACGACTTTGTCCGTAAGCATATCTCCCAAGCAGTCATTTCCATCCCTTCCAGCAACAATGTTCCTAGCCCCAGACCACCGAGAAACGTCCCCTTAGTCACCCAGTACCATCCTGCCCAGAAATTCCTCAACAAATTGCTCCGTCAGGGCTATGAGTTTCTCAGGTCATGCCCTGAGATGAGAACATCACTCCAAAGTGTTCTTCCCACACCACCAAGAGTAGCCTTCCACCGTCCTCCCAACCTCTGCAACATCTTCGTCCAACCTTACAACATCCCAAAACCATCCTCCCTACCTAATGTTTCCTACCCCTGTAACCGATCCCATAGCAACACCTGTCCAATGCATCCTCCTACAATCTCCAGCCCCACCACAGGAAAAACCCTATTCAAGGCAGGGCCACATCTGAGACAACACAAGTCATATATCAACTGACATCAAGAAAATTTGATGTTTATATCACTTAATCGGGGAAATTCAGCTGTTCTTACATTTATTTCAATGTTGTACATGTCTTTCGATATTTTACTAATGCTTACAACACAAAAATTACAGAAACTATTTGGTCAATTACATAGAAAAATAATGCTAAACAAACATTATTCTTACGGCACCTTGCCCTCCACTGGGAGCGCTAGTGTCGTTGGAACTGTCAGTTGGTAACAACTCTACAGCAGTGAGTGTCCCAGCTATGACACAGGTTGTCAAGGACTAAAAATTCTCACAAAGTGAACCCTCTTATATTCTTTAACAGAATACCACCATATGCAAGATCTATGGATATAAAAATGTTTAAATTGAAATGGTACAGCTGGCTATCTGATCATCCTTTTTATGACATTAAAGAATTCCTAGAGATACCAGAGCAGGATATTAACATTTAACAATTCTTTTTAATTAATAATATTTGATTTATTTGTACTAAGTGTCATGTAATTGTATACCACACATGTTAAAGAATTGCTATATAAATGATTTGCTACACCATTTTTACAGAATAATATAGCTCAAGACATTATTAAATAATACTTTCCTGTGTATGTTATTATTTCTATGTTTGAAGGCATAACATGTCTTATCGGCATTAGATTACTATACTTCTTTATCTGTACTTAATACTTCATATTGTATTATATACCAATGACGAAACCAATATCATTGTACAATGATCTATGGTGAATAAAATTCTTGATATGGTATGCAGCTGGCTGTGATACCGACTTTTACCATTTATGTACAAAAGTGTTTGCAGTGGCAGACTAAGGCTGTTGGAGGCCAAGGGCGGCGGCGAAACAAAATGAGCCCCCCCCCCCTCATCCACTTGGCAATATATTACTATAAAACAGTAACTTTTGAGATTTCGATGCCCCACAGGACTAGAGCCATGGGCCATTCTAAAAAGAATTACTTTCAAGATTCGGAGGCCCCAGCAGAAAGAGATGCCAAGCGCGCTCTAAAAAAAATGCCTTGCAGGCCCCCCAAGACCGGAGGCCCGTGGAGGTCCGCCCCCTCCCCCCCCCCCCTCTTAGTCCACCACTGAGTGTTTGTGTACATCCCTCAAAATTAGGGTTGCCAGATTGAACACGAGGCAGGCCCGGAGACCAGACGTACCCCCTCCCCCTTGGCCAATGACTCACCCCCCCCCCCCCCCAACTGCGACCAACTCCCCCCACCCCCCCCCCCACCCCAACCAGGATTGTCGTCTTCTGGAGAAAATTGTTTCGGCAAGAAATTAAGAAGCGACTGATTCTTCTTTTGTGTAGTAATATTCGCTTTGTGTATTTCTGATTGTAAATGTTTATTCACAGCTTTCACTTCGTCGTACTTAACAGTAAATGAGATACTGCATATTCTGCACTTACACATACACTCATCAGTACCGACTTTTTGTAGCCACTCTTTATAATTTTCTTCCTGCAACCATTCTTCACGGAACGAACTTAGATATCGTCTCTTCATTTCACTGTTATTACTCACTAATCTGAGTTAATGTAAGCTTGTCTGTTCACACACTATCCAAGTGTTCCAAAAATTGCCGGTAAACTGATAAACAATGAACGAACACAAATAACAGACGTCGCCAGCTGACACGTTGCCGCAACAGTATTTACTTAAATAACGCGCTAGCCGATTACTACCGCCACAACAATGAAAAGTTTTCAGAGGAAGAATAGAAAAGTAGCGTTTTGTTGCAATAAGAAATAGACATTTATATAAAGTTATTCATAATTACTAGAGAGGAGCCGGTCGGGAATGGCCGAGCGCACTGAGGCGTCTTGCCACGGTGCGCGGGGCTGCTCCTGCCAGAGGTTCGAATCCCTCCCTAGGGCATGGATGTTGTGTTCGTGCTTAGTTTAAGTTACGTTAAGTTCGATGTAGATCGTCGCTACATGAGCATAGTACTTAAAAAGCGTCGTAAAAACAAAAACAAAAACAAAAAAGTTAAGATGAAGGTTACATTCAACCCCGGAGATGAGAGTCATTAGACCGTAGACCCGGAGAATTCATTCCAAACCCGGGCACTCCGGGCGGCGCCCGGAGATCTGGCAACCCTACTCAAAATAACCACCCTAAATATTATAAGATGTGATGCAGTGGCGTAGCTATCATAGGGCTAGGCGGGGCAGTGCCCCGGGGCCCCCGAGATCAAGGGGCCCCTCGGCCTCCGTGAGCAAAGTTCGTAAAAAGTTACAATAGAGCGTCGTTTTTTTATTTTTATTTATTTTTTACCTTCCCACCCTACCGTCCATCAATCGGTTTTCCGAACAGCCATGTCCCCCAATTACACTTCGGATAATCGACGTTCTACTGTATTTAATATTTTAGCTGAATGAATGATTTTCGACTTCTAACTTTTTGAACACTGCCAACAAATTTCAAACGCACGAAGTGAAATCCAAAAATTATTTCCATCTCTGAATAAAAATATAAAAAGGTATTGCTTGTCCGCTAAGACGTGCACCCTGCCACCTGCTGAATTACTAGCAGTGTGTGACAATACTGTCCATGGTTTGATTAGAGGCAGGGGGCCATATTTTCGTGGTTGAGTAAAACTTCATTGTTCATTTTTACTAGCTTCTGCCTGCGACATCATTCACCGAGTATGGAGCAACTTAGAAAACTATTCCATGGTAGTTTTATCTGTATGTCCTACCCATGTCCAACTCTATCCCTCTCCAAAATTACATCAAAATCCACCCAGTAGTTTCTGCTTGAAAGCATAATTAACTTTCACAGTTATAATTATATTAGAGAGTACGATTAAATATTATCTACTGCGTGACACACAGTAATTTACTTTAGAGTAGGTTTGCCTTATTATGTCTTCCAGTAAGCGGTAAGGACCTGGTGAAATAGTATTGCATCTGTATAGTTCATAGGCGCCGATTACGGGTATGCTCGGTCGCTCAAGCATACCCCAAAATTTGAGTGGGTATGCTCGGAAGGAATCGTGTTAGTGTTAAGTCGTGACATTTTTCATCCTGTTTACTGAATTGGTGTGTGATTTAACAGTGGGTTGTGAACCTATTGGTATCGACAGACATGGTATGACAGCAGAAGTGGTTTGGACTATTTTCGTAATACTGTATAGAAAACAAATCTGCAGAAGAAAGAAGGCAGGAAGACCATTCGATGTTTGGTTTTTGCGATAATGAACACAGTATTCACAATACAGGCACATCATTATCTGATATGCATGTCTAAGAAGACAACTCTGAAAATGACTTCAGTAGTTACTACAATGGAAAAAACAGGTTAAAATGGTTGTAAAAGCCGCCCAGTAGTTCTGAAACGTGAAATTGAAATTAATGGCTGATAATTTCTTACATGTATGTTAAAAAAATTACTTTTTTCCTTTCAGAGATTAAAATGGTCCTAAATGAACACCAGATGACGCAAAAAAGAACAAATTCCTCTAAAATAAAACAAAATTATTACTTTACCTTTGTACCTGGAATTGGAAAAATATAATAATTTTTTTTTATTTTTATTTATTTATTTATTTTTAGAAATACCTGTCGGAGGGGGGGGGGCTGCAGGCCGACAACCACCTCCCCTATTGGAAACACCACTGAGCATACCCCAGATTTTCAAAAGTCTGCGCCTGTGGTATAGTTTTAGTTTAGAGAAGGCCCCAACGTTATTTTTGCCCCGGGGCCCTTGGTGTAATAGCTACGCCACTGATGTGATGATGATGAAGATGAATGGAGGGCGCTCAACAACAAGGTTTTCAGAACCCGTAAAAGGTTATAAGACTGGGGCACTAACCGGCACTGGAGATGACTGACAGTTGTGATGCGGAGGCAGCGAGAACTCTTGTGGTGCTGAGATTTGAGTCAGAGCCGTGGGACGGCAAGTACACAAGCGAGGAGTCAGCACGGCGCAACACCGTCGCTGAGACGCTGCCATGCTCTTTGTCCTTCTCTTCAATCTCTTCTATCAGCCGCGAGAAATCCAGACCAGCGCGCATGCGAAGTATTGTTGCGGCCATGCGGTTGTCGAAAGCGTGGCTGTAGAAGGAAAAATTCATTGGTTTGACAATAGTTGTAAGAATGTAATTGATGATCGTTTTCACAAAATTCAACAGCTACGAAAAAACAAATTTTTGGTAGAAAAAGTTTATTGAAATAACAGGTTTTCGCTTGGTAGGCGATTTCGTCCCTATGATGGGACATCATCATTGCTGTTAAAAACAAGGTACCTTGGTCAGAGCCGGCCGCGGTGGCCGAGGTGACTGAGGCGCTCCAGTCACGGTCAGCACGGCCACTACGGTCGGGGGTTCGAATCCCCCCTCGGGCATGGATATTTGTGCCGTCCTAGTTTGTAAGTAGTTCATAAGTAGTTTGTAAGTTTAGGGACTGATGACCCCGTAGTTAAGTCCCATAAGCTTAACGAACATTTGTAATTTTAATAAAAAAAAAAAAAAATAAAAAAAAAACCTTGGTCAGACATTGAAATTAAAATAAGATTACATACACCAAGAATGTTATACTTATAAAATAGGATTACGTACCAGAATTGCAAGTCATGATGACCTATGTGCTCTGCTTAAAAACATTTTTATCAGTCATGTCATAAAAATGTTTTTAAGCAGATCACATAGGTCATCATGACTTGCAATTCTGGTATGTAATTCTATTTTATAAGTATAACATTCTTGGTGTATGTAATCTTATTTTAATTTCAATGTCTGACCAAGGTACCTTGTTTTTAACAGCACTGATGATGTCCCATCATAGGGACGAAATCGATATGTTTTAAAGTTAAATAAAAGAAACATCTCACATCGCCTACCAAGCGAAAACCTGTTATTTTATTATAATTCTGTGGTGGGCTGGCACACAAAATGGAATCTAGTTACATAAAAAGTTTATTGCATTACTTGAATAGGCCTACAGTATATTGTTGATATGTTATAGGTAAAGCAGTCAACAATCAAAAGACTTATTTGAACACCATTATGCTTTACGTTTTACAGAATTATGTTTCAGAATATAATGGTGGAAAATCGTTTCTATCAACTTTCTGTTAGAGAAAAAAATAATAATTAAAACAAAGGGTAGTTTTTTCCCCATAACTTAACATCTACAGACCAATTATTTCATAGCAGTCATGATTGGTTTACTTTAAACTTATGAACAAATGTTAATTTAATGAATTGGTTCATTATAGTATTGTAGGCTTACTGTTTTAATTTTAAGATTCATTGCAACAATGTAATCTACTGTCTTAAACTAGAACACTTGGGCTGCTTCTGAAGACGTATAAAAAAGTCTCTTGTGATACTCGCTTGGTTTCCAGGTTTGTTTTCTTCCTATAACAATAAGTAGGCTATATTGTTTTGACGTTTATATGCCTTTGCATCGCGGGGGGGGGGGGGGGGGGTGAATCAAACAGGTTGCGCAGATCGCTGAACATTTCGTCGTTCTGCGCATGACGTCACGGCTGTGCGCGGCTACTGTTTTGTATCGTGGCGCGTACCGAGTTGTGTTGTTTTCTTTAGTTTGTGGTGTTGTTGTGGTGTTTGCGAAAAGTTTTGCCTTAAAATGCCTGGCTGTGCTGTAATCGGCTGTCTGTCGTACAGTAACGGTTCAGAAAGTATTTCGAAGGAAAGAAATATAGTGAAATCAATCTGCACTGCTATCCAAACCAAGTATCCCGATTTTTCTCCGCAAGTTACAAAAGGTTCGAGTTCTCTCTCGGGCATGGGTATGTGTGTTGTCCTAGGCAGGGCCGGCGCAAGCCCAGGTGCCGCGCCGTGCGAGCGGATAAATTCCCCCCCCCCAACCCCCGTTTTTTAAATTTTTTAAAAATTTATTTATTTATTTTTACTCTTCAGATCAACCTAGGTTTCGGCTACTGAGTGGCCAGCTACGAAGCTTTTAATATGTGCTTCCATCTAAAACGGATCCAGGACGGCCTGCTTGGGAGGGGGGGGGGGGGGTGAAAAAATTCTCATCGTCAGGTAAACTCTGGCTCAGTAGAAAGACTCACTTCGGCTACCCCTGTTTAACCCCACGCCCGATCAAACAAAAGTCTCACAGTTCACAGTTTTGAAGCCGCGGTGGAGTAGCCGAGCGGTCTAAAGCGTCTCGCTGCGGAGCGCGCGGTTGCTCGCTGTGGAAGTTCGAGTCCTCCCTGGGGCATGGGTGTGTGTGTTTGTCCTTAGGTTAGTTTAGTTTACCTAGGTTTAAGTACTTTGTAAGCTACGGACTCATGACCACGCAGTTTGGTCCGACAGATTTACAAACATTTGAACAGTTTTGAAGAATCAGTGCAGTGATAGCATTCTAACTACGCTAAAAAAAAAAGACATCTTAAGATGGTGATTTATCTTAATAAATGTCGTAAAAATATTTATTTATTTTCAGATCTAGATTTGAACCACTATGTGGTCATTATCAGTGCCTTAAAAACAATTAAAATGCTTAAAACATCTCGACATTGCTGAAAAGTTTCCACAAGTAAAGTACAGTCGTGGAGCACAAATTCCACCGTGGAATCAAGCCTGTTAATAAATCTTATTCATTATAGTTAATCTTCTGTTCCAGTCGACTAAATAGGCAAAAATTGTAAGAGGTTCGTTCCAGCAGCTGCCAGATGGCTACTTTCAAGCGCTAAGAAACAGGCGTTACTGCGAATGTTCAAAATGTTCAAATGTTTGTTAAGCTTATGGGACTTAACTATGGGGTCATCAGTCCCTAAACTTACAAACTACTTATGAACTACTTACGAACTAGGACGGCACAAATATCCATGCCCGAGGGGGGATTCGAACCCCCGACCGTAGTGGCCGTGTTGACCGTGACTGGAGCGCCTCAGTCACCTCGGCCACCGCGGCCGGCACGTTACTGCGCATGCGCAGCTTACTATGACGTAAAAACCCTAGTTTGAAACTTGCACTGCTGGAACGCTTTTTGCACTGTTTCTGGTTGCAGGCGAAGGTGAGTTTAAAGGAATAATTAAAATACTTTCCTTCCTAATAACGAAGAAGTGTAAACGAGAAATATCTGATCTCAAGTGGGATTGCAGTGACATCGAAATAATCGAAAAACACGCTACAAACACAGACATATCACGTGATGGCTACCCCCCACTCTAACTCAGACCTTTCTGCGCATGCGCAAATTGGCAGCTTGACCGCGCTAGAAATATTTTTTCGGGTAGCGTCTGGCTGCTTGCCGCAACTGCTGGAACACCAAACAGTCGCCGGCCGCGGTGGCCGAGGAGACTGAGGCGCTCCAGTCACGGTCTGCACGGCCACTACGGTCGGGGGTTCGAATCCCCCCTCGGGCATGGATATTTGTGCCGTCCTAATTCGTAAGTAGTTCATAAGTAGTTTGTAAGTTTAGGGACTGATGACCCCGTAGTTAAGTCCCATAGACTATACAAACATTTGAACATTTTGAACCAAACAGTCACACTCCAAGTAGTCAGAAGCGGGAGAAGGCGCTGCTGGAACAAAATTTCAGCATTGCGCATGCGCGTGAAGCAATCTGGCGGCTGCTGGAACGAACCTAAGGTAAACTCCGTCACTTTTTACAACGTAAACTGCCATGAATCCCGTCTTAATTGTTTCAAAATTGCTTATCGTTTTGGTTATTTCCTTCAGAGAGTTGTACGACTTCCAGCCGTCTGTTATTACTTTACTGCCAGGTAACACAAAATGTTTTATAAGAGGAAGTAATGTTTCTGTTCCTCGTGACAGTACTTTCACAATAAAACACCTTCTTGACTCACGCTCAATTCCTCCAAAAACCCATATCTGTTCCGCTTCATTCTTCAGCAAGCGTCCTTTCCCATACTTTCGAGTCACTATGTGTGATTCGTCGATTTCAACAATTTTCCCTTCACCTCCTATAGGCACATTATTGTTCGTGCCGGCCGCGGTGGCCGAGGTGACTGAGGCGCTCCAGTCACGGTCAGCACGGCCACTACGGTCGGGGGTTCGAATCCCCCCTCGGGCATGGATATTTGTGCCGTCCTAGTTCGTAAGTAGTTCATAAGTAGTTTGTAAGTTTATGGACTGATGACCCCGTAGTTAAGTCCCATAAGCTTAACAAACATTTTTTTGCACTATTGTTCGTAACGATGACACAACACACTTCTCAGCAGAAACTGAAAAAATCCACAGCTGTGTTTACGTTCACTCCCGCCTCCGACGCTGCTTCTTCAATAGTATACCCTCTAATCCAGCAAGCGACAATCATAATACTTTCTTGGATACTCAATCTGGAATTATCGAACCAAGTGTTTGCAGTGATACTCCTCCTACATTTCTTGCACATCAGTTGATATGGAATATTAGGGTGGTCGGATCTCTGAACTAATGACACACTTTCCTGTGTCCCGCAATGCACACATTTTCTTCGTTCCTTATCTGGCAATAAACCATATTTCCAACAAAAATTCATACACTTCTCTACGTCACTTAATTCAGGAATTAATTCCTTCCACGATAACGACATGGCTTCTCCCTCACAACTTCCAAAGGACGCACAACGATATATCACTCAGTAAACAGTACACAAGATACGATTCAAAACCAGCGCTTCCATCTCTCACCACATCGACCATAGCGTAAGAGTAGAACATTCGATATATATCGATCGCAACGCCGTTATCTTCGATGTACACGAGGTCTAGGAAATTACCATCGTTTTCATCCACCATTACATATATGTCAGTTACTCATGGTATTTTTATTTTCCGAAACTCTTTTTTTTTATCCGAACCTTTGAATTAGCAGCATTTTAAAAATTTGTGTTCAGATTTCAGTCGCCCCAACCAAACCGTTGTGTTACTCACTGCAGGACGTTGAAGTAGGCGACGAGGTCGTCGGCGGGGCAGGAGCTCCAGTCCTGCTTGTAGCCCATGAGCAGCACGTTGGGCCGCAGCTTGCCGATGCCCGCGCTCTGCATGAGCGCGCGCGCGCCCTGCTCGAACGGCAAGCCGTCCACGACGGCGTAGAACGCCTTGGTGCGGCGCGTGCGCAGGGCCGCGTACCCTGCGCGAAGCCGCCTCTCTCGCGCGCGGTGCGTCAGCTGCGTCTGTCGGCACAACAGAGGGAGAATGGAGGTTAAAACACAGTCTAACATACACAGTCGCGACACTCACTGCTGTCAAAGTTGTCACCAATTGACAATGACACTAGCGCTCCTAGCGTTGGGCAAGCCTCTGAAGCAGTGGCGCAGCTATCATAGGGCTGGGCGGGGAAGTGCCCCGGGGCCCCCGACATCAAGGGGCCCCTCGGCCTTCGTGAGCTGCCTCCGGAAAAAGTTACAAGAGAGCGTCGAATTTTTTTTTTTTTTTTTTTTTTTTTTTTTTTTTTTTTTTTTTTTTTTCTGCGCAGTGTGGAGAATCGCGCGCCTCCAAATACTGTATAAACTTGTTATTGGTAAATAGAAGTGTATAGTACGATTATCTGTAAAAGGTAAAGCAGTCAACAATCCGAAGATTGGTTTGAACACCACAGTGCTTTACTAGGCATGGTCCTGTTTGGAGGTGGTATGCCGTTGCCTTCCTCCGACCTTCGAACTGACTTACCCAGCCAGTTATAGGGGGACCTAAAGTTTAACGTGGGTTCCGAACCACGGTGCTACTCGGTATTTTTCACATGAGCAATACTGCCAGAGGTGAAAGAAGTGGAAAGTGACAGATAAAAATCTAGGACCTGGCGGGGATCGAACCCGCGACCTTTGGATTTGTAGTCTGTATAAACCGGTTTTTCGAACATCGATGTCTCCCAATTACTTTGGATAATCGACGTTCTATTCTATATAATATTTTAGTTGAATGAAGGATTTTCGACTTTACCCTTGACCAACAAACCTCAAATCTCAAAGGCAGGAAGTGAAATCCAAAATTATTCCCACCTCAGGATATAACTATAACAATGTCTATTGCTTGTACGCTAAGACGTGTTCCGTGTCACTATTAGCGTGTTGTCGGTTGAAGTCGGAGTTGCGAAATAACAGTCAATGGCGCTGAATTACTAGCAGTGTGTTTGACAATACATGGTGTGACCACATTTGAATATGAAGTAACTATAGTGTATTATAACAGAACAGTATTGTTACACTAACTCCTGTTTGTGTAGTGAATACCCCGAAGGGACTGCTTCTTAATCATAAATCCCAATTAAGTGCTTTAACCAATTGCACTCTGAAATTCGTTCAAGAAGAAGAGAAAATATGGATAGTGGATAGGCGCGTCATCAGCGAAGCTTCTGCCTGAAACTTCATTCGCCTAGTATGGAGCAAATTCCAAAACTAACTCATGGGGTCGTTTTATCTGTGTGTCCTACCCAGGTCGAACTCTATTCCTCTGCAAAATTTCAACAAATCCACCCATTAATATTTGCTTGAAATCGTAACAAACAAACTTACACAATTATATTAGAGCGTACGATTAAATATTGTCTGGTCCATCGCTCGTGATACTTTACTTAGTAGTATTTAGGTTTGCCTTATTATGTCTTCTAGTGGTCAGTGAGAAGCTGATGATGAAGCAGTTTTGCATCTGTATAGTATTAGTGTAAAGAGGGCCCCAATGTCATTTTTGCCCCGGGGCCCTCGGTGATACAGCTACGCCACTGCGCTGAAGGAGAGATGTTTATAAACAAATATTTTTGTACATATTTAAACAAATTATTAGTATAATTTTGTTATAAGGATTAGTAAAATATCAATTGATGCACATAATACGGAAATTTATGTAAAGCACCGATTTTAACCGATTCAGTGGTATAAAGGACAACTTCGTCATGAACAAATACTTACTAATAATTGTAAATTTGCAGCTCATTCCGCTGAAAGTAAGTAGAATATAAACATACGACAAACATAGATTTCTGTTATGGTCTGTTATTAACATGACAGGCAGTTTTTTTGACCTGTTTCAGTGCGGTGTGGAGTCTAATCATTCGCCCATTTTTACAACTCACTAGTCTTTCTAATACGTGCATATTCTTTTGAATGTAATTACTTTAGCTTGAAAAGCCAATGTTTTGAATATTCTTGCCGTCTGTGGTACATATGTAGCAACAATTGTGGAATTGGGCTCTTCTTTGTTGGAAAACAGTTTGATTGCATTTGTCGCTTTATTGCCGCGCCTGTCACGTTTTTCCTTCAGCTACAGCTGTGGTGGCTGATTTGGTACGTTAAATACTGTAGTTATTGCATTCTATATTAGTTTCCTACGTTCCACCCTCACCGATTTTACTGGAACTGTAGTGAAGACGTTAACATTCTTGTGTAGAAAGCTTCGTCTTTCTGCCAAAGGGCAGCTCTTCTGATGTTTCCTAGTATTTTTTCTATTTTTAATAGTACATGAAATTATTCAGTAAAAGCCTGAAGGTTAGAAGATAAACGTAAATAGAATGTCATGTACTGTACCGTTTCGTACCCTAACACGGATCTTAGGAAACTCAGGAAACACAAATGTGAAGCTATTTTTAAGTTATTAACTATTTTATGACACTTCATGCGGTCCCTAATGTAAATAGTATGTTAAAATCAATATAACGATACTATTCGCACTCGTTCAATATCGTATTCAGAAATGTAGCTTTCCGCCCACTTGGAGCGCTGCTGTCGCAGTGTATAACAAAATTCTGTGGGAGTGTCGTGAGTGTATATGTTAGACTGTGGTTAAAATCAGAGTCGAACATAAGAGTCGCGAAACTCCCAGTGATTCTCTGCAACCTCGCGACTGCAGCGCTGCCAAGCGGCCGGGTCGTAAAAACACACCGCGAAGCTATTGAGTAATGAATGTGAATTAGGAACGAAGCAGCATTTTCAAAATAACTTCGTATTTACGAGCTTTTGTGGCGCTATAAATTATAACAACTGTCAAAAATATAATTAGGAAATCTCTCATTTCCAAAGGATGCTCAGAAATAACAGAATTATGTTATGAATAACATGTGTTCGTTTACAGTGGTTAGTTATACTTTTAGGCACAAAGTTAAATATTTGACAATTCATTCATGTCCAAACTTCTGCTGTTAATTAGAATCGCAAATACTTCACCACTATTTCATAATATTACTGCTGAATTAAAAGTAATGTATGAATTACTGCTTAGGTTCGTACCTCAGGTTCACAAAAATGATAACCTTGTGTACTAACATATTTTGTCGGCTCCCTACTAGTTTGATAAAGTGAATACGTAGCTACAAATAAATAATGTGTCCATATATATATATAACCTGTTAATGTTAGCACGTCACATTCTTGAAGATATTCAGTTTGTTACCTGCCAAGTAGCTAAAAAACTGTGATACGAAAGGCACGGAAGCAAGGACGCGGTGAAAAGATGGTTTAAACGACGATGTAGAATCTAGTCCCCTACGATGTAGAAATCGTGTGTACTTTTGAAAGTATTACAATGTCCGAAATACGCTAAAACAAAACGCGTGGAACATGTATTGAACAAGCATACATAATCAGTTCATTTTATATACTTCAGCACATCAGGTTGCAATTCATTTCTGCTTTCAAAAGGTTTCAGACGATATTAATATGACTCGGGTATAGTGAACTGTATGAATTACATTGCACTGACAGTTTGTTAAATTATGGACTACCATTAACAGAATCATTGATATTACTTTAATAATGTTTTCGTATTTGTATTAGAAAGTTCACAGCAACGTCCATTGACCAGGAATATGAAAGTAACAGCATTAAAAACGGCAACTTCTCAGTTTGCATCATGCCATTCCACTGTTATTCCCTACTGGCCGCTTGGAGCGCTAGTATCACTTGACCTGCAATTTTTTTCCTAGAGAGTTTCGCGACTGTCTGTGATAGACTGGGGTTAAAATGTTCAAAGATCTGTTAAGCTTATGGGACTTAACTGCGGCGTCGTCAGTCCCTAAACTTACAAACTACTTATGAACTACCTTATACTAAATACAGCACAAACATCCATGCCCGAGGGGGCATTCGAATCCCCGACCGTAGCGACCGTGCAGTCTATGACTGACGCGCCGCAGACCGCTTTATGTTACGGTAGTAACATTAAAAGTGGGCATTTGCGATCGTCTTTTGACAGCTCGAAATTTAAATGAAAAAAAAAAAAAAAAAAAAAAAAAATCGCACTGACGTGTTTTATGGCCCACATTAGATTTGTAGTTTTATAAGTTTTGTAAACATTTTGGACCAAAATAATAATCTAAATAATAAAAAATCAATTAATAAGAGTGTCTGAAACCCTTTTAGGAAAAAAAATTTAAATAGTGGCGGGTTCCGAACCACCCACCTTCAGCGTCGATAGTCTAACGCCTTGTCCAATACGCGACGGCTATCAATCAAAACGTAAGTCCTTTAACGATGTTTTTTTTTTAATTCTTCAGTGTGCCATTGCTTTGAAATGACAACGTGAAGTTACAATAAGAAAATCATCAAATAGGCGCAATATGGCGTACGCCACAGAGAGTTCTGCGCGAGGAATGTCACGTGACATCTCCTAATTCAAAGGAGGGTGTCAAATCTCCTTTATTTTTGCAAATATGTCTCAAACGATACGAGATATAGAAAAAACACAAGGGAGCTAAGTTGCAGAGAATGTTCTCCTCTACCAATTAGGTTATTCAATTTTCGTGTCAGATGAACGGTTCGTTTGCTATTACAATTATATTACAAACGGCTTTTTTTAGGTATTACAACCGTATTTTTTGTCCAAAAAATTTAAAAATAAGGAGGTTCTGGTCTCTGGCGGCCTACAATCATGTCTGTAAATTTTGGTGCTGATCGGTTGAACGGTTCGTCTTAAAAACAGGGATCACGTTACGGACAGACAGACAGACACACATCCCAAAATCGCCGTTATTTTTGCAAATATCTTTGAAACGCAACGAGATATGAAAAAAATATAAGAGAGAAAAGTTGTACAGAATTTTGTCCTCTACAATTTAGGTTATTCAATTTTCGTATCAGATGAATTGATAAGCCGTTATTTTCATTTAAATTTCGAGCTGTCTAAAGACGATCGCAAAGGCCCACTTTTAGTGTTACTACCGTAACCTTAAGTGGGCCAATAACGATTTAACCGTTCATCTGACACGGAAACTGAATACATAAATCTGCAGATGAGAAATTCCTCTACAACTTTGCTATCTTGTGTTTTTTTCATATCTTGCATCGTTGCAGAGATATTTGCAAAAATAACGGCGATTTGACGATGTCTGTCTGTCGGTAACGTGTTCCCACTCATTAGGTCGAACCGTTCAATGGATCGGCACCAAATTTTACAGATATAATTGTTGACCGCCAGAGACCAGAACCAGACTTTTTTAAATATTCCGGAGAAAAACTACGTTAGTAACACCACAAAAAAAGCCGTTTGTAATATAACTTTAATTGAAAATAAACCGCTCGTCTGACACGAAAATTGAATAACCGAATTTTTAGAGGAGTAAATTCTCTACAAGTTTATTCTCTTATGTTTTTTTTTTCTTTTCATATCTCGTATCGTTTGAGAGATATTTGCAAAAATAACGGCGATTTGACACCGTCCACTGATTTTACGAAAACCAGCAGTTCGCGGATGTCACGTGAAATTTGATAATTTTCTTATTATAACTTACACGTTGTTATTTCTTTAAGCAACGGCGCACTGAAGAATTAACAAAAACACGTCGTTCTCTGTACGATAAATGAGAAT
Organism: Locusta migratoria; assembly: GCA_026315105.1. Taxonomy (NCBI): domain Eukaryota; kingdom Metazoa; phylum Arthropoda; class Insecta; order Orthoptera; family Acrididae; genus Locusta; species Locusta migratoria. Next base: position 140,529,844 of record CM048749.1, on the reverse strand, counting down.
CTAGTATCCTAAAATGCGTTATTAGCATCAGTTAACAACTGCCATCAATAGTACGAAAATAAAGGGCGAACTTCGTAAGTGTTCGCCGTAGTGTAGTGGGCAGCGCATTGGTTTGTAAAGCCTATGCTACAATTTTTTTTTCTTTCTCCTTCTTTCCTAAAAGGTTACGTGTTGGGTGCATAGATATTATCACAACAGTAGAGTCGTAATCATATCACTAAAATTTTTTATTATTTACATTATTATTTTTGTACGAAATGTTTGCAAAAAATTATCTAAAGTGGGCCATAAAACACGTCGTTGCGATTATTATTATTAATATTATTATTATTACGATTACGAGGCGCGTCCAGAAAGTAAGTTCCGTTTGGTAATAAAATGAAATTGTACACAGATACAGAAGAAATTTTTATTGCGCAAAATTATGCAACTCTTAAACTACTATGCATCCTTCACAGAAGGTAGCCGCCTGTGTATTCAACCATGTGGTAACAGCTCTTTATCATCGTTGAAGTAATAATAATAATAATAATAATAATTTCGTGTGGCTCATTAAGTGTTGACCACCAAGGACAGATTTTAGATGGTTGAACACACAGGCGGCAACATTCTATGAAAAAGGCACACAAAACCTTGTGCTATGCTATGACAAGTGCCTACAACATTTCGGAAGCTATGTAGAAAAGTAGTTTAACAGTTGTAGATTTTTGTACAATCAATATTTTTTTTTCTGTTTCTGTACCCGTTCGTTTTATGTAACCAAACGGAACTTACTTTCTGGACGCGCCTCGTATTATTATTTGTTCTTCAGGTAGATCTATGATTATCGGTCATTTTCATTGTTCGTGCATGGTCGTTCGTTGTTCAGGACGTTCAGCTGGGCCACTGTGGCCGGCTGAATGGAGGTTAACGTCCGTTACTGAAGCCGTCTGCTTCAGCGCTCCCGCCGCTGTTAAACAGTAGGCTGCATTCACACGGTGGGCAACGCCAGTGACGACACACGCCATCAAAAAACCAAGTTCATTCCCACTGGACGGACCGTCAAGAGACGGCAAAAGTAAAGCACCACTAGTGTGCAAAAGTGCGAAATACGCAATCGCAGCGGTATTTGTTCACAAAAGCTAATGGCAAACATTAAATTATCAAAAAATAAATCAATGTCCAGAGACATATTTTGTGCCGATATCAGTGATAGCTCTGGTTCTGAGTATAGAATTACAGCGTGCCTGCACATTCAGATGTTTTCCACCCTTTTTCGCTTTGTCCGCCATGTTTAAATTTGGCATACGAATTTCCAAGAGTTATTACATATTCCTTCAAACCGTCTTGATTGCAAATTTTTTTTATTAGTTAATGACGCGTTTCGCCTTTTAGCAGGGCATCTTCAGATTATCTGCGTGACAGAATTTACACAAAATTACAAGGCGAAATTACAAACGGTTATAATGGTACATGGGCTTATTTTGTGTTAAGAAGACAGTATAAATGGTAAACAAAGCTTACAATGCGCTCTCCGTGGTGTGACACCGTAAGTTGTTATTGCGGTGTTTCTATTTTCCTGGAATGTTTTTTGGTTTTCCTGTGGCCCTACAAATGTTCGGGCAACAACGAATTACAATTGGAACATACTCGGTAAAGATGTGAGAAACTTATAAAACCGATTTTTAAGATTACCTTAATCGAAGCGGTGGTCTCTGATGACACAAGATAAGCCCATGTTTACAATTGCGCTCACGGGCGGTGGGCGGGCGTGGTGTGCTGCTCCGCCGACTTGTACAGACTAAGGGAATGTGGGTAGGGAGTGACATAGGAAGCCGATGTATAAGACGGGACGGGTGAAATCTAGCTATCTGAATACAAATTTAACGAAAGGGAGGTTATTAAGCAGGACAGAAGTTTATAATTTATGTTGGTATTTGTAAATGAGAGGAATTTTATTTGAACAGAGACATCATAATATCTAGGAATGTTTGATCTTTGCATGCCAACTGATCGTTTAGGAGGTGTGGGTGGGGTGATTCTATTTACACTTCGGTAAAATCAGACGTGGCGTCATTATGACGTATCCACACTATCGACGTCCAGAAGAGCGGCGCATCGACTTTTGCATCGTTCGAAACGCTGGTTTCGGGTAGAACAACACGCTTAATTCGACATTCTTTCTGAACTGCATACTTTTTTCCTTCGTAGTTTAGTGATAAAACTAGGCCTTACTTAATATTGGTATCATGTTTTGGAAAGCACTGACGGAAATTTCAGTAAATTTGTATCGAAAATTATGCAGAAATTACGCAGACCGAGCCTTAGAGAACGACAACTTCACACATTTTCCAAGAAAAGAACTAGCATGTTGCAGTAACTTGGCGGTAGATGAGTACCCAGTTTTACGAAATGTTTTACCTGATGTTCGCAGAGCCTCTGTAACAAATGACTGTATTAATATCCAGCTCATTTGATTTATAGTTTCGGCGAAAACATACATATACCTACGGCGACTATATGTTGTTTTTGTATGTCGCATATTTTGACATGTCCTAGTACACATTGTCGCTTCATAGCCTGGTAACCGTATTTTGTCCTCTTAGTTTAACGTAGACTCCGTACTGCAATGCAACTCTGTAGCATTTTTCGCTTAAAGAAAAAGTTTCCATTAGTTTTAAACACAACCTTCACAAAGTTTCCATTAGTTTTTAACACAACCTTCACAAATGGGTCACGATGACAACATCAGATTTGGCTGACTAACTTTTCAGAGCTCACAGTGTAGGTCCTTTTTCGGAAAGTTTATAGCTTCTTACTTAAAAAAAAAGAAAGCAAAGTTATAGCTTCCGAAACTGTAATGAATATACCATTACCAACTGAAGATATTATCAGCTACTCCTTTAATTCGTCTGCTACAATTGCAACCGCAGTTTTGCGTCTAAAACGACCACAGAAGTCGATCATGGCTCCAGTCGTCTTCGATATTGTGGATACGTCATAATGACGTCACGTCTGATTTTACCGAAGTGTAAATAGAATCACCCGGTGTGGGTGTCCAAAGTAAATTTAGCTTACGTCCCTTCTGCCTTCTTCGTTGTTACCCGAACATTTGTAGGGCCACAAGAAAACCAAAAAACATTCCAGGAAAATAGAAACACCGCAATAACAACTTACGGTGACACACGACGGAGAGCGCATTGTAAGCTTTGTTTACCATTTATAATGTCTTCTTAACACAAAATAAGCCCATGTACCATTATAACCGTTTGTAATTCCGCCTTGTAATTTCGTGAAAATTCTGTCACGCAGATAATCTGAAGATGCACTGTTAAAGGGCGAAACGCGTCAATAACTAATAAAAAAAATTTGCAATCAAGACGGTTTGAAGGAATATTTATTCTAACTGATTGCTGTTGTACACTATGGATTGGAAATCATTTTAGAGTGATTACATGGTAAAGCATTGTTGCCTACGCTGTTGATTTGAAATGTACGTCAATACACGATGTAATAGGCTAATATGTGAGCGTAATTGAACGTATTTCCTTCTCGTTTTCTTGTAATACTTCTTAGCAACCACATTTGAGTTTGGGAAGAAACGGAATAATATCTATGGCTGGCACGCTCAGACAGCTGAAGATCAACATCCAGGTAATATAGAGATCATTGGTCGATATATATATCAAAGATATAAATCTGAAAGTGAGGCTTTGAATTAAAAATTGTGCCACGGCCTGAATCCAAAACCAGAACCTCCTGTTTACTAAGCAGGTGCTGTACCACTACGCCACCGTGACCTAATGGATACACTTCATTCTGCATCATGTTCCACTTTATAAATAAATGAGGCGGAATTAAAGTTTGTGTTGTGGAGGGAGACGTGCCTTAAGACAATCCGTGCACTCGCTGTAACCATTAAGTTACGATGGCCTCAACAGAACCCTGAAACAGTGTTGTAAGCGGCGGACTTCACTACGTCGATGAATGTGTTCGATACAATAATATTAACACGAGACAAAGATAAATAAGACTTAACAGGCAAGCCACTTTTTTGGAGGAAACGGATCCCAACAACAACAAGGAGTACTGGAAGATTCTGAGGAAACTGGCAATGGGGAATAATAATCAGTTGCAGAAGATTAATAAATTTTCAAAAATGTTCAGGTGTTTGTAAAGCTTATGGAGCGTAACTGTGGGGTCATCAGTCCCTAAACTTACAAACTACTTATGAACTAGCTTGTACTAAAGACGACACAAACATCCATGCCCAAGGGGGATTCGAAACTCGGACGGGGAACGGCCTCGCGCATCGTAGCATAGCGCCTCAATGCGCTTGGCTGCTCCGCAGCGGCTAAGAATTACATATTTGTACACAATGAAATAAGTGGTAGGCATAAATTGTAGATACAATGTTTTATTAAGTAAAGTTAGTTATTAAAAAAATTGGTTTAGCGTCTGCCTAGTAACCAAAAGGTCCCGGGTTCGAATCACGGCCATTACACAAGTTTTAATTTAAAACTTCTCCTTCAGATTGATATATATCGAAACAAAATATGTATATGGACACTGATTTATTGTTTGATATTTCTATCATCTGTGCCTGATATACAAAGGTAGAATCGATCCTTTGCCGCGGTGGAGTAGCCGAGCGGTCTAAAGCTTCTCGCTGCGGAGCGCGCGGTTGCTCCCTGTGGAGGTTCGAGTCCTCCCTGCGGCATGGGTGTGTGTGTTGTCCTTAGGCTAGATTACCTAGGTTTAAGTAGTTAGTAAGCTACGGACTGATGACCACGCAGTTTTTATTGCCGGGGTGCTATTCTGCTATTGGAGAGCCTTGGCAACATTAATACGTATTTATATAGAGGAGCATGAGGCACAATTAAAGTTTGTGTTGTTCAGGGAGACGTGCATAAAGTCGCTGTATCTGTTAAATCACGCAGGCTGCGGTGGCCGAGGGGACTGAGGCGCTCCAGTCACGGTCTGCACGGCCACTACGGTCGGGGGTTCGAATCCCCCCGCGGGCATGGATATTTGTGCCATCCTTAGAATTAGTTAGTTCATAAGTAGTTTGTAAGTTTAGGGACTGATGATCCCGTAGTTAAGTCCCATAAGCTATACAAACATTTGAACATTTTTTTGAAGTCACGGTGGCTTAGTGGTATAGCGCCTGCATAGTAAGCGAAAGGTCCCTGGTTCTAATCCCGATGGTGGCACAAATTTTAATTCAAAATCACTCCTTCACATTAAATTTAGTGTTGAAGCATTAATTACACTCCTGGAAAATGAAAAAAAGAACACCATGAATTCGTCAACACAGCAGAGGGAAATTTTACTGATACATTTTTGAGGATGTATAAAACACACGATCACGCACACAGAGCCATACGCACGTGAGTACGGTCACCAGAGCCTGCTCAATGTCGACGCTAGTACCGTGTATACCCTTCTTTTGCAGCAAAGGAGCTGCAATTATCCCATGGAGACGGTCGTAGAGGTGCCGAGTGTGGTCTTGCGGAATGGTCTGCCTTGCAGTTTCCACCTGGTACCTCTGTTGAGTCAGATTTATTGCTGGTCACGGAGACCGTGAAAGATGACGTTTCATCCGGTAAGAAACATGCTCGATGGGGAACAGATTTGGGGATCTTGTTGGTCAGGGTAGCTGATGTACACCTTGGAGAGCACTCTGAGTGGTAGGTGATACATGTGGGCGTGCATTGTCCCGTTGGAGAAGCATATCGCTTTGTTGGTTCATGAACGGTGTCAAGATGAGTTGAATGGTGGTTTCAATGTATCGCGCACTGTTCAGTGTTCCCTCGAAGAGCACCTGTGGAGAGAGGCCAGTGTAGAATTTGGCTCCCCACACCATGATGGTCATACCTCCTGTTGGGCATCTTCCGCCCACGCTCCGACTCATTGAGCCCGCCTCCAGGGGTGTCGAGATAGGCGCGTATGGAACGACGAATGGAGACGTGTCGTCTTCAGAGATGAGAGTCCCTTCTGCCTCGGAGCCAATAATCGTCGTACGCGTGTACGGCGTCGTGACGTGACGACGGCGATTTCATCGAATTTGATACAATGACCGTTTACTAAAGCATGCTCAGCTAAAGAAGATTTGTCTGGGTACTGTAAACGATAAAACCTTTCATGTTCCTTCCTTCGTTGTTCAACAGTTCGTATTGTTTTTCCAACACCAAAGGAAGGAACATGAAAAGTTTTATCGTTCACGGTACCCAGACAAATCTACTTTAGCTGAGCATGCTTTAGTAAACGGTCATCGCATCAAATTCGATGAAAGTGACGTTGTGGCTCGCACGAACGGCTTCTGGGACAGTATTATTAAAGAAGCCATCGAAATTAAAACATCAGATAACAACCTTAACAGAGACGGCGGCCTGCAGCTCAGCGCGGCGTGGGATCCAGCGATCGCGCAGTTAAAACGGGCGCATCGAACACCGACTCAAAGCATGCCCATATATGGTGATGTCGCGGAGCACCAGTGACGTCACAGCCGGCAGCTAGTGTATATAAGCCCGTACTTGGCAGTCAATACCACTTGACAATCACGAACACGAACCACATGCATTCCTACATGACTTACTAAAAACTGATGGTTCTGTAATTTTCTCATGCTGTACTTGCAACTTATCACTGAAGACTAGCGGATTATTAGATGTGGACTCTAGATGTGCAGGATGTAGGCTGAGGCTGCTAGAATACATACAATGGGGCCACAGAGGAGTAGGGTAGTGGAGCGGGCAGACAAATATTTACAGACGGGAAACCTCCGTAAGGGCCCGGTCCCACGCTCAGGGGTGCGAGGAGGGAGGGTTTTCAGCAGTTCCATAAGATGTCCCATGATGGCGCTGCGGTCAGAAGCAGCTCTTTAAACTGGCCAGAACAGGCGGCAGATAGCGGCTGTCCCCACCACCACCTCCCCTCAAACGCCAGCAAGCCGAACACAGCCGTGGCCTCGTGGCAGGTGGCACGAGCTCTGCCCTCAGCCTCCCCTCCACGCTACCCTCTGACGTGCGAGAGGCACCCTAAGCCAGGGAACCGCCTGACACCTGCTAGCATCTTACAGAACTACGAGGGGAGCGTAAGACAGTGGTTTAGGGGGGGCTTCTCCTCTGTATATGTTACTCTGTGCAAATATATACAGACGCTCAGGGGAGCGGGACGGGGGTGCTGAAGCAGTTCTGTAAAATGTCCTATGATGGCGCTGCGGTCAGAAGCAGCCCTTTAAACTGACCAGAGCAGGCGGCAGGTAGCGGCTGACCCCACCACCACCTCCCCTCAAACACCAGCAAGCCGGACACAGCCGTGGCCTCGTGGGAGGCGGCACAAGCTCCCCCCTCAGCCTCCCTTCCACGCTACCCTCTGACGTGCGAGAGGCACCCTCAGTAGTGCCTCTAGTGTGGTCTACCAGTACTAAGCCAGGGAACCGCCTGACACCTGCTAGCATCTTACGGAACTACGAGGGGAGCGTAGGAGAGTGGTCTAGGGGGGGCTGCTTCTCTGCATATGTTACTCTGTGCTGGTACGCTACCTGCAGGACGTCGCCGCAGATGAGCAGGGCGTGCCCCTTGGTGATGAGGTTGGCCAGCCCCAGCAGCGGTGGGCGATCCTGCGGCCGGCCAGTCAGCACCAGCAGCTGCGGCCGGTAGTTCTTGACGTGGTCGCCCACGCTCGACAGCTTGTACGCGCTGTGCAGCGCCGTCTTGTACGTCTGCGCCTGCGTTGAACTGCCCCAGTTGGCGTCTGCAACAAGTCGAATGAGCCTGTGCAGGGTTACTGGAACGTCTCGTGTACAAAGTGCAGACGCTAATTCCTATTCCATATTTTTGGCCCACTTTAGGTTACGGTTGTTGTTGTTGTAGTCTTCAGTCCGCAGACTGGTTTGATGCAGCTCTCCACGCTACCCTGTCCTGTGCAAGTCTCTTCATCTGAGAATATGTTCGGCAACCCACATCCTTTTGAATCTGCTTACTATCTTCGTCCCTCGCTCTCTCTCTACGATTTTCACCCCATACGCTTCCTTCTAATGCTAAGTTGACAATTCCTTGATGTCTCAAAATGTGTCCAACCAATCTATCCCTTCTCTTAGTCAGGATATGCCACAAACTCCTTTTCTCCCCAATTCGGTTAAGCACCTCCTCATTATTAATAAAGAACAGACTATAATGCACTAATTTATTTCATTCAACTAGTTTCAGTCTTATTTAGACCATCTACAGGAATTTTGTCTCCATCGATGTTGTGGAGCTGGCAGGTAGCTGGGAGCCTTCCAGTGCGTCACTGCTCACGCACTGGAAGGCTCCCAGCTACCTGCCAGTTCCACAACATCGATGGAGACAAAATTCCTGAAGATGGTCTAAATAAGACTGAAACTAGTTGAATGACATAAATTAGTGCATTTTAGACTGTTCTTTATTTATAAATTTAAATAGAGTGCTGTTGACCCAAAAATAGAGAAACGAAAATGTTTCCAAAAATACCTCCTCATTAGTTACGTGATCTACCCATCTAAATTTCACCATTCGTCTGTAGCGCCACATTTCAAAAGCTTCTATCATCTTTTTATCTGAACCCTTATGTCCACGTTTCACTCCCATACAATGCTACACTCCAGACAAATACTTTCAGAAAGGACTTCCTAACATTTAAATTAATATTGGATGTTAACAAGTTTTGCTTCTTTAGAAACGCTTTTCTACCCATAGCCATTCTGCATTTTATATCTCCTTTACTTCGGCCATCAGAAGTTATCTTGCTACCCAAATAACAAAATTAATCTACAACTTTTATTATCTCATTACCTAATCTAATTCTTTCAGCATCGCCTGATATTCTGACATTGCATTCCATTATCTTCGTTTTACTCTTGTTAATGTTCATCATATATCTTCCTTTCAAGACACTGTACATCCCATTCAATTGCTCTTCCAGATCTTTTGCGGTCTCTGACAGAATTACTATGTCATGTCAGGTTACGGTAGTAACACAAAAAGCGGGCCTTTGCGGTCGTCTTTTGACAGCTTGAAATTTAAATGAAAATAACGGCTTAAACATTCATCTGACACGAAAATTGAATAACCGAATTTGTAGAGGAGAATATTCTCCACAACTTTGCTCTCTTATGTTTTTTTCATATCTCGTATCGTTTCAGAGATATCTGCAAAAATAACGGCGATTTTGGGATGTATGTCCGTCTGTCTGTCCGTAACGCGTTCCCTGTTTTTAAGACGAACCGTTCAACCGATCAGCACCAAATTTTACAGACATAATTGTAGGTCACCAGAACCTCCCTTTTTCAAATTTTTCGGACAAAAAATGCGGTAGTAATACCCCCCCCCCCAAAAAAAAGCCGATTGTAATGTAATTGGCCCACTTTAGGTTACGGTAGTAACACTCGAAATTTAAATGAAAATAATGGCTTAACTATTCATCTAACACGAAAATTGAATAACCGAATTTGAAGAGAAGAAAATTCTCTGCAGCTTTGCTCTCTTATGTTTTTTTTTTCATATCTCGTAGCGTTTCAAAGATATTTGCAAAAATAACGGCGATTTTGGGATGTAAGCCTGTCTGTCCGTAACGTGTTGCCTGTTTTTAAGACGAACCGTTCAACCGATCAGCACCAAATTTTACAGACATAATTGTAGGTCGCCACAGACCAGAACCTCCCTTTTTCAAATTTTTCGGACAAAAAATACGGTAGTAATACCAAGAAAAGCCGTTTGTAATATAATTGTAATTGCAAAAGAACCGTTCATCTGACACGAAAAAAGTGCAGACGGTAATTCCTATTCCATATTTTTGGCCCACTTTAGTTTACGGTAGTAACACTAAAAGTGGGCCTTTGCGATCGTCTTCTGACAGCTCGAAATTTAAATGAAAATAACGGCTTATCCATTCATCTGACACGAAAATTGAATAACCTAATTGGTAGAGGAGAAAATTCTCTACAACTTAGCTCCCTTATGTTTTTTCATATCTCGTATCGTTTGAGACATATTTGCAAAAATAACGGAGATTTGACACCCTCCATTGAATTAACGAAAACCAGCCGATCGGTTATGTCACGTGACATTCCTCGCCCAGAACTCTCTCTGGCATACGCCAACTTGCGTTGCGTATTTGACGATTTTCTTATTGTAACTAACACGTTGTCATTTCAAAGCAATGGCGCACTGAAGAATTAACAAAAACACATAGTTCTTCGTACGATAAATGATAATCTAGTGTCTACAACTGCCATATTAACATCAGTTAACAATGGCCATCAATAGTATGAGAGTAAAGAACTCATCTTTTGATTGATATCTGTAGCGTAGTGGGCAAGGCGTTTGACTGTGAAGCTAAAGGTCGGCACTACGTAATTTTTTTTTTCCTAAAAGGGTTTCAGACACTCTTATTAATTAATTTTTTGTTATTTAGGTTATTAAAAAAATTGTTATTTAGGTTATTACCACTCCCATGAACCACAGACATTGCCGAGGTGGGGTAGCTTGCGTGCCTCAACGATACAGATAGCCGTACCGTAGGTGCAACCACAGCGGAGGGGTATCTGTGGAGAGGCCAGACAAACGTGTGGTTCCTGAAGAGGGGCAGCAGCCTTTTCAGTAGTTACAGGGGCAACAGTCTGGATGATTGACTGAGCTGGCCTTGTAACACCAGCTAATGTGGCTTTGCCACACAGCTACTGCGAACGGCTGAAAGCAAGGGGAAACTACAGCCGTTATTTTTCCCGAGGACATGCAGCTCTACTGTATGAACATACGATGATGGCATCCTCTCGGGTAAAATATTCCGGAGGTAAAGTAGTCCCCCATTCGGATCTCCGGGCGGGGACTACTCAGGAGGATGTGATCATCAGGAAAGACAATACTGGCATTCTACGGGTCGGAGCGTGGAATGTTAGATCCCTTAATCGAGTAGGAAAATTAGAAAATTTAAAAAGGGAAATGGATAGGTTGAAGTTAGATATAGTGGGGATTAGTGAAGTTCGGTGGCAGGATGAACAGGATTTCTGGTCAGGTGAGTACAGGATTATAAATACAAAATCAGTTGGGGGTATCACAGGAGTAGGATTGATAATGAATAAGAAAATAGGAATGCGGGTAAACTACTATGACCAGCACAGCGATCGCATTATCATTGTCAAGATAGATACGAAGCCAACACCGACAACAGTAGTACAGGTTTATATGCCAACTAGCTCTGCCGATGATGAGGAGATCGAAGAAATATATGAGGAGCTAAAGGAAACTATTCAGACAATTAAGGGAGAGGAAAACTTAATTGTTATGGGAGACTGGAATTCGGTAGTAGGACAAGGAAGGGAAGGGAAGATAGTGGGTGAATATGGTCTGGGCAAAAGGAATGAAAGAGGAAGCCGCCTGGTAGAATTTTGCACGGAACATAATTTAGTTATAACAAACACCTGGTTTAAGAATCACAAAAGAAGGTTGTATACGTGGAAGAGACCAGGAGACACCGGGAGATACCAGATAGATTTTATAATGGTAAGACATAGATTTCGGAACCAGGTTTTGAAGTGTAGGACATACCCAGGGGCAGACATAGACTCTGACCATAACTTGTTGGTTATGAACTGTAGGCTGAAACTGAAGAAACTACAGAAAGGTAGGAAAATAAGGAGATGGGACCTAGATAAATTGAAGGAACCTGAAGTTCTTAAGAATTTCAGAGGGAGCTTCAGGCAACAATTGACAGAAACAGGGGAAAATAAAACAGTTGAGGAGGAATGGGTAAAATTGAGAGATGAAATAGTGAAGGCAGCAGAGGACAAAATAGGTAGGAAGGCAAGACCTACAAAGAATCCTTGGATATCACAGGAGATACTAAATTTAATCGATGAAAGGAGAAAGTATAAAAATGCAGTAAATGAAACAGGCAAAATGGAGTACAGACGACTAAGAAATGAGATTGACAGGAAGTGCAAAATGGCTAAGCAGGAATGGCTAGAAGGCAAATGCAAGGATGTAGAAGAATGTATAAATAGGGGAAAAATAGATACAGCCTACCGGAAAATAAAAGAAACATTTGGCGATAAGAAAAACAGCTCTATGAATATCAAGGACACTGATGGAAAACCAGTTCTCAGCAAAGAAGGGAAAGCTGAAAGGTGGAAAGAGTATATAGAGGGGCTCTACAAAGGAAATGAACTTCGAGACACTATTGTAGGAAGGGAAGAGGATGTAGATGATGATGAAATAGGAGATACTATACTGAGAGATGAATTTGACAGAGCACTGAAAGATCTAAGTCGAAACAAGGCCCCTGGAGTAGATGATATCCCGTCAGAGCTACTGAAGTCTCTGGGAGAGCCAGCCATGACAAAACTATTTCAACTGGTGTCTAGGATGTATGAGACAGGCGAAATACCCTCAGACTTTAAGAAAAATGTAATAATCCCCATTCCAAAGAAAGCGGGTGCAGACAGGTGTGTAAACTACAGGACCATCAGTTTAATAAGTCATGGTTGCAAAATATTAACCCGAATTATATACAGAAGGATGGAAAAGCTGGTAGAAGCCGACCTCGGGGAAGATCAGTTTGGGTTCAGGAGAAATGTAGGAACACGGGAGGCAATACTCACTTTACGGCTTATCCTAGAAGATAGATTAAGAAAAGACAAACCAACATTTCTAGCTTTTGTAGATTTGGAGAAGGCTTTTGACAATGTTGATTGGAATAAACTCTTTCAAGTTCTAAAGCAAGCAGGAGTAAAATATAGGGAGCGTAAGGTTATTTACAACTTGTATAAAAACCAGACGGCGGTTGTCAGAGTTGAAGGGCATGAAAGGGATGCAGTGGTTGGAAAGGGAGTAAGACAGGGTTGTAGCCTTTCCCCAATGTTGTTCAATTTGTACATTGAGCAAGCTATAAAGGAAAGCAAGGAGAAAATTGGAGAAGGAATTACAGTTCAGGGTGAAGAATTAAAAACGTTGCGTTTTGCCGACGACATAGTAATTCTGTCAGATACAGCAAAGGACCTGGAAGAGCAATTGAACGGAATGGACAGTGTGCTGAAAGGTGCATATAAGATGAACATTAACAAGAGTAAAACTAGGGTAATGGAGTGCAGTGTAAGAAAATCAGGTGATGCTGAAGGAATTAGATTAGGTAACGAAACAATAAAGGAGGTAGATGAGTTTTGTTACTTGGGCAGTAAAATAACAAATGATGGTCGCAGTACAGATGATATAAAATGCAGAATGGCAATGGGTAGAAAGGCGTTTTTGAAAAAGAGAAATTTGTTAACATCGAATATTGATTTAAGCCTAAGGAAGTCCTTTCTGAAGGCATTTGTATGGAGTGTTGCCTTGTATGGGAGTGAAACATGGACGATAAGCAGTGTGGACAGAAAGAGGATAGAGGCTTTTGAAATGTGGTGCTACAGAAGAATGCTGAAGATTAGGTGGGTGGATCGCGTAACTAATGAGGAGGTACTGAACCGAATTGGGGAGAAAAGAAATTTCTGGCATACCTTGACTAAAAGAAGGGATAGGTTGGTAGGACACATTCTTAGACATCAAGGAATTGTGAATTTAGCGTTGGAGGGAAGTGTGTGGGGTAAAAATCGCAGAGGGAGACCAAGAGACGCGTATAGTAAGCAGATTCAAGTGGATGTGGGTTGTCGTTCTTATGAGGAGATGAAAAGGCTTGCTCAGGATAGAGTAGGGTGGAGAGCTGCATCAAACCAGTCTCTGGACTGAAGACCACAACAACAACACATTAGGTTATTATTTTGGTCCAAAATGTTTGCAAAAACTTATAAAACTACAAATCTAAAGTGGGCCGTAAAACACGTCAGTGCGACCGTACTGCTCACTGTGTAGCCAGCAACAGCGTAGTGGTCAGCGCGACTGCCAGGTGAGTATGAGCCAGGTTCGAATTCCAACTGGGCACAAATTTTAGACTGATGACGATCGCAGACTGTGATCGCAGTTTTGTTCCCCTGAAACGCGTAACACGTATTTTCAACTTTCCCCTTCTGATTTATTTCAGTGCCTATTGGCAGATGACGTCGAATCAAGTCGCACAACTGTGGCGATATTTTATAAGCACGCAGTTTGATTAGAAGACGTTTGTAAGGTACAGTGTCAAAAACCTTCTGGAAATCTAGAAACAAGGAATCTGTTTGACATCCCTTGTAGACAGCACTATCACATCGTGTGAGTAAAGACCTTGGCGTGTTTCACGAGAACGATACTTTCTGATGTTGTTTATGGGCCAATAGGTCATTCTCTTCGAGGTAGTTCATAATATTTGAGGAAAGTATATGTTCTAAAATCCTGTTCCTAACCGACGTCAATGATATAGGCTTGTAATTTTGCGGATCACACCAATCGCCTTTCTTGAATACTGGAATGACCTGTGCAACTTTCCAGTTTTGGGTACGGACCTTTCCCTGAGCGAGTGGTTGTATATGATAGCTAGATCGGGATTATTGCATCGACATACCTAATTGGTATACAATTTGGCCCGGAAGACGAAGTTTTGTTAGGTGATTTAAATTGCTTTAATAGTCCAGGAATATCTACTTCTAAATTTCGCATGCTGGCAGCTGTTCTTGATTTGAATTCGGGAGTAATAACAATGGCAAATCACATCCATTTGACTCTACTTACTGTGTGATTGTTCTAATACTAAAGTGGGTATTCCTTGATGCCTCAGAATTTGTAGTGACAAACGGTCTCTTCTTTCAACCAAGTCATGTCACAAATTTCTTCTCTTCAGTAGCTCCTCATTAGTTAACAGATCTACCCGTATCCAGAATAAAGCTGAAGTTCAAATTTAAATGTTTATAATTCTGAGGGACCAAATTGCTCTGTTCATCGGTTCCTAGATTTACAGATTAATTAAACTAACTTCAACTAACTTATATTAAGGACAAATCACACATCCATGCCCAAGGGAGGACTCTAAACACCGATGCGAGAGGCTGACTACTGAAGAAACACATTTCAGAGGCTTCTATCCTCTTCTTGTCTGGAATGTTTACCGTTATCGTTAATACCCGATGGTAACAACTTTCTTCAAAAATGTTTTTCTTTCCCTTGCCATCCTCTATGCTTCAGCCATTGTAAATTTTTTTACTACCCAAATAACAACTCATCTACCGTTACTTCTTTTATTGTCTCGTTTCCAAATACAATTCCCTTAGCATCACCTGATGCCATTACCCTTGTTTTGCTCTGGTAAATGATCACCTTACAATCTCCTTTCAAGACATTACCCATTTCACTCAATAAATTGCTCTTCTATGTCATTTCATGTAAAAGGGAAAAAAGGATAAAGAATGATCAAATGTTCTGTAAAATGATATGTAGAAAAAGTAAGAAATAAAATAGATAAAAAAACATCCGTCGTTCCTTTGAATGATACTCGACATTTTGCATAGCCGTAATTAGACAACACGTTCTGAAATTCGTAGTTTCTATTCAAAGTAAAATTCTAAAATGAAATTAAAAACTAAAGTAACATTATATAGTTTGAGTTGTTGTCTTTAGAGCTTACATTTAATATAGTTTATATCATATTCAGTATTTTTCTCTGAAAAACACAATTTTAAATGAAAAATACTATAAAACGTTTTATACTATCTACAATGGGGATCTGTAGAAAAAATAATACGTAAATAGACACAGTGGCAACACCCATTAACCAAGCGGAGAATATTGTCGATGCTTGCTGTTTTTTGTTCATGAGACGCATGGGATCTAACTACTGTGCGAGCTTAAATATTTAGACAACGATTTTGTTCCTCCTTACAAACAAGAGGCTCAAGAAACTTAAAACTTACATAATTCTGTAATCCAAAGACCTAAGCCTATGAAAGTGTGAGCTTTATGAAAAAAGCATTTAGGCTTTATATTTGAAGATTTCCAAAAATTTATTGTTCTTATGATTATACACTTCCATCAACAATAGAAAACAGCTTCAAAATGATATGTAGTTCACTGAAATCCGATATAAGTTTCTTGCATTACACGACAAACAAATTATTGGGGTTGGAGAGTATAGTAAATTTCACGGAATATCAACTTGAAAATAATTAAAAATTTAAGAAACAACGTTATAAAGTTTTCTTTAACAGTAACTGACATGTAGAAGTTGTTAATGATTAAAAATGCAAGGTCAGTTTTCTCATTTTTCGTCCGGTTGATAATAGAATAGCCCGCAGATCTATTTACATGGGACAAAACAACAGAATAGAGCCGAAACCATGTCGATGTTCTTTGGCCGAAACCACCTCGGTGCTAAGGATATCATGTACCGTAAACAGGACGACAACCAAACAAACTAAGTTATTTAATACTTGCTAAAGCCACTATGTTTACCGTTCCACTCGTCACTGCTAAATTGAGGCTTAGTAACATCACAATCGTTTCTTGAAAAAAGTGAGAATCCTAAAACGAAAAAAGAAGGAGTGTGTATTCCTGATTCCAGGAGAAGACAACTCGTTCCAGTTTCTCAAAAGACTGTCTTCTATGATGGGATTTAAGGAACGCAACACTTGAGTAAGGTAACGTGCATTTACTCTTAGAAGTGGTGATCATAAGTTTGTATATGATACAGAAAATTTAAAGCAGTTCCAAATGCTTTCGCTTAATTGACACTGCGTGTTAGAGTTAACATGAATTTTCTCCACACTTTGGCGTTGTATATTTTGTCCCCTCCAAAAACTAGTGAATTTGAAGTATATTCATGCTGACATGTATTCTTACCTGGCTTGCGGTAGACCACGATGAGGTAGAGAGCGAATATGATGACGAAGGTGATGACGGACGTCAGCCAGTCTATAAGGAACATGATGGCCACACACAAGAAAAATCCCACCAGACTCAGCCATGTGTTGTAATACTGAAACAACGTCACAACTATGATACAGATAAAGTTGCTATTTCTATTAATTGTTCATAGAAAGTAAAAGATTTTGCTACTGACTTAACAACTGCTTAAAGCGACATCACGAAGTTTGTTCATAAACTAATGCCGAAAGATGCTGCCCAATGCATAAAGGAAGCTTTTGTATTCGGAAAGAGTAGAGTTTAAATCCCCTGTCGACTTTTCTGATGCCTTTCGTGAAAGTTTCATATAGCTTAGAACCGACTTTTGCAGCTAGCTGTTGAGAAATGTTGACACTAAATAGCCATTTATTTTTGGATAAATGTTGAACTTCGGTCGTTAGTGCCGTCTAATTTTATTTTACGTTGAAACTTTTAGATTCTGTAGTCAAACATTGAACTCTTTGATATTAAGAGGTAGAAAGGAAATTTATGTCTATAAGTAGGCAAATCCTCCCTTCGAATTTGGAGGTCAGCCCTCTGCCGACTCATTCAGCCGAAGCAGAGCAAACTAACTTCTTCAAATAGATCGCAAACATCTGAGTAATGATCTACAGCAGGTTACGAAAGCATTTTATCAAGCAATCTATTTTCACAAAGAAGATAAAGTTTCCCAGTATCATACTGTGAGCATTTCTTCTGTTTCTATGCATCGATAATCTCGTACATGGGGTAGACAAACTTTCAAACATTAAAATGCAACACAGTTACCATGCCTAACATGATTCAGGCATCCCACTGGAATCCAATAACAGATTCCAGCCTTCTCATAATGGGTGAATGTAAGCAGTACAGAACTGGATCTACGGCGTTTCCCAACGGGCAGAAACTTGATAGAGATGGTCCTTCACTCCCACTCGATGTCCGAACTTACTGCCCCCCCCCCGCCCCCCCCCCCCCCCACTCTCTCACATGTCCGCGCTTGGCCGGGACATATCACCTTGTATCGGACACCGTTTTGTCCCGTTCTGCGAGTGCCATCCGCGGCAAATACTGTGCTCAACCCCTCCTCCCTCCACCTCCCCCCTGAATATTGTGAATATATGACTGTAGGGGTTTCAAGGGAATCTTATACCATACCATTCTTCCTGTAAATAGTGGCAAGTCAAGTAACGATGCTGGAAGGGATAGTCGATCACGCACCCTACACTCAAGACTACACATAAAGACTCCATAATGTTGAGATTTTGTGACATGATAGCTAAAAAGAAAATAAATAAATAAAAAAAAAAATAAAAAAAAAAATGTGTGGATAGGGCCCTCGCCGTGTGGAACAATGGACCAGTTCAGCCGAAATGATCACATAATACTTGGAAGTAGTTTTACTTTTTTTTACAGTAACTTTCGAGTGTGCAGCCGGATCCTGTCGTCATTCTGACACGATATTTCGGCCTGGAAACGTCCGGCCATCTTCAGGTGAGTACCGAGTACTGAAGAGCCCAGGTGCAGTCGCGGTATTTATAGTGGTTCTTGCGTATGCCAAAAGTGCTGGTGTCGTTCGTTTTGCGCATGCATTAGGTGGTGTCATGCGCGATACGGCCGAATGTATGTGCTGCCCTCGGTGGTGGAAGAGCAACAGTCTTCTAATCATTGATAATCGATTGATGGCGTCGATTACGCTGTGACTGGATGATGTTAATCACAGGATTCCAGTTTTTGTCGAGCTGAAAGCCGTTGTGACGATTTATAAGATTGTCGGCAAGACGAATTTCCACCGATTGTTTAATGACTGAATCCCGGAAACTGGAGTTAAAATTTTTGTTTTACTATATTCCATTGTGTGTCCCGTGGAAATGCAGTGTTCAGCTACTGCTGACTTTGATGGTTTGTGTCTTTCGTGTTCCCCACATCGTTCCTGCACAGTTCGAATTGTCTGGCCTATATGTGCAGGAAATTCGTGGATTATCGCGAAATGGCTGCCCATACCACTGAACCTCCACCATGTTTCACTCTTGGGACATAAACTCGACAAGGAGACGGAAAGAGTGTGCAAATTGACCCACATGACCAAATGACTTTTTCATTGCTCCGTAGTTCAGGTATAATGGTTAGCGTGCCACGTTTTCCTGTTACGGGAATTTGCATAACACGTGTGGTTTCAGAATAACAGCTGTCCCTGAAATTGCTAGATTATGAAGCTCTCCTTGAATTGATTTAGTGGTGACAGGGTCGATGGGTGCGACTTTCATTTCTGGAGTGACTTTTGTAGCTGTCGTCGCTTTATTTTTCGTCACAGTCCTCTTCAAAACCATATGTCACGATCAGTCAGCACACATCCTTTCGTCCATGTTGTAACTTAGTGGATGACACTTTTTTCCTTTTACGTACACGGTATAAATCTTCGATATAGTGCCACTTGAAAAACCAAACGCTTTGGCTGCCTTGTTTCCGAAAACATCCACCATACACACAAGCACAAAAAATTTGACCATATTTAAGCTCACTTACCTCCGACGTACTCCGATGTACTCGTAACTACAAATGATTTTATCCTGATAATGACTGACACTTGCAACATATTGAGGGCATTGCGTAGGTGCAGTTCGTGGTCAGATGAAACTTGCAGGCTTGGTTAAAATCTGTGTTTATAATGAAGAATGTATTTCTCGCGGTGTTTTCACATTTTTATCCAACCGCTGTAAGTTTGTATGGCCTGAAGAAGATCAGATGTGACTCGTAAGCATTTTGTCAAAGACTGCTCCACCCTTATATTGTGTGAAGAGGAAAGTTTACGTTGTTGACAGTAGGAATTAGTTGGATTAGTTGGCATAGACAGACTTTTTTTAAAAGATATGTCTGTCTAAACCTAGAAAATACCCGTCAGAGAACAACCGCATTATCTGAGAGAATTCCGCTATGTAACACGAAAAAGGATCTAACCATTTACACTTCCTGAAGCACATCCAAAATTGTTTTTGTGTCGTCATCATCATCGTCATCATCAATTTGTATTCTACCCATTGGCAGTTTATCACAAGGCAGCTCTTCCGTCGTTTTCTTCAGGTCCACGCAGCGTCCACTTCCCTTGAAGCCACCTTCCTCTTAATCTTCTTCCACAAAGTATTTTCCAAAAACCATCTTTTATTAAGCACTTCCACTTCACCGAATGTCCCATCCAGTTCTTCTTCCTTTTTTCTTATAACTTGAAGCAGACTTCTCCTATCACAAATCTACTCCTACTTCTTCATAAATGCTCTGCAAATCACATTTAAGTGCATGGCAGATGATTCATTGAATAGTATTTATGATATTTCTCTACTGTTCCATTCTCTAGTAACGCGCGAGGAAAAGGAAAACTTATAACTTTTCATTTTCAACCTGATTTCCCTTATTTTATTGCGAGATCATGCAACCCTATGTAGGTGGGTGCTAACAAAATATGTTTGCATTCGAAAGAGAAAGTTGGTGAAAGAAATTTCTCAAATAAATCTCGCTGCAACGAATAATGTTTTTGTTTTAATGATTTCCACCCCAACTCGTGCATCATTTTCGTGGCACTTTTACCCCTAAATCACGAAATACAAAACGAGCTGCCCTTCTATGAACTTTCTTTAATTCGTCCGTGAGTTCCACTTGGTGGGGGATCCAACAATGGGAAGCAATACTCCAAAATTGGACAGACAATTGTTGTGTAGGCTGTTCCCTTAGTAGATATGTTACATCTTGTAAGTATGGCTAATTTGTCGTCCAGGGTGTGACACCCAGTTATAACAAAATGATTAGCGAAAATGTCAAATACTTCACCACCTGCCTTAACTAGAACCGGTGCTTCGAAGTTCTGACTCTTTCCGGTGCCCGTTATGTACAGGACTCCTGTCGGTATTTATTCAAGATTAGAGGAATCAAGTGATTTAGTCTTACGATAACAACTTTTTTCTTAGCTAGAAAGCCACTTTCAGTTACATCCACATTGCCTACACGTACTCGAGACATGTTTAAAAACAAACTTATTTGAATTACCTATCAGAATTCTATTACAGGCCTGGCAAATACGTTTTTGGTGTGAAGTGACGGATAAATCATTTTTCCTGCTCGACCCCTGCAGGCTAGGCAGATTAATTAATTTCTTATGCAGAATTCATGGTTTGAAATAATTATATATTTCCGCTCCTGATATCTGCTACAGTTTCAACAAACTTCAATTCTTTTGCCTCTCAATCATGAAAATTTTACCGATTCTTTTTTTTTCCTCTGTGTTTTTATTTTATTTTATTTTATTTTTTGCTCAACAATGAACAAAAAGGAAGTTGGGAAGTTTTCGAGAAATGAAAATTAGAGCCCTGACGAAAACGCACTTAAGAAAATCTTCCTTCGTTGGAATTTATAATACAGCGTCATCACACTCTCTGGTGCATCACCATTTGCTTTAATGAAACTACAGACTAAGACAACGCAGCTACCTACTTCTGGTAGGGGATATCCCAACACTAACCTACAATCCGCATATCATGAAAAAATGGAAACCCACCCTATCGCAGTTGACAAGGAAACTACAGGTAGTAGAATTTTTTTTTCACTTGTGCTAAAATTAAAAACTGACAATTCTTTGTGTAATGAATGTGAGAGTTAAGACTGAAAACTTTGCCAACAAAGAGAGGTACCAGAGTGTCTGTAAGTTGTAAGCGATGCTTAGTTGAGCTTTGGCTTCTGTCTCGAGTGTATTATTGGTGGCCTTCTTGAGGCATAGGCAAGCGTCGCGAACAACTTTCACGACTGTAAAGTATAAATTAAACAGTTGTAATACTTATTTACTACTACTCATTCATCGTGTAGCTTATCCATGATTTTCAAATCTATGGCGTCATTATACCGGAACCCAGGGTAATGGCACTACTGCGTATACTTTACCAGTATATTTTTAATAATAAAACTTAAGAAAATACATGACTGAAAAAAATTATAATAAAGTAGTATTAGCTGGCGAAGCTGTGGTATTATTCTGTACGAAAAAGACATACTTCTAAGATTGTAAAAAAACTGGTTTCCCTTAAGGTGGCGCCATTCCCCTGGTCTTCCCTATATGTTATTTTGTTATTTGAGTGCTTTCGATTTTATACGATTGCTGACAACTTATGACTTGAGCCAGATGTGGTAGTGCGGGAGGTATTTCTAATTTGCTAATCCCTACAGCGACTACTTTTGTTCTGAAAATTGGGCTTATTCTCTATGCTATGTTCAAATAATTTACGCGAATATAATTGGGCAACGTCTTTGACAACAGCCAGAATTTCGGGAGGTGAACGCCCGTCATTTTCAAGGTATAACAGGAAAGACTGCTCTTCATGTCTACCATCTTTCTCAAGAACGCTTCATTCTTTCTTCAACCACTCACAAAATTTTCCAAATTCATAGAAAAAATCGTAAGTTTGTTTTACGGGGAGGGGGGGGGCGTATTTATCTACGCCCCTGACATGTTGAATAGCATCTCCCATGCCAATTATAAATTTAAGAAGACGTGAATCATTTAACTAATGGTGTATAAAGGGAAATAACATCTCCACTCCGGAGACAATAGATGAAGCAAGTCTCTTGCAAGGAGATAAGGGGACAGAGAGAATCAAACGAGAGAAGTAACCGTTAGGCGTTTGGGAGTACCTGCCATCACAGGCAAACTTTAATGTGTACCGTTTCTCTCTTACATTTTAAGTGCACTAATTCTTAGACCACGAGAATTATATTATTGTCTGAAAGGAGCGACTACAAGAGAACAATACATTTCCAAAACACCTCCTAGTAAAATCAACAGGTTTATCCTTGAGACTTAGTATATTTCCTGCATTAATAACGAACAAGGAAAGAATATACAGAGAAATAAGACAATGTACTTAATTATTTTTGTGTTATTACATTTTCAATAAAAAGTTATGGTTGAATTTTTTGAATAAGCAGTGTTTAGCGCATTGCTTCATTAATACAGTCACCATACTGAATCTTTTACCTTGAACGTGGGCCTCCATCCCAGTGGTTTTATGAGGGCTGCGTGGAATGTACAGAAGTTGATGAGAGCGTAAGACGCCAGGTAGAAGTTAGAAATGAGCGGCGCCACGGCGTTCAGCTTGGCTACGAAAATAAATACCAATATTACATACAATATTCCTGTAATAAAATTCTTAAAATGACTTGGTCGCATACATTTTATTTTTATTATTACACGTTTCGAGTCATCATCTTCAGATCTGTGGCAATTTTTAACAGAAATTGCAATGCTTTTGGGACATAAATATTGATATCAATATAGTCATATAAAGAGCAAACATAGTACGTGCAAAAGGTACTTACGATTTTTGAAAAAGAATCGATACTGGGTGGTCAAAAAGTCAGTATAAATTTAAAAACTTAATAAATCACGGAATAATGTTTATAGAGAGGTAAAAATTGATACACATGCTTGGAATGACATGGGATTATATTAGAACAAAAAAAGGTTCAAAAAATGTCCGATAGATGGCGCTTCATCTGATCAGAAAAGCAATAATTAGCATAACAAATTAAGACAAAGCAAAGATGATGTTCTTTATAGGAAATGCTCAATATGTTCACCATCATTCCTCAATTATAGCTGTAGTCGAGTAATAATGTTGTGAACAGCACTGTAAAGCATGTCCGGAGTTATGTTGAAGCATTGGCGTCGGATCTTGTCTTTCAGCATCCCTAGAGATGTCGGTCGATCACGATACACTTGCGACTTCAGGTAACCCCATAGCCAATAATCGCACAACCTGAGGTCTGGGGACCTGGGAGGCCGAGCATGACGAAAGTGGCGGCTGAGCACACGATCATCACCAAACAACGCGCGAAAGAGATCTTTCAGGCGTCTAGCAATACTTTTTTTTTGTTCTAATAAAACCCCATGTCATTCCAAGCAGGTGTGTCAGTTTTACCTCTCTATCTACATTATTCCGTGATTTATTAAGTTTTCAAATTTATACTGACTTTTTGATCACCCGGTATAACACAAATATTAGTAAAAATACACAGATATAAGCGTATGACAACAGATATGTACGTATTGATCTCGGTGTATTCGACTGAACGTACCATACCAAACTGCGGGGAGGGGGAAGTCCATAGTACCGACAGAAAACCGTCAAACCATTTTAGTTCATTCTGCCGATGACAGGACTTCAGAACCTAGATATCTCTCCTGATCCCCTAATTGTTTTGACCAGCGCCTGAATGATATCATGTTGCGACCAAGTGAAAATAAATCTTCTATCTTCTATCAGTCAGTCCAGTGCCAGCTGTCACCAGTGCCACATCGTTACAGCGCTAAGTATCTGAATTTAATTTGTGTCAAATTTAATTTGCCAGTCTAGTTCATTTTCGGTAGTACTGTTTTAAGAGGTTTATTCCCGCGTACTTGCAGATTTCGTTTGTACTACTGTTTTAATAGTTTATTCTATCGTATTTGATAAATACCGTTGTGTTTAGTCTTCGTCTTTGACCGGTGTATTTCAAAACAAGTCAGAGACCGTTACTAAGCTCGTTATCAGTCAGTCCAGTGCCAGCTGTCACCAGTGCCACATCGTTACAGCGCTAAGTATCTGAATTTAATTTGTGTCAAATTTAATTTGCCAGTCTAGTTCATTTTCGGTAGTACTGTTTTAAGAGGTTTATTCCCGCGTACTTGCAGATTTCGTTTGTACTACTGTTTTAATAGTTTATTCTATCGTATTTGATATATACCGTTGTGTTTAGTCTTCGTCTTTGACCGGTGTATTTCAAAACAAGTCAGACACCGTTACTAAGCTCGTTATCAGTCAGTCCAGTGCCAGCTGTCACCAGTGCCACATCGTTACAGCGCTAAGTATCTGAATTTAATTTGTGTCAAATTTAATTTGCCAGTCTAGTTCATTTTCGGTAGTACTGTTTTAAGAGGTTTATTCCCGCGTACTTGCAGATTTCGTTTGTACTACTGTTTTAATAGTTTATTCTATCGTATTTGATAAATACCGTTGTGTTTAGTCTTCGTCTTTGACCGGTGTATTTCAAAACAAGTCAGAGACCGTTACTAAGCTCGTTATCAGTCAGTCCAGTGCCAGCTGTCACCAGTGCCACATCGTTACAGCGCTAAGTATCTGAATTTAATTTGTGTCAAATTTAATTTGCCAGTCTAGTTCATTTTCGGTAGTACTGTTTTAAGAGGTTTATTCCCGCGTACTTGCAGATTTCGTTTGTACTACTGTTTTAATAGTTTATTCTATCGTATTTGATATATACCGTTGTGTTTAGTCTTCGTCTTTGACCGGTGTATTTCAAAACAAGTCAGACACCGTTACTAAGCTCGTTATCAGTCAGTCCAGTGCCAGCTGTCACCAGTGCCACATCGTTACAGCGCTAAGTATCTGAATTTAATTTGTGTCAAATTTAATTTGCCAGTCTAGTTCATTTTCGGTAGTACTGTTTTAAGAGGTTTATTTCCGCGTACTTGCAGATTTCGTTTGTACTACTGTTTTAATAGTTTATTCTATCGTATTTGATAAATACCGTTGTGTTTAGTCTTCGTCTTTGACCGGTGTATTTCAAAACAAGTCAGACACCGTTCCTAAGCTCGTTATCAGTCAGTCCAGTGCCAGCTGCCACGAGTGCCGCAGCGTTAACAGCGCTAAGCTGCCGGACTCAGTTTTGTTGATTTGACAGTGTAGTTACCACTGACCACAGTTAAGTCAGCAGCCAGCCGCCTTCATTAGAATACTAGGCTCCTTTAAAGTTGTTAATTGCTGTTAATTGTATCGATAGGATGGATAGGATGTGTGCCTGCTGTGTGCGGACGCAGGAGGAGTTGGCCGCGGTTCGCGAACAGCTGAGCGTGCTGTTGGCTACGGTCAGCCGTCTTCAGGCTGCTGTCTCGGGGTGCAGCGATGGTGGGGAGTCTGGTGCGTCGAGTGGGACACCTCAGGTGTCTCACTCTTCGCTCTCTGTCCCTGCTACCGAGGCACCTTCAGGTGTACCGGACGTCGTCGAGCCGCCTTCTCCGCAAGGGGAGTGGCGGGTTGTACGGCGTTCGCGTCGCTCGAGGCGGAAGGCCAATGTGGAGGCTGGACGTCCGTCCGCGCCCGTTCGTCCTGTGAGTGAAAGTGTGGCCACTCCTTCAGCAGGGTCCGAGCAGGTGCACGGGGGGAGGGGATTATTAGTTATTGGGAGCTCCAATGTCAGGCGCGTGATGGAGCCCCTTAGGCAGATAGCGTCCAGATCTGGAAGGAATTCCAACGTGCACTCGGTGTGTTTGCCGGGGGGCCTCATCCGAGATGTGGAGGCGGCCTTGCCGGCGGCTATCGAGGGTGCGGGGTGCAGTCGACTGCAAGTCGTAGCTCACGTCGGCACCAATGACGCTTGTCGCTTGGGTTCTGAGGACATCCTCAGGTCCTACGAGCGGCTGGCGGAATTGGTGAAGGCTGCTGCCTTCGCACGCGGGGTGCAAGCAGAGCTGTCGATTTGCAGCATTGTTCCCAGGGTTGATCGGGGTCCTTTGGTTTGGAGCCGAGTGGAGGGTCTGAACCAGAGGCTTCGCCGACTCTGTGACAGTCATGGCTGCAGATTTCTGGATCTGCGTTATCGGGTGGGGAATTGTAGGGTGCCCCTAGATAGATCAGGGGTGCACTACACTAAGGAAGCGGCTACTCGGGTAGCAGAGTACTTGTGGAGTGCACATGGGTTTTTTTTTAGGCTAGGCGCTAACTCTGATGAGCACTCGCCTGTCAGCATTCAAACAGCGAATTCAGGCCACGTTCGGAACAAAAATTCGAACATAAAAATATTAGCCGCGAACTTACAGAGTATTAGAAACAAAGTTCCCGAATTTGCAGCGCTGCATGGAAGTTATTGCGCTCAGATAGTTTTAGGCACCGAAAGCTGGCTAAATGATGATGTGGAAAGTTCAGAAATATTTAGCGAAGCGTGGAATGTATATCGGAAAGATAGATCTGATACAACCGGAGGAGGAGTGTTCATCGCTGTGGACAAAGATATTGTTTCTACTGAGATCGAGGTTGAAAGTAACTGTGAAGTTATCTGGGCACGCATAACAGGTCTAAAAGAAGTAAAGTTAATAGTTGGTTGTTTTTACCGGCCCCCCCAGTGCTGCTGTAGCAGTTTTAGAATCATTCAAGGAAAGTCTACACCAGGTAGTGCATAGGTATCCGGGCCATGCAATATTAGTCAGGAGAGACTTGAACCTTAAGTGTATAGATTGGGACCTCTCTAGTTACATTTCAGGCAGTACAGACAAGCAGTCTTGCGAGCTACTTTTGGACACATTCTCAGAAAACTGTCTTGAGCAGTTAAACCGGCAACCCACGCGCAATGGAAATATTCTAGACCTTATAGCCACAAACAGGCCTGACCTTATTAACGATGTCTGTGTAGAGACAGGAATTAGTGATCATGATATCATCATAGCGTCGATGGTGACCAAAGTTCATAAACCAGTCAAGAAGGCTAGGAGCGTGTTTTTGTTGGGAAAAGCCGACAAGCAAATGTTACGATCGCACTTAGAAAATGAATGGGCATCGTTTAATTCTGGGACTATGGACGTAGAGGACTTGTGGACTAAATTTAAATGCATTGTTAATGAAGGGTTAGAGAAATATGTGCCAGTAAAGACGATTAAGGATGGAAAAGATCCACCGTGGTATAATAATAATGTTAGAAAGCTGCTGAGAAAGCAAAGGCTGTTGCACTCTCGATTCAAAAAAGAACACGCAAATGATGACAGGCAAAAGTTAGTAGAGATTCGTGCGTCTATAAAAAGATCGATGCGTGAAGCATACAATAATTATCACAGCCATACCTTAGCAAAAGATCTTTCCGAAAACCCGAAAAAATTCTGGTCCTATGTAAAATCGATAAGCGGGTCAAAGCCCACTGTCCAGTCACTAGTTGATCATTCCGGGGCAGTAATAGAAGAAAGCAAACGGAAAGCTGAAGTTCTAAATTTAACCTTTAAGAAATCTTTCACGCAGGAGGACCGCACAAATATACCATCATTTGATCAACGTACTAATTCCGAAATGGGGGACATAGCAATAGGTATTTCCGGTGTAGAGAAGCAGCTGAGAGAGCTAAATACGAAAAAGTCTGCTGGTCCGGATGGAATACCAGTTCGGTTTTACAAAGACTATTCTGCGGCATTGGCCCCCTACTTAGCT
The DNA here is from genome assembly GCA_026315105.1 of Locusta migratoria. Taxonomy (NCBI): domain Eukaryota; kingdom Metazoa; phylum Arthropoda; class Insecta; order Orthoptera; family Acrididae; genus Locusta; species Locusta migratoria. Next base: position 140,501,841 of record CM048749.1, on the reverse strand, counting down.
TGCATTTATAGCGAGTCTTTAATTCAGCGCAAAGTTCCTAGTGATTGGAAAAAAGCGCAGGTGACTCCCGTGTATAAGAAAGGAAAGAGAACTGACCCATACAATTACAGGCCAATATCGTTGACATCGGTTTCATGTAGAATTTTGAAGCATATTCTCAGTTCGAACATAGTAAATTTCCTTGAAACGGAAAAGCTTCTTTCCATGAATCAGCACGGGTTTAGGAAACATCGTTCATGTGAAACTCAGCTTGCCCTTTTCTCACATGACATCTTGCGAGTCATGGACGAAGGGCAACAGGCGGATTGTGTTTTTCTCGACTTCAAAAAGGCGTTCGACACGGTGCCACACTGCAGACTGCTAACGAAGATACGAGCCTATGGAATAGGTTCACAGATTTGTGACTGGCTGGAAGACTTCCTAAGTAATAGAACGCAGTACGTTGTTCTCGACGGCGAGTGTTCATCAGAGACGAGTGTATCGTCAGGCGTGCCCCAGGGGAGTGTGATAGGACCGCTATTATTTTCTATCTATATAAATGATCTGATGGACAGAGTAAGTTGTAATTTGCGGCTGTTTGCTGATGATGCTGTGGTGTATGGGAGGGTGTCGTCTGTAACTGACTGTAATAGCATACAGGTTGACTTAGACAAAATTTCTAGTTGGTGCGAAGAATGGCAGCTAGCTCTCAATGTAGAAAAATGTAAGGTGATGCGCATGAGTAGAAAAAACAATCCTATAATGTTCGAATACAGCATAAGTAGTGAGCTTCTTGATGCGGTCGCGTTGTTCAAATATCTAGGCGTAACATTGCAGAGCGATATGAAATGGAACGAGCATGTAAGGACAGTTGTGAGTAAGGCGGACAGCAGACTTCGGTTTATTGGGAGAATTTTGGGAAGATGTACTTCACCTGTAAAGGAGACCGCGTATAAAACGCTTGTACGACCACGTCTTGAGTATTGCTCAAGTATTTGGGACCCGCAGCAGATCGGTTTGAAGGAAGACATAGAGGCGGTTCAGAGGCGAGCAGCTAGATTTGTTACCGGTAGGTTCGACCAATGCGCGAGTGTCACGGAAATGCTCCGGCAACTCAATTGGGGATCGCTGGAAGAAAGACGACGTTCTTTTCGTGAATTTCTGTTAAGTAAATTTAGAGGGCCGGAATTTGAAGCTGAGTGTAGTACGATCTTGCTGCCGCCTACTTACATTTCGCGTAAAGATCACAAAGACAAGATAAGAGAAATTAGGGCTCGTACGGAGGCATATAGGCATTCTTTCTTTCCTCGTTCAATTTGGGAGTGGAATAGGAAAGGAAATGCCTAGTAGTGGTACAGTGTACCCTCCGCCACGCACCTTACGGTGAATTGCGGAGTATGTATGTAGATGTAGATGTAGACATGAGTCTTATTTTCTTCCTGTGATTATACATAAATATGAGGGTTGGAACTTAAATAGTGGCAAATATTTATTCACAACCGATACAAAAGAGTTACATGTTTACACCTCTTACTGTGCTTCAAAGTAGTCACCAACGTTGCGTAGAACCAGTTTCCAGCAATTTGGAAGGCGTAGTATACCGTTAGCAGAGCCTGTTCTGTTGTTGGTGCGGATTGAGTGATCTACTGCCTGTCGAATCTCTGGAAGAGTTCTTTCTTCTTAGGAATCAAATCAAAGTCACAATGACTTAAGTCCGGGGGGTATGATGGATGGTTACAGTACTTCCCGGTCCCATCGACTGAACAGAGCAGCTACAGCTTGCGCTGTAAGCGCTCGCGCATTTTCGTGCAAAATGATGGGTGGGTTGTGCAGAAAGTGTTGCCGCTTCTTTCGCAAAGCTGGTCGCAGGCGAAGCTCCAAAAACGAACAGTAATACTGTGCATTGACGGTCTGCCGTGGAGGAACGTAATGTGTTTGGATGACACCATCACAGTCGTGCCACTGTTCGGTACGGCAATGTCGATTTCCTGCACGCCTCTTGAAGACCTTGATGACACTGTCGTGCTGTACGACCTGTGGCACATTCAATATTGATCCAGCTCCGTTGTTCCTGTGTCGAAAACATAGTGACACCGTTACGTTAGACCGCTCGCTCACTAGTGACTGTGATCCCATGGATTGTGCGGACGCCGGTGACATAAGACAGGTTATTCCATCTGATTGGAGGTAAGGTAGGAATGTCAACAACGTGTGCTATCAGCGACAATAGTAGATTCCATTGCATAGTGTCTCCACAGCAGTGTTGCCACTATTTAAATTCCACCCCTGGTATAGGGTAATGCTGGGGTAAACGGACAGAACGTAAGCAAATGTGGTGCATTTACTGCGTTGAAGTTGGCAATACCGTTCTTGTGACTCAAATTTTTGCAGTGTGGAATTCATCCCTTCAACCGCAATCGCTTGCCTGAGCACGTGTTTGCTCCCGCAACTGTTCATGAGAACCCCACTAATAATCCAGTGCCAACCGCGGTGGCCGAGGGGACTGAGGCGCTTCAGTCACGGTCTTCACGGCCACTGCGGTTGGGGGTTCGAATCCCCCCCCCGGGCATGGATATTTGTGCCGTCCTTAGTCTTTGTTAGTTCATAAGTAGTTTGTAAGTTTAGGGACTGATAACCCCGTAGTTAAGTCCCATAGACTTTACAAACATTTAAACATTTTGAATAATCCAGTAGGAAATCCTGAGAATCAAACAGCAGACGTGCATATGACAACTGTACCAGGAAATAGGCCTAATCGAGTGGCGGAGCTGTAACCACAGCCAACAACAAGTGTCACCAAACATGCTGCGAATGAGAGAAATTTCCAGGACCTCAGTGGAATTACATCGGCTTCAGGATCTGCCAAAAACAAATGCAAGATGGGAACATCATCCACTCTGACAGATCCTAGTTTTATTTCTGACCTAAAAGAGAAAAATACCAGGTCGGCAAACAAGAAGGCAGCTAACAATACCAAATGTGATAACCGTAAGAATGATATGTGCAATGTGTGTAAAAAACTATGCAAGGTGAAAATTGGGTACAGAGTGGTTTTCTCTCTGGTTACATGTTGTGTGTGTTCCAAATGGAAATGAACCTTACTTTGTTTGCTATAATTGTAACAAAGATGACAGTGATTAAAAAGTAAAGTGTCCGTTTGCCCCATATGGAGTGTCCGTTTGCCCCTACTGTTGGGGGCAAACGGTCATTGGCGCACCATCCATTTGTATCAATTATCCTGAGCTGAAAATAAAATGTATTAATTAATTAAATATGTACTACTTTGACATAAGGTATAAGCGTCTTCATGATATACAATAAACATCTGGAATTAGATTTTTTAATAGTTATTTTAAAAAATCTGCTTACATCTACATCTACATGGGATACTCTGCAAATCACATTTAAGTGCCTGGCAGAGGGTTCATCGAACCACCGTTATACTATTTTATCTCCCATTCCAATCTCGAATACCGCGCGGGAAGAATGAACATCTGAATCTCTCCGTTCGGGCTCTGATTTCTCGTATTTTATTCTGATGATCATTTCTACCTATGTAAGTAGGTGTCAACAATATATTTTCGCATTCGGAGGAGAATGTTGGCGATTTTAGTTTCGTAAGCAGACCACGCCGCAGCGATAAGCGTCGTTGTTGTAATGGTTCCCATCCCAGATCTTGTATCATTTCCGTAACGCTGTCTCGCGTGTATCGTGACAATACGAAACGAGCTGCCCTTTTTTGGACTCTTTCTATGTCCTCCGTCAAACCCACCTGATAAGGATCCCACAATGGGCAGCAATATTCCATAAAAGGACGGACAAGCGTAGTGTACGCAGTTTCTTTAGTAGTTCTGTTGCATCTTTTAAGGGTTCTGCCAATAAAACGCAGTCTCTGGTTCGCCTTTCCCACGACACTATCTACGTGTTCTTTCCAATTTAAGTCATGTCCGTTTGCCACATCCTTACCCTATTATTTTCCTTGTGCTGTGTGACAGTTGTGTCACAGAAATGAATTCAGAAACATTATTTTTGCGTTAAAAGAAGGCAAGATTAGGAGAGACAGCAATGATGGCAGATAGCAGATAGATAGATGTCGGATTTTTGCTGTGCAGCGAGGCGAGGCGAGGCGAGCTGAGGCGAGGCTCCGAGTGACCGGTCATGCTCAGTTACTCGCCTGCCCAGAGTACGGACAACAGACATGCATCGAGAACGAAACCGAGCCGAGTCGTATGGGCCCCGGCAAGGGCGGGCCGGTTTCCCATTCTCTGGACAAGCTGTAACTGGTCATATACAGCGCGCTGCAGCACCCTATTTTACACTCAGCACATGCAGGTTTGTACTCTTTAACCCTTTCCTGCCCGACGGGACTTAAAAGTCCCAGCCAATTTCCAGTGACATAAAACACAGTGCAAAATGATTTCTCACTTGTGTTCCTCACGGGACGTTAGTGTCCCTCTGATGTGTCATATGAAACACTTGCTGACCAAGATTGCTCTTTATATCTGCTCACAAATAACAGAAAACAACAGATTGTTATATGTCTTTATGTACAATTTCGTGAGGCGTGTTTTGCTGTCATATAAAGACGCTGTTGTTTGTTCTCTCATTGGTAATTTGGTTTTGTATTGTTTTAGCTAATGGAAACTGATATTATTCAACGGATAGCACGCTGTTTATTTATATAGCGTTCAAAACCGTGACTGGAAATTTTTGGTACTGACAGTGTGTCAAAGACATTTTGTGCAAGTTATTTACGTAGTTGTCTTTGTTGCTAGGTGTCACTAACAAATTGTTGTAGTTTTGATTTCTTTTGTTTATGAATTATGAAATACGAATAAGATTTAGGGATCACTACATTTTGCTTTATTTCCTTTGTTCAGATCGATATCTAAAATGACATTTTGACACAAAAATTCTGCTATCTGTTTGTTGCTGGTAAATCCTTATGTTAACAGAGAAAAGCACTGAATAATACCTCCAAATTGCATTATATCCTCTTGGAATTTAAAGTCCCATTTGTAATGTTTTTATTTAACATTTTTTGTGTCGAATAAGGAAAACAAAAATGTATCAATACACTAATGTGCTTCTATTTACTTTGGTAGCAAAGTAACCAAATATGAAGTTATGTGCTTGAATATTTGATAGCTTGGGCAGGAAAGGGTTAAAGAACGTGAGGGTACTAACCGATGAGGAGGAAGGCGGCGGAGACGAGGAAGGTGAGCGCGTAGCCGCGGTAGGGCTCGCCCGCCTTGCCGTAGCCCTTGCTGAAGAAGATGAGGCCCGGGTAGATACGGTCGATGCCCACCGCCTGGATGATGCGCGGCACGCTCAGCAGGTTGGTCAGCGCAGTGGACAGCGTGGCCGCGAAGCAGCCCAGGTAGATGAGCGGGCCCCACGCCGAAGCCAGCTGCATCACCTGCGCACACCAAGTAGCCCGCTTGTCAGGTTGTTGTTGTGGTCTTCAGTCGGGAGACTCGTTTGATGCAGCTTTCCACCTTACTCTATCCCGAGCACAGTGGCGGATCCGAGGGGAGGGTCATGGGGGTCACGACCCCCCCTCCCCCCCAAAAAAAAAACACTGTTTAATTGAAACATTTTTCTTTTTATATCTGGAGTGTCCACTCCCATGAACCACAGACATTGCCGAGGTGGGGTGGCTTGCGTGCCTCAACGATACAGATAGCCGTACCGTAGGTGCAACCACAGCGGAGGGGTATCTGTGGAGAGGCCAGACAAACGTGTGGTTCCTGAAGAGGGGCAGCAGCCTCTTCAGTAGTTACAGGGGCAACAGTCTGAATGATTGACTGAGCTGGCCTTGTAACATCAGCTAATGTGGCTTTGCCACACAGCTACTGCGAACGGCAGAAAGCAAGGGGAAACTACAGCCTTACCTTTCCCGAGGACATGCAGCTCTACTGTATGAACATATGATGATGGCATCCTCTCGGGTAAAATATTCCGGAGGTAAAATAGTCCCCCATTCGGATCTCCGGGCGGGGACTACTCAGGAGGATGTGATCATCAGGAAAGACAATACTGGCATTCTACGGGTCGGAGCGTGGAATGTTAGATCCCTTAATCGTGTAGGAAAATTAGAAAATTTAAAAAGGGAAATGGATAGGTTGAAGTTAGATATAGTGGGGATTAGTGAAGTTCGGTGGCAGGATGAACAGGATTTCTGGTCAGGTGAGTACAGGATTATAAATACAAAATCAGTTGGGGGTATCACAGGAGTAGGATTGATAATGAATAAGAAAATAGGAATGCGGGTAAACTACTATGACCAGCACAGTGATCGCATTATCATTGTCAAGATAGATACGAAGCCAACACCGACAACAGTAGTACAGGTTTATATGCCAACTAGCTCTGCCGATGATGAGGAGATCGAAGAAATATATGAGGAGCTAAAGGAAATTATTCAGACAATTAAGGGAGAGGAAAATTTAATTGTTATGGGAGACTGGAATTCGGTAGTAGGGAAAGGAAGAGAAGGAAAAATAGTAGGTGAATATGGACTGGGCAGAAGGAATGAAAGAGGAAGCCGCCTGGTAGAATTTTGCACAGAACATAATTTAGTTATAACAAACACCTGGTTCAAGAATCACAAAAGAAGGTTGTATACGTGGAAGAGACCAGGAGACACCGGAAGATATCAGATAGATTTTATAATGGTAAGACATAGATTTCGGAATCAGGTTCTACAGTGTAAGACATACCCAGGGGCAGATATAGACTCTGACCATAACTTGTTGGTTATGAACTGTAGGCTGAAACTAAAGAAACTACAAAAAGGTAGGAAAATAAGGAGATGGGACTTGGATAAATTGAAGGAACCTGAGGTTCTTAAAAATTTCAGAGGGAGCTTTAGGCAACAATTGACAGAAACGGGGGGGAAATAAAACAGTAGAGGAGGAATGGGTAAAATTGAGAGATGAAATAGTGAAGGTAGCAGAGGACAAAATAGGTAGGAAGGAAAGACCTACAAAAAATCCTTGGATATCACAGGAGATACTAAATTTAATCGATGAAAGGAGAAAATATAAAAATGCAGTAAATGAAACAGGTAAAATGGAGTACAGACGACTAAGAAATGAGATTGTCAGGAAGTGCAAAATGGCTAAGCAGGAGTGGCTAGAAGGCAAATGCAAGGATGTAGAAGAATGTATAAATAGGGGAAAAATAGATACAGCCTACAGGAAAATAAAAGAAACATTTGGAGATAAGAAAAACAGCTCTATGAATATCAAGGACACTGATGGAAAACCAGTTCTCAGCAAAGAAGGGAAAGCTGAAAGGTGGAAAGAATATATAGAGGGGCTCTACAAAGGAAATGAACTTCGAGACAATATTGTAGGAAGGGAAGAGGATGTAGATGAATATGAAATAGGAGATACTGTACTGAGAGGAGAATTTGACAGAGCCCTGAAAGACCTAAGTCGAAACAAGGCCCCTGGAATAGATGATATTCCCTCAGAGCTACTGAAGTCTCTGGGAGAACCAGCCATGACAAAATTGTTTCACCTGGTGTGTAAGATGTATGAGACAGGTGAAGTACCCTCAGACTTTAAGAAAAATGTTATAATCCCCATCCCTAAGAAAGCAGGTGCAGACAGGTGTGAAAACTACAGAACCATCAGTTTAATAAGTCATGGCTGCAAAATATTAACGCGAATTATATACAGAAGGATGGAAAAGCTGGTAGAAGCCGACCTCGGGGAAGATCAGTTTGGGTTCAGGAGAAATGTAGGAACACGGGAGGCAATACTCACTTTACGGCTTATCCTAGAAGATAGATTAAGAAAAGGCAAATCTACATTTCTAGCTTTTGTAGATTTGGAGAAGGCTTTTGACAATGTTGATTGGAATAAACTCTTTAAAGTTCTGAAAAAAGCAGGAGTAAATTATAGGAAGCGTAAGGTTATTTACAACTTGTACAAAAACCAGACAGCGGTTGTCAGAGTTGAAGGGCATGAAAGGGATGCAGTGGTTGGGAAGGGAGTGAGACAGGGTTGTAGCCTTTCTCCAATGTTATTCAATTTGTACATTGAACAAGCTATAAAGGAAAGCAAGGAGAAATTTGGTGAAGGAGTAAAAGTTTAGGGGGAAGAATTAAAAACATTGCGTTTTGCCGATGACATAGTAATTCTGTCAGATACAGCAAAGGAATTGGAAGAGCAATTGAATGGAATGGACAGTGTGCTGAAAGGTGCATATAAGATGAACATTAACAAGAGCAAAACTAGGGTAATGGAGTGCAGTGTAAGAAAATCAGGTGATGCTGAAGGAATTAGATTGGGAAACGAAGCAATAAAGGAGGTAGATGAGTTTTGTTACTTGGGCAGTAAAATAACAAATGATGGGCGCAGTACAGAGGATATAAAATGCAGAATGGCAATGGGTAGAAAAGCGTTTTTGAAAAAGAGAAATTTGTTAACATCGAATATTGATTCAGGCCTAAGGAAGTCCTTTCTGAGGGCATTTGTATGGAGTGTTGCCTTGTGTGGGAGTGAGACATGGACGATAAACAGTGCGGACGGGAAGAGGATTGAGGCTTTTGAAATATGGTGCTACAGAAGAATGCTGAAGATTAGGTGGGTGGATCGCGTAACTAATGAGGAGGTACTGAACAGAATTGGGAAGAAAAGGAATTTCTGGCATACCTTGACTAAAAGAAGGGATAGATTGGTAGGACACATTCTTAGACATCAAGGAATTGTTAATTTAGCGTTGGAGGGAAGTGTGTGGGGAAAAAATCGCAGGGGAAGACCAAGAGATGGATACAGTAAGCAGATTCAGACAGATGTAAGTTGTCGTTCTTATGTGGAGATGAAGAGGCTTGCTCAGGATAGGGTATTGTGGAGAGCTGCATCAAACCAGTCTCCGGACTGAAGACCACAAAAACAACAACATCTGGAGTGTGTACGAAAAAATTCGCAAGTATTTATTAATCCAAGAGTCAACACAGTTTCAGCCGACCAGTTGCGTAAAATAGTTTACATCTATAATTTATGCAACTGGTCGGCTGAAACTGTGTTGTCTCTTGGATTGTTGTTCCACCGTTGCTGAATTGCAGCCATGTTTAAAATTTTGAAATATTTATTTTTTAAATTAATTTCGTTTATTCTTCTATATCAATTAGCCACTTGAAATATCCTAATTAGCTTTTATTCACTTATTCCAACACCTTTTGGAACCCCAACATAGGTGAGAGAAGTAATAACATTCCTGTCCTTAACACACTCGTATAGGCACATTTTGCATACAAAGCATTGTCGTAGTGCTACGTGTAACAATGAATGGACACTTCGATTTCATACTATGCAAATGATAAGGTTATCAAAAATCTTATCATAGTTTTTAAATTAACTGCGTGAGGGATGTTGTTCGCAAAGTTTTGGACACATATTTGAAACACAGTGTATTGCGGAATATCAATCTATTGATTAGGCTATAAAGCTGATAAATTGTGCTATTAACTGGCAAAAACAAATATTAGGTATTATTACTATGATTAGTACATTAAAATGTCACATACAATATGGAAAATCAATTTAAAATATTTTTATTAAAAATTAAATATTTTACAGAGATTACAATAGTACACGTATGCGATAAGTAACAACAAGGTATATTTCCCGAAGGTTTGGGGGAGTCAGTGAGAGGGTGAAGACAACACCAGAAACCCAATCAGTGATCTGTGACCCCCTCCAGAACTGAAACCTCGATCCGCCGCTGCCCGAGCAAGCCTTTTCATCTCCCCATAAGAAAGGCAAGCACAATCATTTGACTCTGCCAACTGTATTCCTTTCAAAATCTCCCTCTGCGATTTTTACCCCACCCATTTCCCTCCGATGCTAGATTCACAATTCCTTGATGTCTAACAATTCTTTGATGTCAGAAAGTCGGTTCCATGGAAGTAAATAAATAACAAGAAAAATTGTATCATAAAAGTTTGCTCACAATATCTTTCGGTATCATGAGTCACGTTTACGCTAGAGAAAGTCATTATAATCAGGTTTTGTATTGTAGGGCACCACACAACCGAAGACTTTTCACCACAAGAAAAATGACCTGCATAAAAGAAAAATGTAAGTGACATTTGTGTGTACGTGAAGAGCCGTCTGATGATGATCCGAAAGGTCCGAAACCGGCAACGGCGCTATTTAGTTAATAAATGGCATAAAAAAGTGGTTGGTTACTGTCTTCTTTATTATAAGAATCACCCCTGTATTTCATACACAATCACGCCTCAAAATGTCAGTTTTTTTGACAAAATAGCAGTAAAAAATCACACTGACGTGTTTTACGGCCCACTTTCGATTTGTAGTTTTATAAGTTTTTGCAATCATTTTCGACCAAAATAATAATAAGAAATTAATTAATAAGAGTGTCTGAAACCCTTTTAGGAAAACAAATTTAGGTAGTGGCAGGTTCCGAACCACCGACCTTTAGCGTCAGATCCCAACGCCTTGCCCACTACGCTACGGCTATCAAACAAAAGATGAATCCCTTAATCTCATACTATTGATGGCCGTTGTTAACTGATGCTAATATGGCATTTGTAGACACTAGATTTAGGTACGAAGAATGATGTGTTTTTGTTAATTCTTCAGTGCGCCATTGCTTTGAAATGACAACGTGTAAGTTACAATAAGAAAATCATGAAATACGCAACGTAAGATGGCGTATGCCAGAGAGAGTTTCTGGGCGACGAATGTCAACGTGACATCTGCGAACGACTGGTTTCCGTTAATTCCATGGAGGGTGTCAAATCTCCGTTATTTTTGCGAATATGTCTCAAACGATACGAGATATGACAAAAATAAGGGAGCTAAGTTGTAGAGAATTTTCTCCTCTCACAATTAGGTTATTCAATTTTCGGGTCAGATAAACGGTTCTTTGCAATTACAATTATATTACAAACGGCATTTTTTGGTATTAGTACCGTATTTTTTGTTCGAAAAAATTGAAAAAGGGAAGTTCTTGTCTCTGGCGGCCTACAATCATGTCTGCAAAATTTGGTGCTGATTGGTTGAACGGTTCGTCTTAAAAACAGGGAACACGTTACGGACAGACAGATAGACATCCCAAAATCGCCGTTATTTTTGTAAATATCTTTGAAACGCTACGAGATATGGAAAAAACATAAGAGAGCAAATTTGTAGAGAATTTTCTCCTCTACAAATTCGGTTGTTCAATTTTCGTGTTAGATAAATAGTTAAGCCGTTATTTTCATTTAAATTTCGAGCTGTCAAAAGACGATCGCAAAGGCCCACTTTTAGTGTTACTACCGTAACCTAAAGTGAGCCAAAAATGAAATATTTGTTAGTTAATGATATACGGTCTTGTGCCCGCCCGTGGACAGCTGTCAGTTCACTTACCGTGTAGCTGTTCTGGAGGCCGTAGTGGCAGTTGGGCGCGCAGGCGGCGACGGTGCCGTTGACGAGGTCGGCGACGTTCCCGCTGGCGTCCCTCAGCGCGCCCGCGCCCGCCAGCAGCACGAACAGCGCGTACGAGATCATCGAGATGAGCACCGCCAGCAGCGTGCCCTTCGGGATCGCCATCGACGCGTCCTGCGGACACACCGGAGCAACGTCACTTGCAAACCCGCTGCACCGAACTCTACCCTGTCTTGTTCTTGTTGACGTTTGTTTATTGTACCATGCTGCTAAGTAATTGAAGAAAACTACCAAATACAGAAAGCCATGGTTGAAAGAAAGCAAATGATGAACGAATGCACAGCTCTCTGCATTGCAACTATATTCTCTGCACTCAAAGAACTGGCAGAAAACACCAATCTATAAAGCCACACACACACACACACACACACACACACACACACACACACACACACACACACACAACAAAATGACATCTTATCTTAATATACATAGAAATTGAGGTGAAACTTCCTGGGAGATTAAAATCGTATGTCGGAAACGGGACTCGAACCTGGGACTTTTGCCTTTCGCGGGCAAGCGCTCTACCGACTGAGCTATCCCGACACGATTCACGATGCCGCCTCACAACTTTACTTCCGCCAGTACCTCGCCTCCTACTTTCCAAACTTCACAGAAGCTCTCCTGCGAACCATGCAAGACTAGCACTCCTTAGGCTGTGGCTAAGCCATATCTCCACCATATCCTTTCTTCCAGGAGCATGGTTCACAGGAGAGCTTCTATGAGGTTTCGAAAGTAGAAGTACTGGCGGAAGTAAAGTTGTTGGGCGGCATCGTGAGTCGGGTCGGGATAGTTCAGTCGGTAGAGCTATTGCCCGCTAAAGGCAAAGGTCTCAGGTTCAGGTCCCGGTTCCGGCACGCAATTTTAATATGCCAGGAAGTTTCATATCAGCGCACACTCCGCTGCATAGTGAAAGTTTCATTCTAGAAACATCCCTTAGGCTGTGGCTAAGCCATGTCTCCACCATATCCTTTCTTCCAGGAGAGCTAGTCTTGCATGCTACGCAGGAGAGTTTCTGCGAGGGACTGGTGGAAGTAAAGTTTTGGGGCGCCATTGTGAGTCGTGTCGGGATAGCTCAGTCGATAGAGCGCTTACCCGCGATAGGCAAAGGTCCCAGTTTCGAGTCCCGGTTGCGGCACACAATTTTAATCTGCCAGGGAGATTCATATCAGCGCATACTCCGCTGCAGAGTGAGAGTTTCATTCTAAAAATTGAGGTGTTTCTGCCTATATTTTACTCTGTAGCCAAAACTAGACATGGCAAACGAATAGTGTTTGTATATGGTACTAGGTATCAAATGTTCAAATTCTGTAAATCGATCAGACTCAACTGCATGGTTATTAGTCCGTAGATTACAAACTATTTAAACTAAGGTAAACTAACCTAAGGACAAAACAAACACCCATGTCCGAGGGGGACTCGAACCCCCAACGGTGAACGGCTATAGTAGGTATCAGTCTCCTATTTTTCACTGTAGTCGCAGAGGGTTGATAACGATAAGGGGGTGGAAGATATGGTAGTTGAAAGTTACCGACTTATATAAAACTCTTCGTATGGATGTCAATATTTTCCTTTTCAGCAAAAACTACACAATGGAGACGAACGATCTCTCTGTGTTATTGTAGTACAAAGTCTCCCATTGTACACCACAACAGTTCCGTGTTGATAGCTGTAAGAGGGTGGAAGATACAGTGGTTGAAAGTCGTCAGATTATATAAAATTCGGAGTGAAGACCAGCGATGAATTTTGACACTATAATAGCAAAGAGGTTATATACAGCGAAACGTGATGCTCATTCTTCAGTTGTTTTTTCTGCAACAAGCGCACAAATACAGAGACGTAAGTGCAGTTATGCAGTTTGAAAAGTAAAACTACCAAGAAAGATGCCAAAGCGTAAGAAAGAAATTTCGCGTTCTCCATTCGTTTGTAAAAGACGTAAAAAGACACTGAAAAGTGAATCTACAGACGATAGAAACATGAAATTTGTAGACGTTGTTTATCTTACACTGTAGCACAGACAAAAATATGTTACTCTGTGACTGTAGGCATCAACGATTTTTCGATATTCCCATCCCTAAGGGGGTGAAATAGGGGACGAACGGTTTTTTGAAAATACGTTGCTATTAAGTCAATTTTGAAGCAAGAAATACAAAATTTCGGATTTAGATTTTTGATTGGAATTTTAAAAAACATGTGTTTAGATATTTTTGGAAATTCAACCATTTAGCGGGTAAAATAATGGAAAATCTTTTAAGGATGCTACCAATACTATTTTGATGCTAGAAATGCGAAAATTTGGATTTGGAACCACAGTTAAAAATAATAAAAAAAATGTGTTTCGCGATGTTTTGAATTCTTCCATTAATAGTGCAATGGGGCGTGGCAAGTTGTATCAAAATAATTGATTAAGAAAGCATTTTTAAAGCTAAATCTAAGAAAATTTGTATTTAGAAGTAGAAACAACCAATGCAGACCATCCAGTCTACGCGTGAGAAGTGTCGGGAATTAAGCTAGTAATGAATAAAGAAATAATTCTCACAAAGATACCACACCTACATACACACAATTAAAAATGACAGCATTATTAAAGACAAAAATTATCAATACCAAGAAATCTTCTCTATGTACACACACACACGCGCGCACACACACACACACACACACACACACACACACACACACACACACACACACTATTTTCTTTCTCTACTCCACTGATGAAGACACCAACAAATGTAAATTGAATGTATTTCATTAGGAAAAAATAAATAAATAAAGCCCACACACACAGAGCGATGATATCCACATAAAATTAAGAAGTAGACCTAACTATAAAAATAACGCAAGAAAGTAGATAAAATATTTCAACAATAAACAGTTTTGTATATTAAGTGGCATATGGTTGCAGATGACAAACTGCAAACAAAGTCCTACATGGATAGTGTAGGAAAACTAACCTATCCAACATATAAAATCAAGGTATACATACTTACATGAAATATTGAACATAATTCTAGTTAACAGGATGAACTTGAGATAACTGTAAAAAACTAAAAGTATTTCTGTTGTTCAATTTTAAAGCAATGGAAAGGACCCACTGAAGATGCTACAACTGTAGCGAAAGATGTATGGGTACAAAAAAACAAAAAGAAACTTGAGTTTTGCTCAAGGCAGATTCTTATTCAGAAGCAGCTAACTTACGTACTGCTAAGAGCTTGATACAGATATATAACATACACAGTGGGAGATATACATACTGCAGGTTTTGGAAATATCTGGAAAGCAAATAAAAGTAGTTAAGGTAATTTCCTAGAACCGCAGGCAATCGTAGCCGGAACGATATATATCGCACTCACAGCTGTAGCGATGTATAGGGTGATTCAGCTAAGCTGTTCACCTCAAAACTTTCCGTAACTGTTTAAGATATCGTAATTGTGTTTCACACTGGTCAACGGTAAGAAAGTCCTCACTGAACGAAGTACAGTCTTTTGTCATAGCTCTATTTTATTACACAGACGCTGATATCAAATGGTAGTAATTTCTGCTGATAGTATCGTATTAATCCCCATTCCAATGAAAGCAGGTGGAGATAGGTGTGAAAATTACAGAACCATCAGTTTAATAAGTCATGGTTGCAAAATTTTAACACGAATTATTTACAGAAGGATGGGAAAGCTGGTAGAAGCCGACCTTGGGGAAGACCAGTTTGGATTCAGTAGAAATGTAGGAACACGGAAGGCAACCTTACGGATTATCTTAGAAGATAGATAAAGGATAGATAAACCTACATTTCTAGCATTCGCACGCGCGTGTGTGTTATTCTTAGGTTAAGTCAGTTTAAATAGTTTGTGTTTTAGGGTTCGATGACCACTGCAGTTAGATTCCATTACTTTACAAACATTTCAAATGCCCCTAGGCTACGTCTGGTCATTAAGTTGTAGAAATAAGAAATAGCACAAGCCGTAATTTTTACAAAATTTATTAATTACTCGATCATTTTTGACGCTAGATTGGTGTGTTCTTAAAATCTCGAGGCAAAGCCATCAGAATAAGAACCATGTATATTACACTCGTGTCATGGATTTATATTTACACGATATGTTCACTCCTACCTTTTAACAAAAACTAAGAACTGTGACTTGGGATTTTAGCTAGGAAAATCTCACGAGATCTTAAGAGGTTCGACTAAATTATTTATATTCGAGCTAGTTAACAGGTTAATTGTTTCAAATAGAATTGCTTCTTTACTGGAGGTACGAGAACATTGTGTACTGCAATAATGCTAGAGGAAAACGCTAACAATGTTATCTTTAGCCCACATTTTTGAAAGGCCTTCCGAATGTTTCTCCTAGCGATTCGTAGCTCTCGCGTTTTATATCAGTAATAATACTGTTGCTCAAAACAGTTTAGTCTTGGTCAATCATTAACAACAGCTCTAGACAAGACTCAGCTGGGTCTTTCATTTGATTTCTTGTCAGAACTTGTAGAACAAACATTGCGCACACCTTCCCATTAATCTTCTCACATATGATCCGATAAAATAGAACCAGCTACTTTATATAATCTGCATTTTAAAACCAACAGTTGTTTATTATTTCCTTAAAAATCGACTACTTTCGGTCGTAGACCATCGTTATGGATAAAGAGGTATTAAACAGACCAGAAAAATGCATGAAATAAAGTTAAATCTGGCTGATAATAGCAGAAAATTTCACAAAAAAAAAAAAAAAAAAAAATAAATAAATAAATAAATAAATAAATAAATCACATTTAACTATCCTAACAGTCAAGCATGCATAACAAAGGAGAAAGGAATGTGTATGGCAACAAGTGCACAGTCCTCATTGCATATGTCAAAGACATAAGCTGTCATTCACATTTCTTTCTCCTATGTTATGCATGCTTGACTGTTGGGGTTAGTTAAATATGATAGTTTTATTTTTAGTCAAATTGATTTCTAATGTTATCACCCAGATTTAAATTTCTATAACGCATTTTCCTAACCTGTTTTGATACCTTTTTATCTGTGATGATGGTCTACGAACAAATCCAGTCGATTGTAAGGAATTAATAAACAGGCGATGGTTTTAAGACGCATTTTTAAAAGTATTTGACGACTGTTAACTGGCCAAAACATGACCATCCAGTGAGGTGGCGCAGTGGTTAGTACACCGGATTCGCATTCGGGAGGCCGCCAGTTCACACTCGTCTCCGGCCAACCAGATTTATGTTTTCGCTGATTTCTCCAACTCTCTCCAGGCAAACTCCAGGATGGTTCCATTTATTGAGCGTGGCCGATATGTTCTCCATCCTTCTCAAAACAACCCGAGCCTGTCCTCGTCTCTAATGACCACGATATCGACGGTACTTTAAACCCCTAATCTTCCTTCCTTTTCTTTCACTAACGCCACTATTGTTGGATTTTCAGCGTGTCTTCTAGCATCTGAGGCATCACCTTCCGCTCCTTTCCCAACAGTTTAGCGGCAACTGTGATGTTCCAACTGTTCTGAAAAGTAAAACTACGGAAGTGTCACTGATTTTTCTGAAATTCGGATACGTTATAATATATGAAAAACTAATGGACACTTTTTTTAGCTGTGGTAATACATATTTAAAGGGTAAAACTACCTCTCCAAAATGGGACCTAAAATGGAAAAAATGCGAATGGAGGGGTAAACAACCCTTATATTGCCGCGCTCGCTTGATGCTCTCCATGAAACTTGTGGATCTATATTTTTGAACTGTGTCTACGTACGCGTTATAACAATGTCGTGTTCTAATACACGAAAAGAAAATTGCGAGAGGCATGTGAACTCACTCTAAACAAGCACCGGGAAGAGATGTAAATCTGGTCGTGCAGCCACATCATGCTACATAATGGGCAACGCTAACGCCTGCGGTAAAAATCAAACATTTTAACAGGTTTGATTTACTTTTATTCGCTATTATTTCAAAAATAAATTTGTCTGTCTTTTGAAAGTCGCATGCCGAGTTACTATATATTCAAGCCTTTTATCGAGTTTTCGTCCACTATGGTAGATCAGTCATATTGCATTCTGAGAATCTGACTTCACATTTGGATTCAGTTCAAAACTCTAAATTCACAAGGTATTTCATGGGCAGTATAAAACGAGCGCGGCGATATAAGGCTTGTTTAACCCTTCATATATATTCTTAATTAGCCTTCCTTTTCAAGTTTTAACTAATTTTTGTTGCAAAAAGATTGGTCTCTTTCGAGGTAGTTGGCTCCCTAATTTTCTCTCCCACTAAATACACCTAGGCCGATTTTCGTCTTTTATCAAAAGATACTTTGCCGCAGCGAAATAGCCGTGCGCTCTGAGGCGCCGTGCTATGCTGCGCGCGGCCGTTCACCGTGGAAGTTCGAGTCCTCCCTCGAGCATGGGTGTGTGTGTTGTCCTTAGGTTAGTTTAACTTAGTTTAAGTGGTTTGTAAGCCTAGAGATTAATAACCAAGCAGTTAAGTTCTATAGATTTATAAAATTTGATCAAAAGATACTTACACAACAAAAATAATTACAATCACTTTACTAATCTCTAATTTATCGGAATTTTTACAGTCATTTTGGAGGGACCGTTTCATCTCTGCAGTTGTTATTGTTTTCATATTCACAGAATAAATGACTTCAACTGCGAATGGGCAAAGCAGAAAATGTGTCCCTTAGTTTTAAAATTTCTGAAAAATCAGAAAGTGACACTTTTGTAGCTTTACTTGTGACTTGTTGTCTGTGCCTCATTATCTCCCGGTCACCACGGCAACGTTTGCGCCACACGAAAACGGTTGCCTGACTAATTCTGACTGGCTGTGCATGTTGTGGCTCTTTTCTCGCTGTAACATTGGGTTTGCAGCAAAATTTATGTAAATCTCGCTGTTCGTCCTCCGCGTCTAATCTCAAGAGATGGTATCACATTTCTGCTAACACTTCGTCATTATTTTTGGACTGACGCCTCTCAACATGGTTATTATAAAAAGGGTTATAATTATGTCTTTCACCACTCGTCTTATAGCAGGTTAGAGACAATGTTGCAAAAGTCCGAGATCTTGTACGACGTTTTTTGTTGGCAGTAACACGTAGGACAGTAATTGGCTTACCACAGTGTGTCTGCAATATTTCCATCGCAATTTTTTGTGGTAAAAGAAGTTCAAATGTTTGTATAGTTTATGGGACTTAACTACGGGGTCATCAGTCCCTAAACTTACAAACTACCTATGAATTAGCTAATACTAAGGACGGCAAAAATACCCATGCCCGAGGGGGGATTCGAACCCCCGACCGTAGTGGCCGTGCAGACCGTGACTGGCGCGCCGCAGTCCCCTCTGCCACCGCGGCCGGCCTGTGTAAAAAAACTCATCTTTGTAGCTCTCAACCTGCGAAGTATATGTTTCGTTACATTCGTGACATTTACCTTGAGGTCACCGGATATGTTGGCTCCCGCCTGGATTCCAGTGACAGAAGGGAAGAAGATGGCGAACACCGAAAAGAAATCCTGATCCATACCTTCGCTGTATCTGTAGTCTGGACCCCAGTTCTGTTGCATTATGTCCACTGTAACAGAAAAAGATGTTTCTTAGCTCCGTTCGTTGTTTTTCCTGTTTTGGTTCAGAAGGTGTTACATAAATGAAGAAGAAACTAATTAAAGCAGGGAAGGATAACGCAGCTATAGCGAAAGCAAAGGCGATGAAGTTATCTATGACTAATGGAATATTAGTGTATTAAATATACAGGATGTGCTAAAAGAAAAAATGTCAGTAAATATCGCCTCGAAAAGGCACACGTCAAAGAGACGAGAAATAGAAGAGATGTCTTTCAAAGTATCAATGATGAAGAGCTCATAGCTCTTACTGTATAACTCCTCCAAAATACAGAAAGCGAAGAGATTGCAATAAAAAGAGTTTTTTCGCAGTATTGACGTGGAATATATGCTCATATTAGATCACATTTCAGAACAAATGTATCTGTTAAGTCTTCTCTGTAACCCCTTAAAGCTTGTCGGTGTATTTTAGAGACATACTGTGTAAATGTGTAACACCATCTCATTTTACAATCAAAAGATGTAATGTTGTATCACTTTGGGCATATACAAATACAGTAATCTCACTGGACAAAGAGAGCAATATTATGTACAAAAGTTAGTGCATGTATCATAAGCCCTTTAACTGCTCCTCCAAAAAAATTCCCTTTAGTTTTTTTTCTTTATTTTCCGCGAATGTCTCTCTCTCAGTATTAATTCTGGACTGGTACTGAATAGGAATGGAGAGAGTCCGTTACCTTGTCTCAAGCCTATTTGAATTTTGAAAGGGTCCACTTTGGACTTAGTTATCTTTCTATGTATGCTTCATAGTCACTCTATTTTTCCTATGCTTATGTTGAATTCAAAGCTAAAATAAAGTAATCAAGTCCATTTTCTAGTTCTCGTAAGGCTTGATTATTTTTGGACACATTGCGATTGCACCATAGTGAAAAACTTGGTTATTCGACACAGGAGTTGCTGTTTCGTTTCCGAATGGCGCAATGTGTTTGTGTACAGCAAACGTAAAAATGACACAGGCGGCAAAAATAGATCTGATTGTACATACTAATGTGGCAAACAACAATGTGTTTGCTAAGGTTTGACGTCAGATGAGTAATCGGCTCTTATTACGAGGACACACTGTGATATTGACTGTTACTTTTTGCGCGTTTGTACGAACGTAGAACTGATTTCTTTCTACAGAGGCTTAAAGATTCGATATGTACTTACTACTGAGACCAACGAAGCCCTGGGCCTTGTCGACGTCCGTGCGAGGCCCCATCGAGATGCCGACGACAAAGTCGACCATGGCAGCCAGAATTATGGCGATGAGGAAGTTTTGCGCCTGCGCAGAAGAAAACAAGTATTAAAAGACGAGTAATAGACCATTGAAACTGTCGTGTAAACGTTGTGAAATGATATTAACCAAAGAGTCAACACGGATAAAAGGAAGAACTGTAAAGCTGATTAGAATAAAACATTAGTAAGGCAAGACTTATTGTCACTACGTGGCATACCTTAAGGGAGCATACCCCTAAACGGATTGGGTTTTTAGCATTATCTTCTCGCTCATAGTATTACTTATGCATAAATTAAAGGTAGCTCAATATTTGTACATATAATTCGGGTTATTCAACTAAGCAATCTGAAAAAAAGGAAAAAAAAAAACAACAACAAAAAAATCATTGAGATATTTATTATATTCTGGACTTGACAACATTATGAGTAATAGTAAATTAATGGAACACTCTTTACCTACGTTTACACATTTATTCTACAAGTTGCGTTTAAGTAAATGTCAGAGGGTTCATCGAACCGCTTTCATAATATTTATTTACTGTTCCATTCTGTAATAGCGCGTGGAAAAAGCAATATCTGAGTCTTTCCGTTTTAGATTTGATTTCTCTTATTTTATTGTGATCATGGTACCTCCGTATAAAGGTGAGTAGTAACAAAATGTGTTCACATTCGGAGGAGAAAATCGGCGAAAGAAATTTCGTGAACAAAACTCACCGTGATGAATAACGCCTTTCTTGTATTCATTTTCACCACAACTCATGCATAGTTTCCGTTACACTCCCTCCTCTGCATCGCGATAAAATTTCTCTGAACTTTCTCTATATCCTCCGTCAGTCCCACTTAGTGAAGATCCCATAATGCGAAGCAGAAAGGCCTACTCCAAATTAGCACGGAAAAGTGGAGTGTAGGCGATTTCTTTAGTAGCACAATTGCATCTTCTAAGTGTTCTGCCAATGAAACATAGCCTTTGGTTCGCCTTCCCCATGAAATTTGCTGTGTTCTCTCCAATTAAAGTTGTTCTTAATTGTAATTTGTAGGTCAGTAGTTAAATTAATAGCGTTTATTTTTTCTTATTTATAGTGTAAATGAAGTTTAACGAATTCCTTTAGTGCTCCTATGGATGACTTCATACTTCTCATTATTTAGAGCCAACTGCCAATTTTTGCACCATGCAGATATCTAAATCGTTTTGCATCTGCTTCTAATCTTCGGGTGACTCTGCTGACCGATAAACGACATAATGTAAGAGGACTGCTCAGATTGTTTCCTAAATCGCCACAGTGGAATTGTCGTACTCTCTAAGGAGCCTTGTTGCGGAGCGCGATGTTGCTCCCCATCGGAGGTTCGAGTCCTTCCTCAGGCATAGGTGTGTGTGTGTGTGTGTGTGTGTGTGTGTGTGTGTGTGTGTGTGTGTGTGTGTTTATCCTTTGGTTAGTTTAAGTTGGTTTAAGAAGTTTGTAAGACTATGGACTGAAACCATAGTAGTTAAGTCCCATTGATTTACAACCATTTGCAAATCGTTTCCTAAGTTGTTTACAAAGATAAGGAACAGAAAAGGCCCTATAACATTCTCTAGGGAACACCATATATCACTTCCTTTTACTTTAACACTTACAAGAAAAGTACATGGGCTCGAACAAACATATCTGTATGAACGTTTGGTTACAGGATATCTACGTACACCTCAATGTGCTGGTGGGTTTCGTTTTTCTGCAAAGCTCTGTAACCATGCTCTAGATAGCACTGTAGATGTAATTGTAGACGCCATACCTAATGCAGATATCTTAACTATAACTTATGTAATAATCATCGTACATGTTCTCTAGCGAATTGTCAACAAAAGTCGTGATGATAGTTGCAACTTTAACCTTCTTCCCGAAAGACTGTTGGTATTCACTGCCACTGCTTCCATCGCCTCTTCCCGCACTTACCGTAGCATTACCGCTTGCAATGAGTTGTTCGTTATTATCATCCCTATTATCATTATTATGAGTTTGTAGCAACAGTATCTAACTTATGCTCATATTTCTGTACCATAAAAGATACGAGAAAGCATGCAAATGATTCATCTTCTACACTAATACCATCTTCACGAAGAAGGGTTCTTCGTAACTTCATCTCAACTAATCGCAATACATTAGCAGGATTGATTAGCAATCGCCGCCCCATCTGACGCTTCACCACACAAATAACATCACAAAACGCAACTTCGGAGGCACACTGCACCGTCCCTACTGGCGAACCGACAGGTCAAAGTGCAATGCGGCATGGCACATGCAGAGGCCTCTAACGGCCGACTGCAGAGTTTTGCAGATGTGGGAGTATCACTAGTGCAATAAGGGATCTTTACATTATGTCTCATACGATTTTGGTGTATATGTGTTTGTTCGAGCCCAAGTACTTTTCTTGTTAGTTGCTAAGTACTTTGTCCTTTCCGACAGGAAATCACTATCCAGTGGCATAACTGAGACGATATTCCATAAGCATGCAATTTGATTATAAGCCGCTTGTGAGGTATCCCGAGGTAAACTTTTTGTGTGGTTCAAGTTACTGCGCAACTTGAGAAAAAAGTCAGTCTACAGACAACATTCAGGTACGTAGTTTATATCTCCAATTTCCTCCTCCGACACTGATCGCAGCGTGCGTTTGTGGAGACGACAGATTCATATTTAAGTGCAGGAGTACATGACGGACGCCGGTGGAGCCATTTGCGGTCACTATATTGCCAAGGAGAAAAGCCGGTTCTGGACATCCATGACAACCAACTGAATCCAAGTAATCCTCATTACCAAGGAGGAAACAAGTGAGGAAGGGTGGATAGTCCTTGTGTGTCAGCTGTTAGCATAAAAGTGAAGAAAACAATGTAATATCTAAATTAATGTACTTTAAATGTTTAATTAATGTACTTTGAAGAAAGAAAGGCAATAAAAGTAAAAAAAAAAAGTGGTAGAGTGCCTGCCTACTAAACGTACCAGGTTCGAATCCCGCCCCTAGAATAAATTTTAATTCGATGCCTCTCCTTCACATTTATATCTTTGATATATATCGAGGCAATAAATGTCGCTGGGTATTGATTTACTGTTTCTTTTAAATTTTTTATTTTTTCCTCAGAATCTCAAACAAGAAAGAAAAGAAAATATTTTACAATAATTTCATTGTAAGATTAACATAGGGTCTTCTCGTCCTCAAGAAATATTTAAACCTTTTGACTCAAAAGTTAAATTCTAAAAATTATTAAGAGACAGTCAGTTTCTCGTCAAACCATTCATTCCAGTCTCCAATTAAGAGCCGGCCGCGGTGGCCGAGGGGACTGAGGCGCTTCAGTCACGGTCTGCACGGCCACTACGGTCGGGGGTTCGAATCCCCCCTCGGGCATGGATATTTGTGCAGTCCTTGGGATTAGTTAGTTCATTAGTAGTTTGTAAGTTTAGGGACTGATGACCCCGTAGTTAAGTCCCATAAGCTATACAAACATTTGAACATTTTTTCCAATTAAGAAACTTTGCATTTAACATAGTTGTACATAACTGAAGTTGCGAAAATATTTCACAATTATTTCATTGTAAAATTAAAAGACTTTACGTTTAACGTAGTTGTACACAAGTGAAATTGCGAGTGCAACGTCTCGTGTATGTTATGGCAATTACTATGATTTATGAGGCCATTTACAGCTTTTGTAAATCGAGTTAAGGGGGAGGGATGTAGGGTGAGGCACAGGCGGGGGAAGGAAGAAAATGGACGCTGTGGAGGAAGTGGAGGAGAGGGGGCCTGCTGTGAGAGTGGTTGGGAGAGAGGAAAGAAGCAGGTTGTTGGGGGGGGGGGGGGGGTTAGGAAATATAGTCTTAACTGACTTCCAAATAAATGCGATTACATAAAAAATTTTCACTCTTTTACAATATAAAACGTGCGCTCTAATTATTGGACTATATTGCAGAAACCATAAAAACCGTGATAAAAATGAAATGAGAGAGATAATTAAAATAGTAGTTACGTTATAAAAACCCGCTAGGGGTGTAAATCTACATCTACATATACATAGATACTCTGCAAATCACATTTAAGTACCTGGCAGAGGGTTCATTAAACACTTTCATAACTTTTATCTACCGTTCCATTCTCTAATAGCGCGCGGGAAGAAAGAACACCTAAATCGTTCCGTTTTCGATTTGATTTCTCTTATTTTATTGGGATGGTCTTGTCTCCCTAAGTAGGTGGGTGCTAGCAAAATTCGGTGATTGAAACTTCGCAAACAGATCATATCGCAATGAATAACGTCTTTCTTTTAATGATTTGCACCCCAATTCGTGCAACATTTCTGTGACGCTTTCCCCCCCGGAACGTGATAAAACAAAACGAGCTGCCCTTCTCTGAACCTTCTCAATGTCTTCCGTCAGTCCCACCTGGTGAGGGTCCCACAAGGGGCAATAGTACTTCAGGAGAGGACGCACAAGTGTGATGTAGGCAGTCTCTTTGGTGGAGCTGGTGCATCTTCGAAGCGTTCTGAAACTGAAACGTAACCTTTGTTTCGCCTGCCCCACAATATTTTCTATGTGTTCTCTCCAGTCAAAGTTGTTCGTAATGGTAACTCCTAGGTATTTGGTAGAATTTACGACCTTAAGGTTTGACTGATTTATCGCGTAGTTGAAGTTCAACGGATTTCTTTTAGTGGTCATGTGTATTACTTCACACTTTTCTTTATTTAGTGTCAATTGCCAATTTTCGCACCAAGTAGAAATTTTGTCTAAATCGCTTTGCAGTTGCTTTTGATCCTCTGTTGACTTCACTAACCGATAAACGACAGCATCATCCGCGAACAGTCTAAGGGAGCTATTCAGATTGTCTCCTCAATCGTTTATAAACACAAGGAAGAGTAGGGGGTCTATAACGCTTTCCTAGGGACGCCAGATATCACTTCTGTTTTACTCGATGACTTACCGTCAATTACTACGAACTGTGTCCTTTCTGATAGTAAATCGTGAATCCAATCGCACAATTGGGGAGATATTCCATAAGCACGCAATTTCATTAGAAGCCGCTTGTGGGGTACAGTGTCAAAAGCCTTCCGGAAATCCAGAAATATGAAATCGATTTGAGATCCCTTGTCGATGGCACTTAACACTTCATGTGAATAAAAGGCAAGCTGTGTATCGCAAGAACGATACTTTCTGAATCCGTGTTGACTATAAGTATTAAGTATAAAATTATAAAAGAGTAAACGTAAAAACTGTATAAAATTATAAAAGAATAAACGTAAAAACTGTATAAAATTCTAGTTTTCTTTTGTCCACCCTCTGTAAAAGTGTACCCTTATTTGCTGATAAAACCTCATTCATGATGCGCTGGTAGAAAGGCTACCTGGCTGAGAAGTGTGTTGTGGGAGCATATTCTGCTGTGCTTACCTTGGATTCCCATTCCATACCGACGGCGCATATGATGATCATTACGGCGATGGCGGGGACGCCGATGATACGGACGTCGTTGACACCGCCGTCGACGATCTTGGTGTTGTACTCGTTGAGCCAGTCGCCGACGGAGTTGCAGAAGCCGATGGTGTTCATGGACGCGGCGACGGCATTGGCGAAGGCGAAGACGATGCCCACGCTGGCGCCGAATTCCGGGCCCAGAGAGCGGGAGATGATGAAGTAGATACCACCTATGGCGGGACACGGAAACATGACTTGTATTTGGCACAGGTTTATTGCATAATACACACATATAAAGGGCTGTACCGCCACGATTCTAGGATATTATGACCCTTAACTTAAATTTGGGATATAAATATATATAAAAAACTTTTGCAGTTCTTTTTATTGTTCATGAAAACAGAAATTGACAAGATGTTGGACAGTAACCTAAACATTTTGGATTTGTGTTTCAGACTGCAGCATACACCAGTACCCGTGATACCGGTAACAGGACCTCCTGTACTAATACATGCCTGTATTCGTTGTGCCTGTAATCGTCGTGTCCACTAGATTATCAAGGGACTGTTGATCCAGATAGTCCCATCATCAACGACATTTCGGCGTAGATCTCTCATAAATGTTCATATGTTTGTAATTCTAACGGACCAAACTGCTGAGGTCATTGGTTCCTAGACATACAAACTACACTTCTGGCCATTAAAATTGCTACACCAAGAAAAAATGCAGATGATAAATGGATATTCATTGGACAAATATACTAGAACTGACATGTGATTACATTTTCACGCAATTGTGCATAGATCCTGAGAAATTAGTACCCAGAACAAGCACCTCTGGCCGTAATAACGGCCTTAATACGCCTGGAATTGAGTCAAACAGAGCTTGGATGGCATGTACAGGTACAGATGCCCGTGCAGATTCAACACGATACCATAGTTCATCAAGAGTAGTGACTGGCTTATTGCAACGTGCCAGTTGCTCGGCCACCATTGACCAGACGTTTTCAATGGGTGAGAGATCTGGAGAATATGCTGGCCAGGGCAGCAGTCCAACATTTCCCGTATCCAGAAAGGCCCGTAGATGACCTGCAACATGCGGTCGTGCATTATCCTGCTGAAATGTAGGATTTGGCAGGGATCGAATGAAGGGTAACACATCTGAAATGAAACGTCCACTGTTCAAAGTGCCGTCGATTCGGACAAGAGGTGACCGAGACGTGTAACTAATGGCACCCCATACCATCACGCCGGGTGATACGCAAGAATGGCTATGAGGAATACACGATTACAATGGGCGTTCACCGCGATGTCGCCAAACTCGGATGCGACCATCCTGATGCTGTAAAAAGAACCTGGATTCATCCCAAAAATGACGTTTTGCCATTCGTGCACCCAGGTTTGGCATTGCGTACACCATCGCAGGCGCTCCTGTCAGTGATGCAGCGTAAAGGGTAACCGCAACCGTGGTCTCCGAGCTGATAGTCCATGCTGTTGCAAAAGTCGTCGAACTGTTCGTGCATATGGTTGTTCAAATGTTCAAATGTTTGTAGAGTCTATGGGACTTAACTACGGGGTCATCAGTCCCTTAACTTACAAACTACTTATGAACTACTTACAACTAAGGACGGCACAAATATCCATGCCCGAGGGGGGATTCGAACCCCCGACCGTAGTGGCCGTGCAGACCGTGACTGGAGCGCCTCAGTCTCCTCGGCCACCGCGGCCGGCCATATGGTTGTTGTCACGCAAACGTCCCCCTCTGTTGACTCAGGGATCGAGTAGTGGCTGCACGATCCGTTACAGCCATGCTGATAAGATGCCTGTCATCTCGACTGCTAGTGATGCGAGGCCGTTGGGATACAGCACGGCGTTCCGTATTGCCCTCCTGAACCCACCGATTCCATTTTCCGCTTACAGTCCCTGGATCGTGACCAACGCGAGCAGCGATGTCGCGATACGATAAACCGTAATCGCGATAGGTTACAATCCGACCTTTATCAAAGTCGGGAACGTGATGGTACGCATTTTTGCTCCTTACACGAGGCATTACAACAACGTTTGACCAGGCGACGCCGGTCAAATGCGGTTTGTGTATGAGAAATCGGTTGGAAACTTTCCTCATGTCAGCACGTTGTAGGTGTCGCCACCGGCGCCAACCTTGTGTGAATGAAAAGCTAATTATTTGCATATCACAGCATGTTCTTCCTGTCAGTTAAATTTCGCGTATGTAGCACATCATCTTTGTGGTGTAGCAATTTTAATGTCCAGGATTGAATTTAAGGGAACCTGGGCGTGAAAAGGCTGCATTTTCATGCCTTACTTTCGGTGCGCATTACTCTTGATCTACAATGCGGAGGAAGTTGTTATTTTGTACCAATACTATAACATTAACTGAAACTATAATAGGAAATTTATTGAAATACCTATTGTAGTTTAAGAATTGCAACCGGAGGATGCGTGCGAATATTTCGCACCGTTAGTGGAATGACAAAAAAGTTGGGAAAAAATGGAAGTAAAGTTGAATGTGAACGCATAGCTTTTTTCAGAATGAATCAATGCAAGTTATTAAAGGCGCAAAGAAATAACTTGATCCACTGAGTGTTGTTAGGTAAAAAAGAACTGCGTACCTTAATTAGAACCTAAGATATCGTAAAATAAACCGATTAAAATATTCAATGCAAGGACAGAAGGATACCGCGTTTGAATAAAAATAAAGGATGAATAAGGTAAAAAAAAGGTAAAGCAGTCAACAATCCGAAGATTGGTTTGAACACCACAGTGCTTTACTAGGCATGGTCCTGTTTGGAGGTGGTATGCCGTTGCCTTCCTCCGACCTTCGAACTGACTTACCCAGCCAGTTATATGGGGACCTACAGTTTAACGTGGGTTCCGAACCACGGTACTACTCGGTATTTTTCACATGAGCAGTACTGCCAGAGGTGAAAGAAGTGGAAAGTGACAGATAAAAATCCTAGGACCTAGCGAGGAACGAACCCGCGACCTTTGGATTTGTATTCTGGCACTCTACCACTGTGCAACCGAGGCGCACTGAAGGATGAATAGACTTAAGTTAATTCTGATATTTGATGACAAATCGGCGAATGAATACATTCCGTTTAAAGCAAAAATGAAGGAAATTTGTCGGATAGAACGGCCTGACCGACTGACTTTAGTTTATAGCAAGAACACCCCCATAAGAAATATACAGAAGGAAATCGCGTTTCAGTATAGAAAAAAGGAAGGCGGGAGTTATGTAAATTCTGATACTTGATGGCAAATCTGTGGATGAATACCTTTGGTTTAAAACAAAAATGAAGGAAATCGGTCGAGTAGTTTGACCTGGCCGACTGACTTGAGTTTTCGTAGATTCTTTTATTATACAAGATACTTTGCTTGATAGATGTTGTTATAATACACGTTCGCATTCTTGAACCATTTTCTGATGCATCTCCAGTCTAATAGCATTTAGACTATGGCAGGTTGCTGTCAACATTCGTAGGAACACATTATGCCTCTTATTTTGTGGTTTGGGATGTATCTGAGGAAACAAAAAAACCCTTATTACACTTCATTACTATTTTGTCTAAAATTACCGTTTTAATTATATACAGCGTGACAAACATATATCATTACTGCAATGTAATAGGCATAATACAAAAGATGCTGTCCCATTCTTTAACGGCGAAAATTTGCTGAACATAACTAAAACCATTATGAAGATGTTCTGTAAATGTAATTTCGAGAAAAGAGTGTTCACAGTGTTTTTGACTCACCGTATGCCTCTTTAAGAACATTCCAGTGGCATAATATAGCTGGCCAGCTGCTTCTTTATCCTCTACAAACTTTTTCAGGAATCTTTTCCTTACTCTGGACTCTTTAGTGATGGATTCTGCAGCCCTTTCAGCTTCAACTAGTCGCTGACGATCTATGGCAGTCAGAGCAGTTGGATGCCTAGTTTGTCCGTTACTTTTGTCCTGCTAATTACACCATCATTGAAACAGATAACAGCATCCATCACACCTATTTTGAGTACTGGCCATCCAACAAACACTGTTTCCGGTACTCGTTGCCGCACGCAGCTGCCGAAACTCTCATTAGAATTTTGTGTACGGCCATGTAGACATTTGTTAGTAATTTTCTCTCTGCAAGGAACCTGCATATTGGCTTCATTGTTTTTCATCACTGTGGCAGGCATGGAATGTTTATGGTGATATTCCTTGCCTGAAGCATCGTCGTGGCCAGTGTGCAGACGTTTGCTCAAAGAGCGTTTAAGACTGTTGTTGTAGTTGTGCTCAGTCCGGAGACTGGTTTGATGAAGCTTCCCACCCTACTCTATCCTGAGCAAGCCTCTTCATCTCCTCATAAAAATGGCAACCTACATCTGTTTGAATCTGCTTACTGTATTCATCTCTTGGTCTCCCTCTGAGATTTTTATCCGACACACTTCCATCCAACGCTAAATTCACGATTCCTTGATGCCTAAGAATTTGTCCTACCAATCGATCCCTTCTTTTAGTCAGTGTATGCCAGAAATTCCTTTTCTCCCCAATTTTGTTCAGTACCTCCTCTTTAGTTACGCGATCCACACACCTAATCTTCAGCATTTTCTGTAGCACCACATTTCAAAAGCCTCTATCCCCTTCCTGTCCGCACTGTTTATCGTCCAAGTTTCACTCCCATACAAGGGAACACTCCACACAAATGCCTTCAGAAAGGACTTCCTTACACTTAAATTAATATTCGATATTATAAAATCTCTCTTTTGACTATAATAACTATTTAAAAGTAAATAAACTATACATTTTTGGAAATGGGAGACATTTGTAATTAAGATAGAGGCAACGTTTTTTTCTTTTTTCAGTGATTTTCATGTCCAGGTCTCCTTAAACGAACTTATGTTAAGAGCAACACACGCACATGTACATTCAAGGGAGGACTCGAATCTCCGACGGAGAGCGGCCACGCAATCCGTGACAAGACTCTTCGCGCGGCGATATTTCAAGTTGTTTGGTGGCCCTTTTCAGCCATGTATGGAGAACATTCTGGCCATTCTAATTTGCGACGTCGTCATCATGAAGGAACGCTTTCATAAGACGTGCACGATGAGGACAACATTTGTCGTCCATTAAGACAAATCCTTCACCGAAATACTGCCGATATGGTTGCACTCTACGTCGGAGAATGTCATCCGTGTACCGCATTGCCGTTTGATTGCCTTCTACGATCAACAGTCACGTACATTGGCCACCCCAAAACATCAGGGAACCACAACCTTGCTGCATTCGTTGGACGGGGTGACTAAGACGTTCAAGCTGGCCAGGCTGTCTAAAAAAAGGTCTGCGACGATTGTCTGGTTGAATGCAGATGCCTTATCTGCGAACAGCATTTTATGCCAATTGTGACGAGTCCATTCAGCATGGAGTTGGGCCCATATGTACCACGAAGCATGATGTCTAGGTGTCAAACTTGAACCTCGCCATGGACGTCGGGAGTGAACTTGCATGTAATGCAGCCTATTACGTACAGTTTGGGCCGCAACTTCACGTCCTGTGGGTGCTCGAAAATATTCAACATGGTGGCGTTTCTCTCAGGGTTGCTCAGAGCTTAAATCAGTATGTAGCGGTCATCAGCTGCTGAGGCAGCCTTTGCGCGATAGATTGAGGCAAGTCATAGACATTTCCTGTATCCCTGCACCTCCTCCACGTCCGAACTACTTCGCTTTGGTTCACTCCGAGACGTCTGGAAAGTTCCCTTGGTGAGAGCCTCTCCTTACACAAAGTAACAATGCACACAAAGTAACAATGTGGAATTCCTCGTGTTATGACTGGAGTTGATCGGCCGTCTTACCCACTCGGTAGCATTAGCATTGTTCATGCATGGTTGTTTATATCTTTGTGCAGGTTGAGTGACATCTGCAGAAAATTTAAGGAACTGTGTTCTCCAAGGAATGTACATATTCAACATCAGTATTCAGAAGACCCTGGAAACAAGGTGATACAACAGTTTTTTGTTGTAGTGTGTATAACCAACAACGTCGTACGGAAATAAAGCCCCCCCCCCCCCCCCCCCGACACACACATATCTCAATAGAAACAATATGCACATTATTTAAGATTATGAATATCTGGGGAGGGAGATCTGGGGGCGGAGATCGAGAGGAAGACCAAGAGATGAGTACGGTAAGCAGGTCGGAAAGGATGTGGGCTTCCTTCGTTATTAAGAAACGCCTGACATGAAGAGGCTTCCACTGGGTGGAATAGTGTGAAGAATTACATTAAATCAGTCTTTGGACAAGAGACCATAACAATATAAAGAGAGTTATCCACAGGAATCACACTTACCTCCCTTGACCTCGCCATTGGTGCATATGGCAGACAGCGACATCGTGGTGATGACGCACACAGTCGCCGAAATTCCAATGATTACCAGCGACCAACCTGGAACATCAGTTCACGTTATATATGTGCTACTTTGATCATGTGTAGCAGGTCATACCATTCAAAGACTGACATCTCTAATGGCAACAGAGTGACGACAGCTATAATGGTACGAAATAGCGCGTCATAATTGTTTCCCCCTGTTTCCCGAAAGCTAATGTATGAAGAGAATAAGAGATTGATTTAATAGATGTGGCAAATTCCTTACGAATCATACGCAGCATGTATCACAGTATTACATGCACATGGAAAACATGAAAAGACTTTGCTTTAATACGGAAATGATTGGAACCATTCAAAACATTATTATATACACTGGCTGAGGAAATGTCATGGGATAGATACGTAATACTGTATGGGACCTCTCTGGCCGTATAGACTGCAGCGGGTCCACAAGTCCCTTTAACTCCTCTGGGCGCAATTAGATTTATCTTGGGTGCCGGATACATGGCACGGAGCCTGCGTTTCATGAGATCTCAGATATTCTCGATGAAGGTTAAACATGGGCTTCGGGGTAACCACTCCAGTCTTTGGATTTCCCCTGTATGTTCCTGAAACCACTCCCCGGCGGAGTGGGAACGATGTGGCATCGCGTTGTCATCTTGAATCACTGCAAGACACTCAGAGTGATGGGAGGGTAAAAATGGGTGTAGATGGTCCCCAAAAAGCTCAGCACACCGCGAACCATTCAAAATCCCTTCCAGAACAATCAGGCGTCCCATTCCATATCAGAAAAAAATTCATCGCAGACCGTAACAGAGAAATTACTGCCGTGGACCACATATTATTGAAAGGCGAGATCCTTCGATTATGACGTCTGTACTACTCAAGAAGCTTCCCATTGGTATGGTGCAGCAGATTAGTTCCGCCATATCACGTGCTCCATTGTTCGAGACAGTGATAGGCATAATGTTCGAAGGGAGACAGAAACGTCTAATCACAGCTAAATCAGATTATGTGATGACCATGTACGACTAGCTATTAAATTTCAAAACATACCGTATGTTGATCAAAAGTATCAGGACACCTCCAGAAACATACGTTGACCATTTGAAACATTCCTAGGGCCACTCTTTCTAGTGACAGTGAAGTGGAAACGTGACGGAACACGTACAGTACGAAAGCGTAGAGGCCGACCTTGTCTGATGACTGACAGAGACCGCCGACAGTTGAAGAGGGTAGTACACTGTAATAGGCAGGCATCTAACCAGACCATCACACAGACATTCCGAACTGCATCAGAATCCACTCCAAGTACTATGACGTTTAAGCGGGAGGTGAGAAAACTTGTATTTCATGATCGAACGGCCGCCCATAAGCCACACATCATTCAGGGCAATGCCAAGCGACGCCTAGCTTTATGTAAGTAGCGTAATGGCTGGCGAGACGAATCACGGTACACAATGTAGCAATCTGATGGCAAGGTGTGGGTAAGGCGAATGCCTGGTGAACGTCATCTGACAACATGTGTAGTGCCAACAGCAAAATTCGGAAGTGGTTGTGTAATGGTGTGATCTTGCAACTCTTGTTCTTTTGAGTGGCACTATCAGCACAGGACTACATTCATTTTTAAGCACCTTCTTGATTTCCGCTGTTGAAGAACAATTCGGGGATGGCGATAGCATCTTTCAACACGTTCGAGCACCTGTTCAAAATGCACGTCCTTTGGCGGAGTAGTTACACGACTGTAACATCCTTGTAATGGACTGGCTTGCACACAGTCCTGACTTGAATCCTATAGAACACGTTCGGGATGTTTTGGAACGCCGAATTGGTGCCAGGCCTCACCGACCTACATCAATACCAATCCTCAGTGCAGCACTCCGTGAAGAATGGGCTGCCATTCCACAAGAATCCTTCCAGAACGTTATTGAACGTATGTCTGCGAGAGTGGAGGGTGTCATCAAGGCTAAGTGTGGGCCAACACCATATTGAATTCTAACATGACGGATGGAGAGGGCCACTAACTGGTAAGTCATTTTCAGCCAGGTGTCCAGATACTTTTGATTACATAGTGTAATTAGCAATTGCGAAGCATTGCCGGATTTACTAACACTAGTGCGGTACCTCTTGAAGCACTAAACGCTTCGTTTACCTTCGTTACGAAGGCACCCACCTTAAGAGCACCAACAATTTCACACGTAATACACCCACAACTAATTAAAACAAAGTTATGATAACGACTGGCACTCGAAATATACCGAGCATATCGCACAGAAGCCGTTCATTGTTATCAAAATCAACATGCCACCTCGATACTCGGCTAGCACCTGGATTTATATACAAACAAGAATTTATCGCTGTATTTCTTTATTTTTCTCCAACTCTTGTACATACCATCTCACTACCAGCGTCAACGTGACCTAACGTCGTCGTACGAGTACTTTTACAAAGAGATCATAAGCGATCGATACGAGGGTGTTCAAATGAAGAGATACCTAATCTCTTAACAACCAAACCAGTTAAAATTTGACTATGCTGCTTTGGGATACGTTGTGCGACATCTAAGGATGCGAAGCATTCGTAGTCATTTCCACCTAAAAAAGTTTAAGGCTGTGCCCTTAGCAGACAAGGTCTTTTCGACGTCCGAGATCCGATACTCACCTAATTCCTCGAGCAAGAAAAAATCAATTAACAGTGACGTGTACTGCGAGACTCCGCAGCCTACGCAAGTGCACCAAGAGCAAACAGCCTCGGCTGCTCACGGAAGTAGTGATTCTGCTTAATGGTAACGCGCGTCCACACTTCTCCACACAAAGTGTACTGGCCATCTGTTTGGACCACTAAAAATAAATAAATAAATAAATAAAAATCTCATATGGAAGCACTTCAACTCGGACGACGAATGAAGGACGCAGCAGGGGACTGGCTTTTCTCACAGCTACAGGAATTATGGTGACAGCGAATTCTTCGGCTCTTTAAACAGTGAGATAGTTATGATCAGACCTCTGGTGATTATTTTCAATAAGGACTTCAATTACACCCACAGTGGCGTTTCTCACCATTCCATTTGAACACCCCTCGTATTTTGATCGGTGAGCTTACAATTCGAGACTAGAACGACAGTCACTGGAAGCACTGTTGATTAGGTGTGCCGACAAGTTACGACGTGCACGCAGACTGGCCAAACGGGTTACGTTTGTGCGTGGCGTGCCGTATTATCTTGTCACGCTACTCAGTGACGTAACTCGATTACACAGTCGAATATTTTCAAAATGGACTGTGGCACATGTAAGAGTTTCTGCCTTGGACTAACGGGCAGACCAGTTACGAATAACACGAGATTCAGGGAACAAGTTTTCCTAGCAAGAGTCGCGCAGCTGCATATATACTCCACAAGCCATCGCATTGTATGGTGTGTGGCGGAGGCTATATCGTACCACGTCATCTTGTTAAGTTTCACTTGCATAGTGAGAGACATGTTCAAAAATGTTCAAATGTTTGTACAGCTTATGGGACTTAACTACGGGGTCATCAGTCCCTAAACTTACAAACTACTTACGAACTAGGACGGCACAAATATCCATGCCCGAGGGGGGATTCCAACCCCCGACCGTAGTGGCCGTGCAGACCGTGACTGAAGCGCCTGAGAGACATGTTATTGATAATACATTGCACATATTACATAATCTAGATATGGTCCGTACATATTAAACGCAAAAACGGTGTTGAAAAATGTACGGGTTTATCGCACTTTTACAGAACATTTAATCATTTGTAATATTTATACCGATCCTTTCCCTTCTCTGCTCCAACTTTCTTTGTTTATAATTTTCAGGTAGATGGAGACAATACTTGCTCCTTTGTTTCAATATTTAATATGCACTATAGTTTTGCGAGGCAACAACGCAGCTTTCTTATGAAATGGTTTCTGGCTGTGTATTACTTACTTTCAGCCGCTCGCCGAACTGGTAGAAGATTGAGACACTCTCTCTCTCTCTCTCTCTCTCTCTCTCTCTCTCTCTCTCTCTCTCTCTCTCTCTCTCTCTCACACACACACACACACACACACACACACACACACACATTAACAACACAGCCATACAGACACCCAAATGTACGCTCCTGTGGTCATGGCAGTACCTGACTGTTGTTACTTGATTATGGAAAGAAGTGATAGAGATGCATATAAGGTGGGGGTAGCGATAAAAAGGAAGGTCTGTGGACAGAGAGTATGCGGAACAGAATAAGACAAAAGGACTGTCGATGATAAAGCAAAAAAGAGATTTGGAAGAATTACATAGGGGTGGGAAAGGGGGCGGAAAAAATTAGAGGGGGCAAATGGGTTAACGATTAAAACGAGAGAAATGTGGAAGTGAAGGAGACACAAAGGAGGAGGAAAGGGTAAGGAGAGAAAGGTGAAGATGAAAGGGAAGAAGGAGGAGAAGGTTGACGTGAGGAAGAGAGAGAGAGAGGAGGCAGGAGATGGCAAACCATGGTCTGGACAGGTGAAAGAAGAGGTAGTGGGGGCATGTTATTGGAGGTTTTTAGTCAGCGCTATTACTAGAAGACGGAATGTGATGGGTATAGAATTCGCATCTGTGCAGTTCAGAGCAAGTTGGAAGATAGTATCCAAATGGATCACGCAGTACAGCAACCGTTAAAGTCATTTGTGTTGTGGTGAGTGGCATGTGCGGCAACTGGTTGGTCAAGTTTGCACTTTGCCACAATTTGGCAGTGTTCACAATTGTCCCTGTATTTTATGAGGTAGGAAATACCTGTGACTAGACCTGCACTAGGAGGTGGTAAGTAAGTTTATGCGACACATACTGCACCTGGGCCGATCACAAGAATGCAACGTTGGGATGTAGCACTGTGTGATTGGAATAGGGATGTCCATGGATATTCTGCAGATTAGGTAGACTGCGGAACATTCTTTTGGATTTTGAGAACGATATCCCTTATCTCAGGGCAAGGTGAAATTTAGTCGAGGCGCGCAGGTATGGCCGTGTGGTCTAACGTGTCTTGCCAAGGATTGCGCGTCGCCAGCCGCAGTGGCCGAGCGGTCAGCGGCGCGTCATTCACAGTCTGCACGACCGCGGGTTCGAATCCCCTCTCGGGCATGGATGTTTGTGTAGTCTTTAGTATAAGGTAGTTCATCAGTAGTTTGTAAGTTTAGGGACTGACGAGCCCACAGTTAAGTCCCTTAAACTTAACAACATTTCAACATTTTTTTTTTTTTAATTGCGCGCCTGCTTTCCGACAGAGGTTCGAGCCCTCTCTGGGACATGGGTGTGTTGCTGTTAGCATGACTTAGATTGGAAGGATAGCGACCGACGACTTCAGCAGGTTGGTTTCTTAGGATTACAAACATTTGAAATTTTTTTAAAACTCTGGCAAGGGAGAAATGTTTAATCTACATCTACATCTACATCTACATTGATACTCTGCAAATCACATTCAAGTGCCTGGCAGAGGGTTCATTAACCACTTTCATAACTTTTCTCTACCGTTCCATTCTCTAATAGCGCGCGGGAAGAAAGAACACTTAAATCGTTCCGTTTTCGATCTGATTTCTCTTATGTTATTGGGATGGTCATGTCTCCGTAAGTAGGTGGGTGCTAGCAAAATATTTTCACATTCAGAACTAAAAGTCGGTGATTGAAACTTCGCAAACAGATCACGCCGCAATGAATAACGTCTTTCTTTTAATGATTTCAACCCCAATTCGTGCAATATTTCGGTGACGCTTTCCCCCCCATAACGTGATAAAACAAAACGAGCTGCCCTTCTCTGAACCTTCTCAATGTCTTCCGTCAGTCCCACCTGGTGAGGGTCCCACAATGAGCTACAGTACTCCAGGAGAGGACGCACAAGTGTGATGTAGGCAGTCTCTTTGGTGGAGCTGGTGCATCTTCGAAGCGTTCTGCCGATGATGAACTGTAAAAGATATTGCTTTTCAATAAAGGCTCTGCTAAGGTTATCGGTATACGACATTAAAGGTGAAGCAATGAACTAAAATTTGTGATGCGGCCGGGAATCGAACCCGGACCTGCATGCTTGCTAGGCAGACGTCTTACCACTAGACCTCCGCACTAGTAGTGATTAAGGCGCCTCGGATTAGACTAAGTACGACTTCCCTTCACGTCACAAACTTTAATTCAGCTTCTGTGTTAGACTATTCCGAGGCGCCTTAATCAACTAGTGGTGCGGTGGTCTAGTGGTTGCCGGGCGCCGTGGCTCAGCACGCTCGGTCAGGGAGCTAAACGCTCTGTGTAATAAAGAGATGAGCCAAATATTTAACGAACTGCACCAACGACCGCAAAGCATAGATCTACTAGAAGAACGAAGAAATGTTCAAATGTTTGTTAAGCTTATGGGACTTAACTACGGGGTCATCAGTCTCTAAACTTACAAACTACTTATCAATTACCTCATACTAAGGACGGCACAAATATCCATGCCCGATGGGGGATTCGAACCCCCGACCGTAGTGGCCGTACAGACCGTGACTGGAGCGCCTCAGTCCCCTCGGCCACCGCGGCCGGCGAAGAAGGAAGAACAAAAATAAAAGGTGGTAAGACGTCTTCTGCCTAGTAAGCATACAGGTCCGGGTTCGATTCCCAGCCGTATCACAAATTTTAATTCATTGCTTCGCCTTTATCTTTAATGTCTTTGACATCGAGACGATAAACCGTCTTAGGGATTGTGAATTTCTGTTATCGGTATATTTCGACAACTTTTCTTTCCACTTCAGATGCAGCGTACACGGGTCGAGAGAATGAAAGGCAAATACTTTTTGGAATGAAACGGATGAGAGTGAGGACGATCAAGGTTAAGGCATTCGCCTGGAGTGATTTAGGGATATAACGAATGTTCGAATGTTTGTATAGGTTATGGGACTTAACTACGGGGTTATCAGTCCCTAAACGTACAAACTACTTATGAACTAACTAAGACTAAGGATGGCACAAATATCCATGCCCGAGGGGGGATTCGAACCCCCGACCGTAGTGGCCGTGCGGACTATGACTGGAGCGCCTCAGTCCCCTCGGCCACCACGGCCGGCAGGGATATAACGGAAAGCGTAAATCTGGGTGGCTGGAGGTGCGTTTAAACCACCATCCTACCGAATGCGAATCTAGTGTGTGCATTGCGGGATGGTAGCGGCCACTATGGATGTACTGTTGGTGCTTTCTGCGCTTGATATGGACAGACGCATTTAAGAACATATCTGAGAGGCGGAGATCGATATCTAGAAATGTACCTCGATGAGCTGCGAAGCGGATTTCGGAATGCCTGTTGAGATTATGGAGGAAATATTTTCCAATTTGGGCTAGCGATCGACTTAATAAAGGCTGGATAATCGGGTTTGAGTCCATGGTTCAGCACAAATTTTCAACTTCTCCGTTGAATTTAATTCAGAACAGATGAGGTGTTGGAATATTTTCAACACATGACCTAAACCAGAGGTCGGCAAGTAATCTTGGATCGGGTCCGGATACTTTTGAAATTTTTTATCGAGGTCCAGAAGTAAAACCACATATTTCTTTTTTTTTCAAAATAATGTGAAATACGAAAGATGTAAAATAAAAATGCATAATAATACAGTAAAACATATTATTTGCTATTTATTTGTCTTTATATTCACTCACAAGAAGTACGAAAAAGTACGAAATAAAATGTGTAGTCAAAAAATGTTCAAATGTTTGTGGAGTCTATGGGACTTAACTACGGGGTCATCAGTCCTTAAACTTACAAACTACTTACGAACTAGCTAATCCTAAGGACGGCACAAATATCCATGCCCGAGGGGGATTCGAACCCCCGACCGTAGTGGCCGTGCAGACCGTGACTGGAGCGCCTCAGTCCCCGTGTAGTCAAACTTCTATTGAAAAACCAGCAATAGGTCATATATTATACCATTATTTGTTTAATTTTAACTAAAAAAAGTGTGAAATACAATGAACTGTGCGTATTAATTAAAAAAAAAATCGATGCAAGAAGTTACTTTTGCGGTCTTTAGCCAGTTCAGAAAAATGTTCAAATGTTTGTAAATCTATCGGACCAAACTGCGTGGTCATCAGTCCGTAGCTTACAAACTACTTAAACCTAGATAAACTAACCTAAGGACAAACACACAAACCCATGCCCCAGGGAGGATTCGAACCTCCACGGCGAGCAAACGCGCGCTCCGCAGCGAGACGCTTTAGACCGCTCGGCTACTCCACTGCGGCTTTTAGCCAGTTTCTTAAAGTTACGTTCACAAGCGGAGCAGCTTATGCGAATAGTGTCTTCAAGGTAGGCGGCCGTTAATCTTCAGCGACACTTATTCTTGAATAAATTAATTTTTTTAATGAAATTTGACAAATATATTTGGAGCCAAACATGGGAGCCAGGTAGATGGCTAATGTTTTGCAATTTTCATATTTTTCCGGGACATTCGTCAGTGGATTCATTTTTATACGTTTGCAAAGAAATGTCGTCCTGCAAGTCTAATATCTCCATTTGGAGTAAACGCTTTGAAAGATAAAACAACATCGCAGCCACATCCATCCGTTCTGCTGCTGGAGAAATCTCAAAAGAGCACAAAAATGGTGTTTGAATGGATATGCCTCGATCGCTTAAATAGAGGTTTCAGAGACTGTCACAGTATGAAGTCGATTTATACAATTTTCTTGCTTATTAGATAAAGTTGTCGTGGAGCATTCGTGTGTACAAGGCTTTAATGCGGATCACCGGCCAGCTTACTGCGTTTTGCCTCCGCTCATCAGCGTTCTCTCCAGCGTTGCTCATAATGACAACTATTTATTTAATTTACCTATAACAATCATTATGGGTTCTAATTATTCAACACTTAATTGTAAAATTCTAGGAAAATTATAAGCGTGGCTCTTATACGAATTGCTATCTACAGAAAAAGTATTTATTAAACGATTTGAATGTGTAACTTATACTTTCAAAATATTTTTGGCGGTCCGGATCTGGCCGCGGTCCGTCAGTTGCTCACCCCTACCTAAACGATTTATGGTAGTGTACTGCGTCAAAGCCGTGTTGAGATCCCATCAGTAAGCGCTACAGACGAAACGGGAATTCCAACTTGTTTTGCGTACGACGCTAATGGATGCAGGAGGCGTTCCTCCCCTCCAGCCCACAGTAGGCCGACGGCCGTACAGAGTTAATGGCCGTAATGGATGTGCTGCTGTGTTTGCGTTGCTGTGAATGGAAACAGTATGGAAATTAAGGCAGGAGAGTCAACTCAGTGATTAACACGTGTCGCCAGACCGTCACCATTGTTTCCAACTGACTCACAGCATGTTTGACACCAGTCGAAAAGTCTAAAGTTGACCTTGAGCAGCACTTCTTATCTCCTCCACCTCCTCCGAAGTACCAAATAATGATCATTAATTAAAACTTCTGGGATATGTTGCCGTGGTCCATCAATAAGACTTCTTACTCCCGACGTTTCGTTGCCTACTGCGGGCAACATCTTCAAGGGTGAGTCGACGACTGCCTACTAGGCGCTGGAGGTCATTATATAGATGGTGTAGATGGCGCCACCACTTGTCAAGTGCTGCCGACTATGAAGCTATCTTTGACCAACGTCATCTCTTTCGATTACAGGTAATCGAGCGTCATATCTTTGGTTCAAAGTTGACCACCAAATCTTATCTAATTTCAAACCTCCTTCTTTCCTGTTAAAATTATTGTGGTGTTTCTGTATTTCTATAGCTTCTCTGTACATGCGTGTGTAATAATGCGACGTCGTGGCTAGCACGCTCGTTTCACTAAATTTTATTTCATGGTCACCATGTGTAAAAAGGTGCTCTGCCACAGGTGACTTGTCTGTGTGACCCAGACGACAATTCCTTTTATGTTCCAATATACCAGTATTAACACTCCTTTTTGTTGTTTCTATGTTCGCCATGCCACAGATACAGCGAATTTTATACACCCCAGGCGTTGCTAGGGGATGTCGTGTGTCTTTCACCGAACGTATCACTAATTTTCTTGGTAGGTCTAAAGACGGTCTGCACTTGAAATCTGGCCAAAACTTTCCCAATAAGGCCCGTAATTTTGTGGATGAAAGGAAGAAAAACTTTTCCGGCCGACAGTTGTTGTTGTGGCTTGTATTCGAACCCCCTCGCACCCCCCCCCCCTTTTTTTTTTTTTTTTTTTTTTTTTTTTTTTTTTTTTTTTTTTTTTTTTTTTTTTTTTTGGATAGAGAGCTCGATCTATCTACTTATCGGTGTACAATTTTAACACGAAAGAAGAAGGTTTGAAATTAAATAAGATTTGGCGGTCAACTTTGAACCAAAGATATTACAATCGAGAGATTGACGTTGGTCAAAGATAGCTTCATCGTCGGCAGCATGTGAAAAGTGGTGGCGCCATTTATGCCCTCTATATAAGAAGGACCTCCAGCGCCTAGAGGCAGTCGTCGACTCACCCTTGAAGATGTTGCCCGCAGTAGGCAACGAAACGTCCGGAGTTATAAGTTTTATTGATGGACCACGGCAACTTAGCCCGGACGTTTTAATTAATGAAGACGCCGGCCGTGAAAGCCTACATTCTATGATTCCAAATAATGATTTTCCTGTGATGTTTCAGGCTTTCCCGACGTAATAATTCCTTCCATGGTTCATGGTCGGCGCGTCGGACAGTGTTGTGGAAACTACACAATATT
Organism: Locusta migratoria; assembly: GCA_026315105.1. Classification (NCBI taxonomy): domain Eukaryota; kingdom Metazoa; phylum Arthropoda; class Insecta; order Orthoptera; family Acrididae; genus Locusta; species Locusta migratoria. The sequence continues at coordinate 140,459,080 of CM048749.1, read as the reverse complement.
GCGACGAGGCAGTTGCTTGTCACCTTTAAGTGCTTCCCGTTGTGCAGTACCGTAACACCTCGGGATGATGAGCAGCTCCCTGTGTAGTTTCCGCAATACTATCCGACGCGACGTCCGTGAGCAGTGGAAGAAACGTTTTACTATTTACAGAATCAGTATGATATAGTTAAAGAAACTGTCTCGTGAGCTGCTGAGTTCAAGAAAGAGGAAAATAAAGCGTATCTGTTTGTAATCTTCTCGGGTCTGTAGCCGGATACTAAAGTCAACTTGACGCAATATTTCAGCGGCGCAACTGCCCGCCATCCTCAGGTGAGCTTGCTGATAGACAATCTCGCCGGAACTGAGTTACCAGTGCAATCGGCGGCTCCTTTATACATCGAGGAAGACCCATAGCGCGTGCGCAAGAAGTGACAATGACTGCCCTCTGGCGACAAGACATACAGCGCTCCGGTGATAGAGTCCGGCGAAATCAGAGCGCTGTATGTCTTGTCGCTAGAGGGCAGTCACTGTCACTTCTTGCGCACGCACTTGGGTCTTCCTCGATGTATAAAGGAGCCGCTGATTGCACTGGTAACCAATCATCATAGGTCGCACCACCCCTTCCTTTCGCCACCGAGACCTGTACCTCACCCTCCATGGTCGCCCCATCCCGCAAACGAAGACACTCCACTACCTCGGATTAACCCTAGACAGAGACCTTTCCTGGAACCCTCACCTCAAAACCGTCCGACAAAAAGCCCTCTCCCGCCTAAACCTCTTAAAATGCCTCTCCGGCCGGACATGACTAAATCCTTCCACCATCCTGTATACCTACCGTTCCCTCATCGTCCCGTCCTTTGCTGCTTCCATCCCGCCTGAATATCCGCTCCACCCTCCTATTATGAATCCCTCAAAATCCTCTAACGCCACGCCCTTTGCCTCGCCTACCGCATCCGCCTCCCCTCCCCCATGCGGATCCTCTACGACCTCATCCCATTCCCACACCTGGTCAAATTCCTACAACACATCCGCCTCAAGTACATTCACCGAAAGATAGAGTCCCATAACCCACTGGTATCTCCTCTCCTCCTGGATCCTGGGCCCCTGCCACGCCTTTACCGCCACATCCCTCCCTCCCTTCACCTCCACACCCTCTACGTCCTCTCAGAGGGTGGCTTCCGCCACCTACCTCTCCCTGACGACGTTCTCCAAAACCGTCCCGACATCTATCCCTCCTTCCAACTTTGACCCCTCTCTGTGGATTGCCGCCGCCTTCTCCCTCCCCCTCCCCTCCCACTCCCGTCCCCCACTTGGCTCACACCCCTCCTTTCTCCACCTTCCCAGGAGCTCCTTCCGGTTTCTCCCACTCTCCCTTCCCCCACCACCTTCCCCTTCCCCCGCGCCTTCTCCATCCTCCCCCCCTTCCCCTGCAGGACCAGTACAGTGCTGTGTTTTAAGTGTTCAGTGCTTCGTGTGTATAGTGTATCATCGCCCAAGGTTTTTTTTTTTTTTTTTTTTTTTTTTTTTTTTTTTTTTTTTTTTTTTTTTAACGTTGCGTACACCAGTGTTCAGTGTTTTTGACCTCAATGTCGCCGTTTTTGTCTCGTCGTCTGCAGTGAGTGTTTTTTAGCCACCGTGGCAATGTCTTGTTTTAACAATCATGTATGTTTCTGTCCGCTGTCATAGTCTTTTAACTTTCTCCCAAATTTTCATCTTGATATTGTAAAAGCGTCTTTTATCACCTTTCATTTTATTTTCTGTTTTGTCCATTGTTTACATTCGCTCGGCTGTAGAGCAGCATCATTGGCTGCTGCCAGCCTGCCTTCGGGCATTAAAAATTCAATAAAAGGGGAAAAAAAAACACTGGTAACTCAGTTCTGGCGAGATTGTCTATCAGCAAGCTCACCTGAGGATGGCGGGCAGTTGCGCCGCTGAAATATTGTGTCAAGTTGACTTTAGTATCCGGCTGCAGACCCGAGAAGATTACAAACAGTTATTACACCGGGAAAACCTTTGTGGTCACAAAGCGTATCCAACTTCCGAAATCAATACGTATCATAAAATGGACGCGTGTGTGCATCTTCATGTTTCTGCGGCGCAATGACTGTTCAAAGAAGTTTCGGGCGTGCAGCCACATAAAGTTTACTTTTTCTAATATTTCGGCTGAGAACCGATCAGCCATCTTCAGAGACAGTCGAAGACTGGCGCACCAGCACGTGATTCGTGCTTATAAACTCGCGGGCCGAGCTACTGCGCATGTGGCCACAGATACAACAAGGCGCCAAATACGTTACTCGCCGGCAAGTAAGTGTGTTTGTAAATTATGTCTGTGGCTTCATGGTCGATTATTGCGGAGAAATCGAAGCGCGTGCTGGAGCGTCAGTCTTCGACTGTCTCTGAAGATGGCTGAACGGTTCTCAGCCGAAATATTAGAAGAAGTAAACTTTATGCGGATGGACGCACGAAATTTCTTTGATCGGACGTGTGTGTGTTCCACATCTCCTCCTAAAATACTGGACCGATGTCAACCAAACTTGGTACACACATTCCTTAAGGTCATTGGGGTTGCGCGGGTAAGAAACAAAGAAGACAATTATAGTTCAGTAGTTGCGACGTCATATACTGTGAAATGCACGAGAAACTGCCGCGTCATGCGACAGTATTCCACATCTCAACTTAAACTATTGGATTTATATCGAGGAAACAATGGTACATACTTTTCCCACGGTCAGGCGATAATTCGTTTAGGGCAAATGCGGATTTAGGGGGGTGGGGGGCACAGGGGGACATGCCCCCCAGATAGCCTCACAATATATATATATATATATATATATATATATATATATATATATAGAGAGAGAGAGAGAGAGAGAGAGAGAGAGAAGGGGGGAGAGGGGAGGGAGAGAATCTTAGCATAAGAATACCTTTTTTTTCAGACAGCATAAAACTATAATTGTAAAAAACAAAATCCCTGTAATTAACGTAACGTAAATTGAATTTCTGTGTTATGCTTCCTTTCAATTGCTTCTTATTCTTTTTTTGTCAGTAATTTACGATAAAACTAAATAAAAGTCATTTATGGTTTTATGATTGCTTGGGAGATAAATGAGATTTGTGTACATTTTATTCATATGTAAATAAAGTTAAAGGATTTAGCTATGTGAAAAATATCGTGAATTTCTAGGGCTTTGTTCAGGCTGGTGCATTCAGGTGTTTTCGGTAATCAGTTTATAACTCGGGGTTGTTTTCCTACACACTACCATGCATTATAAACAGTTTTATTTGACAGGTTATTTTATAATTGGGGCATCCTCAGCTGAATAAATACATTTTCTTCTTTGAATTTATCAATTGTTTAAAAATTTATCAATTGTTTTAAAAATTGATTGTAAGACTTTATATATTAGAAGAAACACTTTTTTGAAGATTGACTTAAAAATGTCCTCTCATAAAACAACCAATATTTTCTGGAGCAGCGTCAGCTGTTTTTATTGAGATCCCTTTATTATACAGGTCCACTACCGGTTTCGCGTCGTTAGAGACGCATCTTCAGGTGTTATATTTTTTCTCTCGTCATAATTCGTTACTGAGTCCCAACATTCTAGTTGCTTTCATCCGTCAATTGGTTAAAAATTAAATAGGGCCGAATACATGGGTACAAGTCCAATGGTTTTCAATCCTGAAGCAAATTAGAAATTGCGATGGCATTTTTTCGCACATCAGATACAAAGGATTTTCATGCTTGTAGATATTTTTTTCAGAAACACAATAAAGTGTAATTTTGTTGATTGGGATAGCTTTCTTGAAAACACATTCACGTTTTGCGTAGTAACTTTACAAATCACAAGAAGAAATTGATTCAGTACAACGAGACACAGGAAATCTGATTTTAGGTTTTGGGGGAATATTAAACTTAGCGTAACGTTGACAGGACTCCGAAATTGAATATCCTTCAACTAGTTCAGATGTTTTATGCTTCTGGCATCACCAGATAAAATCGTCTTCTCTTGTCCAATTAATATAATTCCATCTAACTGCCAATGCGCTACTAGCTTCGACACTGTGGCTTCATTCTCAATAGCCTATGATAACAAAAAATATTACAATGATTCAACCACATTAAACAGTGGAAAGTTTAAAAATTCACCACAAAATAAAAGAGTATCGGGAGTATGGAACTCTGCATTTATCATAAGGACAATCAAACCAAGGGCGCCACGCGGTAATGGCCCTGTGATCTGGGGCGCAACGTCGGGGAGTACGCTGCCGCTCCCGCCAGGGTTTCGAGTCATCCTTCGGGAGTGGGTGTGAGTGTTGTCCTTTAAGTAGTTTGTAAGACTAGGAACCGAGATCTTAGCAGTTTCGTTCCTTAGGATTAAAACATTTAGACTTTCTTTTTTATTTATTTGCGAACCATATACCCTAGGTTTTTGTTGGTCACCATTAATTCATTTGGCACGTTTAATATCGTAATCCTGTGGACTACATTTTACAAAACTTATTTTTCGACCGTATTGTACAATTGTTTGAACTTTCAAGTGGTCAGTCTTATTCAATCTTGTATAGTCCAATTATTCCAATGTCGTAAATATGTAGAGAAACCTATGCCAATTTCGCATGGATTCCTCTGTATAGGGATTCGCATATGCCCATCTCGCCACGTTGAGAATAGTTACAAATCGAATTAAATTCAGAGCCTGAATGTCCTGTGTTCGGCTACGCGCAAGTTCAGAATGTTGAACTGTTCATCTGCGGGGTCATCAGTCCCTGAACTTACAAACTACGTATGGACTAATTTATACTGAACAGAAGACAAACATCCATGTCCGAGGGAGGATTCGAACCGGGGAACGGCCTCGCGCATCGGAGCATAGCGCCTCAATGCGCTCGGTCACTCCGCAGCGGCCGTGGGCAATTGTGTCATTCTTTATGATGATGAAGGATGAAACAAGTGTGCCCACAGCTGAACACAGGGCATTCAGGCTCTTAATTCTCTATTTTTTCGTGCGTAAATTCTGAAACTTTTCACTATTTAATATGGTTTAATCATTCTGATATTTTGTAATAATGGGCACTTGAAAATGACGCCGTAAACCACAGAAACTACTTGTGCATTAATACCACTAATAGTTGGGTGGAAGGATATTAACATTTTTTTTCTAAGAAGCGACTGTGCCTTTGGAGCATATTTAATGACTGTAATAAAATTTATTCCTAATATGCATGTGTTTGTGTGTGTGTGTGCGAGAGAGAGAGAGAGAGAGAGAGAGAGAGAATTTTGAAATTAGCCTCACAACGCATATAAGGATGTAAGGACATATTCAACCTCCTTGGGGCCCTCTCCCCACAAAAGAAAGGAAAAAAAAATTATTCTGTAGCCGCCATTGGTTTAGGAGAACTACCTAGGAGTTCAGGAAATATGACGTCATCGACAATGCGATGCGCAAAATATTATCGCATCCTTCGGCACGTGAAAACTTCATTCTTGCAGAATAAGATTACTTGGTGTGTTGCAACAAACTTCACGTACGATTTCAAACTTTCTGAAATTTTTTTCGCTGAGAACTACAGAAAAATGATGATAGGAAAGAAGCTTATTGCTTACAGGTTTCCACTTTTCATGCAGTACAACTACGGTATTCGGCATAACGTTGCAATTTGTTACTGATTCATTAGTAATTATATTCGAAAGATATTTTAGACGTATACCACTGAATGTTCATTCGAAATAATTTCGTAGATTGACTTATAATTCGGCGTACATATAAGGTAATAAACGATAATGTTCACGAGAAATCACCTCATTACTATTTTACTACTAAACCGGAACACATTTCGCTTACAGTTTACTAATAGCCGCGGCGGAGAGGCCGAGCGCATTGAGGCGCTATGCTCCGATGCGCTAGGCCATTTCCCGTCGGGGATTCGAATCTTCCCTCGGGCATGGGTGTTTATGCTGTCTTTAGTATAAGTTAGTTTGTAAGTTTAGAGACTGATGACCCCTCATTTAAGTCCATATGCTTATCAAACATTTGAACATTTTATGAGTTTACTTGTATTAAAGAGGATATGACTTCATAATAACTGAACTTGAGCGACTCCGTCGGCATCTGAGTGAGCTACTTGAAAACGAAACTTCAGGCCGGAATTCGCTAAGGTACAAGTGAAACGGATTAAGTGTATGGCAGTAGGCGATGGACGGATTAACGAAGCATTACCGAGAAGTAACCTTAGATTAGTTATGGATGCAATACTAAAATTACTCTATTCCATAGAACGTTGTGAATGTGGGGAAAAAAAGCTTTTTGTATTAACACGTTACTGATCAGCAGTGGTAACTATAGTTCCCACTTATTTGTTTCCGCTAGAAGTTCAGTGTTCTCACTTCTAACTTGTATTACCATTTCTGCTAGAGTGTGCTAACTACATATAGATTGTCAACTGGCGCGCGAAAGTGGTTGTATTTCTACATTGTTAGTTAGTCAACATAGAAGCGCAGTTTTCGCGGGATAACAATCCACTCTTTCGACCCTAACAGACCATAATAGCGCTTTTTGTATAGCGTGCTTTCCTTTTGCGTGTGAAGTGACTTGTGTTGTCTTTGTTTACTTTTATATTTATGGGGGAGATAGTATTCGAGTATTTGCAGGATACCAATGAAAATTTCATAAATACTACAAGTTAGTGGAAACTGTTTACCACTGAACGCGTGTGAAGTGCAATGTGTATAGCTGTGCAATCGGCATTGTAGTTATTATTTCTGATTGTTTAGAATGCCTGGATTCATACCAGAAGAGATTTTGAGAATTTTGTATACTTTACCATAAGATGTAGAAGATTCAGATGTCGATGGTGTCTCTGATGAAGATTCTGAGTCACCAAATACTTCACAGATTTTGAACAAAAGATGGAAGCAGAAGTATTCTGTACATTGGCTGTGGCAGAGTACAACAAAATAATGGGACCGGTAGGTCGATTTGATCAGCTGCGAGAACGGTATGCTGTAGGTCGGCGTTCATGGAAGTGGTGGCACAGACTATTTTTCTCTCTTGTATATTTCGTAGTTGTCAATGTCTAAATTATGTGGAAGTTACAGAAGCAGACCAGCTGACATTTAGATTGCATTTAGCTAGGCAGCCCATCTCCGGCTTCTCAAGTCGTAAGCGAAGACGAAGGCCCGTTTATTTTCAGACACCAAAAAGAGGCGTGTCTTGAGTTCCAGATACGTCTGGCGAAAGTTGGGACGTATTTGCGAACAAAAGGTTCTACAAACAGAAGGTGCCGCCATTGTAGCATCAAAAACAAAGAAAAAAGGACAAAAATGAAGCGTAGCAAGCGTTGTGTACGTTTTTGTGTAGCACCATGCTTCTCTAAGTTCCATAGTACGCCACTTTGGTGAACTCAATGGACAATATGAACTAATATAAAAGTAAATCAAATGTTAATATGCTTTTTGTACTAAAAATAAAGGATATACATTTTTTAAATTGTCAAGTCCATTTACTGCAAAGTTCAGTGGGAACAATAGTCCCCTTAATTTTTTTATACCAGTAGGCTAAACTCTCACTTTCGAGATTTAAACTGTGACATTATGTATGGCTTCTTAGCCCAATATAGTATTCATAAAAAGTCTACAATTTTTGGAAATAATTTGGTCACTAAAGGGTTAATGTTCCAACATCTGTTCAAATGTTTGTAGAGCTTATGGAACTAAGGGGGCATCAGTCCCTAAACCTACAAACTACTTATGAACTAGCTTATACTAAAGACGGCACAAAGATCCATGCTCGATGTGGGGGGGGGATTCGAACCCCCGACGGGGAACAGCTTCACGCTTCGTAGCATAGCGCCTCAATGCGCTCGGCTGCTCCGCTTCGGTTCCAACATCTGTACGATGAATATGTATATTTCGCAAGCAGTAGGAGCAGCCGATGTGGAAAAGTTTTGAAAGGAAAATAAGTGACCTGCATGTGACGTGCAGTCACCTCCGCGGTGACACGGCAGACAGACACCTCAATTAGGCCGCAGTGGGACCAGATGGCCTTGACGCTGACCCAGTTCCCTGGTCTCAAATGCCGTCCGTGAAGGCGTCCTCGGGCAGCAGTGGGTTCCTGACGCCTGCAGTGACTGACGCCTGAGAAATGCCAGAAACTCTCGTATGTCCGATCACGTGCAGGGGCCAGTGACAAAAACACTGCTCAGGCAGAAGATTAACACCACCTACCTTCTACGGATGCAAGTCCGTCCAGACAACAACAGCGTCACCTGACGAAAACTGGCTGCTATTGAGACACATGTACTGTGCATCAGTGAGCGCTAAGTCCGTCTTTCGAATGGAGAAGGCGCTCGATCTCTCTGAGTTTGACCAAAACGCAGAATGTAATGGCCTGGAGACTCGCCACGAGCATTTCGGAAGGTGCAGGACTGCTATGCTGGATGTCTTCAACAAGTGGAGAAACCAAGGTGAAAGCACGTCCAATCGTCGAAGGCGGGGAATTGTACCAGAACTAAAATCAGACTTTAATGCAGGGCAAGGTACAAATGTGTCTGAACGCACATTGCACCGAACACTACTAACGATGGGCCTCCGCAACCTACTGTAGAGTAACAAAACCAGCCCTTTTCATTAGACAAACCCGATACCAAAGTAAAGTGAAATATTCGATTCCCAATGCAGTAGATAAATTAAATCACTTTATTTTCTGATGTTGCTAAGTTGGAATTTTGACAAGTGCTTTTTCGTATTTTTCTCATTAACAAAAACTATTTCGATCTAGTGTGACATGTATTTCCAATTTACTGTTAGCATCAATTATTTCAGTCATGAGGCAATTTAATTAACTCTGAGAATGAAAGCATTGTTTTAGAATATTTTTAAAGCTATTTTGTTATAAAAGTTAATTGTTTTGTTAAGAATAATTATTATAAACAAATGTCGTAAAACATAAACTCCACTTTATAACTTGAAATAGTGTAAATTAAAATTTAGTAATTGTAAGTATGATAAAATTAATTTTCACAATGAATTAGTCAAGCTTCTGATTGTTGAATTATATATAAACGACTAGGAGAGAAGGATCGAGAGGGCAGTTTTCGATGAGTTTTCGGAAGTAAAGTCTGTAACATCTTGTGCAATAAACCTGATTATAACGCAAAAGTTGTGTATAGAGTTTAATTATGAGCGAGTTGAACCCTTTTCCACACTAATTTTACCACGGCAGTTATAGTTTGTATCCGGCATGACTGAAATGGACCACGGCAGCAGCAAGGAGAACCAGCGAAATTTAAGTACCGAGTCAAACCCCAACCTTTACGAACAAGGAACATTTTTTCTCTACGATACACTATTGGTCGGTTTCCGAAATAGTAGTTATCTGTCCCGACATAGTTATCTGGGAGTTAACTGTACGTTAAGTACAAAGTGAGTTTCCGAGACAACAGTTACCGTCACAGCCGTAGTTACCTGTCCGTTAACGATTAATGCGCGTTCCCCTGGGGTTACCTATACGTTAACTCTAGTTTTTACTATATCCGCTATGTAGCGCTAGTGGGCTTCCAAACTCAAGTCCGTAAATTACTTAACAGTTCTTATTTGTTTTTGTTTTTATGACTGGTTTCCGTGTAATTTTATCACAATTTTGGAAGTTTGAAGCTGAAGAATGGAAATTCTTTTATCGTCGTCGTCGTCGTCGTCGCCGTCGTGGTCACCGTCGTCTTGTTTTTCTTCTTCAGATGCTACGGATACTCCTTCAGAAGCGGAAAAATTATCTGTACTCGGCGCTGTTGAAAGATCACGACGCGTTTTTCGTGTTAGAATACAACCATTTGATCTGTATGATGAGAGCGAATTGCATATGCGTTTCAGACTATAAAAGAAACAAACTGACCATTGACGTCATTTCTGGGTCATATTAAACGGGAATAAAAGCGGTAACAACATTCAAGGTTAAATTTTACATCGCGGTCGGCGGTCGCGATAGATAATGTTGGCAACGAGTGACGTATGCATTAGTTGCATCTCTCTCGCGATTGGTCAAGTAACAACTCGACACTGAGCAACTGATGCCAACATTATCTCTAGCCATCGCCGATCAGAATGTAAAATATTACCACATTCCGAATCACAAAACCATGCTCTCATAATAAAACTTTCAATTAAGCATAAAGATACTCCCCTTTGCAATAGTGTTCTGCAATGCAATTGTCGTTACGATGGATCAATGTTTCAAGAGATTAGTTCTTTGTTAAAACATGGGACTCGGGTAGGTGGATGGGTGGACGTAAATTGATTAGTTTGTATTGGAAAAAATAATGTCACATTCACAGAATAATAGGACGAGGAAAATTTAATTTCATAATAATAGATGTTCATGCAGTACATATCCTATTTATGACTAACCCTTTCTTCGTTGTAGTTTGTCCTAGCTTTTCGTTTTAAAACAGAATACAGCTCCTTGAGCTACCTTAGCGTTCTCTTTCCTGTCTGATTTGAGGAATTATAGATTTTGTGGCATTTTTCAAGGCGTGTTGCTTTTCCAAAATAGTAGGTCCATCTGTCTTTTTATTTTCTATAACTGCTTTCCTTTCTAAAATTAAGTCGGTAAAAATGTTTTTCTCAAATAGAGTAAAATTTTTTCCTCGCTTGTTTTCCATTGCGTTTTAAAACAGAAACAGAAAAGCCGTGACAGCTATACAAACTATGATCTGTCTTCGATTTTCCCTTAATAATCTATAAAATTCGAATAATTGCGAGTTTCGTTAGTAGTGGCATCTGTGATCTGTTGAGACGTACTAATAGCGTCGACAGAAGGAGTAGTTACCTTATAGTTAATTAACGATTGTTGAAATCATCTACGGGAAACCCAAGAAAGTTATCTAGCATGTTAAATTAAATGACGGCAGCTAACTGGACGGTAACTACAGTTTTCCAGAAACAGGGCATATGTGATCAAAAGTATCCGGATACTTGGGTGAAAATACATTCATGTTCGTGGCGTCCTCCATCGAAAATGCTAGAATTAAATATGGTGTTGGCCCACATTTAGCCCTGATGACAACTTCCACTCTCGCACACATACGTTCAATAAGGTGCTGGAACATTTCTTGGGAACTAGAAGCTCATTTTTTTACAGAGTGCTGCAGTGAGGAGAAGTATCGATGTAGATCGGTGAGACCTGGCATGAAGCCGGCGTTGCAAAACATCCCAAAGGTGTCCTATAGAATTCAACCCCCGACCGTAGTGGCCGTGCAGTCCGTGATTGGCGCGCCGCAGTCCGCTTGGCCACCGGGGCCGTAGACTGTGCATTACGAACCAGTGACGTAGCCGGGGGGGGGGGGGTCCTAATGGTTAAAGAGAAATTTACAAAGGATCATGTTTTCCATTTATTCTAAAGACAAACTTAGGCTAACATATTTTTTTATATTTTATGCATATAGTTTCCATTTGTAAGCCCTTTTAAATACTGCAGTATTTTATATACAAAATTGAGGAAAACATTTCTTAAAAATTGTTTTAATATGCGCCAGAAGAACCTTCAGTTGTTATACCAAATGAAGTTAGATTATCAGATGAGAAGTGTTTCTTTGTATGTGAACACTGCAAGGACACGGTTGCATGTCACCAAGCTCGCTGCCTGTCAGCCACGACTGTAGCTTGGTGTTTCGCAAAATCTAACTTAATTTTTACATCAGTATAAATACCTTGCATACTGATTTAGGAAGCGTAAGTCTATAATTTTATTTCCAAGATTATTGGTTCTTTTACTCTTGTTGGCATTGCAATGTATCCATCCTCTAGATAAAATTTTACTCTTAAATCTAACTTTAAAAAGTATTACACGCACTGAGTGAAGTGCCTTATGATATACTGAAATATTGCCACTCCAAATAACGACTCCACTGCTGTAGATAGATAAATAAGCTATTATAGTAGTGCGTATTTTAACTTACTATAACGCTAGTGGACAAATGAAAGTAGGTTTTTATCTTTTTTTCTTGTTATTTACTTCTTCATAATTGGAAACTTATCTTAACAGCACAAAAGAAATAAGGCCAATTCACACTGTCCGTCAAGTCACGTTACGTCACCGTCCATCAGAACATTCGGCAATGTATTTCTAATGGCGGCATTCACAGTGTCCGTCACCGGACCGTCACGTCACGTCATCGTCACGTCAAGCTCTCTCGAGAAGAACGGCCGTCTGATAACATCGGAAGTTAACCTATTTTCGTCACACGCATTACATGTTGCAGTCGGCGATTGCACTGTTTATATGAAAATGTGTCTTATTCATCTTTATTTTGTTGTTATACTTCGTTTTAGGGGTAAATCTCAAGTGTTTCATGACGACTTAAATATTTTTGTCAATTGAGTGTCCCCCTAAAATCGAGGTCGGACACCAAAAATGATTTATGTTACGTAACATTGTAACAGAAAAGACGGAAGCAAACTGTTTATTTGAATAAGACTGTAATTTGATTAAGCATTTTTCATTAAATAACATTTTAAATGAAAAAGTCAGTTCTAATGAAAGAAAAAAATTCAGTTGTTTACGATGGTATTAACAATGTCAGTGGGCAAATCGAAATGGGTAAAGTAAACAGGCTCTATTTATGCCCTTATAAGTATTGTTTGATGTTTTCATATGTTTATGTTTTCGCTTGAATATAAATGTCGGTGTTTTGAATTGTTGTTTCAGTTCGGAGTAAGTTAGACAAAAACATACACTGTAAAGATGCCTTTCGTCGTCAATAACATTTAGCATTGTTGTTCCCCCGATGACTTTCTACATAACCGATCGCCACTCATAACCTCACTTTCAACATCGCGTATTGAGATGGGCGAATTGACGTGACGGACACTGACGGACAGTGTGAATACAACTAGATGTGACGGTGCCGTGACGTGACGCTGACGTGACAGGCACTGTGAATTGTCCTATAAACGGCAGTTTTTTTTTTTTTTTTGTTTTTTTTTTTTTTTTTGTTTTTTTTTTTTCATTCCATCCCATATGGGGATGGCGGGCCCATATTCGAACATTAAGTTCGTTTCAAGCCAGGGAAACTATCTACTGTTAGTACTGTGGTGACACATTTTATTATAATACAAGGGAAAATTGAACTCTTGCTAAATCTTCTTATTGCTTAATGATTTTCTCTTGGGAGGTTACCCGCTATTGTTAATCTGCTGAGGAAAAACCTCCCTCAAAAAACCTCAGCGCGGGGATAATATTGTGTTAACTATATATCTGATTCCTCTTCTTGGAGTAATAAATGGTTATATAAATCCTGTTCTCCTATAATTGATTGTAAATCGTATTTACCTGGATATAGTTTTTCAATGGCTTGCGCTATGGCACTAGGTGGATAGGGGTATTTATACCTAGAGTAATTAATAGTGATTGGATTTCTTTGCAGCAACTCGGTTGTTTTTGTGCTTGTTGAGATTCTGTCAATTCCATATTTTGCTGTCATCTTTATAAGCCTTTGTTCTAGTGGCTGAATATTAACTATTTGGTATAAATCTTCCCTACTGGTGCTAGGACTAACTCTGGCAGCTATTCGAAGAATTCTCCTCTCAGTACTTAATATTTTATGTACATGAGCTCTTGACGTTAGCCAAATAGGTGCCGCATACTCGACGTTGGGTCTAATATAACAGCAGTAGGTGTAAATGAGGGCTGAAGTTGATGCTCCATCATTTTTAGTAAGCCAATTCTTTTTCTAGCTTTATTTATCAGATCAATAATTGTAAATTTATAAGTTACGGTAGTATCAAAGATAATACCCAAATATTTGGCAGTATTCTGGGTCTGGATTTCTTTTCCCCATAAATGGAGTTTAAGCTTATCCGTGTTCTGTGGCTTATATTGCATTAAATTTTTGTGATGGAAAGCTATCAACTGACTTTTTTCAGGATTCGGGCGTATACGCCACTTTGCAAACCATGGTTCTAATATTTGGATATATTGTGTTGCATTTCGGCAGAGTACCTCGGACGTAGATGCATGGCACCAATATGCAGTATCATCTGCGTACATGGCTATATCTTCAGTCCATCTGGTAGGTGTTGGTATATCAGCTGTATACAATGAGTAGAGTAGAGGCGAGAGAATTGCTCCTTGCGGCACACCAGCTATCGGAAAGAAAGGTGTTGAGAACATTCCATTTATGTATATTCTAGTTGGTCTGTTATCAAGACAATTTTGTAACAGCTTTACTAATTGATTTGGGAAGCCCATTTTAATCAGCTTATAATAGAGTCCTCTGTGCCAAACCTTGCCAAAGGCACGTTCTATATCTAATAATAGTGCCATAGCGCAGTCTCCTAAATTTAGAGCTTCGGTGAGACTTGTGGCCAATCTCAGTATTGGGTCTAAGGTGGAGTGACCCTTACGAAAACCTGCCTGAATAGGCGGTATAAGTTTTTTCTTGTCTATAAAATGCTGCATTCTCGTTCTTATTATTGTGTCAAATGTTTTTCCGATGACTGATAATAATGTGATAGGCCTATAAGATTTAGGATCATTTGACGGTTTTCCCGGTTTCAGTATCATTATAAATTTAGCAGTCTTCCATTGTATGGGTATATTCCTTCGGTGTAATGCTTGGTTAAATAGCTTTTGTAGAGATGTAATAAATTCTTTTGGCGCTAAACGTAAAATTTTTCGTGTTACTCCGTCAATACCCGGTGCATTATTTTTGCCATTCTTTATAGCTGCAATTATCTCTTGTTGGGTAATTTCCTGTAGTATTTGAGATTGATCTAAATCCATGTCTGTTTGTCTATCAATCAGGGATTCTATCTCTTGATTAACCAATTGCTCGTGCTGTAAGTTGAATTTTTCATCCGTTGGATGTTGGTAGATCTCGTTCAAAACCTTTCTGAAAATCTCGGCCTTTTGTTGGTCATCGGATATTATTTGACCATGTTGAATTAAAGGTGGAGTTCCTTTATTATTGTCACCGGTAATGTTTTTAAATGTTCTCCAAAATAGGGATGAATTTTTATGATCCAGGTTACGAATTGGCAGCTTTCCACTGTAGTACTTACTACTTATACATAGCAATAATAGAGTAAGGCCAACAATGGACAACGGATGAAGGAGGACTGGGCAATAGCCGATGCTGTTATCGATAATTAAAATCTATAGATGGGTTTGTTGACTGTCGATAGTGCGTATCCCTTTTTCGTCGTATGACTGATAACAATATCATTCAGTTTCACTACACGGTCGGTCTTATTTCATTTAGTCCCTTCGGAATTTCGAGTCCACCATCGAGCATGGATGTGTGTGTTGTCCTTAGCATAAGTTTGAGTAGACCACCAAGAGCCCCCTCCCCCTTTGGCTACGTCCTAGAGGAGAAGGAGGAAGTGTTAGTGCCACGGAAAGCACCGTCAGCCACACACTGGGAGGTGGCTTTCGGGTAACGGTGTAGATGTATGACTGCTACTCAGTTTGACGCCGCTCTTGATGGCTCCTATTTTGAGGAGCGTAGTTTCAAAACGTATTAGGTGCACCAATGTACATTTTTCAGAAATGAAGAAAAACGTTCTACTTCCTAACTGGGAAAGGCATCCACAAAATTGAGATGTCAGAGTTTATATACTAGGGTAACGTTTGAGAATCCACAAAAACTGAAACTGGTTTTTCATTAAGTGGCCTTATATTTAAATTTAAAATTGTCACTTAATACGTTTTGAACTGATATACTGAACATAATACGTTCTGAACCGTTTAGTGAATAAACATACACAGAGGAAATCAAACACTTATAGATTTTCAAATCAGTTTTGCTGTAGTTTAAGTTTATTTAATGTTTTAAAATTGTCACAACAATACACAGAGTTCAGAGAAAGTAAAAAAAAAAAAAAAAAAAGTATTATTAACATTCAGTAAATTTTTCACAGGTTAAGATATTAGGTCATACTAAATTTACGTACTTTGAGATTACAAATTATGCTGTACAAATGCATATAGAATCAAAACCTGAATTTTACAGTACGGCATCAACATATCACAATCTTGAAAGTCCCGTTTCTTCTTCCAAACAATTACAATCTGCCGGCCGCGGTGGCCGAGGGGACTGAGGCGCTCCAGTCACGGTCTGCACGGCCACTACGGTCGGGGGTTCGAATCCCCCCTCAGACATGGATATTTGTGCCGTCCTTAGTCTTAGTTAGTTCATAAGTAGTTTGTAAGTTAGGGACTGATGACCCCGTAGTTAAGTCCCATAGACTTTACAAACATTTGAACATTTGAATTACAATCTTCAGGATCACAACACTCAGGTGCTGCATCGAAATCTAGAGCTAATTTATACATATGCAAACTATGAATTTCTCTCCAGTTATCGCCAAATTTTGCCTGCAAAAGTGTGTCTACGTCTAATTTCTTTGCGTCGCTTAAAGCTCTCAAATGATGAAGCACGGGAGGTTCAAACACTTGCTCCATGTTTGTTCCTCGTTTCAGTATTGTTACAAAATGTTTTGATGGCTCATCACATCTATATGTTGGCTCCATCTTTACTCTGGCGATGGGATACCCATTTATAGTACATTTCTTCAACATTACCCTCTTCATTTCCTTTATTCCATCCAATTTTCTGAATTGTTTTACGAGTATTTTGTAGTCTCTGACAGCCCAGTCATGTCCAAGAGCTCTTACTTTTCCCTCAGATTTGTAAACTTCTCTATATTCTTCAGGAGTGAGAATGTCGGAACATTTCCGGAAGGCCTTCTCTACATCTCCAAGCGATCTGCGGGTAAATAAGAATGCCCTATAACGGGAAATATTGCTGTAATGTTTTTGAGATGAGCTGGTGCTGTCTTTTGGAGCCAATAAACGAGAGCATGAATTACGTCCATGTTTTTATTTTGGCCTCCGCAGGCATCAACGAAAAGCCTAATAGCGGTGACCGAATCCCCAAAATGGGCTTCCTCTAGATACGAAAGTACACCACCTCGTTTGCACCTCTACCGCCTTTAGTCCCATTCAATGTAAAGAACTTAGCATTCTTGTTGGTGACGTCAGTCACACATAGCGCATAAAAGGATATTTGTCGAGAGTAGTATGCTTCGCCAATTCATAGTTTTGGAAGGGGCTGCACCTGTTGCACATCGAAGCAGAAGCTTCTTGTCTCAGCAGAACGCTCCCTCATTAATTTGTGGAACGTTGAATGCAGGTTGTCCAACTTAACTAGACGAAAGTTGCACATGACACACTTTGAACCGATCGTTCCCGTGCACTTAATACGATTTGATCCGACGCATCCACTTCGACATGGAAATTTTAAGGGATATAACACGAAATGTTTCAATCTGAATTCACAGCATTAAAGAGCGCATAAAAACGGGGGGAAATCGCATCAAAACGTATTTTGATCAAGAGTGCACTTAATACGTTTTGAAACGATGCTCCTCATTTCAGTGGACGCTACTTGCGGGCCGGACTCACCGATGCCAGCCTGCGCGACGACCCAGGAGAGGCGCAGGAAGAGCATGACGCCCCAGATGTTGAGCAGGCAGGGGATGAGCACGCCCTGGATCCAGCCCAGCTTGACGCCGTGGTGCTCCGGAGGACGCTCCGGCTCCGCGTCCGGCTCCCCCACCGGTAGCTCGCCATTCCCGTCCTGCAGACAAGAGGGCAGGTCAATGAAGACGTGAATCTAATGTAGTCCACAGTGAACGTGAAAGGTTGCATTTGACGGCGCCGCTGCAGTGTATGCAGGGGGAGGACAAAATATTAAAAAAAAAAAAAAAAAAAAAAAGTGAAACAGGAAAAAGGGTGTACAAACGTCTGAAAAATGAGATTGCCAGTAAGTGCAGACTGGCTAAGCAGAAGTGGCTAGAGGACAAATGCAGAACCGTAGAAGAATGCATAACTAGGGGAAAAGAGATATTTGGAGACAAGAAAAGCAGCTGTTTGAATATCAAGAACTCAGACGGAAAACCAGTTCAAATGTTCAAATGTTTGTTACGCTTATGGGACTTAACTACGGGGTCATCAGTCCCTAAACTTACAAACTACTTATGAGCTACGTTATACTAAAGACGGCACAAATGTCCATGCCCGAGGGGGATTCGAACCCCCGACCGTAGTGGCCGTGGAGACTGTGACTGAAGCGCCTCAGTCTCCTCGGCCAACGCGGCCGACGGAAAACCAGTACTAGGCAAAGAGGGGAAAGCTGAACTGTGGAAGGAATATATAGAGGTCCTATACAAAGGAAATAAACTTGAAGGCAGTATTCTAGAAAGGAAAGACCAAGTGGAGGAAGATGCGATAGGAGATATGATACTGCGAGAAGAATTTGACAGAGCGCTGAAGGACTTGAGTCGAAACAAGGCCCCTGGAGTAGATGATATTCTGTCTGAACTGTTGATTTCGTTAGGAGAGCCAGCCATGAAACAATTGTTCAATCTGGTATGCAAGATGTATGAGACTGGGGAAATACCCTCAGACTTCAAGAAGAATATCGTAATTCCAATTCCAAAGAAAGCAAGTGTAGACAAGTGTAAAAATTACAGAACTATCAGTTTAATCAGTCATGGTTGCAAAATACTAACACGAATTATTTACAGACGAATGGTAAAACTTGTGGAATCCGACCTCGGGGAAGATCAGTTTGGATTTAGGAGAAATGTAGGAACACAAGATAAGTCATAATTTTCCTAATCTGACGAGTATTCAGATAATACATTCTATTTTTACCGATTACAGCTGCATCTACCATGAAACAAAAAAAAGTTTAATACAAAAGTTACATAATATTTTCACGGAGAATCTAAGTGTACAATAAAATACAGGGCTTTTACGATTTCAAAGTAACCCCCCCCCCCCCTCCAGCCTCTGATGCGGAGCAGGAGGGCCAAGCTTTGCGTCAATGGATGTCCCTCTTGGAGGTGAACAACTTTTATTTAAACTTTTTAAAAATCCAATTTGTATTTTTTTTTCAAATATTTCGGAAAACAGTGTCTCACCCTGTATACTAGGACAACTTTTCACAAGGTGGTAGCGTGAGTAGTGAGATGCGCCCGCACTGGGCTATAAACTTACGAAGTCTTCCATGTTATGTTCTGCGACGACCGACACCATTGATAGGTGAAATTCTTGGTCTCTCAGACTTCGGATGAGACCAGCTCATTGGTGCGCAGTTAGTCGGTGGCTCTGAGACGAAAACGGCGGTAAGTTTCAATGTTTCACTAGCGACAATATCCACGATGATAACAGCGTACGTACAAATGGTAAAACTTGATCGATGAAGCGTAGTAAAGGGGACAACTCGAAGTTAGCGGACAAAGACCGACGAACATTATGAATGATTGTGGCCAGACAACAAAAAACTACCACAGCAACAGAGACCGGAATCTCAACACTCACTTGCGTAATACTGTTTCAATAAAACAGTACAGGGGGCGCATGACAATCATGGAAGCGCTGCAGTTGAAAAACCCTTAATAACGGAAGCCAGTGCAAAGCTTACAAGAAAGTGGTATCACAATCACAAAATCTAGAAACTTGATGACTGTAAGATTGTGGAATGGTCCGATGTATCATCGCTTATATTGCATCCTACAAATAACAGGTTTAGGTATCGAAAATCCGAAAATAAGAATACCATACGGGTTGCCCGCTTCCTTCATGTAGCATGGGGGAGATTCCGTCATGATTTGGACATTATATTCTGGTATTTAACTGACATTACCCTCAATGGTATGATGACAGTGAACAACTTACCATCTTAGACAGAAAACTGCTTACTGTGACTTTCATATTGGTCACAAGTACTGCCATATTTCAAATTGATTGCCTTAAACACACAGAGAAAAAAGGTTCAGGCGTTCTTTGTACATCATTAGAGACTTATCGCACATCTTCTCTGCACCGCAAAATCGCATTGATCAACACTATTTAACCGTTATTAGAACCAAATTTACAACTACAATATTGTTGATGTAATTGGTGAATGTTTTGTAACAAGAATGGGTAATATTCTGTTGGCAACTGTCGAAGAGTTGCAGCAGTCCTCAAAAGCCAATGGTGGATGGACTCATTACTAATATATACTGTGTTAATGTTGGGTGTTGACATTATTTTGTTCGCATCCTGTCTGTAACGTAGCGCGCCGCAGATGCTGTTACATAAGCACCGACGTGTAAACAAGAAATTAGTGTGGAGTATGTGTCTTCACGATGTGATGCGATAAATACGAAAACGTGAACTGGGGTGAAGTTGTTATCAAATGTACCCAAACAGATGTGCCATCTTGGCTGCCGAGAAACATTGGCAGACAGCCATCGGAGAATGAAGAATATCTGTTGAATGCAGCAGGTCTGATGAAAGCCACCGTTGTGAAACGGTGCGCCAAGAACCGCACAGGTCGTGATTCGACAAAAGATGTCGCTCTATTTGAGATGCCAGCCACAGCCAGAAGTTGCGGCAACTAGTGGAAGACCTCGAAGAAAGGATGGAAGTAATATTGGCGTTTAAAATCCCCTTGATATCGTGGTCATTAGAGACACAGTCACACTCTGATTTTTGGATAAAGATGGGGAAGGAAATTTCTCGTGCCCACTGAAAGGTACCATCCCAGCTTTAACCGCGGTGGAGTAGCCGAGCGGTCTGAGGCGCCTCGCTGCGGAGCGCGCGGTTACTCACCGTCAGAGTTCGAGTTCTCCCTGGGGCATTGGTGTGTGTGTGCGTATGTGTGTTGTCCTTAGGTTAGTTTATCTTAGTTTAAGTAGTTTGTAAGCTACGGACTGATGACCACACAGTTTGGTCCGATAGATTTACCAACATTTGAACATTTGGACATCCCACCTTTGCCTGGAGTGATTTAGGAAAATTAATAAACCTAATTCTGGACGGCCGGAAGCGGGTTGGTAACGCCGTCCTACTGAAGGCGAGCCCAATGTGTTACCATTGAGTGATCTCGCTCGGTGGAAGACACTCCAAGACCCGACCTATAGTCCTGATCTCTCCCCACGCTATTATCAACCCATGGATACCCTAGAAAGGTCGTGAAAGGATGAATATTCCAGTCAGAGGAGGATGTCTAGTAGGCAATAACGAACTTCCTCACTCAGCACACTCCGGTGTTGTATCAAACGGGAATCTTCAACCTATTGCGACAGTGGGATGACTGCCTCAATACTCACGGCAATTTTGTGTGATTGGCACACCGCTTCTGAACTGTGCGGCCTTTTTTCAGTTGCCCTTTATAGTAAAAGGAATAGTTTCCATTTGTGGTCTAAAATGGCTCTTTAAGACGCCGTAAATAATCACGTAAATAAAATTACGAAATTGTCTTTGAGGATGTTATCGTTGTTATAATTTGTTTTGCGGTCGATCCTCTCAGGTTGGCACCAGGGTTTGCTTCATTACGAGCATGAAAAACCCAATGTCCCTCATTACTGATATTGATACAAACAACAAACAGCACAGCTTTCATTCTTCTGTGAACTCCAATTGGAGCCACGTTCACTGCGGTTAGCAGCGTGGTTACACAACGCTGTTCCCCGCAATCCGACGTTGTTACCTTGCATGCCGCGATGCTGCATCCTACAATTAATTGATATTGCAGAGTAAAATACACAGTTACTATGAGTTACGTTGCTGTTATGTGACAAACGTCCACAACACAGTGAATATGCATTGCTGACCAACGGATCCTTATCTCAATAAAATCTCTTTTAATTTGACCCAAAAGATGTGAGACTCCTGTATATTTAACCTACTACATAAAATCGAAAGTTCAATAAATTTTGTCGAGGATGATGCTATTGTGTACAATGAAAAGGGCGATCTCTCCACGAAATACCACTGACAAAGTGTGGGACAGAACTATTAGAACTGATTAGATGCGGTCGTAGGTACGCTCCGTCATACGCCACGTGTTGATTGGCGAGATTTTATGTTGGTGTAAGTGTAACAGCCTCCATAGAGCGTTTCATACAATCAAGTAGCCTCGATTGTCTTCACTTTTAATCGTCATATATATATATATATATATATATATGAGTTGCCCGAAGACTTCTTAAGTCATACGACGCAGTAGGTTGTCATCAAAGACAAGGGTATCGTCGGAGTACCCCCCTGTCTATATAAATGATTTTAAGACCTCAGGGAAAAATGATACACCTCATTTATAGTTTCTATTACATGTTTTAATATTTTTTTAAATATTTATACTTGCCAATTCTCTGCAGATTCATGTACTACTTGAAAAAAATGAAACATTCTTTCAGATATGATTGTTTGCACCAAATACATTAAAAATACGAAAGTTGGGGGTTATCATTATTTATCCCCGAGGTCTTCATTTGTCGGCCGGAGTAAGTATTAATCTGCGCTCTTTGCCGATGATGCTGTGGCTTACAGGAACGTGTCGTCTATGAATGGTTGTGGTAGGATGAAGAACGACTTAGACAAATTTCTAGTTCGTCTGAGGTTCGGCAGTTAGCTCTCAATTTAGAAAAATATATGGGGATACAGATTAATAGGAAAAACAATTCCACATTTTTTTAAATTCAGCTTTTGTAGTGTGTTACTTCACACAGTCACGTCGATTAAATGTTTAGGCGTATCGTTGCAGAATGATATGAAATGGGACGAGCATGTAAGGACAGTTGTAAGAAGGCGGATGGTCGACTTCGGTTTACTGGGAGAATTTTGGGAAGATGTAGTTCAGCAGCAAAGGAGTCCGCGTATAGAACGCTTGTGCGACTCTGTCTTGAGCATTGCTCCAAATATTTGGGGTCGCCACCAGTTGGGTTTAAAGGAGACATAGAAGCAATTCAGAGGTGGACTCCTACGATTGTTACTGATAAGTTCGATCAATGTGCGAATGTTATACACATGCGTTGTAGACTCAAATGGGAATCGGTGGAGGAAAGGCGGCGTTTTTGTCGAGAAACTCTGCTGCATTTAGAAGGCCTGCATTTGAAGCTGACTACAGAAAGACTGAATTGCCGCCAACTTAACGTAAAAACCACAAAGATAAGAGAAACCAGGGGCGGATCCAAGACGCCCTGCTTGGGGGAGGGGGGGATGTCGGCGAAAGAATTCTCATCTTCAGCTAAACTCTGGATCAGTAGAAAGGCTCTAGTACCGGCCACCCTTTTTACCCCTCGCCCATTCAACGACCCTTCGCCCCCCCCCCCCCCCTGGATCCGCCTATGAGAGAAATTAGGACTCGTAGAGCCCTATCCTTCTATTTGGGAGGGGGAATAGAAGATGAAATGGCTACTAGTCGTAGGAGGTACCCTCCCCCACGCCCCTTGTTATGGGATCGCGGAGTATGTAGGTAGACGAAGTGAATACTGAGATGATTCCTTTGAAATGATGACGGTGAATATCTCGCCCGCCCTGGTCCAACTCGAACTTCAGCTCGGTTTCTGAAGACCCTGTCGTCACCGGTGCGTTACGAGCTAACCTTCGTTTTTTACGATCAATGGCCAGAACAGGAGCTGCGACTCGTCGTGCTTCGAGGCAGTTTGCAGGTGAACTTTGTACTAATATCAGGAGACGGGGTTTCCCCGGCAAGTTGTTAAGAGCCTGCCAAACCGGTACAGGAGAAAGCGAAAGTGGGGTCAAGTGGCTTCCGTACAGAACGAAATGCGATTTTCGCGAATATGTGGCTCTGTCCTTGACATTTTGCAACTAGATTACGGCTTTAACAAGTGCTTGACGATCGCTACTGCCTTGACAGTCAAGTACCACATACTGATAAAGGCGTTTGCTTCACAAAATTTGCGATTAAAAGCGCCAAGACAAGAATGCGGGCTCAGTTATCTGTTTAACGTCCTGTAATAGTGACAATGATTCTTAAGAGGCGATTGTTTTGTTGTCTGTGCCAAAACAAATGATTTGGACAGAAAGCACTATACGTAGTTCGTAAACTCATAATATTCTGATTCAGTGGGCATCATTCCAAAACTTCTGCCGAATAAGATCCAGAAATCACTGGATATCCACGCCATTTATAAGACTACGATGCCTACTAGAAATCTACGATCATCATTGAAATAAAACTATTTAATTTTCAGTAGTGCATTTGCTAACATCTCTCAGTTGAAAGAAGACATCTGGGCAGTATACTCCGCAATCCACCGTAAGGTGCGTGACGGAGGTACACTGTACCACTAATAAGCATTTCCTTTCCTATTCCACTCCCAAATAGAAAGAGGGGAAAAAAGAATGTCTATGTGCCTCTGTTAGAGCCCTAATTTTTTCTTATCTTGTATTTGTGATCTTTACGGGAAATGGAAGTAGGCGACAGGAAGATCGTTCTACAGTCAGGTTCAACTTCTGGACCTCTAAATTTCCTCAACAGAATTTCTCAAAAAGAACGTAGTCTTTCCTCTTCATGGAGGAGCATCCATTTTCCAATCCTGTGTAACACTGGCCGAATCCTCTCAATACGCTGTAACAATCGGCCTCTCGCGTCGGGGGTATCGAATCCTCCCTCGGGCATGTTGAAATGATATTTTGAAATGTTTGTTAAGGTTAAGGGACTTAATTGCGGGGTCATCAGCCCCTAAACTTACAAATTACTCATGCTAAAGACGACACAAACTCCAGGCCCGAGGGGGGATTCGAACCCCGACGGGGAACGGCCTCGCATATCGCAGCATAGCGCCTCAATGCGCTTGGCTACTCCGCTGCGGCCCCTCAGGCATGGATGTGTGTGTTGACCTTAGGTTAGTTTAACTTTAAGTATTGGACCGCATCGTCAATATATCAAATTATTCACCGACGTTTCGGCCACTATTGCAAGCACGTGGGTGAAATATTTGATATATTGACGATGCGGTCCAATACCCAGAAGAGTTTTATCAACAATGACAACGGCCGCGGAAGCCTTCGTTTACATTTAACTTTAAGTAGTTTGTAAGTCATGGGACTGAAGACGAAGGTAGATTGGTCCTATAGAATTACAAACATTTGAACATTTGGATTTGGTTCAAAACGTACTGGTAAAATGCAACATTAATGGTTTGACCTGCAGGAAAAAATTACTTTTGGATGATGCCGTTGCTCCATTTCACTGTGACACTTGCTCTCACACTGGCTACTTTCAGTTGGTCGCAATCTGTTTACACTGCCAGTCACTATCTGAGTATCGATTCTCCTCAAGTATCTGAAGACCCTTGCGCATGCACGCACAAATGCACCAAGTTGCCGTCCAGATATGACACCATTCACTCAACTATTTAGACTTACCACGTATGAATTTGAACATAGCTTGTCTTAAAAACAACAACCATCGTAACAGTTTATCTAGTGTAAATGGAACCAATCAGGCCCACCAGTCGCTTTGTAATAAATACACTTTATCTAGATTTCGACACCATTTAAGGGTGTCTTCATCAGAAGTATAAAATTATGATAGAAGGAGCTAAAAATTACAGAATGTTGTGCTCATGTCGTATAAAATAACATCACATTTGTGGGCTGTTTCAACTTTTATAAACTCACTAGTATTCGCCTCGTTTGTAATTTTTATTATGATCGAACTTGATGCTATTTTATACGACTTGAACACAAGCCGGGCGCAGTGGCCGAGTAGTCTGCGGCGCGCCAGTCACAGTTTGCACGGTCGCTACGGTCAGGGGTTCGAATCCCCCCACGGGCATGGATGTTTGTGTCGTCTTTAGTATAAGGTAGTTGATAAGTAGTTTGTAAGTTTAGGGACTGATGACCCAGCAGTTAAGTCATTTAAGCTAAACTTACATTTGATCATTTGTATGCCCGCCGCGGTAGCCGATGGGACTGAGGCGCTCCAGTCACGGTCTGCACGGCCACTACGGTCGGGGGTTCGAATCCCCCCTCGGGCATGGATATTTGTGCCGTCCGCAGTGTTAAGTAGTTCATAAGTAGTTTAGGGACTGATGGCCCCGTAGTTAAGTCCCATAAGCTATACAAACATTTGAACATTTTGATCATTTGTATACCCATTAGATTTCTATCTGATTATGCTGAAGCGATAGCCCCTTACTTAACAGCCATATACAACCGCTCTCTCAAAGCAGGATCTGTACCAAAAGATTGGAAAGTTGCACAGGTCACACCTATATTCAAGAAAGATGGTAGGACTAATCCACTAAACTACGGGCCTACTTCATTGACGTCGATATGCAGTAGGGTTTTGGAACATATCCTGTATTCAAATACTATGAATTAACTCGAACAGAATGATCTATTGACCCAAGGTCAACACGGATTTAGAAAATATCATTCATGCGAAACACAACTAGGTCTTTATTCACACGAAGTGATGGGCGCTATCGACAAGGGTTCGCAAATCGATTCCGTATTTCTTGATTTTCAGAAGGCTTTTGACACCATACTTCACAAACGGCTTTTAATCAAATTGCGTGGTTATGGTATATCGCCCCAAATTTGCAATTGGATAGGGGATTTCATGTCAGAGAGGACACAGTTCGTAGAAGTGATATCGGGCGTTCCACAGGGTAGTGTTATTGGTCCTCTGCTGTTTCTTATTTACATTAACGATTTAGGGGAAAATCTAAGTAACTCTCTTAGATTGTTTGCAGATGAAGCCGTCATTTACCGTCTAGTAAAATCATCTGAAGATCAAAACCAACTGCAGAACGATCTGAATAAGATATCACTATGGTGTAAAAATTGACAATTGTCTCTAAATAATGAGAAGTGTGAAGTCGTCCACATGAGTACGAAAAGAAATCCGTTAAACTTTGTTTACAAGATAAATAAATCAAAAGTGAAGGAATTACTATTACTTCAGACTTAAACTGGAAAGAACATGTAGATAATGTCGTGGGAAACGCGAACCAGAGACTGCATTTTATTGGCAGAACCCTTGAAAGATGCAACAGAACTACAAAAGAAACTGCATACACTACGCTTATCCGTCCATTTTTGGAGTATTGCTGCCCAGTGTGTGATCCTTATCAGGTGGGTTTGACGGAGAACATCAAAAGAGTCCAGAGAAGGGCAGCTGGTTTCGTATTGTCACGATACAGGACAGACAGCGTTACGGAAATGATACAGGATCTGGGATGGGAATCATTACAACAACGGTGCTTATCGCTGCGGCGTGGGCTAATTACGAATCTCCAATCGCAGACATTCTCCTCTGAGTGCGAAAACATATTGTTGACTCCCACTTACATAGGTAGAAATGGCCATCAGAATAAAATACGAGAAATCAGAGCTGGAATGGAGAGATTCAGATGTTCTTTCTTCCCGCGCGCTATTAGTAGCAGTTTTAGGGACTGATGACCCCACAGTTAAGTCCCTTAAGCTTATCAAACATTTGAACATTTTTGAAACTGCCGATAACACACACTGCTATGAATTCTTAACATTCCTTTTACGTATAATGAAAGCGTTCCCCCATATAACAACGGTCAAAGTACTTTAAAAAAAAAGTGTGCTATGAGCAGGACCTGGGTATAAGAAAGCTCTACCAATTTGTCCACAGGAGGTCGACGTAATATGCTCTTGCAGTTACGCTTTGCCTCTACTCCTTAGGTCAGGTGTTATTCTTATAGTTTTTTTAACAATTTTTTATATCAGCCAACCGGTTGCGTAATTTTTAGGTGCTTGATCTAGGTTTCGTTGTCACTAGGGACAACTTCATCAGAAGAATAAAAACAGTTACACGAAACAAATGACGTCAAAAATATTACGAGCATGATTGCTCAAGTCGATTACAATAAAAACTAGCAATTTTGCCACACAAATAAAACCAGTAACATTTTGACGGAATGTGTTTCATGTAACTGTGTTTATTTTTCTGATGAAGTTGTCCAATGTTCAAATGTATGTAGAGCTTATGGGACTTAACTACGGGGTCATCAGTCCCTAAACTTACACACTACTTGTGAATTAGTTAATACTAAGGACGGCCCAAATATCCATGCCCGACAGGGGATTCGACCCCGACCGTAGTGGCCGTGCAGAACGTGACTGGCGCGTCGCAGACCGCTCGGCCACTGCAGCCGGCGATGAAGTTGTCCCTAGTGGCAACGAAATCTAGGTCAAGCACCTAAAAATTACGCAACCGGTTGGCTGATATAAAAAATTGTTAAAAAAATTGGATCACGGTTGCTGTTAATCAGCCATGTTCAAAGTTGTTATTATAGTGTAGGGAAGTTCCCCTGGATGACAGCACATAGCTCGAATTATCGAATTATATCGGAGTTTTGTCTGATAGTCGATGTACAACGTTTGGTACCGTTCTGTGCCTAACTGTCCGAGAGATGGAGGTTTGGGTGTCAGCAGTGGATGCACTCAACACAGGTTCAACGCAAGAGCCCTGTGTTACAACCGGAGTTACTGGTCGCACAACTGGGTGTTTGGTGTGGGGTCTTGGGCGCTGAACTGGATTTTAGTCCTTCTGTGCGCCTCAGTTGCACAGTGGTAGAGTGGCAGATTATAAATCTCGAAGCTCGCGGGTTCGATCCCCGCCAGGTCCTAGTATTTTTATCTGTCACTTTCCACTTCTTTCAACTCTGGCAGTGTTGCTCTTGTGAAAAATAGCGAGTAGCACCGTGGTCCAGAACCCATGTTAAACTGTAGGTCTCCCTATAACTCATTTTCATAAAAAATTCGCTTCGGACGTTTATTACAAAAAAAAGAAAAAAAAAAAAGCACAACCCGTTTTCGCGTCCTGTAGACGCCTTTTAGCCTTTCCCAGCGTTCACGTAAAATTTGAAACAATTAATAGCTTCTTAACTTTACGACCTCATTAAAAATATAAAACTTGAACGCTGTTGTGCTAGTCATCTTTTTTAAAATATTTTGGGGTGGAGGGCAGGTGGAATCGTGCCATGTGGAAGCAGTGTTGGCCTATAACTGGCTGGGTAAGTCAGTTCGAAGGTCGGAGGAAGGCAACGGCATACCATCTCCAAACAGGACCATGCCTAGTAAAGCACTGTGGTGTTCAAACCAATCTTTGGATTGTTGACGGCTTTACCTTTTACGGGCAATGAGCTGTGGGTGGCCCACTGATAGGTTGTAGAGTGGAGGTCTGTAGATGTTTTATGTCATGTGGAAGCAATGTTGGCCTATAACTGGCTGGGTAAGTCAGTTCGAAGGTCGGAGGAAGGCAACGGCATACCATCTCCAAACAGGACCATGCCTAGTAAAGCACTGTGGTGTTCAAACCAATCTTTGGATTGTTGACGGCTTTACCTTTTACGGGCAATGAGCTGTGGGTGGCCAACTGATAGGTTGTAGAGTGGAGGTCTGTAGATGTTTTATGTCATGTGGAAGCAGTGTTGGCCTATAACTGGCTGGGTAAGTCAGTTCGAAGGTCGGAGGAAGGCAACGGCATACCATCTCCAAACAGGACCATGCCTAGTAAAGCACTGTGGTGTTCAAACCAATCTTTGGATTGTTGACGGCTTTACCTTTTACGGGCAATGAGCTGTGGGTGGCCCACTGATAGGTTGTAGAGTGGAGGTCTGTAGATGTTTTATGTCATGTGGAAGCAGTGTTGGCCTATAACTGGCTGGGTAAGTCAGTTCGAAGGTCGGAGGAAGGCAACGGCATACCATCTCCAAACAGGACCATGCCTAGTAAAGCACTGTGGTGTTCAAACCAATCTTTGGATTGTTGACGGCTTTACCTTTTACGGGCAATGAGCTGTGGGTGGCCCACTGATAGGTTGTAGAGTGGAGGTCTGTAGATGTTTTATGTCATGTGGAAGCAGTGTTGGCCTATAACTGGCTGGGTAAGTCAGTTCGAAGGTCGGAGGAAGGCAACGGCATACCATCTCCAAACAGGACCATGCCTAGTAAAGCACTGTGGTGTTCAAACCAATCTTTGGATTGTTGACGGCTTTACCTTTTACGGGCAATGAGCTGTGGGTGGCCAACTGATAGGTTGTAGAGTGGAGGTCTGTAGATGTTTTATGTCATGTGGAAGCAGTGTTGGCCTATAACTGGCTGGGTAAGTCAGTTCAAAGGTCGGAGGAAGGCAACGGCATACCATCTCCAAACAGGACCATGCCTAGTAAAGCACTGTGGTGTTCAAACCAATCTTTGGATTGTTGACGGCTTTACCTTTTACGGGCAATGAGCTGTGGGTGGCCCACTGATAGGTTGTAGAGTGGAGGTCTGTAGATGTTTTATGTCATGTGGAAGCAGTGTTGGCCTATAACTGGCTGGGTAAGTCAGTTCGAAGGTCGGAGGAAGGCAACGGCATACCATCTCCAAACAGGACCATGCCTAGTAAAGCACTGTGGTGTTCAAACCAATCTTTGGATTGTTGACGGCTTTACCTTTTACGGGCAATGAGCTGTGGGTGGCCCAGTGATAGGTTGTAGAGTGGAGGTCTGTAGATGTTTTATTTCCGAACACCAACAGAAAAAATTGGTGACCCCTGAGTAACCGAAACCTCAGGGTCTGTCTCAGATGATCATCAGTCGAGCAGACGGCTCAGCAGTGACTGTCTCCAGGGTAGGCACAGAGTTGTAACGCAACAGCTCGGTGTTGGATTACTGGGCGATGGTCACACTTGGCGCTGGGCTTAAGATCAGCCCTTATACGGGCAGTGAGTGGTGGGTGTCCCAGTGGTGGCTGTGACAGGCGTCCTCGCGCCACATGGCGGCCGGGGCTTCCGCCGGCGGCGGTCGTCCAGCCAGCCAGGCAGGCAGGCAGCGAGTGGCTGGACGGCGCCGGCCTGAACCGACGGCAACTGGTTACGGCCGGGCCGACACGCGCCCACGGCAGAGCTTGAAGTCCGTGCACTGGCGGCGCACACGATTGTGCAAAAAGCAACGGCACGCGGACGTAATTAACCGGCCACCTGCCGGGGGCTCCCAGCATCATCGCTGCCTGCCCTGACCGCGCCGCGGCATCGCACGCTCCAGATAGCGGCGGGCCTGGGGCTGACGGCAGCAGGCACAGGGCGGTCGCCACAGCAGCGAGCGCAGGGGCCTAGATAACAGCGGGGGGGGGGGGGGTCCAGGAGTGGGTAGAGGGGGGGCAGGGGGTCCAGGGAGGGGGGTGCAGAGGGGTTTCAGGGGAGAGTGGAGGGAGGGGTGGCGGTTGCAGAACCATACCCTTGGCGCTCACAATGTTGCCTGTGTTCCAAGTCAAATTTAATCCAATAAGAATAAAAAAAACTATCTAGATGGATTACAGTGCATTTATTACATCATTTCGACTTTTCATCAGACGTAGCTACCTATATAGTCCGATTAACATTACTTGCTAGTTGACGCAAGGACGTAGTCAAAAGGCCGGCCGCGGTGGCCGCGGGGACTGAGGCGCTTCAGTCGCGGTCTGCACGGCCACTACGGTCGGGGCTTCGAATCCTCCTTCGGACGAGGATATTTGTGCCGTCTTAGTTCGTAAGTAGTTCATAAGTAGTTTGTAAGTTTAGGGACTAATGGCCCTGTAGTTAAATCCCATAGACTATACAAATATTTGAACATTTTTGTAGCCAAAAGGGGGGTCTTGGGGGGTCCGGACCACTCCCCCCCCCGCATCACCTAAACGATAAAATACTACTCAAACTTATGCTAAGGACAACACACACACACACACACATGGTCGACCAGTGGCGTAACTAGCACTTGTCTTTGGGGGGGGGGGGATAGATCTGCTTGAGGAGCAAAAATTTAGTTAGTTTCCAGAGAAAATACCATCTACCACTCCCATTGAAGAAACTAATTCACTCCCATCCAATGAAAGATAGGTGAAACACCGCAATTTTCAATCTTCACCTTTACCAGATTGCTGTTATACGATTTCTCTCTCTCTTTTTTTTTTTTTTTTTTTTTTTGGAGGGGTTTGTAGGTGGGTTCTATCCCCCTCATCCCCCCCCCCCCATAGTTACGCCACTGTGGTCGACGATGGACTATATCCTCCGAAGGGACTAAATGAAATAAGACACGACTTAGCTACCACGTAGTGAAACTGAATGATATTGTTATTATCAGTCTTACGACGAAAAAGTGTATGCAGTATCGACAGTCAACAAAGCCATCTATATATTTCATTTATCGATACATCTATAACAGCATCGACTATTGCCGAGTCCTCCTTTAGCCATTGTCCATTGTTGGTCTTACTCCATTATTGCCATGTTAAGCACCAGTGTTGCCAGCCCGTGGAATTTGTCTCATATTGTGGGACACTTTGACAACTATTTTTCAGAAAGGGACAAAGGGATCTTTTTGCAAAATGAAATGAATATGGGACATTTTTTCCCCTCGTCTGTTGTGGCTTGCTTACACAACACGTCCATATGATTGGCACATGCCGCGATAATAAGATTGCTCATCGGTCGCACCCATCGCAGGAAAATCAGCATGGTATGGAGCTGTGGGCCTTTTTTTCATATTTTTGACACTTTACGCTGGAAAGGGACATTTTGTATTCAGAGGCTGGCAACACTGTTAAGCACTACACTTCTTACTTGCAGTGGAATATAATGTGATTGCTGTCGTTTATTCTTTTGTGCTGTTAAGATGTTGTTATGGTCTTCAGTCCGAAGACTGGTTTGATGCAGCTCTCCACCCTACTCTATCCTGAGCAAGCCTTTTCATCTCCTCTCTCCACATCCACTTGAATCTGCTTACTATACGCGTCTCTTGGTCTCCCTCTACGATTTTTACCCCACACACTTCCCTCCAATGCTAAATTTACGATTCCCCGATATCTAAGAATGTGTCCTACTAAGCGATCCCTTCTTTTAGTCAGGCTATGCCAAAAATTCCTTTTCTCACCAATTCTGTTCAGTACCTCTTCATTAGTTATGCGATCTACTCACCTAATCTTCAGCATTCTACTGTAGCACCACATTTCAAAAGCCTCTATTCTCTTCCTGTCCGCACTCCTTATCATCCATGTTTCACTCCCGTACAAGGCAACACTCCACACAAATGCCTTCAGAAAAGACTTCCTTACACTTAAATTGATATTCGATGTTAGCAAATTTCTCTTTTTCAAAAATGCTTTTCTTCCCACCTGTACCTATATAGTCCGATTAACATTACTTGCTAGTTGACATTTGTTTATGGCGATCGTCGACAGTGATATATTTCAGGATATGCATTGTACACTTTGTTGTCATGTAAAATTTAATTTTTTGTGCTACCGGTTTCGGGAGTGTCCCATCTTCCAGGCAATTCTATAATAGTACAAAATTAGTTAAGCTTCAGTGTGACACAAATATAAAATATAAAGATCTTCATCCATGGTAGAAGTACTTACAAAATTACATGAGCAGTTTAGTTTTATACTTTTTCTGAATCAGTTGACAGTGTCGTCATATCTATAAAACCAATTAATATACAAGTTAAAAATGAGTGATAATGACAACATCAAGGGGTTCCTGCACTTAACGTAAATAAAAACAGTACTATTTCATAATGCAACAAGTCAAAAATAGAATGTAACAGACTCAGAGAACAGGATATGTCAAAGATGTACCAAATTGCCAATGTGCTCGCTTCTTGTATCATTAACAAACGTGTAACGAAATTTACACAGTAACTATATATAGTTACAACAAATGAAAGCGATTACATTTTTTTCGATGACTTAACATTTTTATCCTAGATGCTTATATTATACAGTAGTAGTAATGACCAGACACGGTGAATGTCTGTTGTTCAACTTCCCAACATATGAATCCTGTTAACATATAAAATTTTGGTAACTTTTAACAACTTCATTGACAACACTGTCCACCATTATGTAATTCACAAAATAGCATAGGTGTTATAACACAGGTACGTCATACCTACCTGTACATTTTGGAATATGATTGCTTTCATTTGTTGTAATCGTATATATATGCATTATAATAAAAGTATAACTATTACTGTTACTGTGTAAATTTCGTTACACATGTGTTAACAATACAAGAAGCGAGCACCTTGGCAATTTGTTACATCTTTGACATACCCTGTTCTCTGAGTCTGGTACATTTTATCTTTGACTTGTTGTATTACGAAATAGTACTGTTTTTATTTAAGTTAAGTGCAGGAACCCCTTGATGTTGTCGTTATCGCTATCACTTTTAATTTGTATTGTAATTGGTTTTTTAGATATGACGACACTGTCAACTCATTCAGAAAAAGTATAAAACTAAACTGCTCATGTAATTTTGTAAGTACTTCTACCATGGATGAAGATCTTTATATTTTATATTTGTGTCACATTGAAGCTTAACTAATTTTTGTCCTATTATAGAAATGCCTGGAAGATGGGACACTCCCGAAACAGGTAGCACAATAAATTCAATTTTACATGATTGCTAGTTGACGTTTGTCACGTGGCGCTACAGTGTTGCCGAGTAACTCTCGGCTGCAGCCGAAGTACGAACACGGCAGGTTACTTCAAAAATGCTGTTAATATTATTTCCGATCGAAAAATAATTAGCGGCCAAAACCGAAACCGTAACCAAGTATACAGCTCCTCTTCTAGTTTCGACCGAAACAAACTTACTAAGTTAAAATTTTGGTAAATTTACGTTATACCATAAATAACTAGTTTTCTCACGTTTTGCAAGATCCCCTCCCTGTGCTAAGCATTTTTCAGTAACAACGAGTCGTAGAAGATAACATAGGAACGTACAGATTTACTGACCTAAACATTCCATCCGGCAGTTGTGAACTGCCAACCACTCCATAAGTTAGACTTGTGAGTGTGCGCGTAATAAAAACCTCGTTCGTATTTTAGGTGAAGTTATATCGTTTTCCTTCGCAGTTCTCGCAGCAGTTTGCATTTCTAGAGCAAGACAAAAGCAAAACAACTGAAAATTTACTAGGTTTGCATAAAATTTTCTCTTGAAATGTCTTGGGCGCAATATATTTTACCATTATGCGTTTCGACACATCATCATCATCAGATCTATGGTACAAGTAATAGAATCTCGGATGTATCAAAATACTGACAAGGGGAACAAATACATTACATGCAAAACAAACTGCTGATACCTATGTGGCTTTCACGAAAGGATTCAGTAGCGTATGGTTATCAATAAGAAATGAATTGCGAAATAAATAAAGGCAGATCTTTGAATCGGCAAGGAAATAAATCAAGAAAGAATGCCAGATAAATAAATGAATTGGCCAGTTTACTTTCTTATGTTGTAGTTGTTTACTTCCAGTCTCAGTCCGACAGCGCTGGTAGTTGTGCGCGGGCCGCGGTGGGGTAGCCGAGCGGTCTAAGGCGTCTCGCTGCGGAGCGCGCGGTTGCTCGCCGTGGAAGTTCGAGTCCTCCCTGGGGCATGGGTGTGTGTGTTTGTCCGTAGGTTAGTTTACCTACGTTTAAGTTGTTTGTATGCTACGGACTGATGACCACGCAGTTTGGTCCGATAGATTTACAAACATTTGAAAATTTTTGAGTTGTGCGCGGTACTACAGTTTTGTTACGTGGACAAAGAATGCAGTTTAATGTAATGAAAATGCCACGGATCTCCACACATGCAGACTATGCAGTCATGGTTTGTCGAATGGGAATTCCAGAGCTGCTGTGCGATAGGAACAACGATTTCTGAATCGCAGAGTGCAAGATAACTGGGTGTTTAGCAGGTTGTTTCACGGGTTGCGTCAGCGTGGTACGCTTCCTAGGGTAAATGTTGTCTCTGAACGTCCCGTACAACAAACACTTAATGGACCTTTTTACTGATTCTCCAAGTAGTGGAACGCAGCTCAACTACTAGCTCTAGAAAAATTGCGGCCCAACTTCCTGAGTGGGCTGCCCGAGAAGCATTCCGTAAAATATCGTACAGACTACCAGATGTCTGTAACTGCCACTACCACTATATTTAGACAGCGGATTTTCTCGTAAACTGAAAACAGTGCGCGTGGGATCATCAGAGGAATTTCTTCTTTCCGGACGGCGTGCAGTGATCCATCTTTGCAGCTACGCCTTCACTTTCTTTCTTTTGGTGAGTGTGGTTCCTTCATGATTCATTTTGTCTTTTTGAAAATCCTCCTGTTGTTGTCTAATATTGCTGTTGTATTCTGTTCAAATGTTTGTTAAGCTTATGGGACTTAACTGCGGGATCATCAGTCCCTAAACTTACAAACTACTTATAAACTAATTTATACTAAAGACAACACAAACACAAGAGTGTCACGGAAATGATGCACGAGTTGGGGTGGAAATCGTCAAAAGAAAGGCGCTATTCGTTGCGGCGACATTTATTTGCGAAATTTCTTTCAACAACTTTCTCTTCCGAATGCGATTGTTGGCAATAGGGAAACATGATCATCATAATAAGAGAAATCAGATGGAGAACAGAAAGATTTTTTTTCGCGCGTTTTAGAGAATGAAACGGTAGAGATCATAAAAGCGTTTCGATTAACCCTCTGCCTTGCACTTCAATGTGAGTTGCAGAGTATTTATGTAGATGTAAAAGTAGATGTACTCGTCGTCAGGTGACGAGAATCGTTTGCATCATTTCTTCGTTGAAATGAAATCGCTATTTGACGACCCATCCTGGGGCATCGTCTCTGGAGCAGGGATGGTCCCATACTACGGACGAAGAATGCGGTGCCGTCTGTACAGCCGCGCTGAGCGCTCTAAGGCATCTTGCTGGCGAGAGCGCGTCTTCTCCCTGTCACAGTTTCGAGTCTTTGCGGGGATTGTGATTAGCATGTCTAAGTAGGTTGTAAGTCTAGGGGCTGCCGACCACTGCAGTTGCTCCCATAGCTTTACAAACATTTGAACATTTGAATCGTCTGCATAAATAGCGAGATGCATTCTGTGGACTTTGGACAGCTGCGTAGATGGTTGGACAGGTTCGGTCCAAGGACTTCTGCGATACATCTACTCGGATTCGTCGGTCGGTGAACATTTCAGTTTCTGCCCTTATATGGAATGTGGTGTGCCAGTAACTTTGGATAAGACGAATGTACACTCCTGGCCATTAACATTGCTACACCACGAAGATGACGCGTTACAGACGCGAATTTAAAATACAGGAAGAAGATGCTGTGATTTGCAAATGATTAGCTTTTCAGAGCATTCACACAAGGTTGACGCCGGTGGCGACACCTACAAAGTGCTGACACGAGGAAAGTTTCCAACCGATTTCTCATATACAAACAGCAGTTGACCGGAGTTGTCTGGTGAAACGTTGTTGTCATGCCTGGAGTAAGGAGGAAAAATGCGTACCATCAAGTTTCCGACTTTGATAAAGATCGGATTGTAGCCTATCGCGATTGCAGTTTATCGTATCGCGACATTCGTGCTCGAGTTGGTCTCGATCCAATGACTGTTAGCAGAATATGGAATCGGCGGGTTCAAGAGGACAATACGGAACGCCGTGCTGGATCCCAACGGCCTCGTATCACTAGCAGTCGAGATGACAGGCATCTTGTCCGCATGGCTGTAACGGATCGTGCAGCCACGTCTCGATCCCTGAGTCAGCAGATAGACTATCAGCTCAGAGACCATGGCTGCGGTTACCCTTGACGCTGCATCAAAGACAGGAGGGCCTGCGATGGTGTACGCAACGACGAACCTAGGTGCACGAATGGCAAAACGTCATTTTTCGGATGAATCCAGGTTCTATTTACTGCATCATGAGGAACGCAGGATAATGCACGACTGCATGTTGCAGGTCCTGTACGGGCCTTTCTGGATACGGAAAATGTTCGACTGATGCCATAGCCAGCACATTCTCCAGATCTGTCACCAACTGAAAATGTCTGGTCAATGGTGGCCAAGCAACCGGCTCGTCACAATACGCCAGTCACTACTCCTGATGAACTGTGTTATCGTGTTGAAGCTGCATGGGCATCTGTCCTGTACACGCCATCCAAGCTCTGCTTGGCTCAATGCCCAGGCGTATCAAGGCCGTTATTACGTCCTGAGGTGGTTGTTTTGGGTAC
The DNA here is from genome assembly GCA_026315105.1 of Locusta migratoria. Taxonomy (NCBI): domain Eukaryota; kingdom Metazoa; phylum Arthropoda; class Insecta; order Orthoptera; family Acrididae; genus Locusta; species Locusta migratoria. The sequence continues at coordinate 140,421,250 of CM048749.1, read as the reverse complement.
TGATTTCTTAGGATCTATGTATCCAAATTGAGTGAAAATGTAATCACATGTTATTTCTAGTGTAATATATTTGTCCAATGAATACCCGTTTATCATCTGCATTTCTTCTTAGGGTAGCAATTTTAATGGTCAGTAGTGTATAACATCAAGATGCACTGAACAAGCAGCCCCTCATGCCAAACTCTCTCAAAGGCTTTCGAAATGTCGAGTAAGACAGTTCCGAAGTATTTATGTCGATCCATGGCGTCAAAGGATCTTCTACGAGGCGTAGCAGCTGCTGTTCCGTCTGATGGCCTCGCCTAACTCGGAACTACTCTTTGTGACGGACGACATCTCGAACATGCCTGAGTAATAGTGGGAGATATAACTGGCAGCAGTAAAGTGAGCGCCCTTGTTTAAAACGCCGCAGGCGCATGCGCGGTGTGTCCAGTTATTGCTGTGAAGGTGTTACTCAGGCGCATGCGCTTCTATTTCAAGTCTGTGCGCTGTTGAGATTCTTCTCCACGGTGAAAACTCGTCTCATTGATAGTTTCTACGTTGTAAAATTGCAGAACGACGCCGGATACTCAGAAAACGAAATTTTTTTGACACGATCCCACACAGAATACAACTGGGAACTGTTGTCCAACATGACTAGAGCCTCAGTCAACAGTGTTTCTGATTAAATGACAATGTAGCTCCAGTAATTTTCAGTATGGGCTACAATTTTCAATGTACATATGGCCAGCAAGCCGTTGGCGTTCTAGTGGGTTCCTAAACAATCGTTTGCTGCATATGATTTGCATACTTGTACGGAACTATTATAAACACCTGCTTCGAAGTTCCAAGTCATCTTTCACCGATCCCAGAACTGCCGTCTTTTTCCTTGGAGGACGAAGTACCACTTCAACGTTTTGTTTTCGTGAACATATTTCCAGTAGAGTCTTCTTTTTGGCATCTTCTTCATGCTCTTCCTTGTTTGCCGTTTATACGTATGTAATGTTCTTCATCTCTGCCGAAATAAATATCAATTTTCCAGGCAGACAATTTCTAGGTGGTGTAATTTTACTTGCAAGTTATCGACATTAGAGATTGTAAGAGGTCTGTGAATCAAAAACCTTAGAACACTCGTTGTTTGTCTCGGATCGCGGGAATTAGTGGATGCTGAGTTTGCTGTTGCTCTGCATTTCAAAGTAGACTCTGTCTTTAATTCGTAAGGTTGATGTCTTCGAATTTATTTAAAAGCCATGAGTTTTGTATAAGTTGGATTTGTCCTTCCAAGGACCATTAATTTTTCAGTTTCTCACCACGATTAAGATTTCCAGCACTTTTTATTCATTTCATACTTGACAGTTCTACTCCCATGAACCACAGACATTGCCGAGGTGGGGTGGCTTGCGTGCCTCAACGATACAGATAGCCGTACCGCAGGTGCAACCACAGCGGAGGGGTATCTGTGGAGAGGCCAGACAAACGTGTGGTTCCTGAAGAGGGGCATCAGCCTTTTCAGTAGTTACAGGGGCAACAGTCTGGATGATTGACTGAGCTGGCCTTATAACATCAGCTAATGTGGCTTTGCCACACAGCTACTGCGAACGGCTGAAAGCAAGGGGAAACTACAGCCTTACCTTTCCCGAGGACATGCAGCTCTACTGTATGAACATATGATGATGGCATCCTCTCGGGTAAAATATTCCGGAGGTAAAATAGTCCCCCATTCGGATCTCCGGGCGGGGGCTACTCAGGAGGATGTGATCATCAGGAAAGACAATACTGGCATTCTACGGGTCGGAGCGTGGAATGTTAGATCCCTTAATCGAGTAGGAAAATTAGAAAATTTAAAAAGGGAAATGGGTAGGTTGAAGTTAGATATAGTGGGGATTAGTGAAGTTCGGTGGCAGGATGAACAGGATTTCTGCTCAGGTGAGTACAGGATTATAAATACAAAATCAATTGGGGGTATCACAGGAGTAGGATTGATAATGAATAAGAAAATAGGAATGCGGGTAAACTACTATGACCAGCACAGTGATCGAATTATCATTGTCAAGATAGATACGAAGCCAACACCGACAACAGTAGTACAGGTTTATATGCCAACTAGCTCTTCCGATGATGAGGAAATCGAAGAAATATATGAGGAGCTAAAGGAAATTATTCAGACAATTAAGGGAGAGGAAAACTTAATTGTTATGGGAGAATGGAATTCGGTAGTAGGACAAGGAAGGGAAGGGAGGATAGTAGGTGAATATGGTCTGGGCAAAAGGAATGAAAGAGGAAGCCGCCTGGTAGAATTTTGCACAGAACATAATTTAGTTATAACAAACACCTGGTTCAAGAATCACAAAAGAAAGTTGTATACGTGGAAGAGACCAGGAGACACCGGAAGATACCAGATAGATTCTATAATGGTAAGACATAGATTTCGGAACCAGGTTCTGCAGTGTAAGACATACCCAGGGGCAGATATAGACTCTGACCATAACTTGTTGGTTATGAACTGTAGGCTGAAACTAAAGAAACTACAAAAAGGTAGGAAAACAAGGAGATGGGACCTGGATAAATTGAAGGAACCTGAGGTTCTTAAGAATTTCAGAGGGAGCTTTAGGCAACAGTTCACAGAAACAGGGGAAAATAAAACAGTAGAAGAGGAATGGGGAAAATTGAGAGATGAAATAGTGAAGATAGCAGAGGACAAACTAGGTAGGAAGGAAAGACTTACAAAAAATCCTTGGATATCACAGGAGATACTAAATTTAATCGATGAAAGGAGAAAATATAAAAATGCAGTAAATGAAACAGGTAAAATGGAGTACAGACGACTAAGAAATGAGATTCACAGGAAGTGCAAAATGGCTAAGCAGGAGTGGCTAGAAGGCAAATGCAAGGATGTAGAAGAATGTATAAATAGGGGAAAAATAGATACAGCCTACAGGAAAATAAAAGAAACATTTGGAGATAAGAAAAACAGCTCTATGAATATCAAGGGCACTGATGGAAAACCAGTTCACAGAAAAGAAGGGAAAGCTGAAAGATGGAAGGAGTATATAGAGGGGCTCTACAAAGGAAATGAACTTCGAGACAATATTGTAGGAAAGGAAGAGGATGTAGATGAAGATGAGATGGGGGATGCTGTACTGAGGGAGGAATTTGACAGAGCCCTGAAAGACCAAAGTCGAAACAAGGTCCCTGGAGTAGATGATATTCCCTCAGAGCTACTGAAGTCTCTGGGAGAACCAGCCATGACAAAATTGTTTCACTTGGTGTGTAAGATGTATGAGACAGGTGAAATACCCTCAGACTTTAAGAAAACTGTTATAATCCCCATCCCTAAGAAAGCGGGTGCAGACAGGTGTGAAAACTACAGAACCATCAGTTTAATAAGTCATGGTTGCAAAATATTAACGCGAATTATATACAGAAGGATGGAGAAGCTGGTAGAAGACGACCTCGGGGAAGATCAGTTTGGGTTCAGGAGAAATGTAGGAACACGGGAGGCAATACTCACTTTACGGCTTATCCTAGAAGATAGATTAAGAAAAGGCAAACCTACATTTCTAGCTTTTGTAGATTTGGAGAAGGCTTTTGACAATGTTGATTGGAATAAACTCTTTCAAGTTCTGAAGCAAGCAGGAGTAAAATATAGGGAACGTAAGGTTATTTACAACTTGTACAAAAACCAGACAGCGGTTGTCAGAGTTGAAGGGCATGAAAGGGATGCAGTGGTTGGAAAGGGAGTGAGACAGGGTTGTAGTCTTTCTCCATTGTTGTTCAATTTGTACATTGAGCAAGCTATAAAGGAAAGCAAGGAGAAATTTGGCGTAGGAATTAAAGTTCAGGGGGAAGAATTAAAAACATAGCGTTTTGCCGACGACATAGTAATTCTGTCAGATACAGCAAAGGACCTGGAAGAGCAATTGAATGAATGGACAGTGTGCTGAAAGGTGCATATAAGATGAACATTAACAAGAGCAAAACTAGGGTAATGGAGTGCAGTGTAAGAAAATCAGGTGATGCTGAAGGAATTAGATTGGGAAACGAAGCAATAAAGGAGGTAGATGAGTTTTGTTACTTGGGCAGTAAAATAACAAATGATGGTCGTAGTACAGAGGATATAAAATGCAGAATGGCAATGGGTAGAAAAGCGTTCTTGAAAAAGAGAAATTTGTTAACATCGAATATTGATTTAAACCTAAGGAAGTCCTTACTGAAGGCATTTGTATGGAGTGTTGCCTTGTATGGGAGTGAGACATGGACGATAAACGGTGCGGACAGGAAGAGGATTGAGGCTTTTGAAATATGGTGCTACGGAAGAATGCTGAAGATTAGGTGGGTGGATCGCGTAACTAATGAGGAGGTACTGAACAGAATAGGGGAGAAAAGGAATTTCTGGCATACCTTGACTAAAAGAAGGGATAGATTGGTAGGACAAATTCTTAGACATCAAGGAATTGTGAATTTAGCGTTGGAGGGAAGTGTATGGGGAAAAAATCGCAGGGGAAGACCAAGAGATGGATACAGTAAGCAGATTCAGACGGATGTAGGTTGTCGCTCTTATGTGGAGATGAAGAGGCTTGCTCAGAATAGGGTGTTGTGGAGAGCTGCATCAAACCAGTCTCCGGACTGAAGTCCACAACAACAACAACAACAACACTTGACAGTTTGCTGCATTTCTGTTTTTCTTAATTATTTTTGTGATCGCTTCTGTAGTCGATGAGTGGAGATATTTATTTGTTACCCAGGCTCTTTTCTCAGTTACCTTCTTAATACCCATATGTGACTGCCCAACTTGTGCTACTATGTCCGTTCTTCTCTAACCGAAATGTCCATTATACTATGGCAGCAATTCAATTAAAAGGATAATGTGAACATTGTAAGTTCAATACAAGTCCAACCAAGTGTAATAGAATGTAGCCTAATTAAATCAGACGATGCTGAAGGGATTAGATTAGGAAATGAGACAATAAATATAGAATTTTATGTCGGTAGTAAAACAAAATCTAACGGCCGGAGTAAAGAAGATATAAAATGGAAAATGGCACTTATAAAGAAGAGCAATTTGTTGATATCAAATATTAATGCAAGATTTGGAAATCTTTGCTGAAGTAATTTGTCTAGAGTGTAGCCTTGTACGAGTCTGAATTGTGGACCATAAACAGTTCAGACATGAATAGAACAGAAGCTGGTAAAATTTGCAGTAGAACAATGAAGATAAGGTGGGAAAATCGCGTAACAAATGAGGAGATACTGAGCAGAATCGGAGATAATCTTTTCTGGCGTATCTTGACTAAAGAAAGGAATCTTCTGGTAGGACACATTCTGAGACATCAAGGAATAGTATCGGAGGGAAGTGTGGAATATAAAAATCGCAGAGGGAGACCGAGAGACTAATACAGTAAGCCGGTTGAAATGGATGTTGTTTACCGTTCTTTGAGGAAGAGCCTTACACAGGATACGGAAGCGAGGAGATCTGCCTCAGACCAGGCCTTGGACTGAAGACCAAGAGAACATCAAACATGTACACACATATGTGTGTAGTAATGTGTATGGATGCGTTCTAATGAAAACAGCATTGAGACAACAAACCGTGCAGTGAGATAACAGTGTGCACTTACAATCTGATGTTGATGTGATACGGACGGGTGTTGCTACTTATCTACTGAGCAGTAGGCCCGTCACTCGCCTGCCATTTCAAGCTGAAGGAATGTTAATAAACGTACAGTGTGCTCACAGTAGCACACCATGTTCTCCCACGACTTACGTTACGTAGCAATATTCAGTTATGTCTAAAAATAGTAACTTTACCACAGTGATAAATAAAATGGATCAGTCAACGGAACTGCATTAAAAAGTCATTAGAGACGAGCTGCTGCTAACAGCCGCAGAACGGTTTAATGTTAAGTTTGGAGCGTCCGGTACCGCGTGCTGCAAAACATGTCTTGTAGGTCAGCATCGCGCAATGTCACGGTCGCAATTCACGCAACCAAAAGAGAAGATGTGAACAGTTGCTAACGGCTTGTCTCATTTTCGTTCTCAAGCAGTTTCCGCATAGTCATCAGGATTGAGATTCTGTCTCTTGACCAGAGACCAACGTATTCGACTTATTCACAAGCTCGCATTTCTTCTGACAAGAGGGAAAGCGTACTTTCCGAGACAAGTAAAGCCGTGGTTTAAGAATATTGAATAGTTGTTAATACATCAGGTTGTGAGTATTCGATTTTCTGCTGGATGGAGGAGCAGGACGTCATCACGTGTAACAAGCAGTTCATGAATTTCCCAACAGCGTCACTTTGATTTTCAGTTCACACAACTCTCCATTATGAACTATGGCGGTAGATTTATAATCCAAAAGTCACATTACAGTGCGTGGTGGAGAGTGAATGTGCAGAAAATACACTGCTGAAAACAATTATAGGAACAGAAGAGATATCATACACAAAAATGTTCAACTGTTTGTATAGCTTATGGGACTTAACTACGGGGTCATCAGTCCCTAAACTTACAAACTACTTATCAACTAGCTTATCCTAAGGACGGCACAAATATCCATGCCCGAGGGGGGATTCGAACCCCCGGCTGTAGTGGCCGTACAGACCGTGACTGGAGCGCCTCAGTCCCCTCAGCCACCGCGGCCGGCCACACACAATATACATATATTTTATCCAGCTATTGGTTACAATTGTAACTTGAGTGTTATACAGTAAGATGTTTACTGTCTATTTGCTTGAGGCGTTTACTTAGATCTAGGCACCATGGGGCTAATATAATGTGAAAAAGTCATTCTCGTTGCACTCTTATATTGTGTTTGATCACCTCAGACGGCCATTACAGTTGCACACCTGCATGACATGGACTATGAGGCTATCAATCAGCTCTTGAAGAATATTTGGCCATTTTTCCATGAATGCAATATCCACCTCTGCAACATTTGTGGGAGGTGCTGGTCTGGCTGCAATGAGTCTGCCAAGTGCATCCCAGACATGCTCAATCGGTGAACAAGCTGGCCGTTCCAGACGTTCAGTTCGTTCAGTATGCACTGATTTGGCTTTGACTGGTGTTATAAAGCCATTGTATCCTCTTCTACGGCAATCTAACCCACAACTTCCATATCTACTTCTTGGTATCTTCGATATTGAGACATTTGACGTCGGAGTTAGTCCTTCATGTTCTACCGGGGAGAGATCGCGGTAACTGGCCACGAAAAGAGATCTCGCATACACTTCAAAAAGGCAGGTGTCAAGTGTTAGAAACTGCCACCGCGGTGCTGTCGCAGGGAAGAAAAGACATTATCGCGCAAGTTGTCCGTGGTGCCATACCCGATAAGTTGTCACGTTATGTCGCCAAGTATAGCACCAGTGTGCCTCTCTAAGGCATTGCTCATGAAGTTCCTCGAACAAGGAACCACAGTAAATGCGCAGCACTATGAAGACAGTTTACAGAAAATGCGATTCGCCATTAAGTCAAAACGTCCAGAAATGCTGTTTGATGGTTTCGCCAGGTTGCACAATAACGTCCACCCCCTACAATGCCAATCGGATGGATGGTATGCTTCAGCAATGTGGTTGTAAAACGTGCAACATTCTCCGTACAACTCAGAGTTTTCGCCGTGTGATTTTCACATCTTTTGTCACCTGAAGAAGACAAGCATGAGCGTCGGTTTCAGTCGAGGAGGTCGCTAGAATGGGTTCAGTTGTTTATTCGTGAGTGACCAACAACATTCCATGAGACAGGAATTCACACATTTTTAGGAACTAGCTGAAAACCTTGCGTTGCCTGGTGTTCATTTATTCCATACTCTTGCAGCCCATCTTCCATCAGATACTCTTTGTGTCCATCTATTTCCCTCCAATTTCTCTGCCGATCTCCCCCCCCCCCCTCTCTCTCTGACCACCTCTTCCATCCCATTCATCTCCTCTCTCTCTGTCCATTCCATCTCTTCATGTCTTTCTCGTCCTATAAATGAAAATTCACATAGGGGAATGTCGATTAAGTTGAAGAGGACCTCTTGCCTTCTTTTAACGGTTCCTGTGTTTGAAATAGATATAGAAGTTGTGGGTTAGATTGCCGTAGAAGAGAACACAAAGGCTTTATAACACCGTTCAGCCGGCCGCGGTGGCCGAGGGGATTGAGGCGCTCCAGTCACGGTCTGCGCGGCCACTACAGTCGGGGGGTTCGAATCCCCCCTCGGGCATGGATATTTGTGCCGTCCTTAGTCTTAGCTAGTTCATAGGTATTTTGTACGTTTAGGGACTGATGACCCCGTAGTTAAGTCCGATAAGCTATACAAACATTTTAACATTTGATTTGAAATCGCGTCCAGGTCTGGAAATTACACTTTGGGATACTCCCTCTGTTTCTGTCCCGCTTCTAACCATCCTATGCATCCATAGCTTTGTGTAAGTGACGTTGTTATTGCATTGTACTACTCCCTGCTCACTACACTATTTGAACCCAAGTTCTTGTGTACTCTGGTTGGTAAACACAACACCGACCATCCCTGCAACAACTTTCTGTTATTACATCTCGGTTACTGTAAGACTACCACTCCTGGAAGAAAGGATGTGGTGGAGACATGGCTTATCCACAGCCTAAGGGATGATTCCAGAATGAAACTTTCACTCTGCAGCGGAGTGTGCGCTGATATGAAACTTCCTGGGGGGGGGGGGGGGTCGAATCCCCCCTCGGGCATGGATATTTGTCCCGTCTTTAGTCTTAGCTAGTTCATAAGTAGTTTGTAAGCTTAGGGACTGATGACCCCGTAGTTAACTCCCATAAGTTGTACAAACATTTGAACATTTGAATTTTGAAACTTCCTGGCAGATTAAAATTATGTGCCGGAACCGGGACTCGAACCTGGGACCTTATCCTTCCTTCCAGGAGTGCTAGTCTTGCATGGTTCGCAGGAAAGCTTCTGTGAAGTTTGGAAAGTAGGAGGCGAGGTACTGGCGGAAGTGGAGTTGTGAGGCGGCATCGTGAGTCGTGTCGGGATAGCACTGTCAGTAGTGCGCTTGCCCGCGAAAGGCAAAGGTCCCATGTTCTAGTCCCGGTTCCGGCACATAATTTTGATCTGCCAGGAAGTTTCATAAATTGTGAATGTTTGGCATATTGCGGATCGCCGCCAACGTGTGTTTTGGAACAGACAGTAAATGAGAAACAGGAAGTGATCGTCTCGTCGCTCAGTGGAATAAGTTCCAAGTCGTGTGGTGGTTACTTTTGAACAGAACCAATCTACTGTCCCGTTGTAGCAGGTGTTTCATTTTTATTCGAGAGCTCCTCATAGAGCAACAATAAAAGTGGCGAGAGAGTGTTGGCTGTTACGTGAACGTCCATGGCGTTGGCTGGTGCACAGGAAGCGCGAGATTGCGGGGAGCCGGATATATGCGCGGCCCGCTGACTGCTCGTAACCGGCTGCGAACCAGCGTCCGGCAGAATGGTCCGCGCTCGCCAGGCGGCCTTGCCGGCGGTCAGATGAGCATCGGCCGCGACAGACGCTCCTAGCGCGCGGTCACGCCAGCGAGCTGCCGCCGTCGCATCCTTGTCCTTCGCGCAGTCTTCATAGCATCGTGCAAACGTGACTCCTGTTTTCTGTTTGGTCACTGTACGTAACGGGATCTAAACACCGAAACCATGTTGTTATAAAATGTTTGTATAGCTTATGGTACTTAACTACAGGGTCATCAGTCCCTGAACTTACAAACTACTTATGAACTAGCTAATCCTAAGGACGGCCCAAATATCCGACGGGAGATTCGAACCCCCGACTGTAGTGGCCGTGCAGACCGTGACTGAAGCGCCTCAGTCCCCTCGGCCACCGCGGCCGCCCGAAACCATGTGTAAGGCTGGTATTTACTGGGCGAACTTTATATCTCCAAGGTATTGGACGTAGTGTGATAGGGCACTGACGTCAAATGCCACATTTCTTTGATCAAATCTAGCTCCTCGCCTTAGATCGTAACAGGAAAAGTTCGACTTCTGATTCCTGCAATGAGAAAAGTACCTGTTTGGAGCGCTACCACCACTGCAGCTGTTTGACGTTCGTAGCAGTAAACATAGCAGTCACGTTTTCTTGGCGTGTTCCAGACGGTAGAGAATTGACAGATAAATATTCCAAGCAGATGAGCAGCTCTATATTTTGCGACGTCCGGAGTAAGATGCTAGAAATGAATCGGGTGTTGAGGGGGAGGTGGGCTATGTTACACTTTTTGCCACAGCCGTCCAATTACCTCTACATATACGTAAATACACTGCAAGTCACAATGAAGTGAATGGCAGAGGGTCATCGAACGCTTCTATGATATTTCTACCCACTTCCGTTTTCTCACGTCTCCCTATGTAGGTGGGTGCTAACAAAATATGTTCGCATTCGCTAGAGAAAGTTGGTGAATTGCGTCTATTATTGACTCAATTTCCTCGTATAAAACTTGGTTAGGTAATTGTCGCCACTGTTCCTCTACTTGGTATTTTTTATTCATTATTATTCTAAGCATTCTTCTGTTTGCCTTCTGTACTTTGTTTGTTGTTGATTTAGCGTTCATCTTAAGCATGGGTTGCTTCAGGTTTAATAACGGACTTGTAGTATCTCAATTGTGCATTTATTGAGAGACATACACTCCTGGCCATTAAAATTGCTACACCACGAAGATGACGTGCTACAGCCGCGAAATTTAACCGACAGGAACAAGATGTTGTGATATGCAAATGATTAGCTTTTCAGAGCATTCACACAAGGTTGGCGCCGGTGGCGACAGCTACAATTTGCTGACATGAGGAAAGTTTCCAACCGATTTCTCATACACAAACAGCAGTTGACCGGCGTTGCCTGGTGAAACGTTGTTGTGATGCCTCGTGTAAGGAGGAAAAATGCGTACCATCACGTTTCCGACTTTGATAAAGGTCGGATTGTAGCCTATCACGATTTAGGTTTATCGTATCGCGTCATTGCTCCTCGCGTTGGTCGCGATCCAATGACTGTTAGCAGAATATGGAATAGGTGGGTTCATTAGGGCAATTTGGAACGCCGTTCTGTATACCAACGGCCTCGTATGACATGCAGTCGAGATGACAGGCATCTTATCAGCATGGATCGTGCAGCCACGTCTCGATCCCTGAGTCAACATATGGGGACGTTGGCAAGACAACAACCATCTGCACGAACAGTTCGACGACGTTTGCAGCAACATGGACTATCAGATTGGAGATCATGGCTGCGGTTACCCTTGACGCTGCATCACAGACAGGAGCTCCTGCGATGGTGTGTACAACGACGAACCTGGGTGCACGAATGAGAAATCGTCATTTTTTCCGATGAATCTAGGTTCTGTTTACAACATCATGATTGCCGCATCCGTGCTTGGCGACATCGTGATGAAAGCACATTGGAAGCGTCTATTCGTCATCGCCATACTGGCGCATCACCCGGCGTGAAGCTGTGGGGTGACATTGGCTACACGTCTCGGTCATCGCTTGTTCGCATCGACGGCACTTTGAACAGTGGCCGTTACATTTCAGATGTGTTACGACCCGTGGCTCTACCTTGCGAAACTCTACCTTGCGAAACCCTACATTTCAGCAGGATGCTGCACGACCGCAAGTTGCAGGTCCTGTACGGGCCTTTCTGGATACGGAAAATGTTAGACTGCTGCCCTGGCCAGCACATTCTCCAGATTTCTCACCAACTGAAAACGTTTGGACAATGGTGGCTGAGTAACTGGATCGTACACTATGCCAGTCACTACTTTTGATGAACTGTGGTATAGTGTTGAAGCTGCATGGGCATCTGAACCTGTAGCTCTGTTTGACTGAATGCCCAGGCGTATCATGGCCATTATTACGGCCAGAAGTGGTTGGTTGTTCTGGGTACTGATTTCACAGGATCTATGCACCCAAATTGCGTGAAAATATAATCACATGTCAGTTCTAGTATAATATATTTGTCCAATGAATACCCGTTTATCATCTGCATTTCTTCTTGGTGTAGCAATTTTAATGGCCAGTAGTGTATAATCATGTCTCCCTATGTACGTGGGTGCTAACAAAATGTTTTCTTGGTGTGTCTCATGCGCTATAGAATTGACAAGTAAGTATTCGTAGCAGATGAGCAGCTCTATATTTTGACTTCCAGAGTACCATGAAAGATGTGAATCGGGCTTTGACGGATAGCTGTGATATGTTGCACGTCTCGCCATGGCCGTCGATCTATATCTACATAAATACTCTGCAAGTCACACTGAAGTGAAGGCAGAGGGTTCATCCAATCGCGTCTATAATATTTCTCTACAGTTCAATTCTCTAATAGCAAACAGGAAAAAGGAAAACATAAATCTTTCCGTTTTCGATTTCTGAGAACGATAGGTTGCTTACTCACCACAGAGACGTCCGATGAGCCGCAGATAGGTACAAATAACAGACAACAACATTAAAGCTTTCGGCCTTTTAGGCCTTCGTCAGTTAGAGACACAAACATACACACCCACATACAGACATGATCGCCGTCTCCGGCTGCTGTGGCGTATTGTACGAGCCTGTTGCTCGGCCACCATTGACCAGACATTTTCAATTGATGAGAGATCTGGAGAATGTGCTGGGCAGGGGAGCAGTCAAACATTTTCCGTATCCAGAAAGGCCCGCACAGGACCTGCAACTTGCGGTCGTGCAGCATCCTGCTGAAATGTAGGGTTTCGCAGGGTAGAGCCACGGGTCGTAACACATCTGAAATGTAACGGCCACTGTTCAAAGTGCCGTCGATGCGAACAAGACGTGACCGAGACGTGTAACCAGTGGCATCCTATGCCTTCACGCCGGGTGATACGCCAGTATGGCGATGACGAATACACGATTCCAATGTGCGTTCACCGCGATGCCGCCAAACACGGATGCGGCCATCATTTTGCTGTAAACAGAACCTGGATTAATTCGAAAAAATGACATTTTGCCATTCGTGCACCCAGGTTCGTCGTTGCGTACACCATCGCAGGCGCTCCTGTCAAGGGTAACCACAGGCATGGTCTCCATGGTGCTGCAAACGTCGTCGAACTGTTCGTGCAGATGGTTGTTGTCTTGCAAACGTCCCCATCCGTTGACTCAGGGATCGAGACGTGGCTACACGATCCGTTACAGCCGTAAAAATTAGATGCCTGTCTTCTCGACTGCTAGTGATACGAGGCCGTTGTGATGCAGCACGGCGTTCCGTATTGCCCTGTGGAACCCACCGATTCTCATGTCAGCACGTTGTAGGTAACGCCACCGTCGCCAACAGAGCGACATGTCCGGACTGTACCCCCACTTGTACTTGGCCAGTACTTTGTGTGGACGCGCTTTTTCCTGGAGCAGAATCACTAGTCAGTGCTTTACCGTATTATTTCTAAAGAAGTAAAGTTGAGGAAACTGTGCTCTTATTGGATCCCTAAAGTCCTAAAGTAGGATCAGAAAACAATTTCGATGGCATTTTCGACTCGTTGTGTCGAAGAAGGTGACGACATGTTAAGTAGGATCGTAAACGGGAGACGAAACGTGGGTTTCGCATATCACGCGAGAATCGAAGCTACAAAATATAGAATGGTGACACACAGATTCGCCTGTAAAGGTGAATGCGAAATGCCTCTGTCTCGGCGTAAGTTCATGGCGTCCCTGTTTTGGGAAAGGTACGATGTTTCATTGGTCGACTTCATGTCACGAGGATGTCATTGCGGAAGCCTACTGCCAAACCTTGAGAAAGCTACGCAGAGCGATGCAAAATAAAAGACGCGGCACGCTGACAAAGGGAATTGTCCTTCTGTACTACAATGCAAGGCCTCGCTGCAGTTCAGAGCTGAGGTTCATTGAACACTTTTGACTGGGAACTCTTAGATCACCCACCGTACAGCCCTGACCTTGCGCCGAGCGGTTACCAACTGTTCCGCCAAATCGAACATCGCCTCAGCGACAACCAATTCAATGACGACGACGAAGTAAAAACGGCCTTGAATTCTAGGTCATCGGAGCAAGCGGCAAGTTTCTATGAAGAGGGTACTCAAAACATAGGTTTGCAGTACGATAACTGTTTAAACGCACTTGGCGAATATGTTGAAATATGAAATATGTAGAATCTCCAAATAAACAATCGTCTTTCGTTGTTTTTTCTCTACTGGGCCCACAGCATGCACAAGGTCAACTTTGACTATCGTAATAGAGAAATCCAAGTTTGCTGCTATAACATTTCTTCAATTTCTGATGGTTGATTCCACTAAAAGCTTTTATTTAGATTATACATTACAGATGTGTCAGAACCCGTGACAGTTAATTTCAATATGATTTAATAAAACTGCACCACTCACTTTTTCTTGATATGATGTTTATTCCATGAACCGGTTTTCAAACATTTCCAGGTTCATCTTAGGATGTTACATTATCATTTTAAGCTTCAAGTTGGATGCTGGCTCTGTGGTGGGAAGACGGAAATATATTTTAATAACTCGAATTGCACGTTGTTTAGGTCGTGTTTTGTATTTGTAAGATTACGTGAAATTTGTTGATTTACTTACTACGACTGTATGGTCGGATTTTCGTGGTTAATTTCCATTTCTTCCGTCTCCTTTTGTTTATGTCACAATAACACGTCACCTTTTTCTATTGGGTTCTGCCCTGCCCTATAAAGAACACCTTATCAGCGTCCAAAATGTGCTTTTACAGCTGCTGTTATTTATAAACGTCTTAATTCGAAGATATAATACTCTTTGCGCAGGTAAGTTTGTTTTGAGTGTGATCATTTAGCAAATAATTTTGTCAATATTAAACTGCAAAAGTTAATAATAACTACTGTCTGCATTGTTTGCATAGTTTTTTTACTTAATATGTATGTATAGAATCAGTTAAAAGTACAAGAATAAAATTCGTATTATCGCTATATTTATTCATAGACTGGTGGTGTTGTAGAATATTAATATAGACTAGGTTCTTTTTATTGTATTTAAAGACAGTACGAATCTGGTTGCTATATTATTGTAGAATGGAAGGGGTAGGTATTTAGATGTGAGTAAAGCATTTATGTATTTGTTCTTTATTAGTGTTTTTACCTTATCAGAAGCATATGAAAGAGTTGTCATCAGTGGTGGGGGTGTGTGGAGGATGGTGTTGAGGGGGAGGGGAAAGGGGGGGAAGGGAGAGGCTTTTTGTGAATTAGTTTCTTTACATTAGCAAGTTCTCAAAATTTTGCTTTTTAGTTCAGTCTGATCATTAAGCAGGTTGTCGGATGCTGCATTTGTATTGATGAGGATTTCAATTTCTTCAAGGAGGTCAAGTTTCATACCCTTATTGGCAAAATGGAGTATTTGGAGGATCTTTTAAATGTTATCAGCTGAATGACCTTACTGGGCAAGGTGTGCAGGTGTGTATTTGTTTAGGTTATTAGAGCGGAGTGCGTCCGTGTGTTCTATAAATCTTGTTTTGAAGCTTCTTCCAGTTTGAGCAATATAGAAGCTTGGGCATGAGTTGCAAGTTAGATTATAGACACCTGATTTTTGAAATTTATCTATGTTGGTATTTGTGTTGTGGACGATTTTATTTTGTATTTTGTTGCTTGTTGAAATACTAATTTTTATCTCATGTTTCTTGAAGAGGATTGTCATTTCGTATGAAACCTTTCCTAGGAAAGGTTCGCTTATAAAGGTGTTTCATTATTTTTTTTTATCTTTTTATTTTGGTTGTGTGTGTTTGTTCAGGAATCTGTTGTTTTGTTTTTGTCGACTGAATTATTTTATCAATGACAGAAGGTCTGTACCCATTGCTGATGGCAACTGATTTTATGATGTTTGTTTCCTTTTGTCTTTCATCTGTGTCCATTGGAATTTTGTGCATGCGGTTTGTCACTGATCTGAAAAATGCTTTTTAGTGCACTGATCTGGAAAATGCTTTTTTGTGTTGGTCTAGATGACAAGAAGCATAATGAATGGAGACATTTGTTGCTGTTGGTTTCCTGAAAATTTGGAAATTGTATTTCTGGTTTTTGTTAGAGATTTTTAGATCAAGATAGCTATTGATTTCATCTGGTATTTCATGTTCAACTGTGAACTGTATTTTGGGGTGCAATTTATTAAGTTCAGCAGCTAGGTTGTCTATTTCTGTTGTTGTGCCATTGAACAGGATGAGAGAGTCATCAACATAGCGCTTATAATAGAGCAGCTTATTTTTCAGATGAGACTGGGATTTAAAAAACTTGTTTTCAAGGTTGTTGATATATATATAACTTCTAGTTGACCGGAAATGCATAAAGCATTTTAGTGTCTTTTTATGACAAAATTTGGAAGTCACATTTTGTTATTATATTTATTTGATATATAATAGACACTGTTTACTCTTTTCAACGCATGAAATATTTAAGAAAATAAAAATAAAACTAGCATTTCTCACAAAGGTCAAAATTAAAATAAGGAAAGACGAAAACCGACAGTTTTTCCTAGCCTGGCGTTTACAAAATTTCATGTAATAACTGCACTTTTAATCGGGCAAACAGGAAAAACTTTAAATATCGATTTAAAGAACATACAAGACATTATGAAAGTAACCAGTCGATCTTTACTTACACCTAAAGAAGCAAACTCACACAGCTGAACTCAACAAAAATGTTTTAAAAATTGTACACACACTTCGTAAAGGCCATGGAAACAACTAGAAATTTACACACACTCAAAAAAATACCAATATGATATTCTCAATGAACAAACAGATTTGAAAGAAAAATTATTTAGAGCACTTTATTAAAATTTTGGAAAGGGAAAACGAATAAAAGTCTAAAAAAAAAGAAAAAAAAACACGCAATTGTTACTGCAATTCTATTATCTATGGCACACAACCACACCATCTGACCGACAAAGATATATTTAATGTAACCATAAGGTATCAAAAGAATGAAATAAATATAATAATGAGATAAAATATGACTTCCAGATCTTGTCATACGCGAAGAAAAAACACTGACTCTAAAATGCTTTATGCACGTCAGGCCAACTAGACGCAAGTATCTCTATGACGATATTTTTTTATGAAATTGTAATTCGTAGACGTAGGTAATTATTTTATTAACAGCACCAGGTCCACCTGATAATGGCAAAAGCTGAAACAAGATTGTAGTGGAATCAACCAGCACAAGCTGAATAAATATTACAGGAGCAAACTTGGCTTTCTCTATTACGATAATCTCATGGTCTTACGTTATTTTCCAACGGCCTATACTTAAAAAAAAACCTCTTCATAGATCACAGCGGAGCCACCTACCTTTATTCTTGTCCCCTTCCTCTCCGTTTGCACAGGTATAGACTAAGTAACCTCATCTTCTTTCGTTGCGGAGTCATACACCTGCCACCATCTCCTGATAGCACTTAATGCAAACCATATATTGAAAATAATAAAATATAATAAAACTGTAAAGCTTGCTCCGGCTAAAAAGGTCCTTGCACTATAATAGCCCGCCCATCCCCCTCATGGATGGGAATGAAAAGTACTAAAAAATAAATAAAAAATAAAGAAATAAAATAAATAAATAAAATTAAAAAAAAATGTTACTGTTACCAAACACCTCACTCACAACATACTTCCTCATCCTCTCCCTTTTATTCCTGTTGTCTCATCGCTTCTTGGATACCTCTCACATCTCAATGTACATCCACACTCCGCAAAACACGGAGTGTGGCGGAGGGTTCTTTGCGTACCATTGTCCCTTCCTCCTATTCCAGTCACGTATGGTTCGCGGCTCTTAATGAAAATAAATCGAAATATGTATTTGTAACTGCATAGAAATCAATAGTAGGCGATCAAAGACAATGCAATTATTGTTATACATTGCTCTCTATACTAGCTGGATGTTGAACTTCAGCTATCTGATGCCAGCCATATATGTTCATATTTAGTTTCTTGCCAAATTCAAATATGGCTATTACGAAGTATTGATTGATTGATTTTTCCAGGGAAGCCAAAACAGTCTTGGTCCAACCCGCCACTGCCCGCACCGAAACTAAGTTTATTGTGCGGTATCGCTCCCTGTATATCTAGTAAAGCCAACCAATGCCCTTGAACAGTGCAAGGAGCCCCTTTACCAGTTCTTTATTAGACACAATTTCTTCGGGTCGGGTTCTTCCAAATATTCTGTGCCTTTTATTCTCCAATGCAATGCATTCGAAGATTAGATGTGATGCAGTTTCATCACCGTCATCACAGATCCTACATTTAGGGACCTCTTCTGTTATTCCCATTGTACGTAGGTGTTTTTTGAAATTCCCATGGCCTGTCAGTAATCCAACCATGAGTCTAATCTCTCTCCTGTTCAGACCCAGGATTGCAGAGCTTCTTTTAAAACATGGCTTTGGCATCATTACCTTGCCATGTTTTTGTTGATGGACTTTGGTCCAATATTCTACGTGCTGTCTTCTGAGCCAGTTACGTAGCTCCAATTTGATCATTGCCTTGGTGATTGTCAGGACAGGTTCCGGTCCAATAAATGGAGTCTCTGCCCCCATCCTGTCTAATCTGTCGGCATGTTCGTTGCCACTGATCCCCGAGTGGCCAGGGACCCACAATAGGTTTACTCTATTGCTTTCCCCTAGCTCCACCAGAACCCTGGGACATTCTGCAACAATTTTAGACCTTGTTGCAGGGGTTGCCAGTGATCTCAGTGCTGCCTGGCTGTCTGAATAGATATAGATGCTACGATCTTTGTAGCATCTACGCAAATTCTCCTCCACACACGCCATGATGGCAGTGATTTCGGCCTGGAATACTGAGACCAGTTTTACTAACGCAAGAAATGAAAATACTTTTCGATTGTACTGCAGTAGCAGCCTATTGAGTCGTAAAGCTCTAAACAAGACTTGAGCGAGCAACTCTTGTCTCGTACAGATTGGTGGAAATTCATTTTTCAAAATTAAGATTTGGTGGACTATGCAAAATCATGAGTAAAACATGTTAATGTGCAGGCACACATCAGTTCTATGCTCAGAGACCGGAGTTACATAAGTGTTTGAAATTCCCGATTCCCGCTCAGTTTTTCTACTACTTATGTGCGGATTAGTCTCGACTACAGCTAGCACACTTACATGGGCATCTTCATTTCTTACTGTTCTTGGTTGCTATTTCTTTCTTGGCTGAAGACTTCCGGTGTCTTTAAATAAACTCACTATCAGAAGAAAGGTCCGGACACTTGGAAGATTTTTTTTTTCTGGGCAAGATCAACATAGTTAGCACAAGCTTGTTGGGCATTTTGATCACAATAGCCATAAACGAAAAACATATCTACTTTTTCTGCGGTTGTTGAACGTTCTATTTCAACAAGATTATTTTTTCCGCATAATTATGACTGGACGTGGTTATTATTATAACTAACTGAAATAAGGATTGGGACATACTACTATTGGTTGTTTTTCTACTTTTGTTCAAATTCAGATGTTTGTAAAACTATGGGACTTGTTTGTTCGTCAGTCCCTAGGCTTACAAACTACTTAAACTAAGGACAAAACACACACACACACACACACACACACACACACACACCACACACACACACACACACACACACACACACACATATATATATATATATATATATATATATATATATATATATATATATATATATGCTGCCGTGGCGGAGTGCATTGAGGCGCTACTACAATCGGATGCGCGAGGCGGTTCCCCATCGGGGATTCGAATCCCCCCTCGTACATGAATGTTTGTGCTGTCTTTAGTGTAAGTTAGTTTAGAAGTAGTTTGTAAGTTTAGAGACTGATGACCCCGCAGTTAGGTCCCTTATGTTTAACAAATATTTGAATATTTGAACACCCATGCCTGAGGGAGAACTTGAACCTCTGACCGCGAGCAACCACGCGCTCCGTAGCAAGGCGCCTTAGAGCAATCGGCCACTCCACTGCGGCTCTACATTTGTGAGAATGTTACAGTGTCATTTATCAGAAAGCTAAAATACTGTTGCAAATAAAACTTTCATTTTATTTTCGTACTCTACGAATATGTTATATAAATGGGACAACACGAATGTGTTATATAAATGGGACAACACACACACACACACACACATACACACACACACACACACACACACACACACATGCCACCGTGGCGAAGTGGCCGAGCGCATTGAGGCGCTATAATCGGATGCGCGAGGCCGTTCCCCATCGGGGGTTCGAATCCCCCCCCCCCTCGTACATGGATGTTTGTGCTGTCTTTAGTATATGTTAGTTTAGAAGTAGTTGGTAAGTTTAGGGACTGATGACCCTGCTGTTAAGTCCCTTAAGTTTAACAAATATTTGAACATTTGAAAACTCATGCCTGAGGGAGGACATGAACCTCCGACTCCACTGCGGCTCTACATTTTTGAGAATGTTACAGTGTCATTTATCAGAAAGCTAAAAAACTGTTGCAAATAAAACCTTCATTTTATTCACGTACTCTACGAATATGTTATAAAAATGGGGGCACCTATTTAAAAAAATTCATTGTTATCATATTGACCTATGGCAGCGCTATCTAGTGCACCAACCATAGCGCCACCTGATTTTGTCCTTCAAGCTCGAAAAGTTATAATTATTATTTTGATTGGTGCTATTTTTTTGAAATATTTGGCCCGGTCACTATCAATGGACCACCCTGTTTATGAATAAAATGTATACACAAGCGATTTTTTTTCTTTTTTTTTTTCCTATGATAAGTTGAAAATTTGTCCCCAGCCGGGATTAGATGTGACCGCTGTTGTGTTTACAACGGAGTGTTATTGTAAGCATGGTTCCGCGCGTTCGAGGCCGGCGGTGCGCTTTGTGAGGTGTTTAGCTCATCGCGTGCCACCGGGCTTATCGCCGTGGTGGGCCTTTCCTGTGTGTAGAGAGGCCGCCGCCAGCCGTAAAAGAGCGTTCCGGGCAAGAAGACGCCGTGACTTACTGTTGGCACTAAGCCCGACTCCGACGGAACAGTGCCCTTTTGCAAGCCGAAACTGACTCTGATGTCAGCACCGTCAACAGCTTTACAACAGCGTTAAGGGGAAAGTGTGTGTGTGTGTGTGTGCACTTGGTCTTTCCAAAAACTGTGGTCATGAGGCGAGTTCATTCGGTGGAAGGCTCTCATTGAGACAGGAGACTTGCAATCGGTCTTCCGTCTTAGTGCCTGAGAACGTAGTTTGTGAGAGCAGGTTGAAATTAGCTGTACCGACAGCTAAGTATTCAACCATATCCTTCTGCCGAACTCGTGAAGGTACAAGGACACACTTCGCTTGCGGCAGTCAGCCAACATTCTGATATTTGCATTCCTCGTCCTAAACGGACGAGACGTGCGAATTGAATTACCAGGCAAGACGGCAGAAAGGTCCACTGGTTAGGCAACAACCTACCGAGGTCGTTGTAAGCTCTCGATTCAGGTAATTTCAGCTGTCATGCGCATATCGTCACGTCGCCGACGTAGCTCCCCTTCGGCAGCCTTTTGGTTGTTAAAGTATTTGTAGTCTATCATTAATCTGTGCCTACGATCACGGCTTAGGTTTCCCATCTTCTAGTGCATTGATTTAGAGAATCCTGCACAATTTATACAGTACTGGTCCAGCGGTTTATATTTTTTAAGGTTGGGAAATAGTTCAAAAGTTGCCCCCCACTCACCCCATCTAATTCCCAATCCTCCCCCCTCCTGCTGGCAGTAGTATCTATACATTAAAATGTTCTGTTGATTTGTGTATACCCGTTAATCTCCGTAAGTTCTTGGCCGACTGCTTTGAAATTTTGGCACGACATTGTATTGTAATACAGGAAGGTTTCTTGGTACGTATTTCTTGAATATATTGTGTAAAGGCTGTTGATATATTACTTTTGCGATTTTTCGTTTCAATGTTTGCCCATTTCAAAATTTTATATATTCGCATATGACACACACTGTAAAATTATGTAGTCTGTATGAAACAGGCGCATATTCCAGTAGAACTTTTTCTTAAAATTTCAACTTTCGGTCATAACACATAACACTAAACATAGAGAGGGGGAAGGGGACGAACAAGTAGAGAGTGTTACTCCTTAAACGAGAAAGGTTTATTGCGACAACAGTTTCAAAAACTTTTCTGTACTTTTAGTTCTATTTCACTTGCTGTAATGTATGGTCGAAAACGCATCGAACAGAAAGCTACCCGCTATCGAACTTTTTGAATTAACTACGTACACATACTTGACAATGAGTGTCATGTTAAAACGACTGTTACGATTTAAGAAAAGGTTTATGTTTCATTAGAAAGCTAAGATGCTATACTATCTCGTGTCAAAAAAATCAGATCTATAAATCGTATGCTTTCTTCAAAATAGTTTGAAGCGTTATGAAAAAACTCACGCAGAATGAAAATTAGACATTTTCGATTTTCGTAAGCAATGGAAAACATGTAAAAATTTTTTTTGATAAAACAATGTGGGCTGGTCAACAGTTTCTGCAGCCCGGCCCGATGGAGAGAGGCCATCCCCGCGCGGCTCAATGTAAATGACTGTTCCTTCAAATCGAAAATGGATATTTTACCCACTCTCAATTTTTTCAGTAGGTACAGCTGTTGGTACAGCTATTGCAGTGCCGGCCGCGGTGCCCAAGCGGTCTGCGGCGCGTGTGTCACCGTCTGCACGGCCACTACGCTCAAGGGTTCGAATCCCCCCCCCCCCCTCGGGCATGGATATTTGTGCCGTCCTTAGTAATAGCTAGTTCATAAGTAGTTTCTAATAACTGATAACCCCGTAGTTAAGTCCCATAAGATCTACAAACATTTGAACATTTGAATTGCTATCGCAGTACCCACTTCAACCGCCAGGCCTGTATGTGCCTACGATCACGACTTAGGTTTCCTGTGTTCTACTGCATGAAAAATCTTGCTTGTGAGAATCCTGCGCAATTCAGCTGCAATGGTTCATGTGTCCACTGAGAGTTGTGCTTTGCACCCCTTACCTCCCCAACTTTGTAGACATGAAAAATAATAATTTCATGTGTCATTTGTTTGTTGAACTACGTGCCTTAATTGAAAATAAACTAGTCAGTCATTCTATCATTTATCATCAACCCGCCACCCTATCAGCTAGAAATTCCATTACAGCAGCAGATTGAGATAAGGAGCCATCTTATAAAATATTAGCATTAAGTTCAGTTATTAGAACGTACAGTCTTTCAACCTTTCAAAGCTTACTTTATGTAATTGAGGGCGCAAGTAATGACGCAACAATGAAAAGAAGCAAATTACATTGTTGCAGCAGGTCAGGCCAGGGTTGCCAGGTGTGGCGATTTTTCGCATTCTTGGCTATCTTTTTCTTATAATAGTAGCCATTCTAGCTGTCTGGCGACTGGCGATTAAATTTGGCTATTAAAGGAATTGGTTGGCGACTTAATGGCTATTTTATTTTACTTCAAATACAACGAATGTAAAGCAATCACTCTTTAGACATTGCGTGAATGATACCGGCTAAACTCGGTAGAATGCTGGGGAAAAGTAATCAACCTACACAAGTTGGCACAAATGTTTTCAAGTATCATGGATGTGTGGGGGAGTGTCCCAGAGATGTAAACAAACTCAGCTTACAGAGTCTTGAAGATAGACGTAAACTGCCTCATGTACCCTACTTACGATGGTTCGAGAACAGGCTTTAAACGATATCTCGAAGTATACTACAACACCGTTTGTATGTCCCCCACTTAGAACATGAGGATGTTGTTGTTGTTATGGTCTTCAGTCCGGAGACTGGTTTGATGCAGCTCTCCACCCTACTCTATCCTGAGCAAGCCTTTTCATCTCCTCATAAGAACGGCAACCCACATCCACTTGAATCTGCTTACTATACGCGTCTCTTGGTCTCCCTCTGCGATTTTTACCCCACACACTTCCCTCCAATGCTAAATTTACGATTCCCCGATGTCTAAGAATGTGCCCTACCAAGCGATCCCTTCTTTTAGTCAGGGTATGCCAAAAATTCCTTTTCTCTCCAATTCTGTTCAGTACCTCTTCGTTAGTTATGCAATCTACCCACCTAATCTTCAGCATTCTTCTGTAGCACCACATTTCAAAAGCCTCTATTCTCTTCCTGTCCGCACTGCTTATCGTCCATGTTTCACTTCCGTACAAGGCAACACTCCACACAAATGCCTTCAGGAAAGACGTCTTTACCCTTAAATTAATATTCGATGTTAGCAAATTTCTCTTTTTCAAAAATGCTTTTCTTCCCATTGCCATTCTGCATTTTATATCCGTTGTACTGCGACCATCGCATGTTATTTTACTACCCAAGTAACAAAACTCATCTACCACCTTCATTAACATGAGGATAAGATTATATAAATTACAGAATGCAAGGAGACATTCAAACAGTAATTTTTTCCCGCGTTCCATAAGTCAACACAACAGAAATTGGTAACAACTGCTACTGTGAAGCGAGCCCTTTGCTACGCAATTCACGGTGGTTAACAATGGTTTGTAGAGCGTAATTGTCGATGGAGAACACGTTGTGATTTCCCAGTCGTTCTCATGGCTGAGTTTTGAGTGTATCATGACGCATTATTACGAATTAAAGTCCATCTCACCTCAAAGTATGGATTGCTTAGTGCATTGTTATACATTACCTCACCTCAAAATGTTGTAATGATTTTCTGTGTATTAAAGAAATGTTTGATAGATTCAATAACTCTATTTAACATTTGTAAATATTTGTTTTTAAGAAGAAGAAAGTGATTGGTAATCGAAACTATGCATGAGAACATCCCCTGTGTAAGTTTGATAGAATGATTCTTGAACAGTTTTGTGTTGTAATTTTTATAAGTTATGAAATTAATAAATGTGATAGTTAAATGTAACTGAATTTCCAGAGTCTCTCTATTATATTTACAATGTGACAATATTTTAACTGGCCTCATTGTCAGTTGGTGGTGTGTCTGTGTTCACTTCTTGGATGGACACAGATAAGTGTTTCTGTGAAGTATGAGTTTCCTTGGAAAGTTCAGTCTGATGTCTGTGAATGTGAGAGTGCCACAGTTTGTGTTACTTTTTACTCAGTAACCAGCTTACTCCCTGACTTTCAGGATTATTATTGTCGAGTAACATACCATAATTACCACAGCATAATAATGATAACAGATTAAAGGTTGCCATACTTGGCTATTTTTACTGATGAAAAGATGGTTATATTTTGGCATTTTATTAATGAAAAGAGGGCGATATTTTGGCTACTTTTTGTTTAAAATTTGGCGACAGAGCAATGGAAAAACCTGGCAACTCCGGGTCAGGCTATTTCAGTTCAAGATGTGAACGGTGCAGAGGAAACTTCATTGCCTTCTGCGGCTTGCTAAACGTGAATTCGTGACATGAGTTCAGCGTTAATATAGTCGTGAGTACAGTGACGTACCGCCTCTTAGAAATAGCATTAGACTGTTGCATCATCGGCTGAAGGAAGCTGACAATTTGTTGGAGCAAAAACCTTTCTGGTAGAAGCTATACAGGACACCTATTTAAGAAACCCCAAGAAATCGATTCGTACATGCACACCAGAAATACATTTAAAGAAGACTACAGTCCATAAATCCAAGACCTTAAAAAAAGTGGTGTCAGTCGCATCTCTGATAACCACAAATGAGTTGAACTACTTCACAGATGCTCGATGATATTAGCAATGAAGAAAAATTCGTAAAGAGGATAGTGTTTTGTGATAAGGTCATATTCCAAGCTTTTTTCTTTATCTTTTTCCATTTTAAGAGACCAAACTGCTAAGGTCATCGGTCCTTGAACTTACGTACTACTTAAACTAACTTAAGGACAAAATGCACACACAAGACGAAGGAAGGACTCGAACATCCGGCGGTAGCGGCAGTGCTATCCGTGAGATGATTCCTCAGACTAGGCGACCATCCCAGAGAGGCACATTCCATGTGTCCCACATCTGGGATGGGACCTCACGTTCATCGCTATGTCAAAATAGTGGATGTTGAAAATCAAGGATACGATGAAATTGCACGCAGTGCCACAACATCAAGAGGAAGGAGGAGGTGTCATCTTCCAACAAGACGGTTCTTTTCCACACTACGCCTGAAATATTAGCGACTTTCTGGACGCAGCATTTCTCCAGAGATGGGTGGGACGGGGAAGAAGCCATGGCCGCATCTGAGTTGAAAACAAACAATTAGCCAGGTCCAGATAGGGTACTAATTCGGTTTGGCCCCTTACTTAGATTGCATTTATCACGAATCTTTGATCCAGCGCAAAGCTCCAATCGACTTGCAAAAGGCGCAGGCAACTCTGGTATATAAGAAAGGCAACGAACGGATCCACACAGTTGTCGACCTATATCATTAACATCAATTTGCTGTAGAATTCTTGGACACATTCCTAGTTCTAATATAGTAAATTTCCTTGAGAGGAAAAGCTTCTATGCATCAGCACGGCTTTAGGAAGCATCGATCGTGCGGAACAAAGCTTGGCCTTTTCTCTCTTGACATCTCGCGAGCTGTGGATGAACGGCAGCAGGCAGACTGCATATTTATCGATTTTCGAAAGACGTTTGATACGGTACGGCACTGCTAACGAAGATACGAGAATGTAAATTAAGTACCATACGTGAGTGCTTCGAACATTACTTAAATAATGAACCCAGTACGTTGTCCTCGATGGTGAGTGTTCATGAGAGACTAGGGTATCGTCAGAAGTGCCCCTGGGAAGTGTGATTGGACCGCTATTATTTTCTATCTATATACATCTGACGGACAGAGTAGATTGCAATCTGCGGCTGTTTGCTGATGATGCTGTGGAGTACATGAAGGTATCGTCATTAAATGACTGTAGAAGGATGCAGGATGACTTGGACCAAATTTATAGTTGGTATGAGGAATGGCAGCTAGCTCTAAATGTAGAAAAATGTTATGTGATGTAGGATGAGTAGGAGAAACAATCCCATAATGTTCGAATACAGCATTAGTAGTGTGATGCTTGATGGAGTCGCGTCAATTAAATATCTAGGCCTAACGCTGCACAGCGAAATGGAAGGATCATAAGTACTGCTCAAGTGTTTGGCATAGCCACTAGATCGATTTAAAGGTAGACATAGAAGCCGTTCAGAGGCGGGCTGATAAGTTTGTTAGTGGTAGGTTCGATCAATACGCGAGTATCACTGAAATGCTTCAGGAATTCAAATGAAAGTCAGTGGAGGGAAGGACACGTGTTTTTCAAGAAATACCGTTGAAGAAATTTAGAGGGCCGGAATTTGACGCGGACTGCAGAACTATTCTACTGCCGCCAACCTACATTTCGCGTAAAGACCACAAAGATAAGGCCAAAGATATTAGGTCTCATACAGATGCATACAAGTATTCGTTTTTCAATGATTCTATATGGGAGTGGAAAATCGAGTAACTAGTAGTGACACTGAGTACCCTGCTACACGCACCTTTGGGTGGATTGCGGAGTATGAATGTAGATGTAGATCTGCGAATATGACGCCCCAAGAGTTTTTTGTTTCGTTATGTGAAGCAACGTATGTACAGTGTCCATATCAGCGACACTGACCATCTAAAGGAGTGACGCTATTCACTCCTCTACACCTAATGTCTTTCATTGTATGTGGAATGAACTAGAATATCGTTCACATGTGTGTAGAGCTACAACCTAAAGCCATATCAAGCGTACTTGGAGAGTTCTTCTTTTGCGTTGTAAAGGTTTTACAGTCTTTTCTTTCATTGCTGATTCGTGACCAGTTAAAATTTCACCTTGGCGTCACAGACACACAACATAACATTTCATTCCTTTCCGGGCGTGCATCCGTGACGTTACGTTCTCTTGCAGTACTTTTGCCTGCGGATCTTACATTACCTTGGCACAAGACGAGACTATGTTCTATCGTTTTTGACCTCCCCCCCCCACCCTGTTTTTTTAAACCCAGATAGCGCGGAATTATTTTTGGTTTAATTTTTTTCTCAGAAGCTATTAATTACCTTCATATGACTGCACAAGTTATTTATAAGTGATTTTATTCACAATCATGCCATTAGTATTTATATACTGCTCTTCTTTATGGAATGTCGTCAAAATTTTTTTTTTATTTTTTTTAGACGTTTAATATGATAAATAGATGTTATTAAAACAACATTTAAGATATATATATATATATATATCTCACAAATTGAAGAATGTTCAAACACAACTACGAGGAAGTCTTCAATATCTTTTGTATGGACCGCAACTTCGCAGCCTTATCCAAGCTCTTTGCAATCGACAATATCAGCTAAAATTGATCTGTAATGGGAGCAGGCTATTCGTAGATGTAAAATATGACGCTGTGCACGACTTCTTACATGTAAGAAGGACGTCAGTGCTATCTGGGTTCAGGTGCCCCGTATTCCTTGTACCTGAAGTTCGAGCATGGAAACCTGTGTCTACTAGCAGCCTTCCATCTGCTGTCTCCCCTCACAAATCATGAACATCGCTAGAACTTTTGTTGACAGGACTCACGGAGTGTCAAATGTTGACAGCCTCCGGGATTATTTACTACATCTACAGATAGTATGCTATAATAATGATTACCCACAAATTCAACGTCGCAGAAAGAAAACTGTAACAAAAAATGGGAAATTATTTTTCAGACCTTGCCAGAATTGAGACGGAACATCAGATGCAAGTGGTTATGCTCGTTACGAAGACAACAGGTGTTATGTTTATTGTGGAAAACGATTTAGGCCTACATTTGTGAAATGGTTTGTGCGTTGTATATTGTTCTAAGAGCTACGTAAGAGAAAGCACATACACTACAGAAGATCGGACACCAAAGGCATCGAAGAAATATGTGGTGAGTGAACGTCATACAGGCCATTGCATTATTCTTTCTACATGCATTCAAGATAGAAGCAGAAATAGGCTTACGTCTGACAGACCCTGGTATCCTGAGACGAAGTTTTTCATGCATTAAATTTCACACACGCACACACACACACACACACACACACATACACATACACACACCGCCGAAGACACATCCGCCTCACAGTTGCAGCAAGCTGCAGTGCTTTTGCTACTTTCTTCTCGCGTAAATTATTTTGACAGAGAAGAGATTCCTAGAAAGTTTGGGCCCACAGGACGCCAACCTGCCAGCGCCTCATACGAGAGATGACATTGGCCCTGGGCCAGCGCGTTGCGATTTTAAAATAGCGGGGAAGTTTGTTGAACATCCTGAGCAGCTGCTCTGGAGCGGCGTTGCCATATTTTATTAGCGCATTTCCGAGTTCCCTTCCGCCGGATATTGCAAATAAAATTATATTCTCCGTAATTAATGGACCAATAGCTTAATGGGGAAACTCGTCTATTGTTCCAGCGGGACTATGGAAGCTGCATAATAAAGCTTAATATTAACTAAGACGAATACTCAGAGTTGACAAGAAGGTATGGAATAGCGATATACATAGAGAGCGGTAGTATCGTCGAGAAAGAGAGGTCCAACCCGATATTAAAGGATATCCCAGAACTATTGTCACTAGATAGTTGATGTGGACATGTTCAAATCAAATCAAATGTTTGTAAATCTATCGGACCAAACTGCGTGGTCATCAGTCCGTAGCTTACAAACTACTTAAACCTAGGTAAACTAACCTAAGCACAACACACACACCCATGCCCCAGGGCGGACTCGAACCTCCACGGCGAGCAACCGCGCGCCCCGCAGCGAGACGCTTTAGACCGCTCGGCTACTCCACCGCGGCATGTGGACATGTCTTTCTGTACGTGGCATCTACTGAAACGACAGTAATACTAAACTACACTGGTCAAAACAATAGAGGATCAGTTGAGATATTTAGGTTCTGAAGTATTGTCATCGGCAAGGAAAGTACTTGGGCTCGAACAAACACATATACACCAAAATCGTATGAGAGATAATGTAAAGATCCCTTATTGCACTAGTGATACTCCCGCATCTGCAAAACTCTGCAGTCGTCCGTTAGAGGCCTCTGCGTGTGTCTTCCCACATTGCACTTTGACCTGTCGGTTGGCCACTATGGTCGGTGCAGTGTGCCTCCGAAGTTGTGTTTCGTGACGTTGTTTGTGTGGTGAAGCGTTAGATGGGGCGTCGATTGGTAATCAATCCTGCTAATGTATAGCGAGTGGTTGAGATGCAGTTACGAAGCACCCTTCTTCGTGAAGATGGTATTAGTGTAGAAGATGAATCATTCGCATGCTTTCTCGTATCTGTTATGGTACTGAAATATGAGCATAAGTTAGATATTAACACATAATGATGATAATAGGGATGATAATGACGAACAACTCATTGCAAGTGGTAGTGCTGCTGGTAAGTGCGGGAAGAGGCGATGTAAGCAGTGGCAGTAAATACCAACAGTCTTCCGAAAAGAAGGTTAAAGTTGCAACTATCATCACGGCATTTGATGACAATACGCTAGAGAACATGTACGATGATTATTATATAAGTTATAGTTAAGATATCTGCATTACGTATGGCGCCTACAGTTACATCTACAGTGTTATCAAGAGCATGATTGCAAAGTTTTGCATAAAAACGATACCCACCAGCACATTGAGGTGTACGTAGAGATCCTGTAAGCAAACGTTATATATATGTTTGTTCGAGCCCATGTACTTTCCTTGTAAGATGGCTCGATGTCATTCTGTCGGTTCTACTAAGTGGTAATAACATAGTGGTAATAACAGAAAGTTGCTGCAGAGAGGGTCGGTTTTGAGTTCTGTTTACTAAACAAATTACACAAGCAGTTGGATTCATATAGTGTAGTGAGCATTAGTGCAATGCAGTAACAACGTGACTTACCCGAAGCTATGGCATGGAGAGCCATAGGAAGGTTGGAAGCGGACAGACGGAGAAGGTGGATGCATCTATTGGAGTGTACCAGAGTGTAATTTCCAGGACCTGGATGTGATTTCAGAGAACAGGAACCGTTAAAATAAGGCTGTTACCCACATGGTAGTTAACCTCATGCGCGAGTTTAAGTCGTTTTTGGAAGTAAGTTACAGTAAATTCCACTTCACTAATTTCCAATTTGGGTAAGACGTTCGTTGTGGCACGTTAACACTCTTTCTTCTCAAGTTACTCGAAGGAGCCGAAGCTGAAACAGATTCTCTTGACTACGCGATAATGGTGTTGACTTCATTCTAAACGTTCCTTCAAAATATACGTCATTAGCAACACAGATATCGTCACTGATGAAGGTCAATTCGAAAAGCAGTTTAGAGCCAGACATCTTACCCCGTGACGATAGCATTCGATCATCATTCAGAGAGGATAGTGCAATGCACTCATTGAAATAGGAAACCAGAAGAAATTTAAACAACGTAGAGAAAAAACACAATGGCTCATTAGTTTCATTATGCAAGTAGAATAAGTGAATGAGCAGAGGAATTGATGGACTGTGGACATTCCGTTGTCGTGTTAGCCTTCAGTGTGAAAAGTGGTTGATGCACCTCCGCACACTAGCCTATGCTGTGAATGCCTTTTTACCTCCGAATAACTGTATTGTGCACGCGAGAAGCAAATATCTGTTAACATCTCCTGGCCGCGGTGGCAGAGGGGACTGAGGCGCTCCAGTCACGGTCTGCCCGGCCACTACGGTCGGGGGTTCGAATCCCCCCTCGGGCATGGATATTTGTGCTGTCCTTAGTCTTAGCTAGTTCATAAGTAGTTTGTAAGCTTAGGGACTGATGACCACGTAGTTGTCCCATAAGTTCTACAAACATTTGAACATTTTTGTTAACATCTGAATGTGCAGTAAGTCGCGGAATGATGTAGGCAGAGAGGTAAAAATAGAGACACATGATTGAAATGATGTAGGATTTTATTGGAACCAGCGACGAGTGCTCACACGGGCCTACAGATGGCGATGGACAGCAGAAAAAGTCAGCGACCCCCACATGAGAACTGTATTTACCCTAATAACGTACCTATTTGTTATAAAAACTTCAAAACCTCACCTTTTTATAAATGTTTACGCTTTTTAAAGTATGCGTTACTTTGGAAATTAATTTTTACTTCTGTCTTGAAAATCTAAGTAGTTATTTTAGACTGGAGTGGATAAAAGATGCAAAAATCTATGCAAACGTTTGTTAAAGACATTTTATATTACTGCTCTACTCAATGGAATAATTATTCATTGCGAATAACTTCATGTAGATTAAATAGTGCAACAACCCCAAAATTGAACTGTAGGGCACATAAGAATGGGTAAAAAAAAAGCTTTTAGCAGAAGCAACTACTTTAGTCGGGATACTGCTTCAAGTACTTGAACAATGTGGCACCCAGAGT
Organism: Locusta migratoria; assembly: GCA_026315105.1. Classification (NCBI taxonomy): domain Eukaryota; kingdom Metazoa; phylum Arthropoda; class Insecta; order Orthoptera; family Acrididae; genus Locusta; species Locusta migratoria. Next base: position 140,389,001 of record CM048749.1, on the reverse strand, counting down.
TAACTCAGAAATTTTGAACCTGAGTTATCTCGGGATAATCAGTTAAGAGGTTACAACGAAATTCAGTGACGGAGGGAATCACATGTGCCAGCACTCGCAGCACTTAGACTCTGTGAGTGAAAATCTGAATGGACAAACTGCTATTCCAGCGTTATAATCCTGTCTCTCTGAGAAGGATATTTGAAACTTTCTGTGAAGAAATTTTTGTAAGAATTTCGAGGCGACGTGTTGCTTAGACGCTCGGTCCTGTAGCTGGTGAACAGGCATAAGCGGTACTGCAGCTAGGACAGTTCAAGAAGAAATTGAGACTTAACGGGCTGATCCCGGAGAGGCAAAATCAGCGCTCGTGAAGTTGCACGACACACGAGTATTCAACGTATCACTGTTTTGAGAGCTACAGTACTATCCATACAAAATCAACCTTTACCACAACTATTAACGACCGATTTTGTATCATTTGTAATTGCTTTTGTATTCGTCGAATTGCAAACTGTTGATCATTTTGTGCACTTGTTTTATCTGCAATAAAACTCTGTCTCATTGCAAATAAGTGGGTCAATTTTTAGTTCTCTACCAACAATATTGCTTGAAGAATTGACTTCTCAAATGTTAACGGACTTTTGGATCTCCCTGTACATATTTTTGAATCAGCTTAACATATTCAATCTCTAGTGTCACTCATTATTCTATTCCCCCCTCCCCACCCCCAACCCCAACACACACACACACACACACACACACACACACACACAAACACACTTGCCTCAAATACCAATCCCCAATTGCTTGGTGTCTCAGATTGTGTCTATCAACTGATCCCTTGTTTTAATCAAGTTGTACCATACATGTCTTTTCTACCCATTTTGATTCACTACCATCTTGTAACTTAATGCCATGTACCCATCTGATCTTCCGCATTATTCAGTGGCACCACGTATTTTCCTCTTCTTGTATGAATTGTTCATCGTTCATGAATTACTTTCGTACAAGACTAAATGCAACTAACTTCATCTAAGTGCTACTAAGAGTTACATTTATACTTGGTGTTAAAGAATGTCTCTTTCTTTTATTAATGTTGCTGTAGACAATTTGCATTTTATATCGTTTCTACGTTGACCATCTTCAGTTATTCAGCTGCTCAAACATAATCGACTACTGTTAGTGTAGCATTTCCTAATCTCAATCCCTCAACATGGACTAATTTAATTATATTACATTTCGTTACCCTTGTTTAAGTTTTGTGATATTAATCTCATAACGAATACACTATCCACCCTGTTTAACTACTCGCTCATGTCCTTTGATGTCTTTAATAGGAATACCGTGTCATCTATAAAGGTCATACTTTTTTTTTTCTCGGCAAATTTTCTTTCGTCTCCTTTACTGCTTCCTCTAAGTACAGATTGAATAACACTGGGAATAGAAAACAGCTCTGTTTCATCCTCCTTCTTAACTACTGATTCTTTTCATTTCTTCAAACTCCCGATACAGCAAACTTCTTTCCGTATAAGCTGTATATAAACTTCCACTCCCTGCATTTTAATCCTGCTCTATTAAAATTTAAAATAATGCATTCAGCATATTCAAAAGTTTTCTGTAAGTGAAGAAACGGTATACATGTGTGTTTGTCTTTTAAACTCTACCTTCTGAGATAAGGCTCAGGGTCACTATTGCCTCACGTGTTCGTATTTACGTTTTATGATAGCTGAAACAGGTATTCGTCGAGGTTGGCTTCTACCTGTTTTTTTCCATTCACGTCATTAATTTGAAATGATAACTTTTTATACTTTCAGAGCGCCGTCGCCGGTGGAGCGGTCCAGGGTTGGACTGTCAAACCCTGGATCCAGGTTTGAACCTCCAACATGTCAAGTATTTCGATGTATTTGATAATACTCTCATACTTGCCTTACTCTGAAGTACAGCATCGGGAAGTGTGATTAATATTCAATTAAGTGTAGCATATGTGTATAGCTCTTTTGTGATACTCATTGCAAAACAATAAAAATAAGAAAAAATTAAATAAAACAACTTTTGAAGTATATTATTATGTAATAACAATTACTGGGCGTCTATTCGTCAGCGTTCTCTCAACCAGTCGGGTGAAACGCATAATAAAAACAACCAAAACACAAACATTTCTCACACCATGCACAAGACACGAACGACATATTGCCACGTTCTCATGTTGTCTCAGACGTCATTCGTGGTAAACGTACCTGATTTATTTTGCTGAAGAGAGGCATATCATATATCAATTTCGATGCATACCGTGAGTATAAAAGAATATTTTAAAAGACAGGCCCAGACAACTGATTATTGACCAAGGCATGAATTCTATCATCAATTTCTCTCTTCTCGTGTAACGTGGCATGATTTTTAAGTCTTGCGATAAAATTATTGACCTGTCGAAACAAGTAACGCCATAAGGTTGACACAGAAAGATGCATTTCGGTGATAGCACTTTAACAGTGCAAGTTGGTTGAGAATCATCATCGACAAAATTCCTGTCCTAGGGCGTCATGTTGGTTTCGCCACCGCATGAATCCAGTACGAAGCAAAATTTATTTTTCTGCACATAGGGCGTAAGAAATTTTTGTGTTTTGGTTGTTTTGATATTTCACTCTACTGTCTGTGAGGACGCTGACAAACAGACGGACAATAATTGGAATTACGTAATAATATACTTTACAAGTGTGTGATACAGTACTATATTTTGCTGTCTCAACAATTTACTTGGGGTTTACATGGCGTCTATTTAGAGCGAGGCACCATAACAGTGAAAATGTCATTCTCGTTGCCCTCTAGTATGGTATGTGATCACATCGGCCAGTAAAGTAGCATACCTGCGTGGCATAGACAGTATGATGCTGTCAAGAAGCTCTTGAGGGATATTGACCATTCTTCCATGAGTGCAATTCCAGCTCTGCAACCGTTGTGGGAGGTGATGATCTGGCTATAGTGCATCTGCCAAGTGCATCCCAGACATGCTCAGTCTGTAATAAGTCCTGTGAAATAGCTACCTCTCCATTCGTTCAGTTTCCTCAGCTTCAAGCATGTTGTCCACCAGTGCGCTCTGTGGTAACGAGCGGTATTGTCCACCAGAAAAAAACTCATCTCCTATGACACCAGCATAGGGCACAACAAAATGTCGAAGAATCTCGTCTCTATACCTCTGGTCAGTCAAACCGCCATTTTGTACGACATATTGATGTGTACGTCCGCCAATACTGATTCCTGCCCACACCATTCGTCCAAAATCATGATATGGTGATGTTTCCTGCACATTAGCAGAATTTTTCCGTGTTCACCGACCTCTCCGAATGAGAGAACGATAATTGTCCAGCCTGATCACAAAATCTTATCTGTGAATAGAACCCGGCGCCATTAGTTACGACTCCAATCCTGATGTTCTTCCGCCTATTTTCTGCGGGCTAAACAGTGTCGTGGTTTTAATGGGAAACACAGCATAGACCTCTGTGTGTAGAGACCACATTCCGAAGGCGATTTCGGATTGTTCGTGTTGACATTTTGCATGCTTCTCAACTGAGTTGCATTCAGCCTCCTGTCCCAACGGGATGTTAACCGGGGATAACGATCATCTCTTGCTGATTTTACCCGTGGACGACGTTGGCCTTGCCTTTTTCTAACGATTCCTGTTGTATGAAATCCCGTCCAGGTCCTGAAAATTACAATTTTTGTCATCCCACAGCTGCAGCTACCTCCATCTGTGTCTGTCTCGCTTCCAACCTTCCTATGGCTCTCCACGCCATAGCTTTGGGTTGCATTGCACTACCTGCCCACTGCACTATCTGAACCCAACTGCTTGTGTAAATGGTTTGGCAGAGTAAATAAGTGAACACCAACCGCCTCTGCAGAAGCTTTCTGTAATTACCACTATCTCGGTTGCCGTAATGTTGCTGTCTCCACTGACAGAAAGACGTCCAACCATTTTCATTCTGTCGCTGACCATACTTCAGAATCTAGGAGTCTCATTAATAATACAAAAACAGTCTTGATCAGAAAAATTAACAGTTTTATTGACCATTTTAGACCTGATGTAGGTCATCTTCGGAATAAAATGTAGCCCCTGTGGCCAGTGCTGGACTTGGTTGGGCTGGGCTGTCCTGGCTGTTCTCCTGCGAGCTAGTAACAATTACCAGTTAACAGTTACCATGTGGCCAGTGCTGGACTCGGCTGGGCTGTCCTGGCTGTTCTCCTGCCAGCTGGTAACTGTTACCATTTAACAGTTACCATGTGGCCAGTGCTGGACTCGGCTGGGCTGGGCTGTCATCGTTGTTCTTCAGCCAGCCGGTAACAGTTACCAGTTAACAGTTACCATGTGGCCAGAGCTGGGCTCGGCTGGGCTGGGCTGTCCTGGCTGTTCTCCTGTCAGCTAATAACAGTTACCAGCTGGCAGGAAAACATCCAGGACAGCCTACCCCAGCCGAGTCCAGCACTGGCCACATGGGTTACATATTATTCCGATGACCTACATCAGATCGAATCAGGTCGAAATAATAACTGCTAATTTTTGCGATCAAACTGTTTTTATATTACGAGGGCTGTTATATTATGATCGTCCATCTAAGCAAGTAAGAGGTATGGAGCGGCCGGACCTGCGCGGCATGCGGTTGCGCAGCTCCCCCACCACAACCTCTGCCGTTTTCAGCTCCTGTGTCCGTGTGTCAGTCGTAGCCGAGCTACGTCCTTGTAAACATGGCCGCTACGCTCGATGCTACCGCCGAAGTGAGTTACGAAGTGTGATCCGTTTTCTGCAAGCAGAAGGATGTAGTGCTGCGCAAATTCAGCGGAGAATGAGCAACGTGTATGATAACATCGTTATGAGTGATGATAGTGTTCAGGAATGGTGTCGAAAGTTTAAAGAAGGACGAACAGACGTCCATGATGAAGGTGGACAAGGTTGCAAGTCTGTCGCCACTGTAGGCCTCGTTGAGCGTGTTCATCAGGCGGTGAGATGCAAACGAAGGTTGATAATTAGCGAACTGTTTGATGAATTTCCAAACATTTCAAGGTCTGCTTTGTACACAATTGTGACTCAAGACCTAGGCTATCGGAAATTGTGTGCACGTTGGATCCCAAAAATGCTGAGTACCGTCCACAAAACGCAATTCATGGCGTCAGAATTATCGTTTCTCACACGTTATGACAATGAGGGAAACTTTTTTTGACGTCGGTTGTTACTGGCGATGAAACGTGGGTCCTCTATGACAATCCTGAAACAAAGGAACAATCAAAGCAGTGGAAGCACACAGCTTCCCCAAGCAAGCCAAAAACTTTGAAACATTCACTGACGAAAAGAAAAACAATGGCCACTGTGTTTTGGGACCATAAAGGAGTGCTGCTGGTGGACTTTATGGAGCAAGGCACGACGATAACCAAGGAAGTTTATTGTGAAACTTTACGTCATCTCCGCAGAGCCATTCAAAACCGCATAGGAATGCTTTCGTTTGGCGTTGTTTTGATCTATGACAACGCCCGACCACACAGTGCCAACATGACAAAAGACCTCATCAAAAAGTTTAAATGGGAAGTTTTTTAACATTCACTGCACAGCCCAGACCTAGCACCTAGCACCAAGTGATTATCATCTGTTCTGAAAACTGAAGTTATAGTTAGGCGGTCAGCGCTTCGCTACTAACGAAGAACTTCAGGACGCCGTCTAGACTTACCTGTCCTCACTGGCGGCAACATTCTTCGAGGAAGGCATCGAAAAGCTTGTGTCACGGTATGACAAGTGCCTCAATCGTTACGGCGATTATGTAGAAAAATAAGTTAAGACTTTACTGTACTTTTGGTAATAAAATTATTATTTTCTGTACATTTTTCTTTTATTTACAGCCAATTGGAGGTAAAATAAAATACATAAATAAATAAATAAGTAAAACTAGCCCTCTTAACTGGGTGTCTCAACTGATCCCCTAGTTATATAAGGAACTAATAGTTCGATGGGGCGATCTATAATTGTTTAATAATGATTTTGCAGCCAAGATCGCATTTTTCATTTATTAGGTTACCGGTTTCGGTGTGCTCGACGCCATCTTCAGACCTGTCGTAATTAACATAACTTCACTACATTTTTTATATACTAAAAGAGTACACACAGGTTGAGGCATATCCAAACATAAAATTAATAGTCATAAATAAAATATATACATCTATCTTCTAATGGTTCTGAAGTGAGGTACTTCTAACTTCAATATTAATTGAAGTCCAGTATATACTGGACTTCCAGTATACTGGACTCCCAGTATATACTGGACTTCAATTAATATTGAAGTTAGAAGTACCTCGCTTCAGAACCATTAGAAGATGGATGTATATATTTTATTTATGACTATTAATTTTATGTTTGGATATGCCTCAACCTGTATGTACTCTTTTAGTATATAAAAAATGTCGCGAAGTTGTGTAAATTACGACAGGTCTGAAGATGGCGTCGAGCACGCCGAAACCGGTAACCTAATAAATGAAAAATGAAATCTTGGCTGCAAAATGATTATGATCCCCTAGTTTTTGCTAGTTTTGGCTTGTGCAAGCAGGCGGCAGCGCCCCACGCACCTGCTCCTCGGCGGTGGCGGCCAGCGCCGTCTCCCCGTGCAGGGCGCCCAGTGACGGCCGCTTGAGCCCCCACTGTCGGTAGTTGTCGAGGCGGGGCAGCGCCTCCAGCGTCAGCTGCTGCAGCGACGAGCGCCGCCGGGGCTCCGTCACCAGGCACGTCGTCGACGTCGCCGTGAACACGTCCGCTGCGCCGCCGCCGCCGCCACCCGAGCTGCCCCTGCCCTCCTCCATGCCTTCCACCCGCCGCACGCTGAACCGGTTCTCCATCCTGAAACACCCAAACCTCCATCAAATCCTCACTCCTGGACCTTTTTCCGGAAGGGTCAACTCCTTGCTGTTTGAAGCCACAGACAAATATACACAGACGGGAAACCTCCATAAGGGCCCGGTCCCGCGCTCAGGGGTGCGAGGCGGGGGGTTTTCTGCAGTTCCATAAGATGTCCCATGATGGCGCTGCGGTCAGAAGCAGCCCTTTAAACTGGCCAGAGCCACAGACAAGTATATACAGACGGGAAACCTCCGTAAGGGCCCGGTCCTACGCTCCGGGGTGCGGGGAGGGAGGGTTTACAGCAGTTCCGTAAGATGTCCCATGATGGCGCTGAGGTCAGCAGCAGACTTTTAAATTGGCCAGAGCAGGCGGCAGGTAGCGGCTGTCCCCACCACCACCTCCCCTCAAACGCCGGCACGCCGGACACTTCTGTGGCCTCGTGGCAGGCAGCACGACCTCTCCCCTCAGCCTCCCCTCCACACTACCCTCTGACGTGCGAGAGGCACCCTAAGCCAGGGAACCGCCTGACACCTGCTAGCATCTTACGGAACTACGAGGGGAGCGTAGGACAGTGGTTTAGGGCTAGCTGCTTCTCTGTATATGTTACTCTGTGTTGAAGCTAAAGAGTGACGTCACAGGGCGCCGCGATTTTACGCCATCTCCGCCCGCGGTGGCCGAGGGGACGGATGAGCTCCAGTCACGGTCAGCACGGTCACTACGGTCGGAGGTTTGAACCCCCATCGGGCATGGATATTTGTGCCGTCCTTAGCCTTAGCTAGTTCATAAGTAGTTTGTAAGCTTAGGGAGTGATGACCCCGTAGTTAAGTCCCATAAGTTCTACAAACATTTGAACATTTTTTTACGCCATTGGAAAGGAAGGCTATATGCCATCACTAGAGGTGATTATGCAGTATCTCCCCAATTGTGCGATTGGATTCACGATTTCCTATCAGAAAGGACACAGTTCATTGTAATTGACGGCAAGTCATCGAGTAAAACAGAAGTGATATGTGGCGTTCCCCAGGGAAGCGTTATAGGTCCCCTACTCTTTACAAACGATTTAAGAGACAATCTGAATAGCTCCCTTACACTGTTTGCGGAAGATCCTGTCGGTTAGTGAAGTCAACAGAGGATCAAAAGCAACTGCAAAGCGATTTAGACAAAATTTCTACATGGTGCGAAGATTGGCAACTGACACTAAATAAAGAAAAGTTTTATATAAGGAACTCATTGTTCGATGAGGCGATCTATAATGGTTTAATAATGATTTTGCAGCCAAGATCGCATTTTTCATTTATTATGTTACCGGTTTCGGCGTCCTCGACGCCATCTTCACACCTGTCGTATTTTACATAACTTCACAACATTTTTTACATACTAAAAGAGTGCATCCAGGTTGAGGCGTCACCAAACATAAAACTTAGAACTTAGACTTTGAACTACCTCGCTTCAGAACCATTAGAAGATGGTTGTATATGTTTTATTTGTGACTAGAAATTTTATGTTTGGTGATGCCTCAACCTGGATGTACTCTTTCAGTACGTAAAACATGTTGTGAAGTTATATAAAATACGACAGGTCTGAAGATGGCGTCGAGGACGCCCAAAATGGTAACATAATAAATGAAAAATGAAATCTTGGCTGCAAAATCATGATTAAAGTAAAGTGTGGCGTAATACACATGGGTCAATCCAAATGAAGTGGTACAATAAAAATTAAGTTGGTTGCTTGACAATTTTCAAATATTTAAGTTTTTTTTTATATGTGATTGCCCTATATTTGAGAAGTTCAAAACAGTTTTTTAAAGTAATTTATCTTGCACCTTTACTTAATGGCGGCCATTTTTATTTGACGGCGCGCGCCGATTTTTCAGTCTGGAGACATTAGCGAAAATTTGAATATCTCAGCACTGGGTTAAGTTACAACATTGCAATTGACATGATTGTTTTTAGAAAAGTATCCTCTACAACATTGTCTATTACACAAAATGCCCTAAATTCAAAAATAACTAGTCAAAATGACCTCCAAAGTTTGGTATCAAAATTTTTTAAAATTCACTTTTTAGGCCCAAAAATAATGAGAGTCTGTTTTTTCCTGTAATTAGATATCATACACTACTAGACTCATATAGAACAAGAACACTTACAAATATTTCCTTAATTTTTTATGAATTTTTGAAATTTGAAAATTTTCATGTTTTGTAAAGTTTGAGGCTAGTTATCTCAGATGCGACTGAATATAAAAATATGATTTTTGCACAGTTTGTACACCTGTATGATAGCAACATACTGTAAAAATGTCAACACTGATATCTGAGTGTGAACAAAGATATGAATTTTTGAAAATGAGGATATAATTCACATTACTATACAACTGATCTTATGGCTGTTACCTATTCATGTGTGATATTGGTGGAATATAATCAATTATTATTGAAGCAAGGTACTAAATTATATACAAAAAGTGGAAACATCACTGAAATTAACATTTATGTTATTTTGACAAACGGTATTTAAAATAAATTAATTAAGAAATTAACATCCTTCGAGATGCTACTATTCCTGAACCTGGTGGTGAATGTTAAGAACACTTATTTCTTCTGACAGCTTCTGTGATGTAGAATAATACCTCCCAGTTGCTGTGGTAAGTTCAAGCACTGAAAGTTTCCTTAAAACAATTTTCATTGGTATCCAAACTTTGTCACTATTAGATTTCTTGAATGATGTTCTTGGGCCAGCAGGAAAGTTTTTTGTAACTGAGCCGTAAACTGTTTTGTGACACACTTCACTTGTTATCTGTCCAACAGAGCACTGTTCATCCATGTTATTGCATTCCAGTTAATCTCTTAAAAGTAATTACAAATTACACACAAAACAAAGCACATAACACATTCTACACTCTCGATGAAGTATGTACATCCACTCTAAAATAGGTTTCAGAACAGACTGACTACGACAATGCCACACCCTGCAGTAATGTATTTCTACAATGCCACACCCAGCAATAATTTAATTCTTTATTGACAATAAGCCTAAACGTAAATGGGCATTTTTATTACAATAGAACACAATCGAAAGCTCCTGTTGTTTAATATTGTATTATTAAAAGTAAATAAACTAAATGAATATTGTGTGATATATTTAGTTAACACTACATCACACTTAAATTTTATTACAATGAAATAATAATCCACTTAAATAGGCAACAGTCATACTATCTGTTTAGTGTCATATGAATTATTTCCTCATTTTCAAAAATTCATATCTTTGTTCACACTCAGATATCAATGTTGAAATTTTACAGTACGTTGCTATCATATAGGTGTAAAAACTGTGCAAAAATCATATTTTTATATTCAGTCCCAACTGAGATAACTAGCCTCAAGCTTTACAAAAAATTAAAATTTTCAAATTTCAAAAATTCATAAAAAATTAAGGAAACATTTGTAAGTGTTCTTGCTCTATATGAGGCTAGTAGTGCATGATATCTAATTACAGGAAAAAAATAGATTCTCATAAGTCACTCCTTGTTGGTTATTTTTGGGCCTAAAAAGTGGATTTTAAAAAATTTGGATACCAAACTTTGGAGGTCATTTTGACTGGTTGTTTTTGAATTTAGGCCAGTTTGTGTAATAGACAATGTTGTAGAGGACACTTTTCTAAAAGCAATCATGTCAGTTGGAATGTTGTAACTTAACGCAGTGCAGAGATATTCACATTTTCGCTAATGTCTTCAGACTGAAAAATCGGCGCGCGCCGACGAATAAAAATGGCCGCCATTCAATAAAGGTGCAAGATAAATTACTTTAAAAAACTGGTTTTTCTCAAATATAGGGCAATCACATATAAAAAATTAAAATATTTAAAAATGGTCAAGCAACCATCCCTGTACCACTTGATATGGATTGACCCACATGACCATTAAAAGAAATCCGTCGAACTTCAATTAAGCGATAAATCAGTCAAACCTTAAGGTCGTAAATTCTACCAAATATCTAGGAGTTACAATTACGAACAACTTAGACTGGAGAGAACACATAGAAAATATTGTGGGAAAGGCGAACCAAAGATTACGTTTCATTGGCAGAACGCTTCGTAGATGCACCAGCTCCACCAAAGAGACAGCTTACATCACACTTGTGCGTCCACTCCTGGAGTACTGTTGCCCATTGTGCGACCTTCACCAGGTGGGACTGACGAAAGATATTGAGAAGGTTCAGACAAGGGCAGCTCGTTTTGTTTTATCAGCTTACGGGGGGGGGGGGGGGGGGCGTCACGGAAATGTTGCACGAATTGAGATAGAAATCATTAAAAGAAAGACGTTATTCATTGCGGCGTGATCTGTATGCGAAGTTTCAATCACCAACTTTTACTTCTGAATGTGAAAATATTTTGTTAGCACCCATCTACTTAGGGAGACATGACCATCCCAATAAAATAAGAGAAATCAGATGTAAAACGGAACAAATTAGATGTTTTTTTTCTTCCCGTGCGCTATTAGAGAATGGCACGGTAGAGAAAAGTTATGAAAGTTTTTATGAACCCTCTGCCAGGCACTTAAATGTGATTTGCAGAGTATCTGTGTAGATGTTGAGGTCTGCATATAGGCGAAGAAGTACGCTGGTTGAGGTCGTGCAAGATGACGTGGCCCGAGTGCAGAAATGCTTTCTCGACTTGTGCGCTTGGCGAGTCCAGTCGTTTCTTTTGGAGGGGCGGTCGCCTCATTTGCGTGTACGCTCCTAATCTTGGGGCATAGTTGACAACCCACTGATAGACGAAGCGTACGGCTTAGCAGGCATTGTGCGACTGAGTTAGTCGCCCCTCCGAAACAAAGGAATGGACTCACCCTGCGCACAACTCGAAAATGCGTTCTTGCGCATGGGTCACGAAATCCTTCCATGAGCTCTACTCGTTAGAGTGCGCCGCGCTCGGGTTTGATTGTAGAGATGGGCTGAGCGAATCTACTTTACAAGGAAGCATTGAGACAGAGCAGTCGCAATCGTTTTCTTCTTACGTGCAAGTTAGAAGTTGTAGTGTTTACACATTGGTGTCAAGTACATGGCTTTCTTTTATAGGTACTGAATTTGTAGTAATAGTAGAATGTTTCACAGAAGACAAAAAATCGTAGGACTATTAATAAAACACGTATTTCACACGAAACGGAAAATTTCATTCTTCCTTAGAACAAGTGTGCATTCCGCATGTATTTATGCTTAAATGAGAGAGAAAAGCTAAAACATATTACACCCAAAACCTCCTTGCATACATTTACTTATAGTAGAAAAAAAAAGACGGAACATAAAAGTATCGTCGGTTTTTGCTTCCGTCCTTATTTCAGCTTAAAGCTCTGGTAGTTATCAGTAACTACAATTTTCAACTGCAATAGTGGCTGGTGGTTATTTATCCTCATAATGTCCAAAGGTTTGGATAGAGTTGATTTTAATGCCGTCGGAGCTAAATTAAAAATTAATGTTTTCCAATAGTTGCGGACTGTTTCCAGAACTATTTAACTTTTTTTATGGAATTCTCTTCTCATATAGCATGAATTCATAACATACATAAACCTTGGGTATTCTGTTCAAAAAAATGTTCAAATGTTTGTACAGATTATGGGACTTAACTACGGGGTCTTCAGTCCCTAAACTTACAAACTACTTATGAACTACTTACGAACTAGGACGGCACAAATATCCATGCCCGAGGGGGGATTCGAACCCCCGACCGCAGTGGCCGTGCAGACCGTGACTGGAGCGCCTCAGTCTCCTCGGTCATAGCGGCCGGCTTGGGTATTCTGTCTGACTTTCGTTAATAGAAGAGCACTTCTCTGTTAGTGGACGTATGTGTTTGATTGCTGGATATATCGCATAATTTTAAATGTCTTATCATGCCTGTAGCATCATCTGCAGCACCAGCCGTCACTGGTGGGCACCCATTACCCCTAGACTCTTACTGAACAACAAACCGGCTCAGAAAATTCTGCACGTGGGATGAAACTTTCATCCTGCAGCGGAGTGTGCGTTGATATGAAACTTCCTGGCAGATTAAAATTGTGTGCCGGAACCGGGACTCGAACCTGGGACCTTTTCCTCTCGCGGACAAGAGCTCTACCACTGAGCTATTCCGACACGACTCACGCCTCCGCCACACAACTTAAGGTTCGAGTCCCGGTTCCGGCACACAATTTTAATCTTCCAGGAAGTTTCATATCAGCGCACACTCAGCTGAGAGCGAATTTCATTCTGGAAACATCCCTTAGGCTGTGGCTAAGCCATGTCTCCACCATATCCTTTTTTCCAAGAGTCCTAGTCTTGCAAGTTTCACAGGAGAACTTCTGTTAAGTTGGGAAGTAGGAGGCGAGTACTGGCAGAATTGAAGTTGTGGGGCGGATGCGTGAGTCGTGTCGGTATAGCTCAGTCTTAGAGCGCTTGCCCACCTAAGTCAAAGGTCCCAGGTTCGAGTTCCGGTTCTGGCACACAATTTTAATCTGGCAGGAAGTTTCAGTTCTGCACATAGTTTCGTGGAATTCTGCAGAAGCAGAAGAACTGTGATTTTAGAAACGGCAAAAAGCAAGATGACTGTCTTGCTCAGATGAGACCTCTTACCGTTACGCAGGCATAAAAAAAAGCTATCGAAATCTCAAACGATTCCCAGAGAAAAAGAACGAAACAACTTCCTCTAACTTGAGCTACGTCATCATTTTCTCATATTATGCCGGGGCATGGTACATATAAAGGAATGAGACTGCGGTCCCATAACCAAATAGAAAGAAATAAATTAAATATCCATTAGAAAATTTTCCTCCAAATATTGCCAGACAAAAATCTGTGTCTGAAATACCGTATAGCAGAACTAAGTGAAAAGTCGACGGAATAACAACCCTCTCAGTGCAATACGTTCAAATGTTTGCAAATATATCGGACTCAGCTGCATCGTAGCGTACAAACTACTTAAACTGAGATCAACTTACCTAAGGACAACACATACACCCACGCCCGAGGGGGACTTGAACCCCCGACGGCGAACGGCCGCGCTCACTGCGGCACGGCGTCTCAGTGCATTAATTTGTATTAATCAGTAGACAGCATTCAAGCGGAACAGGTCGGAAAGGTAAAAGTCAAACATCAAGCACAGACCGATTTCATTGCGCAGACTGCTGCGAATGTCTGCCAACCTTACGCGTCATATCTGCTTACAGCCATTGGTCATTTGCAGATATGTGATGGTGGATGAATTCCGGTGCGCGTCATATGAGCAATAAATATATTCTGTGAGTGATGTTTTTCAACGTTGCCTCCTGCAACATTCGCAATATTTATTTGTCTTCACTGAACCGCTGTGCGTAAAGTGGACGCAATTGTCACATTGTTAATACTCTGTTTGTCCCCGGTGATATGGATGCTTCCATACCATTACCTTCATTTACATGCTATTCGACATCCATCGGTTTAGAACCACGAGATGCAGCTGTTTCACGACACATTTTCTTTTCTCCAGAATACTGGATATTCATTACTTCTCGTTATCGCTATGTCCTTTGTGCCTCCTCTCTTGTATTCTTTTTGGTAATCCTTGAACTTTTGTATGTTTTTTTTTTCTGAATTACTGTCTGTTTTTTGTCATTTCTGTTTTGGCTTACATCAGTAGATCTGTCATTTATAAACTAAAAGTTTAGGGTTTTGAATTTTGGTCAAAGAAAATGGACAAGTTTTGTCAATCTCTTGTTACCATTCTTTTGAAGAGGCCATAAAATCTAATCTTCAATTTCTTCAATATATTTATTATATTTTTAGTTTTCCCCATATCCCTACTTGTTGCATCCCAATTTCCAAAACACATTTTTATTCTTTGGGCCAAAATAATTGAAATTATTGTTATTTCTTTCTTCTCAAAATTGTTGAAACGTTTTGCAGAGTTTATTGAGAGGACACTTGGCCGGCCGCGGTGGCCGAGGAGACTGAGGCGCTCCAGTCACGGTCTGCACGGCCACTACGTTCGGGGGTTCGAATCCCCCCTCGGGCATGGATATTTGTGCCGTCTTTAGTATAAGGTAGTTGATTAGTAGTTTGTAAGTTTAGGGACTGATGACCCCGTAGTTAAGTCCCATAAGCTTAACAAACATTTCAACAGAGGACACTTGGTTTTCCACGTTGCAGTGCATCAGTTTTGTATTAATAGATAACGTTGTTTTTATTGTACGTATAATTTGTTAAATGAAAAACAATTTCATGTCTGCCTCTGTTTATGTCAGCTGTAGTGTGCAGAGAATTTAGCTGGATAATTTCTGCCAAGTATTAAACATCCTGAAATAAAATGTACAAATGTTTGTGAATCTAAGGGACATAATTACTGCGATTATCAGTCCCTAGGCTTACAAATTACTTAAAGTAACTTATGGTAAGGACAACACACACACCCATGCCCGAGGGAGGACTCGAACCTCAGACGGCTATCAACCACGCGCTCTGCAGCAAGGCGCTTTAGAACGCTCGGCCACTCCACTTCGTCAAAAGATTCGATGTCATGTAGATAGTTTTTCCGAACGAAATTTCTATTTAATTTTTTATCCTATCTCTTCGAGGATGTTAGTTAAGTTGCATGTAAATACTCTTCTAAGATTGCTTATAGCCAAGCAGTGAGTTCTAAGGGTCTCAATATTATTTCTATATTTGTTATTTATGCATTATTATTCTGAGTAGCGCCTCACTTCCTCCCTCTTCATCTCAACACAGCAAATTACACACTACGACCTCAATTGTTGTCTATCTCCAATGGGATTCAAAATGATGAAAACTATTAAACTTCGGTTTGCAAACGGGCCTTTTGCGAAATAGTTTCAAATGTACGAGTACAACGCGCCCTGACTCCAAATTCATTACAATATATTGCCACAAGATTTAGACTTGTTAGCTTGCAACTCAAAAAAGGTCATACATAATCAATTTAGATAATGATATATACTGTTTTGTGTATGTAATACAGCTGTTACCTATGTTAAAGTCAAGTATTTACAATATTAATGTAAAATTAATTGAAAATTTATAAAAAAGAGAGAATAATTTAAAATACAAAAATTGTTCCATGGCTTAAAAGAAGTAGTTCCAGTTTGAACTAAAAAAAAAAAAAAAAAAAAAAAAAAAGAATGTCACTGACAGCCTCGGAAGAACTCGACATTTTCCTGCTAAGGGCAGTAAGTACTAGACTATAACTACACTATTCTTCAGTACCCATACAGGTATATGAATAACGCGGCAAAATCGGCGAGTCTATGCATATCGGTGTAGGTAGCTAAAGCATTTTATCTAATCTTTTAGAGTTTTATACAGTTTTTATTAGTTTTTAAAATTTATTTATTATTTGTTTTGATATTGCATATGATCTTTAAGAATTATTTTTGACATTAGTAACGCCCATTTAAAGTTATGGATTGGAAATTAAACAGTTGCCTTTTAGTTATTCGGAGTCTAACCACATCAAATCAATGAAACAGTACACATCGAAAAAGTCATAAACAAAGTGAAGAAAATGAACTGCTTATAACCTGTTACGACTACAACTGTAAACACACTTCTAATGTTTAGGAATGGAATGCATTGATGATGCCCTAAATAGTACTGGGCAATTCCGGTATAGAGAAAAAGAGATTGAAGCAAGAAAACGACGATTTCATTACCAAAAACGAATAAAACTGTGGCTTTTTTAATATTCTATCATTGTTAGGAATTTTTTAACAACAATATGTAAAGAGACTATCTTGTGCATTTTAAGGTATAAAGAAGAAATTATGACAAGTTAATAAGCAAAAAGAAACTAACAATCTTTTTGTCAGTGTATCATGTGTCGTGTATCTGATGTATCGCAAATGATTCATGGTTAGCGCAATATACAGAAATTAAAGGAGGGTAGTCTTCAATATTTGACATGCAAAGGTGCAAACTAAGAAATGAAAGGTTATTTGCGATAATTTACATTATACATCTGACTTCGGTTCTTTAGAGGGTAGACCGGTAGAGCAACAGAACGAAATACTTCTCTGGCATCGTTTGTTAACTGCTTAAGATATCTGCTGTAAAATTCCGTCTATTCTCATCCTTTAACATTTGTTATCGGTTTCTATTGACCGCTTCCTGTTCTATTTCTCCGCAACACAACTGAAGGCATTTTCTCAAATAATTCTTTCCTTATACATGGTGGATGCGACTCCGCAGTTGGAATTATATCTTTTATGGATTGGAATTGTTATAAAGCTTAAAGGTACCAGTGAAAATCTTATATGAAGTCTTTGATATTTCCCGGAGTGCTAAACTGTATGGGTCTAACACAAGGTGGACCAAATGAGAAAATGTGAAAAGACTTGTAGTACCCATGAATACAAAGAAAAAAAAATACTGCGTGGAAAGTTACAGTGCATCGTAATAAGAAGCGTTGAACAGCAAGCAAATTAAAATCAAATAAGCACATACAGCAAAAGCAAGATAAGTGAAAAAGAAATCCTTCTTCACAACACAGTGCCCTGAATTACTTATGTGACCTACTTAGTCACGCGATCATTAGGAAGTGTAAGCTACTATGTCCAGGGAAGACATTACGAAATAATCTGTGGGAATGGAAACCACAATTCGCGAATCCAATCGCAGGACATTGACGATTTTTCTTAAGAACCAGTTTGATTAGGAGACGTTTGTGAGGTACAGTGTCAAAAGTTGTCAGGAATCGATTTGAGATCCCTAGTCGTCAGCACTCATCGCATTGTGTGTCAACGTCCGTAGCTCAGTCGACAGTTTCGCTGACTACAATGTAGGGGCTCGAGTTTGATTCCCAGCAGGCAACTGTATGTTGTCCTCATCATAATAGGCAATTCAGCTACGTTGCGCCAAATAGAATAAAGTTAACACCAGGTGGTCGAACTACGCCATATGGGATGTCCTGGACAATAATGCCATACAATCATCACATTTCACCAATTTGTGTGACTAAAGTGCTGTATTTCACAAGGACGATACTCCAGCAATGGCCGTCAGTACATGAGATCCGTCTGGTCTTGCTGTGATCCAGTGGCGGCTGGTGATAACGTGCTGCAGCACACTGTAAATATATTACTAAAATGGTGCCATTTCTCTTCGAATGCAAGCGAGAAATCGCTGTAAAATTATATCCTTTCTCTTGGAATGCGATCCAGATATTACAATTAAATTATGCCAATTCCCTTCCAATACGTATTAGAATGCTAGTAATAAGGATGAAAACGCATTTTGGAGCACTCTCGCCGCGATAGCTGGAAACCAGCTCCGTGTGCTGAAGTGGGATTCAGCCGCGCCGGTACGTGCGCAGAGAGACGGCGCAGTCGTATTTTTGCTAGTGCGCATGCGCAGACGTGATGTCAGTCCTGGTGGCTCATGTGTGCTGAGACCGACTGCAGCACCAGAACAATATTTCTCTTCGCACTGCGTGTAACGGTTGCGGAAGAATAGTATATGAGGAATATTGCAGAATAAAGAGTCAAATAGCGCGCTGGCTCAGGCGTCAAACCTACTTGTGTGAGGCTCGTGTTCAAATACCTCTGAGGCCAAATTTTTAATTCCTGTAAATAAAACTTCAATCACAAACAACATTAGTAATGTGTAGCCAACATGAAAGTGAAACTGCGCTTTCCAGCCAAGCAGTTTCATTTGTCACTTGTGTAGAACGCAGATGACGTGGCGGAGATATTGCTAAGCTTCGGTATTTCCATTGTCAGTCACGCTTTTTATTTTAGTATATTTTGTTTCCTGTTTATTTTGTAATATTGTAGCACACTGGTCAAATTTTGTACAAGCCGCCACTGCTGTGATCATTCTTTCGCGATTCCACTTCACAGCCACATCACGACCAGTCACTTTCGGCACGCTGTTTGTGACTCAAGTGACATCTAGTAGCCACCTTCGACATCGCTAAATTCTCCTGACCGGCCCATTTTCCTGTGACTACCTGTCTGCTGGCAAACAATACTCCCCGCTTCCATTTTAAACTGGCGGGTCCACCTCGCATGAAAGCGTCAATTTCCTATTACGTAATAGGTTTTGATAGTGTATAGGATGCGTGGGTAACTGGTAGCTTGCCGTTCGGGTCTGGCCCACGATTAGTTTCAATCCGGATCTCGTAAGGAAGAGAGCTTTCGTAAAACGTCGCCAGGGTAGTAATAATCAACATGCATTCAAACAAATCAAAGCGAAAGAAAATTTGTGCTCAACCGTGATTCAAATCCAGGTCCTCTTGCTAACTAGGCAGTGGCGCTGACAACCACGCTACTAGGTACATAGTGATCACTAACGCCGCGCAAATTCTCAATTTTTCCATACGCCACTAACGTAGTGTCGCTGTCTATTATCACTCATGTTCGACAGAGCACAATTCACATATATAAACAGGGTGATACACAAAGATAAGCAAATATTTTAATACTAGAATTGGGGAAAACCGCGGGTAATGAATAACAATGGACAGGACCGCTACGTTAATAGTGTGTGGACGAGTTGAGAATTTGCGTCAGCAGACCGCGCGGCCGTGATAATCACTGTGCCCCCAGTGGCGTAGTGGTCAGCGCGACTGCCTAGAGGGATCCGTGTTCGAATCCCGACTAGGCAGACATATTCAACTACCCCATGGATTTGCTTGAATGCCCAATGTCAGCTTACGTCGTAAATCCCTCTGTGTGTTGATTAATACTAGCTGCAGGATAACAAGTAATACGAAAGAATAAACACACACACACACACTCTCTCTCTCTCTCGCGCGCGTGTGTATATTATTTCGTATTGTTATATATCTGAGAGCATTTGTGTAGAGTGTTACACTGTACGGGTGTGAAACATGGACGATAAATAGTTCAGACAGAAAGAGATTGGCAGCTTTTGAAATGTAGTGCTGCAGAAGAATGCTGAAAAGAAAAAAGATCATGATCCATATTCCGTTGAGTCATAGCGCTGACACGGGAGACATGGATGTGGTTCAAGCGATGATGATGGATGCCGCATTCTGGACTTTGCGGAGGAACATGACCTAGTTCAAGAAAACGCCGACCCACGTAGTGACCTACACCACTGCCGGACATACAATCCAGATTGATTACTGGATGGTACGACGACGAGATTTGAAATTGGTGATTGACACTAAAGTGATCCCATTTGATAGCATAGCGCCTCAACACCGTTTGCTTGTGCTAGATCTTACAGAAAAAAGACCAACCAAGAACACCTATGACTGGGACCAAAAGGATCAACTGGTAGAAATTGAAAACTCATGAAATAAGATGAAAACAGCTCTGAGCAACTTCACAGACAACATTAATCAAACAGCAGAAGAAATGTGGAATGAAGCAGTGCAGAAAATATACCTTGCTTCTGAGATCTTCGGAAAAACGAAGCCAGGCCGTAAATATATTGACAAGGAGACATGGTGGTGGGACGAATACATACAGCGACTGGTCAAAGAGAAGAAGTTGGCCTGTAAGACGTGGTGGCGTACACGAAGTGATGCAGGCCTTGACCGGTACCGATCACTGAAAAAAGATGCCAAAGAGCAGTGGCAACTGGTAAAAATAATCACTACCGAGAGGTGTATGACCAAATTGACAAACCGTGAGGTGCAACTAATATATACCGCCTTGCGAAATCCTGCAGTCGAGCATCACATGAGTTTGGACACGTCATGAATATCAAGGGAACTGACACCAAAATCCTCAGAGACGCACCATCAATCCTTAAAAGATGTCCAGCTACTACGCCAGCATCTGTAATGAAGAATTCCCACATCCACCAATATTAAGTCCTCAACCAACTCATTGACCAGTACCATAGATAACAGCAGAAGAAGTTATGATGGCCGTCCAAAAGATGAAGAATGGCAAGGCAACCGGTCCAGATGATATCCATGGAGAAATCTGGAAATACTGGGAGATCATGGAGCAGAATTTCTCGCTTCCCTGTTCAACAAAATTGTTATCACTAGTAAGCCTCCACAAGCATGGACCACAAACACAACCGTGCCTATATGGAAACGAAAAGAAGATGTCACCGAGTGTAACAACTACAGACCAATACATATTCTTTGTCACACCATGAAGATGTTTGAACGGGTGCTGGACAAAAGGCTCAGAGCGATAGTCTCTGTATCTCCTAATCAGTGTGGGTTTGTCAAGGGCTGTAGCACTACAGGTGCTACCCACGCTGCACGTTTGATACTGTAGAAGCACTCAGAGAAGAGAAAGGCTGCATACTTTGCATTTTTGGACTTAGAGAAAGCCTTTGATAGGGTTCCACATAATCTGATCTGGCGAGCTCTACGACACCACAGAGTACCAGAAATGTACGTGAACTGGACCCAGCTTCACTATCGAGATTCCTGCTGGAGTCTCTCCACCTTTTAAAATCACCGTTCGTGTTCATCAGGGTTCAGCCCTCTCTCCACTACTATTCATCCTTTGCATGGACACAGTGACAGCCGAAATACAGACCCCTTACCCTGGACGCTTCTCTATGCCGACGATGTGGTATTGACATAGAAAACCCGTAAGGAACGCCAAGACCAAACCCAAGATTGGAATGATATGCTAGCAGAGAATGGCATGCGTCTGAATCACTACAAGACGACCTATTTGGAAAGCGGTCCTCCAACCAGCGGAACCATCAGCATCGACGGTCAGGATTTCAACAAAATCACCGAGTTCAAATACCTTGAATCCATGATGACGTCTTCAAATGATTACACCCTGGACACTCGGACGAGAGTAAATGCAGCATGGCTGAAATGGAGACAGGTCACTGGTGTTCTCTGTGATAAAAGGATGCCTGTACCTCTGAAGGCAAAAATTTATAAATCAGTTGTGCGTCTAGTAGCCCTCTACGGGATATAATGCCGATCTTTGACGAGAAAACAGGGTCAGGCTCTCCACACAATGGAGATGAGAAAGCTGCAATTGTCCCTTGGACTGACTCGCTACGACCATGCGACTAATAACTTTGTCACTATCGTTTTTAATGATCATCGGTAGTTGTCAGTTATCTTCTGGGTTCGCCCACTCCTCTTCGCCAATAATGTTTTACCTTGTGTGCCCGCTGCCATGCCCAATGATACTGTTGCTAGTGAAACATTAGAACAGTGCAGCCTTTTTCGTCACAGATGCTCTCACGAACTGTGCACTATCGAGTTGGTATCTTTGGAAGTTGCGAGACCAAGAATTTCACCGACCATCTATGTTCACTGTCGCAGAAGTCGGGCCCGTTAGTCTTGGGTAAAGTTCTCGAATGGAAACCGAAGGGTTGTGGGTTCAAAACCCGGTCGGACCTCGGATTTTTTCAGTCTGCACTTTAATCCATCCTTCACCTCTCAACGATGTGAGGAGTCGCCAGAAACGACACGTGGTTCGGATTCCACGTTAAGCTGTAGGTCCCCTTTCCCTGGTTGGATAACTGGGGTAGGTTAGGGACACGCAAGTCGCCGAAATGGCGTCAAATTAAAAGATTTGCACCAGGCCAATGATTATTATTATTACTGTCGCAGAACAAAATGAATAGTAACAGCAAGGTAACATACCTCAATTGTGCACTGCCGTCGCTATTGAGTACCACACGTACGCAGTGGTACCAACTTGAAACAAGATATAGTATACTGCATGGTGTACATGTTATTCTGTCCAATCCCTGTGTCTCACTCCTGTACTGCATGGCGCGTCAACTGAGAAGAAAGTTCATTTCTCGAATAGGTAATACTGATAACTGGATTCTAGTGTTATTTTTATATTTTACAATACCAGTACATCTTGTCGTTTTGTCCTGTATTTAGATTAAGAAGATATGATTACTGATTTAAGTCTGCTTCAGATGAGTCGAAATGCTGCCGTAGAAATTACTTTGTAAACAATAAAAACTATAAATCACTGTCTCTTCAATCAAGCTTAAGTTATGTAACATACAACACCTTTCACATAGGAAAACAGCTAATGTAAACATTACAAGGAAAAGGATTTTCGATCTACGTTTTATCTGCGTCTTTACGTTTCATTTTTCATGTCATTTTTAGTTCAATATTTGTATATAATTTTCCGATTTTAGACACTTTCCTGTGAGGTGTCGTGTAGCAGTCTTAACACTAAAAAAGCTGTGTGCATAGTACTAACTAGTCCTATCATCGATCCTTCAAACTTTAGCTTATTTGCCTCGACGGGCTGGCTTTCAACAGCGACTGGTACTACCTGTCAACATTAACTGAAGTAGGACGATGGAAATGTACACAGTAGCACAGCGAGGACCAAGGCCACTGTTAAGGACGTCAGTTTGGTTTCACCGCTACGTCACTCGCTATAGTATCAGAGATGTAAAAAGAATATGTGTTCCTCGTCCCTTCGTTCTCTTTGTATCGGTTCAGGGACTGTAGAGTTCAGTTTTTCTTAACCAAGATAAAATTATTTTTCGATAGAAACGACACAATGGTGCCTTTCGCCTCAGAGAAGTACACTACAGCGGATTACAATAAAATCTACTCGAATCATCCTGCCAAATGTAACCCAAACTTTTCCATCTTTTCTCACGTCAAACTTACCTCTTTCATCCACATACTATACTTTTCTTCCTTTTCCACAATCATGGCCTGAACTTTGGCGCAATTTCCCTGTCTCTTGCCATTCACTCTCTCACAAGCTCTTCCACAGATACCAAACCAGCAGTTCCATCTCCACTCCACTCCTCACAGTGTGCCTTCATCTCCCAAATTATCATTTTCCTGTACGGATTTTATAAATGCGAATTTATCGTTTTCGTAACGTTTATCATTCTTTTTTTCCATCAACCACGAAGATTACTTTTATCCTTTATCAATGTAAAGTATTTTCTTTTTGTATCTACTGAGAAATATAAACATTTCAGTTTTTTATTTTAAATCAATGTCTGTATCAATATAAATGAATTTAATGTGTTTGTGTGTGTGTGCGTGCGTGCGTGTGTGTGCGTGTGTGTGTGTGTGTGTGTGTGTGTGTGTGTTTGTGTTTGTTTGTGTGCTGCGTGTGTCTGTTCCAGATGTCGTCCTAAACTGCTGGTTTGATTTCAACTAGGTACCCATACTCTCTACTATCAGACAATAATCGTTGTGAGGTTAACAACCAACCACGACACATATTTCCTGATATATGACGGCATAAACAATGGAATTCGCGAAAAACTGAAAAATCACGCTGCAATGTTTTACACTTCCAACTAAACTAATGGACCGATTGGTAGAAATAGCTTTAACATTAGGAACCAATCGCTATGGTGATATAAACCAGCTACGACATATAGCTAAAGAGATATGACGGCATAAACAATGAAAAGTGCGCCACCATGCGTTGCCTGAATAACGGGACCTTATTCATCCACTATTTTAAGATGAGAGCACTTGCAAGGAACTTCACACATAATTTTAAAACCTTTACGAAACTTTTTCTCTCTGACCACACGAACAAATATGAAAGAAAAAAAAATCACTTACTCCTTTCCTGCTGTTCATTCACTAAAACTACGACATAACGTTACAATTTATTACTTCTACACTGGTAATTGTATAACCGAGACATTTTAGAGACAGTATACAGACATATCACTAAATGTATCTTCGAAATTATATCATATTATGACACATAGTGCATGGGATATGAGGGCGTACAGAATTTGGTTTGTGGAAAACGGCCCATCACGCATGGGTTTCGATTATTATTAACCCTGTTCGCGATATATTTTGCGTATGAATGTACTTTCGAAATTATATGATATTGCGACACATATTTCAGGAGATATTATGTCAGTAACGCATTAAATGCATGAAAATCTGCTCCAATAAGCACGACGTAACTTGTTATATCTTTATTATCAACTCCATTTGCAACACATTTCGTAGACAGTTTATTAATATTCCACTCCACGAACCTGGATATTACAGTATTGTACGACTCATAGTTCAAGAGATATGACGTCACATTGACTGAGCTGCATGAACACGAAACTGAAATGGACAGAGGATAGACGCGAGGGAGTAGCCGCGTCGTTTGAAAGGCATGCTACGGACTGGGCGGCCGCTCCCGTCGGAGGTTCGAGACCTCCCTCGGGCATGGGTATGTGTGTGTGTTTGTTGTCCTTAGTGTAAGTTAAACTGCGTAATTTGAATGTGTAGGGACTAATGACCATAGAAGTTTCGTCCCATAGGCTTACAAACTTTTTAAGATTTGATAGAGAGTAGGGTAGAAAACGATGGACAGAGTAGGACGATGGAGTTTGACCAACATTAGAAAGGAATAAAAGTATTCAAATAAATGTTCTCGGCTGTAGAGCGGAATATAGAATTTTCAGTTCACCTTCGCCCATCAGGACGCAACAATGAAAAAGTTTGTAAGAAAGGAGATGCTAATATTATTAGCCGCTTAAGACACAGTCACTGTTATGTAATGAAAGCTTTGACGGCAAACAGCAGATGAAAGTAACGAAGATTTGTGCTTCTTGACTTAGTTTTATAACTATGGTGTTCCTTCTTGTGGAAACTGGGTAAGAAGCTTGTTAGGAGAGTTGTTGTTGACGCGGTGTTAGATGCCTCCGCCGCTGTCTCGAGGAGGTGATGGAGCGCTTAAAACACTGTGCTCAAGTTTAGTAAAAACGGGGTTAACTCCACAGACCGGCGTGTTGATTTAGTTTTTCCGTGGTCTTCTCAAGTCCACGATCGATTGTCTACGTGGAATCAGAGCGATGCAGCACCATCGTGTTCTCGTATTCGAGAGGATCTCAGTTCAAGTAATCATCCGGTTATCCTGTTATACGTATGCTGTTATTTCCTTACATTTCTTAAAACCGAATATAGGGATGATTCACTCGAAACAGCACGGCAGAATGCCGCCGTTCCCTAAACCGAGCTCATGCTCGTATGACGTCATCCACGACGGGACGTTAGACCTAAGGTATGGCGCCTAATCAGTAATTGTTTAATACTCTTCGCCTGAGCTCATGCTCGTATGACGTCATCCACAACGGGAACGTTAGACCTAAGGTATGGCGCCTAATAATTGTTCAATACTCTTCGCCTGAGCTCATGCTCGCATGACGTCATCCACAATGGGAACGTTAGACCTAAGGTATGGCGCCTAATCAGTAATTGTTCAATACTCTTCGCCTGAGCTCATGCTCGTATGACGTCATCCACGACGGGAACGTTAGACCTAAGGTATGGCGCCTAATCAGTAATTGTTCAATACTCTTCGCCTGAGCTCATGCTCGTATGACGTCATCCACAACGGGAACGTTAGACCTAAGGTATGGCGACTAATCAGTAATTGTTCAATACTCTTCGCCTGATAGTACGAGGGAACATAACACTTCTCTGAAGGTAGCGTGTTCCATACGTCATGCACACGCGTTATATCAACTACTAAATGCACTGATGTCGGAGTTTTGCCCATCGCGCCACAGACTTATACCTATTGTTTCCATTATAAGTACAAAGTTTTTGTGGGATGATATACTCGATGTAGCCAATAATTTCGATTATAGCAACATGGAGTCTCTGCGCTTAACAACGTCAAAGACGCGTTCGACATGCCTGGAGGAACGATATCGGTATTTGATTGATTATATTGTTGGTACTTGGTGAAACATTTTTAATTAAATAACTGAACACTTGTTATTGCCTTGTTTTACAAAACTTTATTTGTACTACCTAGGTTTTGGGTTATGAGATCATTTTCAAGTACTTTATTAATTCCAAAGTTGTTACACCAGTGAAGACAAAGCGTTACGTTACTACGGGTCTCTGTTTATCGACTAACATTAGAAGAAAATACTATTTACATTGCAGTTTAGGAATTGCTGAACTTGCATTATATTATTGGAAAAACCTTATATAAATATCTATTGTACTACCATTGTATTCAATGATGTAATCTCTTACTGAAATTACTTATTTTTGCACCTCAAAATTGAACAGTTTATTGTGCATGACTTTAGGTAAAAGTCTCTTCAGTTTAAAGGACAAAAAGCGAATCATTATGAATAGTGATGTACATAAAATCAGTTTTAAAGAGTGCTAGTCCTGTTATATAGGACAGACAGGTCGGTCAATTTGTACCAGGCTCAGAGAACACCACAGGAGCTGGAGATTAAGAAAGCCAGATTCTGCCTTTGCCCAACATCGTTCAGAGCAAGAGCACAAATACGCCATAGATGTAGAAGTCTTACATGTAGAAGGTAAAGGTACAAAACTGACACAACTAGAAATTTTGGAAATTAAAAAACGTATGCACACGGCTCCAAATTTGATACTGAATGAACAGACAGAATTCAATTATTCACCTCTTTTAGATTACGAGTAACTTCCACATAGTAGATAACAACGATATTACTAACCTGAGGCAGTCATCTATCAGAAGCAAGGTTATGCACAATAAACTGTTCAATTTTGATGTACAATAATGATTAGTAATTTCAGTAAGAGATAACATTATTCAATACAATAATATATTTATATAAGGTTGTTCTAATAATGTAATGCAAGTTTAATAATTCCTAAACTGCAATGTAATTTTCTTCCAATGTTAAAGTCGATAATCAGAGACCTGTAGTAACGTAATGGTTTGTCTTCACTGGTGTAACAGCTTTGGAATCAGTAAAGTACCGGTACTTGAAAATGGGCTCATAACCCGTAGTAACATAATGGTTTATCTTCACTGGTGTAACAACTTTGGAATCAGTAAAGTACCGGTACTTGAAAATGGTCTCATAACCCGAAAACTAGATCGTACAAATAAAGTTTCGTGAAACAAGGCAATAACAAGTGTCCAGTTATTTAATAGCTCTATTTGTTATTACTGTAGTAAATGCTCGGAGTGTGCACCATTGACTTGATGGAAAAACTCAAGCTGTCGAACGGTATCATTGATCACTGAGTAATGTTTCACTGACTTGAGTTCGGATTTCTTCTGCAGTTACAGCTATCCCTTCTGTTCCCATTGGTTGATACCTATAATTACAATGTGCTCAGTGATGGAGAGAACCAGGAGTCTTACCGTCCACGAAAGTACCTCAACCTACTATGGGTAGTCCAGTCCAGTACATTATCTTGTTGGAATACAGTCACAAGGCGTGCGCCACGATCAGTGGTACGTGCGGATGCATAATGTAAGTGATGTATCGCTGAGTTGTGAATGTCTGCCGTAGCACGACTAGAGGTGACCCGAACACATGTGGCTTCCCCACACCGCGAGATGGTGGTTGAGTCACAATATTGGCAGCGTGTGCTCTCTACCCTTTACGATCCAAACCGAGGGCTGGAGGTTACGGATAAGCAGGACTCATCACTTAACATCTGTCTCTGTCCATGCCTTCCGGCCATGTCACCAAACGCCTGCGTTGGTGTTCTGGTGTCAATGGAATCTGACGTATGGTGCGGTAGGATCCCAGTCCCTTAGACGCGAGTCCTCAAGACATTATGCAGAAACTCACAGGATGTTGTAGGGTCTCCAGTATATAACAGGTGCCGAGGTCATGTGACCGCGCATTGTTTAGCACACTGTTCAGTCCTTCCTTGCAGTCTTTCTCGGTCAGTCCGAACGTGCTCTACATCTACATCTACATGGGATACTCTGCAAATCACATTTAAGTACCTGTGGCTTAGTGTGCACATGTTCTCACTGATGCCAACATCGAGCCCCTGTGAGTTCTGAATGGCCGGCCGCGGTGGCCGAGGGGACTGAGGCGCTCCAGTCACGGTCTGCACGGCCACTACTGTCGGGGGTTCGAATCCCCCCTCGGGCATGGATATTTGTGCCGTTCTTAGTCGTAGCTAGTTCATAAGTAGTTTGTAAGTTTAGGGACTGATGAGCCCGTAGTTAAGTCCCATAGCTATCTATACAAACATTTGGACATTTGATTTAGATCTGAATGGCTCACAAGCCTGGTAATTGAGCAATACGATCACCTCTTTCCACGCAGTACAATGACGCAGCCTTCGTCAAATGCTTTCAGTTGGTACATAGGCTGTCTAACCAACACCACCTAGAGAGAAGGACTCACAACAGTCCGTGTCATGCCACACTGACCAGGCCGTGGCCCCAGCTTACTGGCTGGCTGCTACGAGGCAGTGCGCTGTGCTCCAGCGGCCAGCCATTCAGCTGGCGGCCGTGGGCTGGTCAGTATAGCGTGGCAGGAGCTGTTGTGAGGCCTTCTCTCTAAGTCGAGGTGGTGTTGGTCTAACGCGATTGCGAGACATCGTAGGTACTGCTTTATTATATAAAGCAGAATTTTTGCTTTTGTGTACATATTGCATACAAATATACAATTTTGTTCAAATCTTTATGAAATTTTGTGCACGTAACCTTCAATGCATGAGGTCGGACGCCGTAAGTGTAAGATAAAGTACAACGAATGGTTCAGGAGATACAAGTTATAAACTATGAGATGTGTGAAAAACCGTGCCGGCCGCGGTGGTCGAGGGGACTGAGGCGCTTCAGTCACGGTCTGCACGGCCACTACGGTCGGGGGTTCGAATCCCCCCTCGAGCATGGATATTTGTGCCGTCCTTAGTTGTAGGTAGTTCATAAGTAGTTTGTAAGTTTAGGGACTGATGACCCCCTAGTTAAGTCCCTTAAGCTTAACAAAGATTTGAACATTTGAAAAACCGTTACATTAAGCGATAACACTGCTCATTTTCCCCTAAACCACTGGACCGATTTCAATCAAGTTTGATACACATATTCCTTACCGTGAGATAACAATTTCTGTAGGAGTAAGAACCACATATACACATGGTCCAGGAGATATGACGTCATAGACAATAGGAATCGCAAAAGACTGCTATGTGTGATCAGACTTTATTCATACACTGTATTCGAATGAGAGTACTTACCGACTTGCAACACACATTAAACACAATTTCAGACCTTTATTACCCTTTTCTCGCTGACAGCCACAGCAAAATGATGAAAAAAAAAAAAAAAAAAAAAAAAAAAAAAAAAAAAAAAAAGGGTTTCTCGCTTACTACTTTTTCGCTGTTCATGGACTAAACTAAGGCATTCGGTATGACGTTGCAATTTATAATTTTTATACTACAAATTGTAGCCGCAGGAAATTTTACAGACAGCATACACACATATAGCTGAATGTGCCTTCGAAATTGTATCACAGTACGACACGTTGTTCATGAGATATGAGGACATAAACATTAACGTTCATGGGAAAGCGTCCCATCGCGCAGGTTGCAATCTATTACTTCTTTGTTACAAACTGTATTCGTAACGGATTTTACCGAAATGCAGCACTTATACAAATTAATATATACCTACAAAATTATATAATTTTACACGATATAATTCAATAAATATGGGATCATATGTATTGCGATGGGCAGACACCTTTCTCATCACGCACCACATATTAATAAATTTACGTATTTACTACTAAGATATTCCTGTCAGACCGTGGCGGATTAGCCGTGCGCACTGAGGCGCCGTGCTGCGCGCGGCCGTTCGCCGTCGGAGTTCGAGTCCTCCCTCGGGCATGGATATATATATGTTGTCATTATGTTAGTTTAGTTTAAGTAGTTTATAAGCTACAGACTAATAACCAAGCCGTTGAGTCCCATAGAAATACAAACATTTGAACATTCATGTCAGCTGAAAGAAATACCTGAAAGCTGACATTGCTGTTGACAACTGTGAACCAACTGTGAAGCGTACTCGGCTGTAGGCGAAAGCAAGAGACTTCTATAGAGCTACAGGGAAAGGAAGAGAATGACCCATTTTTCCGGCATCTACCTTATAACTTCAAGAGACTGAAGTTCCCAGTGAGACTTGCATTTTCTATTACGATAAATAAATCACATGGTAACCTATTAAATACTGCAGAGTGATTTTGAGATGTTTCTCACACGGACAACTACATGTGGCTTGTTCAGGGATGGGCTTCCCAAAGAATTTATTCATATTACATTTTGGACAAGTAACCAGAAATATTGCTTATAATAAAGTTTTAAATTAAATGTATGCATTAATGTTATATTTCATTTGTATCTTTTGTACATTATGCAAGACACCCTTATTTCTTGAATACTCTCCCATAAATATGACATGTTATTAAAACTAAAAGGAGATGGACAGAGAGAGACGGGATATGAAAAGTACTAATTCAGAGCTTGAATAAATAAATAAATACCCGGACAATGGCGGGTTTTCAGATAGTTATACATAAACGTCTAGCTTCACTATGTGACTCACGGCAGTTGACTTGTACCAACTTTACTATAACAGGGCGGTGCAATCACGAATACACTCTGATGGGCCGACCGTGGTGGTCGAGTTGTCTGCGGCGCGCCAATCACGTAATGCATGGCCACTACGGTCGGGGGTTCGAATCCCCCCATCGGGCATGGATATTTGTACCGTCCTTAGCAGTTAATAAGTCCCATAAGCTCTACAAACATTTGAACATTTTTGAACACACTGATGAACGCTCTTCATATTACAGAGCCGTGTAAATCCCATCATGCACTCAAACAGCCATAGTATGCATCTATACCGAAATGGAATAATATTAGACCTCTATTTCTGGGTGCATCAATTAATTATTTTGTCAGGCAATGAAATTCAGCGTCAGAAGTGGTAGCTTGCCCTGTTCCAGAGGGAGCTACTCAGCCCGCAAGATCCGGGTATTCACAGAGGGTGGGATTATTTGTAGTCGTTAGCGCCAATGCCAGGAGCGAGTTGGGGACCCTTAGGCGTATGGTTACCAAGGGGAGAAAATGTCCAATGTGCGGACTGTCTCATTCCAGGGGAATTGTACCAAATGTGGAAAGGATCGTTCCGGATGCCACGAAGAGCACAGGATGCAGCTACCTGCAGTTGGTTATTCATGCCGGCGGTATGTACATGTGTCGCTTTAGATCGGCAGCACTCGGACGCAGAGGATACCGTGCTCAGGTGTGCGGTTCCTCTAGGGGGATGCTTGTCCACTGTTAGTCGAGCTGATCTCTACGAGTTTACGAGAGTAACTCGGGCGTCCGATGCTTGATTGTCGTGAGTGCACTCCTGCTCTCCCGATAATCCATTTGTAGTCTGGGGCAACGTCCCAGAGATAAATTAAATTGGTCCCAATCCACCGGTTCCGACCAAGGTTTTCAGAAGGCTTTACTTGGTTGTAAGGCGTATGCCGGAACTGGGCCGGCCGCGGTAATGCCTGACCTCACACACCGAATGTGACCAAACAATTCTTATGGAAATTTCAAAGGGACCTGTTTGATCATCCTCCATACAGCTCAGTCCTCTCTCCTCGCGACTTTCATCTCTGCCGGCCGCGGTGGCCGAGGGGACTGAGGCGCTCCAGTCACGGTCTGCACGGCCACTACGGTCGGGGATTCGAATCCCCCCTCCAGCATGGATATTTGTGCCGTCCTTAGACTGGTAAGCCCAATTGGAACCCCCCCCCTTTGCCCCACTATCAGCTTGTCTGCTAATTGGCTGAATAGAACTGCGACTCTTTTATGGGCCGGATCTCAAACAGCCTGCGCCACTTCTCGGAGTGGAGAATGAAAGAATAAGGTTTTAATATACAAGATCGGCAGCTGTCTGGTTTGTGGTTTGATGAAGACTGCCAGTCTTGCTAGCGAGCCGAAAGCAGAGATCATGTGACCAACTGCAGACCTTTGGTACAGAGCCGAGTGGAGGATCTGAATCAGACGAAAACGAATGTTCAAATGTTTGTGAAGTTCATGAGACTTAACTGCGGGTTCATCAGTTCCTAAACTAAAAAACTAGTTATGAGCTACCTTATACTAAAGACAGCACAAACATCCATGCCCGAGGGGAGATTCGAACCCCCGACGGGGATCAGCTTAGCGCGTCGCAGCATAACGCCTCAATGCGTTCGGGCTCTCCACCGCGGCTGAATTAGACGAAAAACATTATATAGCCCCCTAAAATAATTTTATCAACACAACACACCAACGCTTCCGCAATTTTTCACTCAGGTGTGTTTCTAGGTATTCAGTCAAGTTATTGTTTCAGTTTTTTGCACTGCATTTTGACGACCATGCTAACTGGTGCCTTTGGACACTGCTACAAGGTGCATTTGAAAAATTCGTCAGCCGCGGTGGCCGAGGGGACTGAGGCGCTCCAGTCACGGTCTGCACGGCCACTACGGTCGGGGGTTCGAATCCCCCCTCGGGCATGGATATTTGTGCTGTCCTTAGTCTTAGCTAGTTCGTAATTAGTTTGTAAGCTTAGGGACTGAAGACCCCGTAGTTAAGTCCCATAAGTTCTACAAACATTTGAACATTTGAAAAATTCGTCGAATTTTACAAACAGTGCTAGCGATGGTGAGGTGTCCGTGCGTACACATTGAGGGGCATGTCAACAAGCTCCCCCTATCGTGCAAAGCACCGCAGTGAAGCGTTGGTACATGTTGCGACCCACTCGTCTCACTGCAACGTGGAGCACAAAATGCAGCAATGGAGCAACGCGTTTTGTTTCAAATTAGGCAAAGCGGCGACGGAGAACCATGGTATTTTAGTGGAAGTATATGGTATTGAAGCAGTGAGTTAACAGAATGTGTTGAATTGTTATTGAGATCCAACAAACTGGTGACCTCAGTGCTTCGAGAGATTCCACAAGAAAAGCTTTCGCCGGCCGCGGTGGCCGAGGAGACTGAGGCGCTCCAGTCACGGTCTGCGCGGCCACTACTGTCGGGGGTTCGAATCCCCCCTCGGGCATGGATATTTGTGCCGTCCTTAGTCTTAGCTAGTTCATAAGTAGTTTGTAAGTTTAGGGACTGATGACCCCGTAGTTAAGTCCCGTAAGCTATACAAACATTTGAACATTTAAACAAGAAAAGCTTGCTGACAGCTTCCAAGAGCTGTAAAAGCGATGGAGATTACTTTGAAGGCCAGTAATGGTATTTCGTTTGTAACTCTTGTTTCCTATATTTTCTAAGACCTTCTCAGACGTACCTTGTAGGTGTGCCGTTGTGTGCACTTGGTATCTATGGTCCACCAATTTCGAGCCCAGGGCGTGTGTTTGTTTACAGTACGACTCGCAGCATATAAAGGAAACGACTCTGTCGATAGTCGAAACATTCTGCATAAAATTTAAACTACAAACAATTTATTATATGATCATCAGGCAACAGCTGCGAATGCTTTTTTTTTCATGTTTCAATCCTTTCGTGTCATCTACAGAATATTACAGTTGCGACTGCAACCCGTCTCGTCTATGTTGTGAGAAGTACAATACTTGTCATAAAATAGACGAACGGGTTGCAGTCGCAACTATAAGATTCCGAATATGATCGAGAAGCATTGAAACATGTAGAAAAATAATCAATAAATAAAAAATTCGCAAATGTTGGCTCATGAATATATAATAAATTCCAATACTCTGAGATTTTAAGCTATCAGTCGATCTTTCTTTTAAAAATCTCTATTACCAAATCATGATTTCGGCCAGTAACTGGCAATTATCAATGCTAAAAAGTACAAGAAAAACACACTGTTACTACATGAAAATGTTACATATGTACCACTTATGAAATTATGACAGACATAACAATGTTTTAATTAATTATACATACCATGTGTTTAACTGAAGATGTTATTAATATGGATAACTCAAACCACACCAAGTGTGACAACTGGACATTTTCAAATCCGCACAAACACTATTTCAAAAGAAAAGTGGGTGACGTCATAGATCATCATTTGGGCATGTACTGCCCTCTACAGTATAATGAATATAACAGTTTTTATCAACAGAATTAATAAATTATAGAAGTCAAAGTAATAAAAAAAACCATGGTTTTCAGTTATGACAAGTTTGCACAAACATCGTAATAAATTAAAATGAAAGGTTGTTATAAAAAGTAAAACAGTTAAAAGTAATCGTTCTACACATTGTCACTTGTTTTTAGAAAGTAGTTCCAAAGCCATGATAAGCCATTTACGAAAGATAAAAAGATTTCTGTATAGGTTTTCGGCTTATTGGTCAAATAATGATTGTACATAGTTGTTTGATACATATCAAATTAAAAAAAAAATCAGCATGTTGAAATTAATACTTAAACTTTCACCTAGATGTCGCTGGGCGTTACTGTTTTACGGCATCGATGATGTGTCCTTTGCTAACGATGTCAATAAGTGTTAAGTTATTACAAGTTTCTGCATACTTGTCATAAATGAAAACCATGTTGTTTTATTACTTTGACTTCTATAATTTACTAGCTGAAAACCCGGCGTTGCCCGGGTATTTATTCATTTGTTCCTGCCTTGATTTAGTTCTTCTCGTATGCCTTCTCTCTCTCTCCATTTCCTTCTTTCTGAAAACATTATTGTAGAAGATATAAGAAACGAAGTTTAAATAACAATTAAATTAATGTCATTAATTTCACTCATTTTTGAGGAAATGTCGCTGATAAAGCGGAACTGAAAAAATATTCGTATCAGATTGCGGAAATGTATGCACCTACCGTTTATCAGGAAAGTAAACAGTGTAAATGAAATCATACGTCAAAATGCATTGGTTTGAAGAATCCACGAAATTCAACAATAATGATTGTAATAATACCACAGATTCATTACTTGATGTAATGCGCGAAAGGTCAACTCAATTTTTTTTGAAAGAGATGTATTAAAAGAAATTTCTTTTCTATTGCTTTATTTATTTATTCTTATATTTCCTTATTCGTATGCTTATCCTTACACAGGAAGAGCTGCTACAATTGTAGCACGCTTAGAGCAAAGATATGGTCTGTGGCATCACGTTTCGCTGTATGTTACCTCCTTGGTATAAAATCGCAAACGTCATCGATGGCCTTCAGTCCGAATTTTGTTATAATCTGACGACTTTCAACCACCATATCTTCCACCCCCTTATAGCTATCGGTATGGAACTGCTATGGTGTACAACGGGAGACTTCGGACAACAATTACTCACAAACCATTCGTTTGCATTCTATAGTTTTCTCTGCAGAGCGCAATATTAACACACACACACGCAGAGTTTTATATACACCGATAACTTTGCATCCCAATATACTCCATCCTTTTATCATTATCAACCCTCAAGCAACAACGCAACCAATAAAACCATTTTCAAAGAGTAAATATAATTATTGTTCCGCATTTCGCGTTATATTCTTCAAATTACTAAATATCTATCAGATCGCTATAAAAACGTGCCTTAAACATAAATTAGTAACTGTACAAATATTTAAGTCTCTGCGTCTTGTCGTTCGGACGTGATATGTTTACACCGAACAGACATTCACATTAATATATGTAGATACCTAGCTATCCGATCGCCATAAAACCGTGCCTAAAGCCTTCCCCGGTTAGACATTAGTAACTGTACAAATTTTTAGCTCTTCATGTCTTGTGGTTCAGACGTGATAAAAGTACACCGAAAAGACATTCACATTTATAGATATAGATTAATTCTGTTGATAAAAACTGTTATACTCGTTATACTGTAGAGCGCAGCACATGCCCAAATGACGTTCTATCCGTCACCCACTTTTGTTTTGAAATAGTGTTTGTGTAGATTTGAAACGGCAAAAATGTCCAATTGTCATACTTGGGGTGGTGTAAGTTATCCATATTAATAACATCTTCAGTTAAACACATGGTATGTATAATTAATTAATACATTGTTATGTCTGTCATAATGTCATAAGTGGTACTTATGAAACATTTTCATGTAGTAACAGTGTGTATTTCTTGTACTTTTTAGCATTGATAATGGCCAGTTACTGGCCGAAATCATGATTTGCTAATAAAGATTTTTTTAAAGATCGACTGATAGCTGAAAATCTCAGAGTATTGGAAACATATCACTATCGTGGAGCGCAAACCATGTAATATAATAAATTGTTTCAAATATTAGTGCAAGTCGATTATGTTGACTATAGTAAAAATTTAAACTACTCGTTTGAAGATCTGCAAGCTCAGCGTTGATCAGTCAAGCCGAGTAAACCTGAAAGATCACTTTGGGCGATGACTGCTTTGATGCGCACGCTCAGTAAACACTCATCACTTGTCGATAGGCAGCGAGCTCCTTGAACTGCGTAACGGGCTGCATTATTTGTGGCGGCTTTGTTTTTGTTGGGCAGTCTATCAGATGGCCTGGCAGATACGGCGTGTGTTGTCACTTGACCGCTCTAAAGTGTGGCAAGGCCCGAGGCTCGAGGCCTTCCTGAGTGGCCAGATAAAGGCACTCTCCAGCGCGATGCGGCGTCTAGAAGCTACGGCCTGCAGTCTTTCATCTTCCCTAGAGTCTTTAGCAAATTATAGGGAACGAGAGAGAGAGAGAGAGAGAGAGAGAGAGAGAGAGAAGCGGGGGACAAAGACAGAGGGAGGCAGACAGATACATAAAGGCAGCTGGTGATAATTGATTGCGTTGTTCTGCCACTGACACAATAGTGAAGATGGATGGCTGAAGTTAACAAGCCCTGCAAATTAATGAATTAGCTGTCGAGCAGACCTGTAGGCACACCCAATACTCTCTGGGCGTACTAATTACTACTAGACAGTCATAAAGGACTACCTTCATTCCATATAAGGTTTTCGACTAAATAACACCACTTGTATGCCCAAAGAACGATGCTCTCTAGTACAGGTGAATGGCTCGCGATGTCTCATCTACAACTAAATCTACACTCCTGAAACTACGTGTTGCTGAGTGACAAAAGAGTGTTTTGTGTACCACGTCGTTACTCCCGCCTCAGTCGTGGATGTTGAGTGGGAAGAAATCGATAAATCTCCGAGTTAGCTTGAATGAGCACAATTTGAAATAGATTATCTTTTTAGGAATGAACAGGCGGTCTTTTCCTTGCCTCTTCCGCCAAAATGAGTGCTCTGAATGTTGACAATAAAATACACAGTGAAACACTTGGTTTCTTACTGCCAATTGAGTTGGCTGACATGAGTATATTCCTGACGCTTTCGCGATTAAAAATGTTCAAATGTTTGTAGAGCTTATGGGACTTAACTATGGGGTCATCAGTCCCTACACTTAGAAACTACTTATGAACTAACTTATACTAAAGACGTCACAAACATCCATGCCCGAGGGTGGATTCGAATCCCCGACCGTAGCTGCCGTGCAGAACGTGACTGACACGCCGAAGACCGTTTTTGCGATTACTAGATAAATCTGCGATCTATGATCTTCCCTATTTCTTGTGTTAGTTCCTATGGCGAAAATTATTTAAACATACGCCAAGTTCCCTTTCGAGAATGATCTGCAGTTCTTTGGGATTACTCCGTTCAGTCTTTAATTGATATCTGCCTCTCCTTTGATTAGTTTTATGTGTTCGTGCCATTTTAATTATCTCTGCACGGATTCTCCCAGACATGTAATGAATGTAACTAGATCCAGTGATTGTGCAGAAATCCCCTAATGATTCACGAATGGGGTTTTCTCCAGTGTGCAGTACACCACTTTTGTGTACATAAAGAGGCAGCCGCAATGCTATTGCACTTTTAATGATAGTATGGAAGAGGGGAATGGAAGGACTGAACTTGGGCAATGAAATGATTTAGCGGCGACAAGACAAAATCTGTTCTGGGTCGGGAATCTAACCCTCGTCTCCCGCTTCCTGTACGTCTCTCGTCAGCAATTCGAATCCATTAGGAATGAAATGATAGGATGTGCCGGGAAACCAAAGTGAAATGGCTGCAGGAAAAATGCGAAGAAATCGAAATGATCAACGAAATACTGACTCAACATGCAGACAAGTCAAAACAACCTTCGATGAAATTAAACACAACGGTTGCAACATTAAGAATGCAATGGGGAATTCCACCGTAAAATGCAGAGGAGAGAACAGACAGGCTGGGAAACTGCGTTGAAGACCTCTATGAGGAGAAAGACTTGTCTGATGGCAAGATAGAAGAAGAAACTGTGGTCGATATGGAGAACATTGGGAATCTATTATTAGAGTCACAATTTGAAAGAGGTCTGGAAGATTTCAAATTAAGCAAGGTAGAAGGTATAGGTAACATTCAATCGAAATCGTTGGGAAAAGTGATGGTTAGAATGGCGACGTACATTTCGATTTTCGAAAAAAATATCCACACAGTCCAAAGACAACTAGGATAGGTAAGCAAGAAAACTACCGCACAACTGATACCGAGCAAGGTGCTACACTGGTGACACATGGATTCGCATTTGGGAAGACGGTGGTTCAAATCCAGCTCCGGCATTCCAGATTTAGGTGTTCCATGATTTTCCTAAATCACTCCACGAAAATGCCTGAATGGTTCCTATCAAATAGCACGGGCGATTTTCTTCCGCATTCTTATCCCAACAATCTTAGTATGAGTTCCGTCTCTTAATACTATGCTGCCGACCGGACGTTAAATCATAATCTTCCTTCGTTAACAGCTCATCCATCAGAGCTGATGACAGAATTTTATACTGAAGAAAGGAAAATAAAATTGAGGATTTCTTAGACGATCAGTATGACATCACGGAAGTAATGTCACTAGTCAGGAAATCTTAGAATTGCACTTGATAAGGGAACTAAGACTGAAAAAAGTCAAGATACGCACATAGGATTTTTCAAACAAGGAAATGTTTTCCACAGTGTATAACAGCACAAGATTTCTAAATTCTAAGAATAACAGGAGTAACTGTACAGAAAGGTCGGTAATATACACTGCTCTAAACAGTCAGGGGATCAGGTAAGATATCGTACACAGTATACATATGAAAACGTATTTTATTCAGATATTAGTTATAGTTGTAATTTGTGTGGGATACAGTACGACATTTTTCTGTTTCAACCCTTTCCTTTTTACATGGCGTTTAGTTAGAGCGAGGTACCATGGGGTACCATAATAATGAAAATGTCATTGACGTTGTCCTCTAACATACGTGTAAGATGTGATCAACTCGGGTGGCCAGTACAGTTGTACACACGCGTGGCATGTTTCGTTTCGTACTGTCACGATACAGGGGAGACAGCGTTACGGAAATGATACAAGATCTGGGATGGGAGTCTTTACAACGGCGCTTATAGCTGAGGCGTGGGCTACTTACGAAATTACAATCGCCAAGATTCTCCTCCGAATGCAAAAATATATTGTTGACTCCCACTTACATAGGTAGAAATGATCATCAGAATAAAATACTAGAAATCAGAGCTCTAACGGAGAGATTCAGGTGTTCCTTCTTCCCGCGCGCTATTCGAGAATGGAATGGGAGATAAATAGAATAACGATGGTTAGATGAACCCTCTACCAGGCACTTAGATGTAATTTGCAGAGTATCCCATGTAGATGTAGACAGTATGAGGTTATCAATCAGCTCTTGGTGTTAATTTGTCCATTCTTCCGCGAGTGCAATATACGGTTCTGCAAACGTTGTGGGAGGTGCTGGTTTGGCTGAAATGCGTCTACCAAGATCATCCCAGACATTCTCAGTCCGGTGAACAAACTGGTCGTCCATTCATTCAATTCCCTCAGCTTCAAGCATGTGTCTACCAGTGCAGCTCCGAGGGACGGCTATTATCGTCCACGAGAAGGGGCCCATATCCTGTGGCACCAGCGTAGGGCACAACAAAAGAAGATTCTCGTGTATATCTCTGAGCAGTCAAAGTGCAATTCTGAACGATATATAGGTCCGTACCTCCGCCAATAGTGAACCCTGCCCACACACCATTCATCCAACACCATGATATGATGTTTCCTGTACGTAAGCCACATTCCCAAAGGCGATTACGTACTCTTTGTGTTAATATTGAGCGTCGTTTTTGTGTCTGAAGGGTGCGTTGTAGCTGTTGAATTCATCCTCCTGCCTCGACGGGCTGTTAACCGGAGATAATGATAATCTCTTATTAATGTTACCCGTGCCCGATCTTGGTCTTGGCTTCTTTTAATGGTTTCTGTTGTCTGAAATCGCATCTAGCTCCTGTAAATTACACTTTGCGAGAATCCAAAAGCTGCAGCCAAATCTCTCCGTGTCGGTCCCGCTTCCAGTCTTCCTATGGCTCTCCATGCCACAACATCGTATAAGTGATGTTGTTAATGCATTGTACTACCTGCTCCCAACACTATTTGAATACAACTCCTTGTGTAACTCGTTTGGTATAGTCAACAGCAACACTTTCTACAGCAGCTTTTTTATTGAAACTTCTTGTTACATTAAAATTGTGCGCCGGAATCGGGATTCGAACCTGGGACCTTTGCCTTTCGCGGGCGAGCGCTCTACCGACTGAGCTGTCCCCGCACGCTTCACGGTCCGTCCTCACAACTTTATTTCTGCCAGTTTCTCGCCTCCTACTTTCCAAACTTCATAGAAGTTCTCTTGCGAACCTTGCAGAACTAGCACTCCTCGAAGAAAGGATATGGTGGAGACATGGCTTAGCCACAGCCTAAGGCATGTTTCCAGAATGAAACTTTCACTCTGCAGCGGAGTGTGCGCTAATATGAAACTTCCTGGCAGATTAAAGCTGTGTGCCGGAAACGGAATTCGAATCTGGGACAAAATGTTCAAATATTTGTAAAACCTATGAGACTTAACTGCGGGGTCATCAGTCCTTAAACTTACAAACTACTTATGAACTAGCTTATATTAAAGACGGCACAAACATCCATGCCCGAGGGGGATTCGAACCCCCGACGGGTAACGGCCTCGCGCATTGTAACATAGCGCCTCAATGCGCTCGGCCGCTCCGCCGCAGCGAATCTGGTACCTTTGCCTTTCGCGGGCAAGCGCTTTGTTATTGCCGCTATCACGTGTGTCGTAATGTTGTTGTCTTCACTCCGAAGAACCAATTACAATACTTCAGAAGCTAGATATGTGAACTGATCACGTAACTGATTTGACCAGTGTACAACATCTCGGAGACTGCGGGGTCATCAGTCCCTAAACTTACAAACTACTTATGAACTAGCTCGTACTAAAGACAGCACAAACATAAATACCCGAGGGAGGATTCGAACCCCCGACAGGAAACGGCCTCTCATCATAGCATAGCGCCTCAATGCGCTCGGCCACTCTTCCATGGCTTAATTTAATCCAGTATTTGCTAATCAACCAGCTACGTTCTACGACACCGCTGTGTGACTTTACAGACATCGAACAAGCAATGAAAGAAATAAAGGTTACAGAGTGCATTAAAATTTCAGGCCGAAGATAAAGCAATGATTAGATTTTATGATGACACTGCTATCATCAAGAAACAAGAATTTTGGAATGGGATGAATAGTCTAATGACTATAAAACAAAGACTTCAAAGAACTGTGAAAAGTAATGAAAAGTAATACTAAATACGTAAGATTGAACTTTACATCAAAACTGGTTATCACGAAATAGATGAAGTTAATGAACTGCGCTAACTTATCAGTAAAAAACGCTACGATGGACGAAGAAAGGAGGACATAAAAAGAATACTGGAACAAAGAGGACATTCATGATCAAGATTAGTCTACTGATATCTAACATTGGCCTTAATTTCAGGAAGAAATTTCTGAAAATGTACTTTTGGAACACAGTATTGAATTGCAGTCAATCACTGGGAGTGGGCTGAACAAAAAAGCATCGAAGCGTTTGAGATATGGCTATACAAGACTGATTAAAGGTAAGCGGACTACTAAGACAATGAATAAGTATGTTCTCTGCAAAATCGGAAAGTAGGAGATGGAAAACACTGACAAGAAGAACGAACAGGACGATATGATAATGTGTTGAGGCATCAGGGAAAAACAGAAGGCAAAAAATGTAAGGGAGACAGCGATTGGGATACATCAAGTAAGTAACTGAGGACGTATGGTGCTAGTGCTACTCCGAAATGAAGAGGATGGCGCAGGGAAGGGAGTCATGCAGAGCGGTATCAAACGAGTCACAATACTGATCAGTAAAACACAAAAAAGCTGTAAAATAAGTTACAACAGATCAGATTGGTAAACTGTACTCACTATTTTGAAGAGACAGAAATTTTGCTGGAATGGCAACTGGAATTTTATAAGTCTAACCTAAATCTTCTACATCTACATAAATACTCTGCAAGTCACATTGAAGTGCATGGCAGAGGGTTCAGCGAACCGCTTTTATGATGTTTCTCTACAGTTTCATTTTCTAATAGCTCGAGGAAAAAAGGAACACCTAAATTTTTCCGTTTTCGATCTGATATCTCTTATTTTATTTGGATGATCATGTTTTCCTATGTAGGTGGGTGCTGACAAAATCAGTTCGCATTCGGAAGAGAATGTTGGTGAAAGAAATTTCGCAAATAAATCTCATCGCCTTTCTTTTAATGATTTCCACCCCAACTCGTGCATCATTTCCGTGACACTCTCTCCACTACATCGCGATAATACAAAAAACGAGCTGCCCTTCTTTGTACTTTCTCTAAATCATCTGTCAATCGCACTAGGTGGATATCCCACAATGCGCAACAATACTCCAAAATTGGACGCACAAGTGTGGTGTAAGCAGTTTCTTTAGTAAAGCTGTTGCATGTTCTAAGTGTTCTGC
The DNA here is from genome assembly GCA_026315105.1 of Locusta migratoria. Taxonomy (NCBI): domain Eukaryota; kingdom Metazoa; phylum Arthropoda; class Insecta; order Orthoptera; family Acrididae; genus Locusta; species Locusta migratoria. The sequence goes on along the minus strand of CM048749.1, from coordinate 140,345,653 downwards.
CAACGAAACGTAGTCTTTGGTTTGCTTTTCCTACAATAATTTCTATGTGTTCTTTACAATTTAAGTTGTTTATAATTGTTACTCCTAGGTATTTACTTGAATTTACGGCCTGTAGTTTAGACTGATTTATGTGTATATGAAATTTAACGAGCTTCTTTCAGTACTTCACACTTCTCATTATTAAGGATCAATTGCTATTTTTTGCACCATGCAGTTGTTTTTGATCTTCTGGTGACTTCACTAACCGATAAGTGATAGCATCATGCGCGAACAGTCTAACGAAGCTACTTAGATTGTCTCCTAAATAATAATAATTACACCTTTTGACAGTAATCATCGGCGCTTGTTGTACATTTCGCGGCGCAATTTTCTAATGGTCTCACAGTAACCATGTGCATTGATTAGGGAATTGTCCATCTGTTTTTTTTTTTTTGTTTTTTTTTGTGTTTTTGTTTTTTTGTGTTGTACAGTAGGAATTTTGGGTACCCAACGTGAGCATAGTTTTCGAAATTTCAGTTTTTCAGTGACATTTTCACGAACCTGGGCCTGGTTGTACGTTGTACCTGGATCTGGTTGTACGTCGGCCCAGATGTCCGCACACGACGTTGCGCAACGTGTTGACGGAGATGATGAGCGCTCATTCAAGTGCCTAGCCATGTCGAAACTCTACGGCTCTGTTTGGTCTCGTAAACTCGTCTCGATTGTTCCACTTATCTCCCAGGTATTTGTGAATGGATCGACAACATCCCGTTCGAGGAATACACTGGTTAGTCCCGGATAGTCATGACGTCACAAATATCTGAAATACGCGTGGCTGTCGCAATGGGTCTGCAATTGTTGGATTACAGAAGATTCTCGGAAATATGAGAAATTCTCTAGTGCTACTTTAGCGATATACAAAGGTTTTTTATGCTTTTAGATGTACTCCTTTCTGTGTTTCTGTAGCTTAGATGTGCTCTTGTATAATAATGCACATTTATCCAGGCTTTCATTATAACTAGAATTGTATTCTTGAATGCGCGACAAAATATGAGGCGCGTCCAGAAAGTAAGTTCCGTTTGGTTATATAAAACGAACGGGTACAGATACAGAAAAAATATTGATTGTACAAAAATCTACAACTGTTAAAATACTTTTCTACATAGCTTGCGAAATTCTGTAGGAAATTGTCATAGCATGGCACAAGGTTTTGTGTGCCTTTTTCATATAATGTTGCCGCCTGTGTATGTTCTTTCAGCTCGTCATCATCGTTGAAGTGTTGTCCACCAAGGACAGATTTTAGGTGTAAGAAGAGGATTACTGTCAAAAGATTTATTTTTCACGGTAATGCCTGACCTCACACACCGAATGTGACCAAACAATTCTTATAGAAATTTCAAAGGGACCTGTTTGATCATCCTCCATACAGCTAAGTCCTCTCTCCTCGCGACTTTCATCTCTTCTTACACCTAAAATCTGTCCTTGGTGGTCACTTCAACGATAATAAAGAGCTATTACGACATGGTTGAATACACAGGCGACAACCTTCTGTGAAGGATGCATGCAAAAACTTGTGGCACGCTATGACAAGTGCCTACAAAATTTCGGCAGTTATGTGGAAAAGTAGTTTAAGAGTTGTAGAATTGTGTGCAATAAAAATTTCTTCTGTATCTGTGTACAATTTCATTTTATTACCAAACGGAACTTACTTTCTGGACGCGACTCGTATCAAGTGTAAAACCACTTTAAATTCAGTTTAACAGCGCAATGACATTTGTTCACTAAATATATCTTTTAGAATCTGAAGATGAAGACGGCCATGATTGTTTCAGTGAAAAGTGATGTTGTCACAAAATAAACAAAAATAATAGTAAATCACACTGTAGTTAGTGTGCATGTATATTTTATGATTGACCACTTAGAGGAGATTCTCTAGGATGTAGAACATGTAATTGAAATTAATGCTATTGAAAATGTGTATTGCTGAATAGTCCCGAAGGGCGGGAGATCGTGTTTATATTTTGGGTCCAGGCCTAGGTCAAGAAGATAAAGATGGAAGGAGCTTCCTGTATTTACGTTTTGGTTAAGTTATTACGTGTCACGAAATTATCTCAGAGGAAGAGAAAGTTCGTGAAATAAATTTCGCAAATAACTGTCGCCACACGAATAACGCCTGTCTTTTAACGATTTCCACTCCACCTAGTTCACCATTTGTGTGACACTTCTCCTAATTCGCGATAGTACAAAACGAGCTGCCATTCTCTGAACTTTCACAAAATTGTCCGTCAGTTCCACCTGATCGGAATCTCACATTGCGCAGCTATACTCCAAAATAGGCCGCACAAGTTAGTTTAAGCTTTTTCTTTATCAGTAGTAGAACTGTTGCATCTTCTCCCAATTAAACGTTGTCTTTGGTTCGCCTTCCCTAAAATATTTTCTATGCGTTCTTTTCAATTTAAATTTTTCTTGTTATTCCTAGGTATTTACTTGAATTTAAGGCCTTTTAGATTTGACTGATTTATGGTGTAAAAGGTGTTTAACGTATTTCTTTTAATGTTCATAAGGATGAATTTACAGTTTCTATTATTTAGTGTCAACTGCAATTTTTGCAACATGCAGATATCTCATCTAAATCAATTTGTAGTTGCTTTCTAACTTCTGGTGACTTTACTAATCGATCATTGTCTCCTACATCGTTCATAAAGATAAGGAATAATATGGATCCTATAACATTCCCTGTGGAACTACAAATATCAGTTGTGTTTTACTCGATGACTTTCCGTGAATTACGTCAATTTAAATAATTGCTTACATACAGGCGCATTAAAATCAACATTAACATCGAAAAGTCAAGCGTTCTCGCTTCTAGCTGTAAATAGTGTTACGTGCTTTCATGAAGAACAGTAATTTCTTAGAGACTAACTGTTAACACCCAGCACATATATGGACTGATGTTGTGCGTCTTCTGTACAACATAGTCGTTACATAATGTTAATCACGCGAACAACCGCTCAATCGAAGGCACCAAGTTACACATTGCGCGGCCACTCTCGTTGGAGGTTCGAATCCTCCCCCGGGCATAAGTGTGTGTATGTTGCTCTTAGTATAAGTTAATTCAAGTAGTTTGTAAGTATAGGGACCGATAACCACTGCAGTTTGGTGTCTTAGATTACGAACATTAGAATATTTGAATATTATGTAATTTACTTGGCCGTGGGATAACTTACACGAATAGTAGTAGAGCGAATATTGTCCCCAAATGGCAAGGTTCTGAGTTATATTATACAAAACAACGGTCAAGAGCGCTAATTATTATTTTTGCTATTTAGATAACCGGCCGCGGTGGAGTAGCTTAGCGGTCTAAAGCGTCTCGCTACGGAGCGCGCAGTTGCTCGCTGTGGAGGTTCGAGTCCTCCCTGGGGCATGGGTGTGTGTGTTTGTCCTTAGGTTAGTTTTCGTTAGTTTAAGTAGTTTGTAAGCTACGGACTGATGACCACGCAGTTTGGTCCGATAGATTTACAAACATTAATTTTTTTTATTTTTATTTTTTATTTATTTATTTATTTTACAACCGGTTTCTGCAGGTCTGTCACATACACGTGACAGGTCAGTTGCTGTATAACATTCCAAAAGCCGTTATTTTGATTAAATAAATAAAATATCAGCGATCTTGGACTTTGTTTTGTATCATACATGAGGAGCATCGTTTCGAATCTAAATTTTACGGGAGAAGCAAAAAACTGATTACTCATAACTTGAGGAACATTTCACAGATACTAATTTTTGCAGTTGTTTTATTTGAGGTGTGCGTCTAGGTACGTGAAAATGTAAATTAAATTTCCTGTTGAGTTCTTCAAATTTAAAGAAAAGGTTTGGGCTTAATATACTTTGATCCAATAATCTGTAAAATGTACAAATAAAAAACGACTACTGTGGTAAACATATACCTATGTATGTATTTTTGATTCTTTATGGAATAACATTAACTGCCTCATATTTAAGTAGGTGGGCATGTTTGGTTTCTTTTTTTTTCTCTCCTCTTTCGGCTTCCAGTTAAATTATCACCGACAGCAAATGTTTGTGAAGCTTATGGGACTTAATTGAGGGGTCATCAGTCCCTAAACTTACAAACTACTTATAAACTAACTTATACTAAGGACGAAACAAACATCCATCCTCTATAATCGAAAAACTACTCTTACACAAAGTTCGCAATATAACTGTGATTATTGAATTCTGAGCATTGTTGAAAACAGCGCGCCAGCTTCAGCATAGCCAACAGAGCAAAGTGACTATACTGCTTCACGCTGGACACAATATGATTCGAAACACGCTACTGTGGACTGAATACGATTTGAAACAACAGCTACTTTATAGACGCAATTTACGTTGTTAGTGAATCCTATTTGTTACATTCTGATTTCACAGAATGAAAGATCGCTATGTAAACTATACAAAAATGTATCAAACTAAATTTTGTCCACGGATTGACTTAATACGATTTGAAACGATGCTCCTCAAATACATTGGTCAGATCGCCCCAAAAATGACAAGTTTTTAAGGTAATGAGTTCTAGTTCTCGTCCAGCTAACCGTTTTAATCTGCTGGATGTCGATTTCCCACAACAATGGAACAGAAGTAGTACGGCATCAACAGTAGCACATGCTTTCACACCGTAAGAAACTGTGGAGGTAATTTTGTCTTAACAAGAGTTATTACAACTAACGCAGATAAATAACGTCTTATGCCGACAGATTAAAAACCAGCTATTTCCAAGGTATGTTCCACTACAGAGCAATACCACGAGTCGGTTATGTATCGCCCTTGAAACCGAATGCACGACGGTCCACGCGTTCACGAAAAGAAACTCGTGTACCGTAAGAGTAGTTCTGTTTTTGGTCACGGCCACGAATGTCAACACCGATATAGCTACAAATGTTTATTCCGGTGAGTTGCGCGGCTAACCTCGTAGGAGACATTGCGAAAAAAAGCAGGTAACGTTCGCTCTTGACACGACGCCTGAGGTCAGAGGCCTTGTAACAGTTCCCCTGGAACGGCGCCACATATGCACGTTTTCCTCCAAAACACCTGACTGTCCAGGCGACTAGCCGCGCAGGCGATCCTGTAGTGCTGATTTGTTCGTCGGGTATTTCGAAATGGAGGAAAAAGGGAAGAAGGTTAATGTAGCGGCCGACAACGTGGTAAGCAGAGACGGAACACAAACTCGGATTGTTTTTTGTTAAGAGTGGGGAAGCAAATCAGTCGTTTACTTTGAAAGGAACAGTTACGAGCAGCCGCGGATGAGCTGCCGAGCGCATTGAGGCGCTATTCTATGAAGCGCGAGGCTGTTCCCCGTCGGTGTTTCGAATCCCCCCTCGGGCATGAATGTTTGTGTCATATTTAGTATAAGGTAGTTCATAAGTAGTTTGTAAGTTTAGGGACTGATGAGCCCGCAATTAAGTCCCATAAGATACACAAACATTTGAACATTTTTCTTTTAGTTACGAGCAGCGAGGAATGACCGCGCGCTTTAATGCGCCAAGCTAATTAGAAAAAAAAGAAGTAACAGACATTGGACAGGTAAACAGAGTAAATAAATTTAAACATTTGGGAGAAATAATTCAAAAAATAGCTTCGAAAAATTTGCTGTATTAGAAAGAGTTCGTGAAATGGAAAGAGGATATTGAATAACGAGGAACAAAGGCCTCTGTCTATAAATTTGAAAATACAGCATTATTACACAATAGCCGCGGCGGACTGGCCGAGCGCATTGAGGCGCTATGCTCCGATGCGCAGTGCCGTTCCCCGTCGGCGTTTCGAATCCTCCCTCGGGCATGGATGTTTGTTTCGTCCTTAGTATAAGTTAGTTTATAAGTAGTTTGTAAGTTTAGGGACTGATTTTTTTTATTTTTTTTATTTTTATTTTTTTTTTTTTTTTTTTTTTTTTAGTTACGAGCAACGATGAATGCCTGCACGCTTTAATGCACCATGCTAATTAGAAAAAAAAGGTAACAGACATTGGAAAGATAAACAGAGTAAATAGATTTAAACATTCCAGAGAAATTATTCAAGAAAATAGCTTAGAAAAATTTACTGTATTAGAAAGAGTACGTAAACTGGAAAACGCGTATGGAATAACGAGGAACAAAGGTCTCTGTCTACAAATTTGAAAATACAGCATTATTACGCAATAGCCGCGGCGAAGTGGCCGAGCGCATTGAGGCGCTATGTTCTGATGCGCGGTGCCGTTCCCCGTCGGCGTTTCGAATCCTCACTCGGGCATGGATGTTTGTGTTGTCCTTAGTGTAATTTAGTTTATAAGTATTATAGTTTTCAAAATACAAAGCCAAGATCGCACATTAATAATTTATTAAATGTCGACCGGTTTGGGTGCACTGTGTCACCATCATCTGGTCTCATATATCTTATAAGCTGGTCATCTTGTTAAAAAAATTGGGTATAAAATAACAAGTTCAACATTCCACTTAGTCATTATACAAAAATACACAAGTTAAAAACAAAACAGCAGTATATTGTAAGCCGTCATATTTTTAGCTTGTGTATTTTTATATAATGACTAAGTGGAATGTTGCCCTTGTTATTTTATTCCCAATTTTTTTAACAAGATGAGCAGCATATAACACATATGTGAGCAGATGATGGTGACACAGTGCACCGAAACCAGTCGTCATTTAATAAATTATTAATGTGCGATCTTGGCTTTTCATTTTGAAAACTATAAGACGATCAGATCGGCTCCAAACCCGACTATGTCAGGTAATCTTAGTTTATAAGTAGTTTGTAAGTTTAGGGACTGATGACCCCGCAGTTAAGTACCAAAATGTCTTTACGGCATTGACTTACAATCTACACGAACTTGAAGTCCTAGAAAGAAGAATCGTTCTAAAGAGTCGTACGGAAGTTGGGAAATTAATAAGTAATGAACAAATTAATCGCAAACATAACTAAATACTGCGGAAGAGGCGACTGCTATTTTTTGGATATTTATACAAAATTAACATGAACAGTTTAACCGAACAAATTTTTAAAATATCTCTCGGACAAGTTTGCATTCAAGACGTTAGGGAAGATTTGGAAAGAAACAACTCAGGTGAGAAAGATGCAACAAAAATAGAGATTTTTAAGAAGAAAAAATGGAAGGATTCCACCGCATGAGGGAGAAGAATACAGGGTCCAAACGGTCTGACGAGAGAAAAAGGATACATGGCAAAAAGATAAAAGAATACTAGAGGAAAAAGGAAGAAGAACAAAGGAAGAAGCACTGAAATCAAGTAGTCATTAGATGACCCTAACGGAAAAAGAAGAAAAAATGAATAAATAATGTCATGTAATGTTATCTTTTACGTTCCACGTCATTACGATTTATCGTCTTCATAATATATCGAGCAAGAATTAATCTAATCTCTAATCTAATCATGGTCGGAGGTGGGTTTGAACCGCCTTCCTCTCGAATGCGAATCAACTGTGCTTTGACAGCACCACCTCGCTCGGTGAGATGACAGAAATACAAAATGGACATCAGAGAGTGTATAATACATAGATCTGCTGAATCACAGAATGCTACGTAGACAAGTACCTCGTTTATCCGCCACCCTTTTATCCGCCTTTCCGTTTTTGGTTTCTTTAGGTAAATGTGCTTTAGAGAGTTACTAGCTTATATGCCCGTGCTTCGCAACGGTTGTTAACGAAGGACCTATGTATATCGTGGTTTTTTAGGGTTTCGGACCTAGGTCAGCAAAAACAAAATGCTTGTTGGATCGCTCTGTCAATAAACTCAGTTCTCTTAGCCAAAATGTCGAAAACCATGAATACTCATAAAGTTTTTCATACAAAAAGTGAAATTAAAGTAACAACGTAAAATCAATGTTAGGTTGTGTTCATCAAGTTAAGACTGCAGTGTGTAATTGTATGTTTGGCGTGAACTTCTGTGAACACTGCTATCAATGCGATGAGAAATAGTAATAATGCGTCGTTATTCTCAATTTTGTTACATATTGCAACAGCAGCGCCGAAAGCGGCTGGCAAATTACATTTCTGAAAACGATATTGGATAAGTGCGGATATTGATTTGTAACAGTTTTCACAAATATCTTCTTGAACAGGAATTTGGAATGAATTGTAAGACTGTGTGAATCATGAGACTCTATGCAAAAGAGTTTCGCGTGAAAGTGCTGGTCATAATGAGATGTGACAACAACGGATGTATCTGATTCGGTAAAATTTCACTTTCTATCCTGGCGGCCTCGTGCTTTTATGTTGGCAACATCCATAACACGATATAAAATCGTTGCAAAGATGACCGAACCACTTAGAATGTAGATAAATACTGCTGTTCTTGCTGTATGCTTGATTTCACGACAAAATATTTGCGTGTCACGCGATTGGCTTATGACGATGTCACATGATTCTCGTTATTCAACATCTGTTGCCAACGTTATCACAGGAGGCCGCCGGGATATGAGTAGGACTACGTCGCATAGTTTCACAGCAGAGAGTGTCGCGGCTATATCATTAATGTATGTCTGTGTTTCCACCAAGCTTCCACGACAGTGATCAATGTTCCACGAGTATTTTTTTTTATCTTTGAGTCTATCTGGTTTTTTATCTTTGTTTTGTGTCTCTGTTCATAGTCGGTAATTTGTGGTTGACCGAAACATGTGATCTATTTAAAAAAATTGCGTATTTGATATTCCTCGTCGTTATTAAAGTCTGAAAGGACGGCATTGTCTGACGATTGAAAGAATAAACAGATTTTGACTCGGCCGTAAAGTTCGTAAGTCACAGAGTATATATCTTTTCCTAAGAGTATTTATTGCATATATGGGGAATTTTTGCTCGTCACATTCACACACTGCCACGCACCGCGACCAAACTCCCTTACTAAGATCATTAGACCAATGGCTATCTACCACCACAACCACGAGTGGGTGGGTGGTCATGGAGAAAAGTCTGTCAGCACGTACACACACAAGCCTTTTATATATAGATATAGATTAGTGCCGTATGGTGCATGCATGTACCATTGTTATGTTGACACCATAGGAAACGAAGAGATCGCCGTCCCACGCTTTCAGTTACATTTACTACAGTCATTATTCAACTGTTTCTTACCAGTATTGTGCTTTTGAATGTATGTGACTGAAAGGCTTCGAAGCCATGATTTTTTTTCTCAGGAAAAATGTAATTCACACTTCAGTGTGACTCGCAGAGTATTTATGTAGATCGTGGAAGTATCGAGAAAAACACATCGCCTCCAAAGTTGATATTTTCATGGGATCTGGCGTCCAATATATTAGACATTGACCTTTTATTAATTTTAGAACACTATACTATTTCGCTTAACTTTGAGACCCAGTGCCTGTTTACTGGACATCTGTCGAAATTAGTTTCGTACTTCTTGCTACCATATGTCGCCAAAATAGCGCGCTACAGTGAAAAAGAGTGAACATGGAGGACCCGTTGCAAAGTGCGTCAGACATAAGTAGTTGAAACTATTTTGTGTGTTAATTTTAGAACATCCTTAACTGCCTTCCAGACCCAGTGTCTTGTATGTTTTACATCTTTTTAATTTTGGAAACAAAGTATGTAAATGTTTAATTTTGCTCAAATATTCAATAGAAACAGTCTTATGGACAAGAAAAAGTGCAAGCGTTTTATTCTATTGTTAAAATAATTCAGGATTGAAGGGGCTAAGGCGCCTTGCTGCGGAGCGCGCGGTTACTATCCGTCGGAGATTCGTGGATCGAGTAGTCACTCTCGCATGTGTGTGTGTGTGTGTATTGTCCTTAGGTTAGTATGAGTTAGTTTAAGCAGTTTGTAAGCCTAGGGACTGATAACCACAGTATTTACGTCCCATAGATTTACAAACATTTGAATTTGAGGACCTGAAAACGTGAAAGTGATCTCCATGTGGGTGCCGCGAATGCTAACGGATGTCCACATGGTCGTGCGTGTGGTATGTTGTCAGGTAATGTGATGACGGCATGAATGAGACTTCGTCTTCAGTGATTTTGGGAATGGATATCTGATTACGCTAAGCGTGATAAGCGTTTGAAAATTATCGCCACGGCGGAGTAGCCGTGCGGTCTAAGGTACCTCGATGCTGAGCGCGTCGTTGCTCCAACACCACCTAGAGAGAAGGCCGCGGCGTTCTCGTGTGACGTCACGCAAAGTAGGTTGCACGCGCATAGCTGACTGGGTAGCCGCTGGGGCACGGCCCACTATGCCGAAGCAGCGAGTCAGTCAGCTATGCGCGCGCAACCTACTTTGCGTGACGTCACACGAGAGCGCCGCGGCCTTCTCTCTAGGTGGTGTTGATTGCTCGCCGTCGAGGGTTCGATTCCTCCCTGGGTCATGGTTATGTGTGTTGTCCTTAGGTTAGTTTACCTTAGTTTAAGTAGTTTGTAAGCTTCAGACTGATGACCACTCAATTTGGTCCGATAGATTTACAAATATTTGAACATTTTTGAAAATTATCTGGAGTTTATTTTGGTTCGTAAGGTAGGAGGGACTAGTGGCCTAGTCGTTTGTTCCCTTTAATCGTCCGACCAATCAAGCAACCGTTCGACTTTAATTACCCGCGCGCTATCGACCGAGCCAGTGGGCGCCATAGCGGTCGGTGTTGTCATCGCGCCGGCAGAAGTGGCGGCTCCGCCCAGCTCGTAAAGTGCCTCCCGCGGGAGCCGAAATGGACGGCCCTGTTAGCTGGTCTGTGGCATCGCCCGCCGCGAGGCCCACTCGCCGACTTGACACTGCCGACTTCGAGGTGGTGTCGGCGATGAGGCTACAAGATGTTGCTGGGCTCCTACTGTGGCAGTTTGGTTATGTAGAGTTCTGCTGGTTTTTAACACAATGGATTTTCTAACACCCAGTTTCAACCCATAATAGCTATTTCTGATGCCGTAAGAGGCATTTGATCAGGACTGGGTTAACCTATCTGGAAGTCCGGTGTCAGACAAAATGTGTGGTCCCAGAAAAATATTTCCAATATGATTCGCAGTTTTATAAAGTACTGTGCAACAGCATCAGAGCATTACTATAAGCCTTGTACGACAGCTGAGGAAGGTAAGGTAACACCCTTGGGGGATGAGTTGGGAGCGACGTTTACGGTTTTACACAGCAATTTCGCCTTTCAAGATAGTAATACAGTAAGCCGGCCGCGGTGGCCGAGGAGACTAAGGCGCTCCAGTCACGGTCTGCACGGCCAGTACGGTCGGGGGTTCGAATCCCCCCTCGGGCATGGATATTTGTGCCGTCCTAGTTCGTAATTAGTTTGTAAGTTTAGGGACTGATGACCCCATAGTTAAGTCCCATAGACTATACAAACATTTGAACATTTTTAATACAGTAATAATAATAATAATAATAATAATAATAATAAAAATAATAAGATAAAATCAGGTAAAGCAATGGAACCAAACTGTAGTGGTCACCAGCCTAAAATTGAAAATTATTTCAATTTACACTAAGGACAATACACACACCCATATCCGAGGAAGGACTCGAACTCCGTAGGGGAGTAGACCCGCACTACGCAACAAGGCGCCTTACAGCGCTCAGCCACTCACTCGTGGCACTCACGCCTTTCCCTTACTTTTTTTTCATTATCAGTTCTGTTCGAAAAGGACAATTGTTTACAACCTAATTGATCGGCAACGTCTGAGATGGTTAAATTCTTAATCATGATTGCAATTCAGTGAAGGGTGAATTCTATCAGTTTGTAGAAAAATAACAGCCAACCAGTTGCGTTAAAGTGATTTGTAATTAACGTTCATCAGGTTCCGGAAAGCCGGCCGCAGTGGCCGAGTGGTCTGCGGCGCGACAGTCACGTTCTGCACGGCCACTACTGTCGGGGTTCGAATACCTCCGTGGGCATGGATATTTGTGCCGTCTTTAGTATTAGCTAGTTCATAAGTAGTTTGTAAGTTTAGGGACTGATGATCCCGTAGTTAAGTCCCATAATCTCTACAAACATTTGAAAATTTTTTGTTCTGGAAAAATTAATTTTCCAGAAACCTGGTCAAGGTTTATTAAAAATTAATTTAACGCAACTGTTTGGCTGTTATTTGTCACCAAATCGATTCTGAGATGGTGATAGAATTATATAGGAATTTAATATAAGTGTCGCGTTAAGTTTTGAATAAGAGACTAATATGGGCCGACCTACAATGGTTCCTACCTGGTCATCAGCATCTGAGATTCGATGGAAAAATTCTCGGGAACTATAGTGCAATTCGTGAATATTTCTCGTCACTATACAATTCATAGAGAATATTCACAAATATTTAAAGGATCATTTAGTAAGCGTGAAACCGTCATGAAGATGTATCACATTATGGGCTACAATCAAGCCTGCGTTTCTAGAACAATGAACCAATATATTGCTTCTCCCTAGCTTAAACCATACGGACAAAATATTTTAGGTAACACCCCTGTGATGTACACATGACGTTATACCTAGTGTAACTTTCAAAATGCATGAAAAAAGTTAAAGTGGAGCCTCCGCCCCCTAGACCCTCGTTAATCCGGTCCTACTTTTGATGAACAAACATTCATGGCTGAAGTTTGACTACGAATTTGGTTACCAAGTACCTCCTATGACACTTAAAAATTGCCATCGTGAGTAGTAAACGATTATGATTGTGTCGAAAAAAGTGATGTATCACAAATAAATAATAGGTCTTAATAATTCAATCACCGATTCCCTTAACAAGACGAGTGCCAGTCATTTATCTAAATCACCTCACCACAATATTATCTCCGTCTCCTCGATGAGTGCCGGGCACTTTCGCTATAACTTGACTCTTGCTACAAATTCAATAAACGTTTTTTGTCAATTTGAAATAATGCTACATAAACTGATGTCGAAACTTAAGCAACAAACAACTATTTCCACGCCCTGTGTGGAGTTCACGATACAATCATAAGAACTGTCAACAGATGTTCGTACAATGGTATTCCGGATCCAAGATGACATTGTCAGCGTACAACCAAGTCAGCGGATATTTTATAGATAGTTCCACATCCACAATAGCTGTGTACACTGTGCAGAACGCGACAGAGCAACAGGACAGCACGGTCTTAAACTGGCGTGGTCCGATGACTTAATTGAACAGTCCTGTTTTTTCTTTTTTTTTCTTTTTTTTTATTATTTGGTGATAGTTCACAGAAGCCTAAACTGTGTCCCGAAGACCTGGGCAGGGTCGACCAAGTGCGACATCAGAAATTGAGGATCGTTAAGTGGCTGTAAGAACACGACGATACCGCCGCAGCACTGCACGGGACGTGCCATCTGACTGAGCAGCCGCGGTGGAGTAGCCGAGCGGTCTAATGCGCCTCCCTGCGGAACGCGCGGTTGCTCGCCGTCGGAGGCTGGAGTCCTCCCTGGGGCGTGGGTGTGAGTGTTTGTCCTTAGGTTAGTTTACCTAGGTTTAAGTAGTTTGTAACTTAAGGACTGATAACCACGTAGTTTGGTCCGATAGATTTACAGACATCTGAACATTTTGACTGCGCAGGACCCACCGCGAGAGTTGTATCCGGGGAATAGTATACAGCCGGCTTCGGTAGAGTGGTCTTATTCTCTAATACCTGATGTATACATTCCCCCGACGCGTCTTCTTAGAGGGCATCACTTGAGTCGTCAACATTGTCGAACAGTGTGCCAGTTTCCATATCATAGATATTCCAGTTTGGCCTGTAGAGTGATTGACGTCGTATTCGCATCTGGAAGGCATGTCAAACACAATTTAGGGTCCGAAAATTATCAAGCAGGATCCCTCAGGGCAGGACTTACGTTACCACTCAACTTCTCATCATGAAACTGTACGGGTGAATCGGCATGCCTTAACAGCTGTCAAGTATCGTGACCTAGAACTCATAAAAATATGGGCTGGCGCATCCGCCATTTTGTTTCGCAAAAAAAAAAAAAAAAAAAAAAAAAAATGCTTAACACGGCATGTAACTTCTTCGAATTGTGTTGTTCAAGCCTTGTGAAATATTTAGAAGTGTACTACATAGAGCCTTAGATCGTGCTATTTTGAACTTGCCTTCCACTCATGTTTACATTGATATGTGGATTCGACAAAAAGATTTCGCGTTTTCTTTACTTATTGGTACGTTTCTTTGTTGTCCGAATAGAGAATAAAGGTGGACGTAACATACATATTTCTGCAATCAAATCGCTTACTATATTTTCTTCGCGAAATTCGAAATGAACGTTCGATTATGACGTTTATTAAATCATATACCAGTCTCCTATATATACGATTTGGCGCAGCTGCATCTAAAGTACATACTTGCACAATACCAACTATAAATACGAAACTCATCAAATCCGGTACCGCTAATCAAATGAAAGCTTGCTTCCTTAAATTTACATTCAAGTTCACTCTTAATACTTACACTATACAAGTCCTTCTCCTAGGTAAAGCACAATTTAAGCGTAAATATGGAAAATCAATAAAGTTTACAAAGGGCTGATCTGTACAGTTAATTTAAACCTTCTGCATTCTTTTGTATGTACAGGTATTCTTGTCAGTAAATTAATCATCCTTGTAAACCAAACAATTCCTTGCCAATATTATCACACTACGGCACCGCATCAGCAAGTAATTTTACCCATTACTGTATCTCTTTTATAGATATCCATCAATATGGACAACTACAGTACTTATAAGAAATTGAACTGAGGGTGTGTTTTGTGACACGTCAGGTACCGTTCTTTCAAATTTCATGGTGCAAGTTATAACGCCAAAACTTTGAACTACCACAAATAGCATTCAACGGTTGTCGCCAACATCGGCACAGCAAGCCGCCACCGTCGTAAATAAAATTTTACCCATTATATTCCTCTTAGTTTCAGTGTTTGTAATATATTTTGGGATTTTATCAATAACATAATAAAAATACGTTCAGCAATTTGTGCAATGGGAGTACAAAACTCCTTGATGGGGTGTATTTGTCTACATACTGTATGACACACATATTGTACTCTGAAAACTGTATGTTCTGGAATGGTTTGAAGTGATTGATATTTTGAGGGCGCTAAATTGCTACAGGCAGAATTTATGTTAATGTGTAGTACTTTCAAAACAGTCGAACAAATACTTACGTTCTAATTATCACACACGATTATTACTATGGAATATTGGCCGGCCGCGGTAGTCGAACCGTCTGCGGCCCGCCATTCACGGTCTGCACGACCACTATGGTAGGGGGTTCGAATCCCCCCCTTGGGCATGGATATTTGTGCCGTCCTTAGTATTAGCTAGTTCATAAGTAGTTTGTAAGTTTAGGGACTGATGACCCCGTACTTAAGTCCCATAAGCTGTACAAACATTTGAACATTAAATATTGCTTCCGGTCATAATAAATGTTATTTACTTACAGTTTTCACGACCACAGTTAGCAGTTAATTTTTTTACTTCTCTCCCATTCTTTTGAGAAACCAACAATTCTAAATCTATTTCTAGAATGATTAGAACACTTTATGGCAACAGGACCAGCCATAATTTCGTTATAAAGTTCCGTGACGTAAATCATATAGCACCGCAGCATGTTTACACTTTAGAGCTATGGGCAACATAATGGCAAATGAGCCAACTCTTACTTATAGGTGCGTTATTGGGATCCCATATAGGTGCTTTGGGCCTAGACTTTTAATTGAAGGACGATAACGCTCGACCTTATAGTTGAAGGGGGCTGACGTTTCTTTGGATGATATTGCACTCACGATGTGTCCTCGCTCCCCCAATCTGAATCCTACAGAGTGTGTCTGGGTTGCAGTGAGAAGACGGGTTGCATCATACCAGGATCCGCCAACTACTGTTCAACACTTGTAACTTGTAATCACCTCTGTAGGAAGCATAGCTGTTATTGCCTCAGCACGAGCTTGATGGCTCCATACGCAACACGCTCTGCTGTTGTGATACCTGTATTGCTGCTATAGGTGGACACACCCATAATGAGCACATTATGTAGTTACCGGAATGTGTATGCAAATCCGTTGAGCAATAAAAAACGAAGAAAACATTCCTTTATGAATGTTGCATCTATTTCTGGTTTATTATCAGCTGTTTATCCTTTTTGTGGCAAAATAAACGCAACCTTGAGTTTTTTTGGTTGTTGTTTTAATTTTGGTTACCAGTGTATATTATTAATCATTTAACCCTTTAGTTACCAGTGGGAACTATAGTTCCCACTTATTTGTTTTCGCTATAAGTTCGGTAGTACTCCGTGTTCCCACTTCTAACTTGTATCATCTCTATTAGAGTGTGCTAACTACATATAGATTGGCAACAGGCGCGCGAAAGTGGTTATTTTTCTACATTGTTAGACAGTCAATTCCGAAGCGCAGTTTCTGCGGGAAAAGAAGCCACTGTTTCGACCTAACAGCGTTTTTTGTATAGCGTGCTTTGCTTTTGCTTGTGAAGTGACTTGTGTCGTATTTGTCTACTTTTATATGTACAAGGGAGATAGTATTCGTGTATATCAGCTGCGGGAACAGTATGGTGTAGGTCATCGTTCATGGAAGTAGTGGCACAGACTTTTTTCTTTCAGGTAGATTTGGCAGTTGTCAATGCATACATTATGTGGAAGTTACAGAAGGTCATATCCGGATTCTCAAATCGTAAGTGAAGAGGAAGGCCTATTCATTTTCATTCACCAAAAAGAAGCTGGAGTTCCAGATGAAGTTCTTCTGGCGAAAGCTGGAACTCATTGACCGCGAAAGGTACTACAAACAGAAGGAGCCGCCAATGTAGCACCAAAAACAAAGAAAAGAGGACAAAAATAATTTGTAGCAACTGTCGTGTACATTTGTGTGCTACAGCATCATGCTTCTCTATGTTCAATAGTACGTCACCTTAGTCAACTCTATGAGATATGAACTAATACAAAAGTAAATCAGATGTTTAATATGCTTTTATCCAAAAAATAAATAAATAAAGGATATACAATTTTTTTTAAATTATCAAGTCCAGTTACTCCTATGCTCGGTGGGAATAATAGTTTTCACTAATTTTTTTATACCCGTAGGCTAAACTCTCACTTTCAACATTTAAACTATGATTTTATATGTGGCTAATTAGCCCAATAAAGTATTCATAAAAAGTCTGCACCGTCTGGAAATAATTTGGTCGCTAAAGGGTTAAACCTCTAATCATCATAAAAATGTTAAGATTTCGTTGGTAATATATACTCCTGGAAAATGAAAAAAGAACACCATGAATTCGTCGACCAATCAGAGGGAAATTTTATTGGCACATTCTTGAGGATGTACACAACACACGATCATGCATACATGAGTGTAGCCAACAGAACGTGCGCAATGTCTGTTAGTATGCGTATACCCTCCGGTATACGCTGTAATTATTCCAAGGAGACGATCGTAGAGGTGCCAATGTGGTCCTATGGAATGGCCTGCCGTGCAGTTTTCCACCTGGTGCCTCAGTTGGGCTTCATTTCAAGCCGCTCACGCAGACTGTCCAATATGACGTTTCATGCGGTCTCAAACATGCTCAATGGGGGTCAGTTGTGGAGATCGTGCTGGCTGGGGTAGCTGACACATTGACAACCAAGTCTAGTAGTATGCGATACACGTGAACATTTATTGTCTGATGGAAAAGCATTGGCCTTGTTGGTGCATGAGTGATAGCAAGACGAGTTGAATGGTGGTTTCGGTGTACAGTGCACTGTTCAATGTTCTCTAGAGGAGAACGGCCATTGTAGGATATGGCTCCCCACACAATGATGCACGATCATGCGTGCCATTAGGGTATCCTCCGCTCACGTCCCAACATCGTTCAGCCCACCTCCAGTGGTGTCACGGTAGGCACTTATGAAAGGAGGAATGGACATGTGTCGTCTTCATTGATGAGAGTCGTCGCTGTCTCGGTGCCAATGATGGTCGCTCACGTGTATGCTGTCGTGCAGGGGAGCGCGAATATCTGGAGTGTACGCGACAGAGGAATAAGCGGCCGACACCTGGCATCATGGTGTGGAGAGTCACATCCTACACCAGCTGTTCTCCTCTGGTGACCGTCGAGGGAAAATTGAACAGTGCACGGTAAAATGAAACCATCATTCAACCTGCCTTGCCGCCGTTTATGCACTAACAAGGTGATATGCTTTTCCAACAGGACAATGCACGTCCACATGTGTCCTGTACAACCATACTCTTTTATAAATACGGCAACTACCCTAGCCATCATTATCCCCAGATCAGTCTCTCATTGAGGATGTTTTTGACTGGAAGGAAAGTCATGTTTGGCGGTCTGCATGAGCGGCACGAAATCTGGCCCAACTGAGACACTGGAAACTGCGTGGCAGCCATTTGGCAAGACTACTTTCGGCTCCTTTACAATCGCCTCCTTGGCAGAATTACAGCTTGTATTAATGCCACTATGTTGCCCATAGCTCTAAAGTTAAACATGCTGCGGTGCTATAGGATTTGCGTCACGGAACTTTATAACGAAATTATGGCTGGTTCTACTGCCACATACACGGTACTAGCGTCGACATTGCTCACGCACTGTTGGTTGTACTCAGTGCGTATAGCTCTGCCTGTGTGATCGTGTGTTGTATACGTCCTCAAGAATGCGTCAATAAAATTTCCTTCTGCTGGGTCGACGAACTCATGGTGTTCTTCTTTCATTTTTCAGGAGTGCAGGAGTAAAAAGAAAACCAAGGTTAATTCTGTACATATGAATGAAAAGGTAGGAAATAACACTAAGTTTTTATTCAAAGGTAATCAGCAAACGCCTCAGCACAACTGTCCCATTGTTTCACGAAGTGAAGGATTACCTGTTCCTAGAACCGCGGCTGTGGCTGAAGTCCACTGACGCCCTCAGTTTGTCGTCGGAGTTGAAGAACTTCCCTTTCAGGTGTTGTTTTTGGAGAGGACTCATATAGATGTCGCAGGACAACATGACGGTAGATACTCAGACTCATCCCACTACAGCTTGGCTATTACACCTTGTCTGACCTTGTTATCGTCGAGCAGAATCACTTCGCGAGCAGCGCTGACCGTTTGCTCTTGACGAACATGAGTAAACTGCAACAAACTGTTAATGGATTTTCCGTGTTCGAGCAATTCGATGAGAGTTAAACTTCGGATTCCAAAAAAGACGGTGAACATCACCTTCCCTGCTGAAAGTACGTTTTTGAAACTTTATGGTGTATATGTCGTCACATTCCCCTATTTGTCTCACTATGTAATCCAAAAGCCGCATACTGAGCAAGGTTGCACAGTAGTAACACACTGGACTCGCTTTCGGGACGACGCTGGTTTAAATCCACATCCAGCCTTCCAGATTTAGATTTCCAGGAAAATGCCGCGATGGTTCTTTTCAAAGGGCACAGTCAATTTCCTTGCCCGTTGTTAAAAAAAAAAAAAAAAAAAAAAAAAAAAAAAAAAAAAAAAAAATAAAAATAAAAAAAATCTGAGCATGAGCATTGTCTGAAGGCCGCGGTGGCCGAGGGGACTGAGGCGCTCCAGTCACGGTCTGCACGGCCACTACGGTCGGGGGTGGATATTTGTGCCGTTCTTAGTATAAGGTAGTAGATAAGTAGTTTGTAATTTTAGGGACTGATGACCCCGTAGTTAAGTCCCATAAGCTTAACAAACATTTGAACATTTTGAGCATCGTCTCTGATGACCATGCCGTCGACGGGACGTAAAATCCGAAATTTCTTCCGTTGCAAATGCAAATTTTAACCTGCCTGGTTGTTACGTAGCTTTTCATTATATCACTACTATCTGCGATACCCGGCATTTCCCAGCTGTATATATTTGCAGTCTTATATTAGAAACAGATGTATTATATAAGCTATTTGTGTGACTCTCCTCTTCCCAGTGTGTTCATCCATCTCATCCTCTCTTAATCAATGACTATCTCATTCTCACTCCTCCTTTCCATTTCCCGTGTCTCTCTCTCCCTCCAACACTCCCTCCCCCTAACCCTCCTCTCTCTTCACCCCCTCCTCCCCACTCTCCCAGTCTTCACCTCAATATCTCATTCCAACACACCCTTGGTCAATCTCTTCCTCACATGTCTCTTCCTACCCACTCTATATTTGCCTATCTCCTCCTCCTCCTCCTCACCATTTCTCTGTTCCATCTCATCCTCTCAATTATATCTACCTGTATCTCTTCTTTTATATCTCTTCTCCTCGGCCTCCTCTCTTTCTATGCCTGCTCTTACACCCAAATCTGTACATCATCTCTTTGTATCCATCTCTTACTCATTCCATTACTCCTACTCTTGATTGTACATCTTCTCGTTGTCCCTCTCTCTGTCCAACGTTTCCTGTCTCTTTCTCTCCCACTCTTCAACCTCTGACACCAATTGCCATGTGGGAGTGGCAGAGCATACTAAGGCACCTTACTGCTGTGTGAGCGGACATTCCACGTCGGAGGTTCGAGTCCTCCCTCAGGCATGAGTGTATGTGTGTGTTGTCCTTAGTGTAAGTAGGTAGTTGTAAGTCTAGGGACTGATGACCATAGCTATTTGGTCCAATAGCTTTACAAACATTTGACTATTTTTTGAGAGCAATTTCCCATGGTCCTTCCACTGTACGTCTCTTCCTCTCGCTTGTTTATGGCCTTTATTACAAATCTCCTATCCTATCTCCTTATCTCTGTTCATCTCCTTCTACCCCTTCTCTGTCTTCGAATTCCTTCTGTCCACCTCATCTTCCTCATTCTTTCTGTCTATCTCGTTCTCCACTTCTGTTTCTTGGCCCTAATATGTAGACTGTCCTGGAGAGCAGTTCGATAAGGCAGGTGATACTATAGCCACACAAAAAATAGGTTGTGCAGGACAGCCTATATGGCAGGGGCTAGTAATACGTTTTTGTTCGTATCTCTGCTAGGCGGTTATAAACCCCACGGTGCTGATTCTCGTATTGCAAGCGGTATCTGTACCAAATTTAGCTGTAAACGGTCAAGTAGTTTCGAAGGAGATGTGCAACATACATACACACATTTCATTTATAGCCATTTTTATGATATATGGAAACATGTTTCTACACAAGTCCTAACAGAATATATATAACAACAGAAATCCATACCTGCACTTGCATTCGAGTGGTCTGCTACTGATAGTTGCTCACCAAAGCTCACATACGAGAGTAATAGATTTCCACGTTACTGGCATAAAAACCATCACTAAGCTCACCTTAAGAGTGTACAAAATGCGAAGAATCTCTGTATCAATAAGTGTGCTGTTGCGAGACAAACTTCTAACGTGCTAACAGTGGCGTCTTGCACTTAACTGACTAGATTGAACCGATTCGATTATCAGAATGCTTTTTCGAAAACCATACTTGCAGAAACGTGTCCTAGGTGTATTAACGTGCCTTCTCGTATCTGTTGATCGACTATTATTACTCACGAGAGATAACAGTTGAATGAGGAACGCCGCCGGCAATATCACGGGCGTGGCAACCCTCACAGTGACCATGTGCCCCTAATATTTCCGACATAGAATTGCTTGTTGCACTGAAAACAGCGCAATATTCCAGAGTTGGGACCATAATTGTGAAAGGGAATGTTATTCACAAAAACGTTCGAAATTATAAACAACAGTGCAGCCTGCCTTTTCATTCTGTAGATGTAATCTTGTGCATGTCCTTGATCTTTTAAATATCATCTATAATTAACTCCCCAAGTACCAATGGGAGTCATACGATCCCATAAGGTCGCGCGGGAGTGGCCGTGGAGTCTAAGACGCCTTGCTGCGGAGTTCACCTTGCTTCCTGTTGGAGGTTCGAGTCCTCCCTCGGGCATATATATACAGGGTGTCCCAGCTATCTTGTCCATCCAAAATATCTCTGGAACAATAACAGCTATTGGAAAACGGCTTTCACCGGTATCAATGTGCTTTTTAACACAAACGTATGTTTTTTTAATGGACATCCTATATTTTTTCTTCAGCAATCCATAGCATGACAAATCACATAAACAATGGCGTTGATTGCATCACAATATTCCAATTACATCCCGAGGTATTGCGACGAGAAGTTGACCCTTGAAAAACCCGAAATACGCTGCTAGCGCACGTCCTGAGGCTCAGGCGTGAACCCATGCTGCCCGTAATCGCGATGTGATTGACATGCGTAATCGCACTTCCATACTTATGAAGAGGTCCGAAACGAATAATACGGTCTGCTGCTATCAACTCTCATAAGCACATAATGGTTTCCATCTTGCAAGTTTTATGTGTCTACGTACACAATATGAAGCAGTACCGATCGGTATACACCAGTCAGGTTGTTTATTTATCCTGCACACCCAAAATAAGGTTTATCGAATGCGTTAAATGACCCATTGTGCCTTTCGCGCACTCGTTCACCCAGAGCCTAGCTCTACCTAGACACGTATCCAACTTAGTTTCCAGTACGCCCACAGTTACCACTTTGTGATTTGCGACCCATGCAAACTCCTGTACTCCACCACCCTCCGAGCATCCCATTTGTTGTTGCTTTGGCGTGCAGTACAGAGTAATCTAGTGACGGCACGGAGGTAGTACACATTGTGAATAAACGTTGTGTTGTGAAACTTATACTGCATTATGTACACACATGAATATATGGTAGAAATGCTGCTGATCTATGGAGAATGTACGTTGACGGGAAATACGTTATTTGATTGCTTGTTTGTTTATAGTACTGTTAGAGAACATTATGATTATTACGTTAATATGTCTGTTTTCTACCCTACTCTACATACCTGTACTGTAACCTGTTGTAGGCGGGCGAAATTCTGTTCAGGCAGAACGACTATACAGAAGACGATTTCCTGACAAGCCATCGCCTTCGCGCCGGATGTTTGGTCGTCTCACATCTCGTCTTTGTGAAACGGGAAGCTTAAATCCAAGACCTAGACATCGTTCTAGAACACGCACAGCTGAACGTGCTGAAATTGCTGTGATCGCTACCGTAGCTGTGAATCCTCACATATGAGGATGAACTGTGAATCCTCACATATACCGTAGCTGTGAATCCTTACCTAAACAACGGTAAAACCTTTATTCCACTTGCTCGTTTCACTAAAACCATCAACTTGAATTTTACTATTATGAGTGAATGATTCACTGTCACTTCCTCTAGATCTACAGTAAAGTAAAGTTTTAACGTTGAACGGCATTACCATTTTAGTAACGGATTAACGATACGCGAAGTTAACTTTGTGGCTAACGTTGCGGTACACAGATATGTTACAGAACCGCATCACCCCTAGCCTATGGGATAAATACCTGCTGGAATGTACGACTTCAATGCAGGATGGCAGCAGACCGTATTATTCGTTTCGGACCTCTTGGTAAGTATGGAAGTGCGATTACGCATGTCAATCACATCGCGATTACGGGCAGCATGGGGTTCACGCCTGAGCCTCAGGACGTGCGCAATATCTCGGGATGTAATTGGAATATTGCGATGCAATCACGCCATTGTTTATGTGATTTGTCATGCTATGGATTGCTGAAGAAAAAATATAGGGTGTCCATTTAAAAAAAAACATAAATTTGTGTTAAAAACACATTTGTTTTCGTTTTAGAATGTTTCCAAATATGTACATTCATGGGCCCCAGCCGTACATTGATACCGGTGAAAGTCGTTTTCCAATAGCTGTTATTCTTCCAGAGATATTTTAGGTGGACAAGATAGCTGGGACAATATATATATATATATATATATATATATATATATATATATATATATATATATATATATATATGTGTGTGTGTGTGTGTGTGTGTGTGTGTGTTTTCCTTGGGATAACTTGGTTCAAGTCGTTTTTAAGTCTAGCGACTGATGACCACTGCAGCTTTACAAATGTTCAAATGTTTGTATAGTCTATGGGACTTAACTACGGGGTCATCAGTCCCTAAACTTACAAACTACTTATGAACTACTTACGAACTAGGACGGCACAAATATCCATGCCCGAGGGGGGATTCGAACCCCCGACCGTAGTGGCCGTGCAGACCGTGACTGAAGCGCCTCAGTCCCCGCGGCCACCGCGGCCGGCACAGCTTTACAAACAATTGAACATTTAGATCCCATAAGGACATTTATTTTCCCATAACTGTATCCAAAGGTATTCCAACACATTTATGAAGTGTCCACTGCTGTTCCGGTAATTGTGTTAACATTTTCTAAACTAGGCTAAATTTGTTGTAGTTAGTATGCATTGCAATAAATCTTTTTTTTCAAATCTATTGAGTCTCATGTACGAAAAACCCCACACTAACAAATCGCACCGCACACCGGTGCCTAGTTACAGTGTTGAGCGCCGAATCTTCACCTGCCTTCACTGTGAATCAATCCTCTTCAGTCTTCTAATCTCTCGGTAAGTGCTGCTGACCTACAATCACCTTATCTCTTTCCTACGCCAGAACACGACAATACTATTCATAGCCAACTACTTACTTTTCTGTGTACAGAATTCGCTAGCCGTCCAAGTGTGCACGTGCCGTGTCGGAGACTGTTGGAGCACCAGCACTGGACGGTTTAATCGTGGGAAAGTTGTTGCTTCGACTGACGAGTCGTGGCAGACGTTGAATTACGACTATGACGTGATATCAAAAGAATATAAAGCAACTCTTCTTGTTAACAAATTTCTCTTTTTCAAAAACACTTTTCTTTCCATTGCCATTCTGCATTTTATATCCTCTGTACTGCGACCATTATATGTTATTTTACTGCCCAAGTAACAAATCTTATATACCATCTTCATTGATTCGTCAACCTAATTTAATTCCTTCAGCATCGCCTGATTTTCTAAGACTGCATTCCATTACCTTTGTTTTGCTCTTCTTAATGCTCATCTTATATGCTCCTTTCAACACACTGTCCATTCCGTTCAATTGATACTCCAGGTCCTTTGCTGTATCTGACAGAATTAAAATGTCATCAGCAAAACGCAAGTTTTTTATGTCTTCACCCTGAACTTTAATTCCTTCTACATATTTTTCCTTGCTTTTTTATAGCTTGCTGAATGTACAAATTGAATAGCATTGGGGAAAGGCTACAACCCTGTCATATACCCTTCCCAATCTCTGCATCTCTTTCATGCCCCCAACTCTTATAACCGCTGCCTGGTTTTTGGACAAGTTGTAAATAAACTTCCGTTCCCTATATTTTACTCCTGCTGATTTCAGAATTTGAAAGAGTGTATTCTAATCAACATTGTCAAAAGCTTTCTCCAAATCTACAAAAGCTAGAAATGTAGGTTTGCCTTTCCTTAATCTATCTTCTAGGATAAGCCGTAAAGTGAGGATTGCCTTCCGTGATCCTACATTTCTCCTGAATCGAAACTGGTCTTTCCCATGGTCGGTTCTACCACCTTTTTCATCCTAGTGTAAATAATTCGTGTTATTAAACTGATAGTTCTGTAAGTTTCACTCCTGTCTGCAACCTGCTTTCTTTGGAATGGGGATTATTACATTGTTCTTAAAGTCTGAGGGTATTTCCTCTGTCTCGTACTTCTTACGAACCAGATGAAATAGTTTTGTCATGGCTGACTCTCTCAGTCACTTCAGTAGTTCTGAGGCAATGTCGTCCACTCCATGGGCCTTGTTTCGACTGAGGTGTTTAAGTGCTCTGTCAAATTCTCCTCTCAGTATAGTATCTCCTTTTTCATTTTCATCTACATCCTCTTCCCTTCCTAGAATATTGTATCAAAGATCACTTCCTTTCTAGAGCCCCTCTATATACTCTTTCCACCTTTCAGCTTTCCCTTCTTTGCTGAGAACTGGTTTTCCATCTGAGTTCTTTGCATTCATACAGCTGCTTTTCTTGTCTCCAAATGTTTCTTTTATTTTCCTGTAGGCGGTATCTATTTTTACCCTATTTATAAATTCTTCAACAGACTTGCATTTGCCTTTAGCCATTCCTGCTTAGCTATTTTACACTTCCTGTGAATCTCATTTCTTAGTCGTCTGTACTCCATTTTGCCTGTTTCATTTATTGCATTTGTATATTTTCTCCTTTCATGAATTAAAATAAAATCAATTAAAATATCGTACTGTGTCAGATTACAATTGTAACCAATATCAGAATAAAATACGTTACCATAGCCTACATATATTGTGTATATCTCACCTGATCCCCTAATTGTTTTGAGCTGTGTATAAATTAATAAATAACAGAGCCTTGTTAATATATTGCCTTACTAGAAGAAAGCAGGTAGAACAGACAGTTACAGACATTAGCTTCTTCGCCGAAGAAATGTTCTGTTTAGATACTGGAAATGCTGTTCTCGTGTGATTTACGAGTTAACAATAATTGGAACGTAAAAACGGCGCTATTTTGGTGTCGGAAACTGTACTGTTTGGTCGAAAAGATGTGTAAATGGTTCCGTGTGAGACCTTTTGTTATTGTTGATTTTACGTTGAAATGTTGTAGCTGCAGCATTTATAAGTTCCAGGAAGAGCTCTCCAGTCCCTTGTTTGTGCTTATCTGCCGCGTTTCTGCTTGTCAAACGGCGTTTTGTGAGACGTTATCGACGTCTGGCTGTAACCAGTGTTGTCAGCAGAAAGGGAGTACACACCGGATAGTAGCGGCACGTCACACAGGTGTCTTTCTGTACTTTCCCCTATGCCGTAGTACACGTGTAATGTTGCTACGCACTGACTGACGCATTGGTACTTTCCATTTGTTTTCCACACAAGAAACAGCAATTTTGTAGTAGTGAATAATCACTTCAAGTACAGCACAGCGAATGATATTAAATACTCACATGGCTTTGTCATATAACGTACTAGCTGTAAATCCGGTGTTGCCCTGGTATTTGTTTATTTATTCAAGCCTTCATCTGTAAAGGACGCCGCGTGTAAAACGCTTGTACGACCACGTCTTGAGTATTGCTCAAATATTTGGGACCCGCAGCAGATCAGTTTAAAGGAAGACATAGAAGCAGTTTAGAGGCGAGCAGCTAGGTTTGTTACTGGTAGGTCGACCAATGCGCGAGTGTCACGGAAATGCCTCAGCAACTCATTTGGGGATCGCTGGAGGAAAGACGACGTTCTTTTCGTGAATTTCTGTTGAGGAAATTTAGAGGGCCGAAATTTGAAGCTCAGTGTAGTACGATCATGCTGCCGCCTACTTACATTTCGCGTAGTGATCACAATGACAAGATAAGAGAAATTAGGGCTCGTACGGAAGCACATAGGCATTCTTTCTTTTCCTCGTCCTATTTAGGAGTGGAATAGGAAAGGAAATGCCTAGTAGTGGTGGATTACGGAGTATATATGTACATATAGTACTTCCTCTGTCCCTTGTCTCTCTGACCATTTCCTTTTCTCTAAACACTTGTTATATTTATAGGAGGACATATAAGAAATAAAGCTGTCTTGCGTAATGTACAAAATTACAAGTGCAATATCCAAACAAATTAAGCTAATAATTAAATGCAAATGATGTGTAACATTCAGACTTTCATTCACTTAAAAACTTGACTATAAATAACACTTTTTGTTACTTGTGCAGGAAGCTAGTATCAATAAATACTTTGGTGAGCCCACCCTTGAGCAAGCGACATAAAGCTGTTCGTGTGAGAAACATTGAGATGTCAAATCTACTCCGCAGTATTTAATAGATAGCCCTGTGATTTATTAATCCTAATAGAAAATATAAATCTCACTGGCCAATACAGCCTCTTGTAGTGAAAATGTAGATATGTTGTGTTGTGTTCCTCCGCGTTGCCATCTGCAGTTACGGACTCGCTCTCGTAAGGGGACCGAGGACGTGGGAGTAGGGCCGATTTGAACTCTGCAACCTCAAGAGCATTTATAATAGATGATAATTTATTGGATAAACACTTAACTTGGTATTAACACTGTCATCGGCGGCAGGTGCCACTTTAACATAACTTAAGAGTTCTCCCAAATCATCGCATCACTTGTCCACGGACGAAGCAGTATGCAACGTGATTACAAGTCTAGCATCAGTCCACAAACAGGCGCACTAAAACATGTCACTAGTCGGAGTCTCCTGCCAGAAGTGAACTACTCCACGGTACTGTCCAACGTTTCTCCAATAGCTCTAGAGGGCGCACCTGCTCCACTTGTCTATCGTGTGGCGCCTCTTTATGACGACTCCGTCGGCGATGGTTGTGGCGCGCACGCGTTCAAAAAAATGTTCAAATGTTTGTAAAGCTTATTGGACTTAACTACGGGGTCATCAGTCCCTAAACTTACGAACTACTTATGAACTACTTATGAACTAGGACGGCACAAATATCCATCCCCTCGGCCACCGCGGCCAGCATAGTAGATTCAATTGCATAGTGTCTCCACAGCAGTTTTGCCACTATTTAAGTTCCAACCCTCGTATATGATCTCATATTTATTGAATTGTTTCAAGTATGTATACATTTGTATAAGTGTTGTATGTCTGTAAAATTTGTTACGAATACAGTTACTAAAAAAGAAACCTGATGCGTGATAGAGCGGTTTCCATGAACGTTACTGTATTTATCCTCATATATACAATGAGCATTATGTGCATGTAAAATTTCCTGCGAATACAAATTTTAGTGTAGAAATTATAAAGTGTAACGTCGTTCCGAATACCGAAGTTGTACTCCATGAACAACGAAAAGTAGTAAGCGAAAAACTTTTTTCCTTTCATCATTTTGATGTGGTTGTCAGCGAGAAAAAGTATAAGAAAGGTTGAAATTATGTTTAAAGTTTGTTGCAAGTCACTAAGTACTTTCATTCTGATACAGTGTATGAACAGAGTTTCGTCACATGAGGTGGCAGTTTTTTCCGACTCGTATTTTTTATGACGTTATATCTCCTGAACCATGTATGGTATGTGGTTCTCACTACTGTAGCAATTATTACTTAGTAAGGGATACGTGTACCAAATTTGGTTGCAATCGACCCGGTGGTTTAAGAGGAAAGGCACAGTATTGTCGCGTTATGCAGCATTTTTTCGCGCATCTCATTGTTTTTGACGTCATATCTGGTGAACTATGCGTTATATGTGGTTCTTTACACTTACAGCGACCGTCCTCTTGGTCTGAAGGTCAAGCGTGCAAAATTTCATCAACGTTAGAACAAAACTGTAAATTTTTATGCAACACTTATACACTAACACATGGACACTCTATAGATAAAGAAAAGATCAGGAGCTTCTTGCGTTTGTGGAGGAGACTAAAGTTTGATATGGAAGCCATGTCTGTTAATGTACCGTTTGAAATTTTCCGCTTCGTTGGAACCACATGGTCTTGTTATTCGTTGTACCTGGTTAATCCACTATAGGCTAAATATGGGAGAGATTGCGTACATTTTCAAAATCTCATACACAAAGTCAAATAGTCCACTTAAAGGACAATTTTTAAAAAAACTAAAAACACCATTTTTGTACGACATATAACTTTTTCGATTTTTTTTTTCACTGTAGCATTTAAAAATAATATTACATGGTTTCTGTAGGACAACTAGCGACTCATCCCGGCTTTTCACGGGTAAGCAATATTTACTGTGGATGGACGGAGAAGATCGTGTGACGAAGTGAGCAGATATATCGATAGGTACAGTGCCTTTATTTGCAAAAATAAATAAATAAACAAAAATAAATATCAGCACTTGTATTTCAGGCAAATGGGAAATTTTATCTATTGTATTAATTGGTCTTAGTGCGACCGGATAAACAATATTTTTTGTTTTTGTATTTGTAGTAAAAAGTGTGAATGTTTGGGTATGCCATCTCTGGTGTAAGTCACATACAACTGGCAGTGTGAAAAGCATGAATGTTCCAAATTTAAGCCAGCAATAGTCAATGATTTGCGGTAATAGCAAAGGCAAGACGCAAAGGGAAGCAAAAATGCTTCAATTCAGCTTTAAAATCGTTGTAAATCGTTGGTATGCGTGGAATCAGTACGTCTTCGACTTTGAATGTGCCATCGATTATTGGTGCCTCATTAAATTTGGTCTTAATTTTTTTATGCTCAGTCTTGTTCCGCTGCATAACTTTGGTGAGAGTGAGAAATGGGCAAAAGTTCTGGATCAATCAATGTAAAAAAAAAAAAAAAAAAAAAAAAAAAAAAAAAAAAAAAAAAAAAAAAAAAAAAAAAAAAAAAAATTAACAGCTCTTAAGAGTAATTAATGAACTGTCTCATAAATCCATTTCCTTGTGTTGGGCGTAAATAACTACAATACATTAATAAATCTTGTAACAGTAGAGATACTGTGTACACACTTAATTCAGTAATTTGGCAACGAAAGCATTAAAAAAAGGGTTTTGGTCATGACGGCAAAATGTATAAATAAAATCAGTGATTGGTCGTCCGGCTAAACAAGACAAACATTTAATATCTTATGAGTACTCTCATAATTGCAATACGCGAGACCAGGTTCGACAGAACAGAAAAACAACTGTTAAAGCTAATTTAGCCGCGGCGGAGTGGCCGATCGCATTGAGGCGCTACGCTACGATGCGTGAGGCCGTTCCCCGTCGGGGGTTCAAAATGTTCAAATGTTTGTTAAGCTTAAGGGACTTGACTACGGGGTCATCAGTCCCTAAACTTACAAACTACTTATGAACTAGCTACATCTAAGGACGTCACAAATATCCATGCCCGAGGGGGGATTCGAACCCCCGACCTAGTGACCGTGCAGACCGTGACTGAAGCGCCTCAGTCCCCTCGGCCACCGCGGCCGGCCCGGGGGTTCAAATCCCTATTTCGGCATGGATGTTTGTGCCGTCTTTAGTACAAGATAGTTCATAAGTAGTTTGCAAGTTTAGGGACTGATGACTCCTTAGTTAAGTCCCATAAGCTCTACAAACATCTGAACATTTGAAAGCTAATTTAGAGAGTTCAGTTCTATACTGTACGTCAGTAATATACAGAAACCAAACAAGAATTCTAGAAAGATATACGTTGAACTGTTCTGTTCGAAAGTAAATTCAGTATAGTCAACATTCAAATGTTTGTAAATTAATCGGACCAAACTGCGTAGCTTACAAACTACTTAAACTAAGGTAAACTAACCTAATGACAACAAATTCAAATGTTCAAATGTTTGTAAAGCTTATGGGACTTAACTACGGGGTCGTCAGTCCCTAAACTTACAAACTACTTATAAACTACTTACGAACTAGGACGGCACAAATATCCATGCCCGAGGGGGGATTCGAGTAGTGGCCGTGCAGACCGTGACTGAAGCGCCTCAGTCCCCTCGGCCACCGCAGCCGGCCTAATGACAACACACACACACACACACACACACACACACACACACACACACACACACCCATGCCCCAGGGAGGACTCGAACCTCCGACGGCGAGCAACCGCGCGCTCCGCAGCGATGCGCCTTAGAACGCTCAGCTACTCCACCGCGGTTAGGCAACATCCAGAGAGTTCCTTTTATAAAGAAACTAGAAGATGCGTAGATAAAATATCATTTTGAAACACATCGACAAATCTAATACATGCATTCGCCACATTCTCTTTATACCTACTTTGTCACCTCAGTGACAGTTTATCGAAATGACACACAACTACATCATATTTGAAACGATGGATGCAGTAAATACATGTTTAGTGGCAAAACAGTGAAACGAGATGTAATACAATCCAATTGCAAAAGGGGCCGTTACTGGTCTGAAAGATGATATGGCAGAAAGTATAAATTAAAATCATTCATCTTGCAATACCAGTTTCTCAGTTACACGACGAATTTTAACTTATATATAATTGAAACATTACAGGTTGAGGCAGAGTTTACAAGTTATTGCATTCGAATTTCATTTATGAAGAGATCTGACGTTATTGTGAAGCACATCATTGCACACAGAGCACGGTATTTCAGTGATATGTATATTTGTATATCTGCTTCTTATTACACTTCTGGCCATTAAAATTGCTACACCACGAAGATGAGGAGCTACAGACGCGAAATTTAATCGACAGGAAGAAGATGCTATGATATGCAAATGATTAGCTTTTCAAAGCATTCACACAAGGTTGGCGCCGGTGACGACACCTACAACGTGCAGACATGAGGAAAGTTGCCAACCGATATCTTATACACAAACAGAAGTTGACCGGCGTTGCCTGGTGAAACGTTGTTGCGATGCCTCGTGTAAGGAGGAGAAATGCGTTACCATCACGTTTCCGATTTTGATAAAGGTCGGAATGTAGCCTATCGCGATTGAGGTTTATCGTATTACGACATTGCTGCTCGCGTTGGCCGCGATCTTATGACTGTTAGCAGAATATGGTGGGTTCAGGAGGGCAATACGGAACGCCGTGCTGGATCCCAACGGCCTCGTATCACTAGCAGTCGAGATGACAGGCATATTATCCGCATGGCTGTAACGGATCGTGCAGTCACGTCTCGATCCCTGAGTCAATAGATGGTGACGTTTGCGAGACAACAACCATCTGCACAAACAGTTCGACGACGTTTGCAGCAGCATAGAGTATCAGCTCGGAGACCATCGCTGCGGTTACCCTTACGCTGCATCACAGACATAAGCGCATGCGATGGTGTACACAACGACGAAACTGGGTGTACGAATGGCGAAACGTCATTTTTTTCGGATGAATTCAGGCTCTGTTTACAGCATCATGATGGTCGCATCCGTGTTTGGTGACATCGCGGTGAACGCACATTGGAAGCGTGTATGCCTCATCGCCATACTGGATTATCACCCGGCATGGTGGTATAGGATGCCATTGGTTACACGTCCCGGTCACCTCTTGTTCGCATCGACGGCACTTTGAACAGTGGTCGTTATATTTCAGATGTGTTACGACCCGTGGCTCTACCCTTCATTCGATCCCTGCGAAACCCTACATTTCAGCAGGATAATTCACGACCGCATGTTGCAGGTCCTGTACAGGCCTTTCTTGATACGAAAAATGTTCGACTGCTGCCCTGGCCAGCACATTCTCCAGATCTCTCACCAATTGAAAACGACCGGCCAATAGTGGCCAGCAACTGGCTCGTCACAATACGCCTGTCACTACTCTTGTTGAACTGTGGTATCATGAAGCATCTGTACCTGTACACGCCAAATGTTCAAATGTTTGTTAAGCTTATGGAACTTAACTACGGGGTCATCAGTCCCTAAACTTACAAACTACTTATCAACTACCTTATACTAAGGTCGGCACAAATATCCATGCCCGAGGGGGGATTCGAACCCCCGACCGTAGTGGCCGTGCAGAACGTGACTGGAGCGCCTCAGTCCCCTCGGCCACCGCGGCCGGCCCTGTACACGCCATTCAAACTCAATGCCCAAGTGTATCAAGGCCGTTTTTACGGCGAGAGGTGGTTGTTCCGAGTACTGACTTCTCAGGATCTAGGCATCCAAATTGCGTGAAAATGTAATCACATGTCACTTCTAAAAAAGTTCAAATGTTTGTAGAGTTTATGGGACTTAACTACGGTGTCATCAGTCCCTAAATCGCCGCGGTGGAGTAGCCGAGCGGTCTAAGGCATCTCGCTGCGAAGCGGGCGGTTACTCGCCGTGGAGGTTCGAGTCCTCCCTGGGGCATGGGTGTGTGTGTTTGTCCTTAGGTTAGTTTACCTAGGTTTAAGTAGTTTGTAAGCTACGGACTGATGACCACATAGTTTGGTCCGATAGATTTACAAACATTTGAACATTTAGTCCCTAAGTCTACAAACTACTTATGAACTAGCTTATAGTAAAGACGGCACAAACACCCATGCCCGAGGGAGGCATTTGAACCCCCGACCGCAGCCGGCAGTTCTCGTATAATATATTTGCCCAATGTATACCCGTTTATCAACTGCATTTCTTCTAGGTGTAGCAATTTTAATGGCCAGTAGTGTATCTTTACTTAATGACTGTTCTTGTCTTATGACAGACAAACGGTTAGATAATTTCGGGTATATTACAAGCCAATGGCCAACAATAAGATAGAGAGTTTGCATAGGATGGTAACGTCCACTGATCTGTTAAGACAAATTTGTTGTGAAGACGATGAATTTCGAGAAGCAATTGAAATGTAAAACTTAATTTGGTTTTGCAATCGTCAACATCCATATTGGCACGAAGGTCCTTTTTAAAAAATAATTTTTAGCTGCTGATTACCTTGAAGTTTGTGCCACAATGCTGATCTCCTGCTGGTCTAAGCAAGAGAGAGAGAGAGAGGGAGAAAAAAAAAACCCTGAATGAATATATTAAAAACAACTTTCGTCACATTTCTTTGTTCAGTGACATCCCATTTAATTATAACACGAACATAAGCACAGTGGATAGTAAACGGCAATTGCAGTCAGCAGAAGACGGAATGCCACTTAAAGTTAAATTTAACATCTGCTGCGGATGACGACTACACAACCAAACATAACAATAGATAGTGTTTTGTTACCCTGTCCTTTTTGGGACGTTAAATATGCAATACGAAACTGCTACTCGCCTAAGGAAGAGGAGAAGAACAGATGCACACAATAACTACTTTCTGCACTATTAAAGTCACGTAATCACCTAGGGAACAATGTATATTTATCTGTCTTATAATGTTTGTTGCGACCCGCCACGAACGCGCTTCCTACGCCAATTTCAGAGTAGCTCTTGCACTCTAAGGCCGCGGAGGATTAGCCGTGTGCAATGGAGCGCCGTGCTGCTGTGCGCGCTGTCGTTCGCCGTCGGGGTTCGAGTCCCTTTCTCGGGCTTGGGTATTTGTGTTGTCCTTAGGGTGGTTTACCTTAGTTTAAGTAGTTTGTAAGCTACGGACTAATTAGCAAGTAGTTGAGCCCGATAGATTTACAAACACTTGAACATTTTTGCACTCTAAGTCCTCAGGTATTTGCTGGAAGTATTCCAGTCCTTGCCTTACGCTACAGTACTTACCTTCAACAGCTTTCTATAGTACCATGGAGGTCATTCTCTGATTTCTAAACACATATCCTATATAAAAAAATAAACGACACAATCTCTTATTTTCATGATTCAAATACAAGAACCGTTGCACCGTTGCAAAGACTTTATCTGATAACGACTACCTAAACTTACACAAGATTTTTGAGGGAGCACGTAATATTTATGACCAAAATTTCAATTTACGTTTTCTGAGTACCTATGTCACACTTTCGTTTTGTCTCTACCAGCCTACAGCTGTCATCGAAGCACTTCTCTGCACTATTAACTCTACTGTCATATCCACTTGATGAGGAAATGCATTGCACTTTATCCAGAAGCCTTCCAACCGGTATTCGTCATCTCGATTATACATTCTTCAAATCATAAAATTATTAGACGGGAATGTGCTGCAGTATGTAACTCCTTTCGAAAATGTCGGAAGACGGAATATATCTCATTTCTTCACTTGTTAGAATATTGCGACTTTATTATTCGCATGCAGTATGGCATTTCATCGGGCCAAAAAATCTCTAGCAATCAACATGAGTTCCGAAAACAACAATCGTGCCAAACTAAGCTCGCCCATTCTTGACACTACGGTCGGGGGTTCGAATTCCCCCTCGGGCATGGATATTTGTGCCGTCCTTAGGATTAGCTAGTTCATAAGTACTTTGTAAGCTTAGGGACCGATGAGCCCGTAGTTAAGTCCCATAAGCTATACAAACATTTGATCATTTTCGCCCCATTATTCCGCGAGATGTTGGTAGCAACAGATACCCGCGCCCAGCTTGCCTGCCGTGTGCCTTGAATCGGAAGGCGTTCGATACAGTCCTGCCCTGCCGCCTAATTAACAAGATGCCAGCGTACGGAATATGAGACCACCTGAGGGATCGGACTGCAGAATGCATCGAGATGCCATCCTGCAAAGGGCACCACACTACTCGTCATGCAAAGGAAATATCTACAGAAAGAAATATCCACGGATACGTTGTCCAATTCATCTTCTAAATTTTAATCCAATAAAGATTTGTTACGGTGTTCTCGGGTTGCTTATACAGATGCTTAGCCCTTCTTTCCCCAGTTCAAATTCAAATGGTTGTAAATTTATGGGACTTAACTACTGTGGCTATTAGTCCCTAGGCTTACTATCTACTTAAACTACCTCACGGACAACAGACATCCATGCCAGAGCGAAGACTCGAAACTCCGACGGGATGCAACCGCGCGTACCGCAGGAAGACGCATTAGAGCGCACGGCCATTCCACCGTGGCTTTCAGTATGTTCAAATGTTTGAATAACGTACGGGACTTGGGCTCGGTCGAGGGGACTGAGGCGCTTCAGTCGCGGTCTGCACGGCCACTACGGTCGGGGGTTCGAATCCCCCTCGGGTATGGATATTTGTGCCGTCCTTAGTCTTAGCTAGTTCATAAGTAGTTTGTAAGCTTAGGGACTGATGAGCGCCGGCCGCGGTGGCCGAGGGGATTGAGGCGCTCCAGTCACGGTATGCACGGGCACTACGGTCGGGTGTTCGAATCTCCCCTCGGGCATGGATATTTGTGCCGTCCTTAGTTGTCAGTAGTTCATAAGTAGTTTGTAAGTTTAGGGACTGATGAGCCCGTAGTTAAGTCCCATAGACTCTAAAAACATTTGAACATTTTCTTAGGGTAAATCGCTCGACTCGAAACTAAAGTGTTGTGGGTTCGCCGCGGTGGAGTAGCCGAGCGGTCTAAAGCACCTCGCTGCGGAGCGCGCGGTTGCTCGCCGTGGAGGTTCGAGTCCTCCCTGGGGCATGGGTGTGTGTGTTTGTCCGTATGTTAGTTTACCTAGGTTTAAGTAGTTTGTAAGCTACGGACTGATGGCCACGCAGTTTGGTCTGATAGATTTACAGACATTTGAACATTTTTTTTGTTGTGGGTTCGAAACCCGGTCGAATCTCGGATTTTTTTCAGACTGCATTTTAACCCATCTTTCACCTTTCAACGATGTGAGGAGTCCACGTTAAGCTGTAGGTCACCTTTTCCCGGTATGATAACTGGGGTAGGCTAGGGACACGGAAGTCGCCGAAGTGGCCGTGGAGGTTCGAGTCCTCCCTGGGGCAAGGGTGTGTGTGTTGTCCTTAGGTTATGCAGTGAAGGCTTTCACGACCGGCTGAAATAATTGCTGTTGAATCTTCCGGGTTATGTGGTCGTGGTCGAAGAAACGTATCTGCTCCTGACGTTTCGTCCAGAGCTGCGCTGGACATCCTCAGAGGTGCTACTGGTAGCGGTGAGTCTTGCCGGCAAGACTCACCGCTACCAGTAACACCTCTGAGGATGTCCAGCGCAGCTCTGGACGAAACGTCAGAGCAGATATGTTTCTTCGACCACGACCACATAACCCGGAAGATTCAACACCAGTCCTTAGGTTAGTTTATCTAGGTTCAGGTAGTTTGTAAGCTATGGACTGATGACCACGTAGTTTGGTCCGATAGATTTACAAACATTTGAACATTTCGCCGAAGTGGCGTCTAATTGAAAGACTTGCACCAGGTCACTTAACCAAACGAAATCATAACTACTCTCGTTACCAGTCCCTAGGCTTACAAACTACTTAAGTTAAACTATCAAAGTAAAACACACATGCCTATGCTGGAGGGAGGACCTCCGACAGTGAGTATCCGCGCGCTCCGCAGTATGGCATGGCAGGGCCACTCCACCGCGGCACCACGGCTTTCCCCAGTGCCTTGCCACTCAAAGAGACTCCACACCAAAATAACCGCATGGAGTTGACAGCCACCATCATAAATAACCGGGAGAGGCGGAGCAGCACTCCTACATCAACAGATGTACAATGCTAATCACAATTTAGTGTCTGGTAGAGGGTTTATCGAACCGATTTTATAATATTTCAGTACCGGCCCATTCTCTAATAGCGCACGGGAAAAAGGAACACCGAAATCTTTCCGTTTTGGATCTGAATTCTCTTGTTTTATTATTATGATCGTGTCTTCCTATATAGATGGGTGCTAACAAAACATGTACGCATTCGAAGGAAAACTTTGGGGCCGGCCGCGATGGCTGAGAGTTCTGCGGCACGCCAGTCACAGTCTGCACGGCCACTACAGTCGGGGGTTCGAATGCCCCCTCGGGCATGGATATTTGTTCAAATGTTTGTATAGCTTATGGGACCTAACTACAGGGTCATCAGTCCCTAAACTTATAAACTGCTTAAGAACTAGTTAACATTAAGGACGGCACAAATATGTATGCCCGAGGGGGGGATTCGAACCCCCGATCGTAGTGACCGTGCAGACCGTGACTGGCTCACCGCAGTCCCCTCGGCCACCGCGACCGGCATGGATATTTGTGCCGTCCTTCGTATTAGCTAGTTCATAAGTAGTTTGTAAGTTTAGGGATTGACGACCCCGTAACTAAGTCCCATAAGCCATACAAACATTTGAACATTTGAAAAAGTTGGTGAGAGAAATTTCGCAAATAGATCGCGCCGAGAGACTTACGCCTTTCTTTTGAATGTTTCCACCCCAACTCGTGCATCATTTCTGTGGCACTCCCTTGTATCGTGACAACAATTAACGAGCTTTCCTTCTCTAAACATTTTCTATAAAAATAAAAAAAATTAAAATTAATATATATATATATATATATATATATATATATATATATATATATATATATATATATATATATAATTTTTGACGACGTTACAAAGTTCATTTTTAAGTAAATAAATTGCAATTTGCGATCACTTATGGCTTTTCTGTACTAGGTTTTGATGTAATACCAATGTGCGGCGAATGAAAATTTGTGCCCGGCCGGGATTTGAACACGGGATCTCCTGCTTACTAGGCTGAAGCGTTGACCACTCCGCCACCGAGGACACAGTGTGGTGGGAGACGTGCAGGGAGGAGTCCTCTGCAGTCTGGTTGGTCACTGTGTCCTCGGTGGAGTGGTCAACGCCTAGTAAGCAGAAGAGCCTGGATTCGAATCCCGGCCGGGCACAAATTTTCATTCGCCGCACACTGGTATTACATCTAAACCTAGTACAGAGAAGCCATAAGTGATCGCAAATTGCGATTTATTTCATTTAAAAAATGTTCAAATGTTTGTGAATCTATGGGATTCAACTGCTTGGATATTAGTCCCTAGCTTACAAACTACTTAAATCAAGGTAAACTAACCTAAGGGAGGACTCGAACCCCCGATGCCTAACGGTCGCACGCACTACTGCACGGCGCCCCAGTGCACACGGCTCATCCGCCACGGCTGCGCAGTAATACTCCAACATAGAACAGAGGAGTGTATTGCAGTCAGATTCTTTAGTAGAACTGTTGCATCTACTTTCTACCAAAGAAACGCAGCCTTTGGTTCTCCTTCGCCATAATATTTTCTATGTGTTCTTTTCAATTACAGTTATTCTTAATCGTAACCTCTCCGTTTTTAGTTGAATTTACGGCCTTTATATTCGACTGATTTATTGTGCAATGCAGTTTAACGGACATCGTTTAGAAGTCATATCGACGAGTTCATACTTTCACTGTTTAGGGAAAATTGCCAATTTTTGCACGAATCTAAATCGTTTTGCAGTGATTTTTATCTTCGGGTGATTTTACTAACCGATAAACGATAGCATTATCCGCAAAGAGTTTAAGAGATCTGCTCAGATTGTCTCCTAAATCGTTTATAAAGATAAGGAACTGTAGGGGCCCTATAACAGTTCCCTGGGAAACGCCAGATATTACTTCCGTTTTACTTGATGACTTTTCGTCAGTTACTCCGGAATGTGTTCTTTCCGTCAGGAAATCACGAATACAATCGCACAACTAAGACGATATTCAATAAACACGCAATTTGAATAGAAGCCGCTTGTGAGGTACAGTGGCAAAAGCCTCCCAGAAATTCGAGAGGACAGCGGTTCGTATCTCCGCCTGACAATTCCGATTTAGGTTGTCACTGATGAGATGATTCATTTAAAAAAGGCACGGTCTATAATATCTTTCCCCATTTGACGTTCAAATGTTTGTAATTCTAAGGAACTAAACTACTTTGGTTACCGGCCCACAGACTTACAAATTACTTTAACTTATACTAAGGGCCGCGGTGGAGTGGCAGAGAGGTCTAAAATGTCTCGCTGCGGAGCGCGTGGTTGCTCGCCGTGGAGGTTCGAGTCCTCCTTGGGGCATAGGTGTGTGTGTTGTCCTTGGGTTAGTTTACCTAAGTTTAAGTAGTTTGTAAGCTACAGACTGATGACCACGTAGTTTGGTCCGATAGATTTACAAGCCTTTGGAGGGAGGACTTGAGCCTCCGACGCGAGCGGCAGCGCGTTCCTTCACGTGACGCCCAGGCCACGCGACGATAACCGCGCGGCCCACATTTGATGTAATATGAGATTGTGCTACTCCACTAATGACCCAGCTGTCGACGGGCCACTGAATTCCAGACTTCCTTCCTTCCATTATAAAGTCACGCATCACTTACGGTTACCGTTAGTATTCGGTTTATAGATGCGATTTCTGTTCTAATATACAGTTTTATTTGTATTTATACTCTTCAGTGATGTTCTACGTTAGACCTTAAGTTCCCTCTGTAACTTTGTTTTCATGTATTGTTTATGTTGTACTTACGTTTTATCTTAATTAAAATGCATTTTTCTTTATGTGTAGAAACGAGTTAATGTATATTAATTTTCTCACTCGCATGTCCAGGTTGGAACATTTTTGTGCATTAACTCGTTTCTACACAATAACAAAACATTGCAACGACTGAAGGATAAATTATTCGTGGCAACATTTCGCCGGGGACGCTTTTGATAACATCATAATGGACACATTCGCAATCCAAGAAAAGATAAAGTGCATCCATGTGAAATATATCATTTTCTTAATATTCTCCAGCACTTCTGCTTAGTCTCCATTTTGAGTATTTATTTTGCTTTAGACATAATACCTACTCATCTTCAGTCGTATGGCTAATCTAATCCAACCCATCCACGAAGTTATGGATCAGTATTCAAGGGAGTCTGGTTTTTAACACGTTATCTAGATACATTTCGGAGAGTTGACAAAGTATTTATATTAACGAAAGAGAAATCCTACTTGTGAGATGTGATCTCTTTAATTTCATGTTTTGATAGTTATCTTCACAAATACAGTGCAGTCCAGTGGTCAGCGTGGTAGATTGCCATGCAGGGGTCCTGGGTTCGATTCTCGGTCGGGTTGGAGACTTTCCACACTCGGGGACTGGGTGTTATGTCATGATCATCATCGACGCGCTATTCTCTCATGTGGTGTGACTTAAAGACTTGCACCACGCAGGCCGAACACGATCCCAACTGGGGTGTAACAGCCAACAATGCCACACGAAATCATAACACACACACATCATACCTACTGAATTAAATAACAGTCTTTTTCTGGAAATTTAGTTTCTTTCAGTATCTTGGGGACTGCAACAAGAAATAAAACTCCAAAATGAGCTGAGCAAATATTTTCGAATATATGCCTGTCGCTCTTCTGTTATTGATGTTGCAACGAGCTACAAACAGCATATTACGTAAAGTAACAACTAAATGACTGAGGATAGGCATAGTCACTGGAAGATATATGTGCAACTCGATTGAATTCAGTTACCCGATAAATCAGCACCTTCGTTCCACATTTCAGAAAAAAAACAAGGAATGATTGAAGTTTTAGGGAAATAATGTGATAGAAATTTTGTTATTCAAATATATCTCTAGCATTTCCATTATTTCTCACACCACTAAATGTGTAAGAAACCGGTCTTTGTAATATTTGGTCCATGACTGCGTGATCATCTCGTCGCGTAGTTGCCACTATCACTGGCGATGAAGAATATGGAAACCGAAACCACTTCCAGATCACACACAACGAAATATATTTCACGAACCTAATTACAGGAAAAGATACCAGGAGTGTATTACATGGAAGGCACCCTTCTGCTCTTACAATCGCAGTTACAGATTTGTGGACGTAGATTGCAACGCTACTTCAATGGCCATTGTTGCACGGCATGGGAGACCGAGTTTTATTGACATAGTGGTGTAAGTCCGACGGCACTTACTAGAAACGTTTACGATGTTATATCAGATTACAACGAATAATCTATGCACTTTAGTAACACATACAGATTAAAAAAATAATCAGATATTAATAAACTCTTCTCTGGTTACAAGCCGCGTCATGTGGTTTCTTCCCATTAGCTTTCGGCAGAGATCTCTGCCATTGTCAAGTGGATGACTGTCATTTCGAGGCCGCTTGACAAT
This sequence comes from Locusta migratoria, assembly GCA_026315105.1. Lineage (NCBI taxonomy): Eukaryota > Metazoa > Arthropoda > Insecta > Orthoptera > Acrididae > Locusta > Locusta migratoria. Next base: position 140,303,523 of record CM048749.1, on the reverse strand, counting down.
GACAGAGGAGATCTCGCTCGAAAGTTAGTGGGCAGAAAACCACACCATGCGGCTTATAACCCGATAAGATTTTATTAATGGATATCGCAGCGAAAACATGCACTCATACATAATCAGATATTAATTCGCAAATTACGAAAACTACCGACTTTAGCTGGTCTTCTTAAAGTGGTCTGTCGTTTTGTGACATATCATCCGGGAACTCCTGCATTTCGCAAAAAGACCGAGATAGGGGTTCGAGTCCGGGTGCACGCAAGTTTTCGTATGTCACATCAGGATATACCAATTTAAGAAGAGAAGTTAAAGACGGTGGTTTCAGCAAATTCCGAGTTAATATCTGATTATTTAATATACATATAGCTGCGGACCATCTCTAAAGGCCGGCCGCGGTGGCCGAGGTGACTGAGGCGCTCCAGTCACGGTCAGCACGGTCACTAGGGTCGGGGGTTCGAATCCCCCCTCGGGCATGGATATTTGTGCCGTCCTAGTTTGTAAGTAGTTCATAAGCAGTTTGTAAGTTTAGGGATTGATGACCCCGTAGTTAAGTCCCATAAGCTTAACAAACATTTTGAACATCACTAAAGAAAATATAATAGGAAAACAGGGACCACACTTCACTGGGTTACGCACTGAGCGAAATTTTTGCGAACGTAAATACTGGAATCTCCACGCAGATGCCGTGGCTGGCCGTCCTCCAAGCAAAGAAGATTTTCTTAAAAAGCGTTACGAAGCCCATTGTTGCACGACATAGAAGACCGAGCTTTACTGACATAGTAATTTAAGTCCGACAGCACTTACTTGAAACGTTTCCGATGTTATATCAGATTACAACGAAGAAACTATGCACTTTAGTAACACTTATAGATTTAAAAAAATCAGATATTAATTCGCAAATTACGAAAACTACCGACTTCAGCTGCTATTCTTAAGGTGGTATGTCGTTTTCTGACATATGAATCCGAATCTCTCGCTTTTCGCGAAAAGAGTGAGATATGGGTTCGTGTCCAGGTGCGGCACAAGTTTTCATGGCACAGCATGATAGACCAACTTAAGAAGAGCAGCTAAAGTCGGTAGTTTTAACACACTGAGAATAGCGGAGAATGTATAACTGCGGACCATCACTAAAGAAAAAAACTAGAAAAACAACAACAACAATAATATAGGAATGGCGATGATGACTATGGAAACCGAAACCACTTTCAGATCACACACAACGAAATATATTCCATTAATTACGAGAAAGGATACCAGGTGTGTATTACATGAAGATTTCATACAGTGTTGCATATAAATGGCACCCATCTGCTTTTATAGTCGCAGTTAACAGATTTGTTGACGTAGATTTCAACGCTACTTCAAAGGCCATTGTTGCACGACATAGGAGACCGAGCTTTATTGTCACAGTAGCGTAAGTCCGATGGCACTTACTTCAAACGTTTACGATGTTCCATCAATTGCAAGGAAGAATCTATGCACTTCAGTGATGCATATACATAAAAAGTGATCAGATATTAATTCTTTTTTCGTTTGTTTTCTGGTTCAGTTATATAAAACATTTTGGGATCTCTAATTCCAATTAGTCTAACGCGCTCGTATAAATTTTCTAGTTAAGGGTGACTGGATTAGCTGCCAAAAATGCAATGTTTGGTACCAGGAAATATGCGTTAGTGCCTAGCGGAACAAGTGCTTTTTATTTGGAAGATGCCACTAAAAAAAAAAAAAAAAAAAAAAAAAAAGGCTCAAATGTCTGTAAAGCTATCGGACCAAACTGCGTGGTCATCAGTCCGTACTTAAACCTAAGTAAACTAAGCTAAGGGCAACACACACACCCATGCCCCAGGGAGGACTCGAACCTTCACGGCGCTTTAGACCGCTCGGCTAATCCACCGCGGCCTAATCAAAATTGTATCAGTACGAAAACTACAGACTTCAGCTGCTCTTCTTACAGTGGTCTGTCGTTATATGAAAATTTATGCCGGGCCTGTATTCGGATCCGGATCTCCCGCTTTTCACGAAAAGTGATATCTGGGTTCAAGTCCGGGTCCGACACAAATTTTCATATGTCACAAAATGATAGACTAAATTAAGAAGAGCAGCTCGATAGTTTTCGCAAATTGCGTATTAATATCTGATATACCTGTGGACAATCACTAAAAGAAAACAAAAGGCGCCGGCCGCGGTGGCCGAGGGGAATGAGGCGCTCCAGTCACGGTCTGCACGGCCACTACGGTCGGCGGTTCGAATCCCCACTCGGGCATGGATATTTGTGCCGTCCTTAGTATTAGCTAGTTCATAAGTAGTTTGTAAGTTTAGGGACTGATGAGCCCGTAGTTAAGTCCCATAAGCTATACAAACATTTAAAACAAAAGGCACGAGAAGGCACTTCACTGGGTTACACACTGAGCGAAATCTTTGCGAGCGTAAATACTGGAATCTCCACGCGGACGCCTCGGCTGGCTGTTCTCCAAGTGAAGCGGATTTTCTTAAAAAGCGTTTCGCGTCGGTGCTGTCCGCCGCTTACCAGTTCCTCGCACACCCACGCCCGCGTGCAGATATTCTGGCGCACTGGCCTCCGGACAGCACTGACCGCGCAAGACGATGGCACTGTTGCGCGGCAACACACTGGGTGGGCTGGCGGTGGCCGCGACAGATGCACAGCGCGCCGCAGGGCAGACGGGCGGCGCGCCAGCCTAGCGACTCACCTGTCGGTGAGCGGTCGAGCGCGTCCCAGGCGTGACCAGGACTAGTCCACCCCGTGCAGTTGGCAGCTTTAAGTGAGATGCTCAGGTAAGCGTGCACTCGCTGGTGGGGGCGGCCGTGGGAGGAGGGGAGCTGGAGAGGGGGGGGGGGGGGGAGGTCGGCGCGCCGCCGGTCTCGCGTTCTGCGCCACTTTCCGCTTTATCTACGCGGCTGCCGGCAACCACTTTGCGGCGATATCACAGTGTCTTACCTCAGCGCCGGCCTGAGGTGTCTCTTCTGACGCCATACTACCACGCCCCCTGGCCTCCGTATCGGTGTCGGTAGCGCTATGTTCCAGTTAGTGGTCGTTTGTTTTTAAAAAACATCGATTTCTATGAAACAATTTCGTAAATAACCTACAACTGGTATCCTCTTCTGCAATTGATCTATATAGGTCAATTCGAGTTCAGGATACCGATTTTATTGCGATATACTCGTTACAGTGATTTAATTTTTTTCCGTGTGATATTTATTTTCCGCAATTTCATCATATGAATATCTACAATAAATTCATGTATATATCACCTATGTAATATTAGCTTATAAAATTACGTTATTTGCAGATATATTATATATCTTTGGTTTCATCAATACTCAAAGATTCCAAACCACAGACATACATTAATTTATGTCTTTGTTCCGAAGAGCATACATGAACGTCTTTGGTAAACATGCGATAGCCACGCATATAACCCCTCTGAATAATGACGTCATTGTTCAAAGCTGACGGGTGGTATCCCCATTCCGAATTATGCCCTATGTTCCAGTTAGTGGTCGTTTGTACTCAGAGACGTACGGAAACCTGTTAGGTGCCGCGATGGAGTAGCCGCGTGGTCTAAAGCGTCTCGCTGCGGAGCGCGCGGTTGCTCGCCATGGAGGTTCGAGTCCTCCCTGGGGTATGGGTGTGTGTGTTGTCCTTAGGTTAGTTTATCTAGGTTTAAGTAGTTTGTAAGCTACGGACTGATGACCACGCAGTTTGGTCCGACAGATTTACAGACATTTGAAACCTGTTAGGTGATATTTTTAATGAGGAATATGAATGTCAGTCGACAGGGGCTTAGGTTATTTTCTGGGGGTGCGGGTGCAGTGGCAGACTAGATAGCCAGGGTGGCAATTCCAAAATGAGGCCCCAAACTACGCGCTCCCCTCCTCCGCCATGATACCGAGATGTCGACAATAGCTATACCGACTTGGGATAAACTCTAGTCTCCGATACCGCTTGGACCAATGACGTCACATATGACGTCATACATAATCGAGAGACACTACGAACACATGTTTACCACCACACGATATCGGTAGTTAGATTTCACCTAAATAGGTCAAATCTACTTAATGATATATTTAACAATTAGGTAATTTTAAAGGAAGCTTGCACTCGAAGTTGTACGGCCTGAAATCATATATTTATGTCGAACATACAACTGTAAATAGATTGAGTGTCTCTGAACCGAAGATTCGGGAGCTACGCGCCCTCATGTACCAAAAGAAAAAAAAAATCACGTTAACAGTGAGTACCGGTATTGAAACCACGAGCGGGACGGTAAAACATGACGTCCTTGGTCAAAGCGGTATCGGAGACTAGATTTGACCTCCCGACTTGTATCATCACTTCCATCCACTTTGCGGATTAAGTGTAGCGCCCGATACCACCCGTCATCTTCAAACAATGACGTCATTGTTTATTCAAAATGTTTGTATAGCTTATGGGACTTAACTACGGGTCATCAGTCCCTAAACTTACACACTACTTATGAACTAGCTAAGACTAAAGACGGCACAAGTATCCATGCCCGAGGGGGGATTCGAACCCCCGACCGTAGTGACCGTTCAGACCGTGACTGGAGCGCCTCAGTCCCCTCGGCCACCGCGGCCGGCATTGCAATGAAATTACAGCCAACAGCACCTTGTTTTCCCAGGTGATCACCCATCCAAGTACTGACAAGGCCCAACGTTGCTTAACTTCGGTGATCGGACGAGAACCAGTGTTTTCAACGTGGTATGGCCGTTGGCATTCATTATTCAGAGACGTTACAACCACGATATTTTTGTAACAAGGAACGCTAGCAATAAACAACTGAATGTAGAAAGAAACTTTTTTACGCCGAAATATAGGAATGAGTATATGATTTAAATTAAAATACTTCGAGTAAATTCGAAACATCTTAATATATATAAAAATTGAAGTTTAGCCATAACTATACCTCTGAAACGACTAGTGTTTGTATGTGGTAGTAGGTATCAGTCTTCCATCGTGCACTATGGAGGTAGAGGATTGACAACGATAAGGGGGTGAAAGTTACCGACTTATATAAAATTTTACGTGTGGGTGTCAATATTTTGCTCTTCAGCAAAAGCTTCACAGTGTTGTTGTAGTATAAAGTCTCCCGTCGTACACCAGAGCAGTTCCGTGTCGATAGCTATAACGGGGTGGAAGATATAGTGGTTGAAAGTCGACAGCTTATATAAAATTCGGACTGAAGACCAGCGATGACTTTTGACACTATAATAGCATAGAGGTTATACACAGCAGAACGTGATGCACATTCTTCAGGTGTTTTTCTGCAACAAGCGTACGAATAAAGAAAAATATGTGCATATTGCAGTTTGAAAAGTAAAACTACCAAGAAAGATGCCAAAGCGTAAGAAAGAAATTTCGGGTTCGCGATCCGTTTCTAAAACACAGAAAACTAGCCTGAATAGTGAATCCTCAGACGACAGAAACTTGAAATTTCTGGACGTTGTTTTAAATCAAATCAAATGTTTGTTAAGTTTATGGGACTTAACTGCAGGGTCATCAGTCCCTAAACTTACAAACTACTTATGAACTACCTAACACTAAAGACAGCACAAACATCCATGCCCAATGGGAGATTCGAACCCCGACGGGGAACAGCCTCGCGCATCTAGCATAGCGCCTCAATGCGCTCGGCCGCTCCGCCGCGGCTAGACGTTGTTTATCTTACATTGTGGGCATCAGCGATTTTTCGATATTCCCATCCCTAAGGGGGTGAAACAGGGGATGAACGGTTTTTTGAAAATACGTTGCTATTCAGGCAATTTTGAAGCAAGAAATACAAAACATCGGATTCAGAATTTTGATTGGAATTTTAAAAACACGTGTTTAGATATTTTTGGAAATTCAGCCATTAAGCGGGTGAAATAAGACTATTTTGATGCTAGAAATTCGAAAATTTTGATTTGGAACAATGGTTAGAAATTTTAAAAAATGTGTTTCGGGATGTTTTGAATTCTGCCATCAATGGTTCATTAGGGGGTGGCAAGTTGTATCTAAATACTTGATTAGGAAAGCATTTTTAAAGTTGAGTCTATGAAAATTTATATTTACAAGTAGAAACAACCAATGCAAACCATTCAGTCTACGCGTGCGAAGCAGCGGGAATTAAGCTAGTTTTGTATATAAAAGACCAAGAGAGAGTATATGTTAATGATAGTAAATTACAGTGCGAAATGATAGAAATTTGGTACGAGAATAATCATCACGAGTTAAAAATAATATTCTGAGACCATAACGGAACCACCGCGGGAAACTGGAGGTTTTGGGCGGGGGATACTAAATTGCAACATAAATTTTTATAAAAGATATTTCTGAACTAAACTGCTGACTGCTGGCGAAATGTGTAGTCGGTATCGGTAACTAGACTTCACTTATATGTGTCAAGTCTAGTTACCCATTGCAGCTCTTGGTATTTTTACTTCACATGTATTTACTGGGGATCGTTATCTAGACGTGACCTATATAGGCCAAGGCTAGATACCCATTCCCACTGAACTAAGAATGCGAAGAACTAGTTTCGTATGTGTGTGTGAAACAACAACAACAAATTTTACGGTATGCGAACTGATCCACGTATTATGCTGTTCACAATCGTACCCAAGTCAATTTGTTGTTAAAAAAATCTCACGGGATGCAAACAGCTCCATGTTTTATGCCACTCTCAACGATGCCCAGATCAATGTTATTTTCCTTAAAAAAATCTCGTGATTCAAACAGATACGGTTTATGTCATAACGATAGTAAAACAATGTGTTGTTAAAAAAAAGTGGCACGGGGTGCAAAGAGATCCGATAGAAGGTAAAAGAGATAAAGATATATATATATATATATATATATATATATATATATATATATATATATATATATATATATATATGTTTTTACGTAAAAAATTACAAACACCGAAAAATAATTTTGCTATGTCTAGTTGTTTTCTTTAATCAAATAATAATAATAACAAAATCACGATGTTCAGACATATACACATGCACCCATAAATATATTATCTTTGCCCTAGTTACAGTATAATCGGTGACTGTTATTAGCACAAATGTAATCATCTGTGATAGAATAACGTAAAATATGATGTCTTTGCTCAAATCCGACGAGTGGTATCGAATACTAGACTTGACCCATTTTGCCGCATAGAGTAAACGTACGAATCGTGAAATTATAATGGTGAAGATATTTTCGCCGTATGCAAGACGCTTCAACTTTTGTTACTTTTCCCACGCACGTTTCAACACATTTTATGCCATCATCAGTGGAATTTCTTTATTGTTGTTATTACATTAGGATACATTAAAGTCACTCAGTGTAGGATTTATTATTTATTGTTGTAATTATTTTGTTCAACTTATCATCATTCGTTTTCCTTTTTTTAGTCGTGGTTATTCGTGTTTTCTTTACAGTGTGTTTATTACTTGTTTTCCATGTATTGTTCGTGGTTTGCATTACGCAAATGTCAGCAATAGCGAAATGTACCTCACGAATTATATGTGGAAAACAAGTAATAAACATACCACACAGAAACACGAAAGCCAGGAGCTAAGAAAAGGAGAAGAATCTTGACAAGTTGTACAAAGTTATTACAACAATAAGTAATAAGTACTACACTGAGTGATTTTAACGTAGCCTAATGTAAGAAAAACTATAAAGAAATCCCACTGAAGATAGCACAAAAATGTGCTTACACATGTATGGGAAAAACTAACAAAAATAGAGGTGTCTTGCATACGGCTGAATATCCTCACCATTAGTTAAGCAAGCACGGAAGAAAGAAGAACATCAACATCAAAAAGATGATCGTGTTATTATAGATTCGCTTTTGACAAATGAAAAAAAGTTTGTAAATAATATGTTGAAGCGAGAATTGCTTGCTATCATCCAGGAAAAATTGTGTATGTTATAGATAAATTTTAACTGAACGCCACTGAACTTGACTGGACTCAGATTATTAATAACAATGTCGCAATACAGGGAATAGAACCTTAGAACTGAATGAAATGAAAGTACGTTTCTTTGTAGCAGTCAGGAAAGGAACGTCAGATGTGTGGCAGAAATGTGTGCAGCACGTTCAAAATAAATCAGTGTGGGACATGGATAAATTACAGAAGAGTTTAGTTATTAGCGTCGATAGTAGCAGCAGCAGCAGCAGCAGCAGCAGCAGAGGCAGCATCCCATCTAAGTCATTACTCCGCGTCTATTTATTGGTACCACCGCTGGCGCCATAATTGTCCAATATTTTTGCGAGATCGCCTACTCTTTCGAGCCAACATTCAGTTGAATTCGTTGAGGGCCAGCTTAAACATATCTGACTCACAGGGTCGATGCGTTAATTCTTTTGCGTGTGAATGAATACATGTTGTTATCACAAAATAAAAACAGTAAACATTATAAAAGAAGATGTCTTTTAATCACTTCATACTGTACGTCTCTAAATCAGTACGTTTTTAAATAAGATAGTGAAGTAGATACAAATTTAGAGCTGCTCCTTCAAATCACTGGACTCAAAACAAAGAAGAAAGATACGTTACGGAGAGAAGCTATACCTGCTGACGTTCTTTTGCCAGTGTAGTTTCGATTTCTAGCTACAGGAGACTGTTTCAAAAGCGCCCACTTCCTTCTGAAATATCCATCTAAGTGATACTGCAGGTAGTGCTTGAAGTTTGGAAAGCAATATGTGGAAATGTTCAAATGTCTGTAAATCTATCGGACCAAACTGCGCGGTCATCAGTCCGTAGCTTACAAACTACTTAAAAAATAAATGACATTAAGGCTTGCTGTAGGTCTGTGACAGCCCAAATTTATAAGGGAGACGGTCCCCACCTCTTGCACGCCTTATTCTAACAAACGGCTTCCAGAAAAAAAAAATACTTTTTTCAATAATTACCTTATTTTTGTTCGATTTTAAAATTTAAAATGCTATCTTTTTCTATTTATAAAGAGATGTGACTGTATGTAACAAATTGTTCCAATCAGAAACTGTGTGTTTCTGTTGAAACTGATGGTGCTCAAATATTCCAACTTTGGCCTTCCATTATTCGAAAATGATAACGCTTAACTATTTTCAACAAACTTCACATATGATTTCAAACCCTTATGAACCTTTATCTAGGAAAATCTCCCACAGGAGTATAAAATGAAAAAAAGCCTCCCGCTTGCTAAATTTTCGCTATGCGTGCGGCTAAACTTCAACATTGGGCATGAAGTTTCAATTTATTACCGAAAGAAAAGCATAGTTTTGTTTTAACTAGAGGATCATTTTTTGTTAGTCGGTTTTCAGCTTACAAGGAGCTCTTCGGAGTCAAGTGTGAAGATGGCCAACTACACTGAAAACCGGACAACGCGTTAAAAAGAAGTCTATAGAACATTAAAAATGTACTTTTCATTCAGTATGACATTGTTTTTCGAAGAAACGATGGGAAATCAGTAATAAGAAAATATTACTTTCTACTCACTATTCTCAACACATATAGTATGGAAATTTTATCGTGTTGAAAGATGCACTCGCCATATCCGAATTGATCTTCAAAAATGGGAAGCAAAAAGGTGCTTAAAACATCAATGTAGGCCTGTGTTGTGATGGTGTCACGCAAAACAGGGGGTGCAAGCTCCCTCCATGAAAAACACGACCACACCATAACACCACCGCCTCCGAATTCTACAGTTGGCACTACACACACTGCCAGATGAGATTCACCGGGTGTTCGCCATATCCACACCCTCCCATCGAGTCGCCGCATTGGGTACCGTGATTCGTCCCTCCACATAAAGTTTTTCCATTGTTTAATCGTCCTATGTTCACGCTCCTTACACCAAGCAAGGCGACGTTTGGCATTGACCTGCATGTTGTGTGGCTTGTAGGCAACCGCTCAACCACGAAATAGTTTTCTCACTTCCCGCCTAACTGCCATAGTACTTAGACCTTACGATACTCTTCAACTTTCAGCAGTCTCTGGCAGTCAACAGACGAGGTCGTCCTGCACGTTTTCGTGCTGTACGTTTCTTTTCACGTTTCGACTTGACTATCACATCAGAAGCAGTTCCCCTAGGGATGTTTAAGTGTGTGCAGATCTCGCGTACACAAATGTGTGTCCATCTCTTTCACGAGTGACACTCCGCCGGCCGCAGTGGCCGAGCGGTCTGCAGCACGCCAGTCACAGTCTGCACGGCCACTACGGTCGGGGGTTCGAATCGCCCCTTGGGCATGGATGTTTGTGTCGTCTTTAGTATAAGATAGTTCATAAGTGTAAGTTTAGGGACTGATGACCCCGCAGTTAAGTCCTTTAAGCTTAACAAACATTTGAACATTTGAACAAGTGACACCCAATCACCTGACTACTTTCGAAGTCCGTGAGTTCCGCAGAGTGCCCCATTCTGCCCTCTCATGATGTCTGATGACTATTGAGGTCGCTGTTATGGAATACCTGGTAGTAGGTGGCAGGACAATGCATCTAATATCGAAAACGTATGTTTTGTGGTTGTTCAGATGCTTTTGATGACGTATTGTATCTTGGCACGATACATAGTTCAGAAGATAAATTATATACACTGAAAATCGTGGTCCACAAATTACCCTTGAAAGGTTGTTTAAAAATATATTAATTGCTTTTCATATAATGAATGAACAATTTTTACTGTCTGTACTTTGTATGCCAAAGTGATTGTAACCTCAGTGGATGTCCTTTCTTCGGATGGTATACATGTGTACATTATCGCTGGTGAGAGACACACACACACACACACACACACAGAGAGAGAGAGAGAGAGAGAGAGAGAGAGAGAGAGAGAGAGAGAGAGAGAGAGAGAGAGAGAGAGAGAAGTATAGTATAGTTGTGAGTAGTGGTGTGTATAGAGTCGCTGTGGTAACAAGTCTTGAATGAGTAGTCTGCCCTACCAAGCAGTGGAGGCAGTATTATTAATCATCATTCTCTGTGATGAAGATATGAGATTTTTCTATTTATGTAAGAAACTTCAGAGGTGGAGATATTAAAAGTTATTTATAGTATTAGTTTTGTCACAATTGTAGAGACATTGTTAAACTAGTGTGTAAAGGAAGATTTAAATAATAATAATTATGTCACAAATCGTAGTTTGTATTTTCTAGTAGCGAGTGCTATTGCATTTCCCCTTTCATAGAATTTTCTTGAAATGGTTAATGCTATATTGTTTGGTACGTGTGTGATTGTGCTACATTGCACATGGTAGGCGCTATAAAGAAAACTAATTTACAGGGTATTAATGGGAGGCAATTTAGTTGCTATTTTGAAAGGAATTAATTGCATGACAAAACTAGCGTTTCCATGTGCACAGTCAGCTAAATTAACTTACTAATGACTAAGTTCAGATGATTGATGTAGATCAATATTGTTCAGATGCTGTTGCCAAATTAAATGTTAAAAAAATTGTGTATTTCAGTAAAAGACTCTGATGCCAAGGTTATATGTTCTTTCTGTCATGCTGTTGGATTGCTCAAACACGACATTGAGATCGTTGTTCAGTTAACAAATTACTGATGAGTAACAGTTTTTATTAATCAAAGGGTTTTAGCACGCAGACTGACAGGACAGGTATTAATGAACTCTCAGTTGTATAGCGCAATATGCCGACGCACATTCATGGTCTTTACAAAAAAAAAAAAAAAAAACTCAAATATAACGATTTCTGGTATTTGCCTAATCTAAAGTTTTTGTCGGAACTGGGGCAAACTTTCACTCTATATTCATCCAGTGTTTGATAATGAGAGTAATTAAGCACAATTTCTATCCATTTCATTTTTCTCGCTTTAAAGCTTAGGGGAGAGTAGTGCACAGTGAAACACGGTTCACAGTGAAACATTCCATTTCAATTGTATTTAGTAATTTTTTTCTGCTTGCTGGTATCCCTGTATGTTTATTATGATAAACTAGATCTTTCACTGTAATGGTGGAAGTTTGGTTGATTATTCTTGTTTCTATACGTTAGTATTGGTTTTCGGTGGTCAGAAGTTACAGTTAACGTCTCTTTATAAGTTTCATATTTTCGATATAACATACAGCTAAAAGAAATATTATGTTTTGTGATGAGATACACTTCTTTAGTTATATATTGACCAGTTGTAGATTTGGTAGGTTAAGAGTTGACTAACTTTTTAGTTTATGGTGACTTTGGTACACAGTGAAACACTTGTATGTGGCACACAGTGAAACAGGACCATTGGCCTCGTATGTATGATTACTCCTAACACTTTGGAGGGTATTATGGAACATGCTGAGGCAGCCAGTTGTAGTAACAACAGCAAACCATACATCTCGCCAAAATAATTTCGTGGTTTGCCCAAAGCACTTCACAGAAAAACAAGTGGATGTGCCAATGGTATAAGCATAATATTAACATCAACACCAGAGCGAGCAGTTATTGAAGAAAAGACTCTGAGAAAAAGGACAGAGCTGGAAGAAAAGGAGTAAAGAAGTATGAAGAAAGTCAATGATAAAAAAATAAGTGGTGTGTAAGTAAAACAGCTTCAAGTGAAAGTGATGAAGAAAGTGACAAAGATGAAGGCCATCCAGTGAAACAGAGGTAAGTGTATCATTAGATCTTTTTAACTTGAAGCGGGACATTGTGATTGGTGACTACATTATGGTGAAATTCCCAAAAAATGTATATTTTGTAACTAAAGTCTTGAAGTCAGTAGTTTGTGGTACTGAGTATGAAGTCTCATACCTTCAGAAAAAAAACTCTCCAAGCATAGGTATATTCTTTTTCCAATCAATTTTGGTGGACTTAATATTCAATGATCAAAATTTAGTGTATGTTAATGTTTGTACTTGTATTTAACAAAGATATTTAACTTTTATAAGTCACTCTGCAAGTAATAAATATAAAAAATGGCAGCTGTTTCATGTGTACTATACACTGTACACAGTGAAACATCTGCGCAGTGAAACATCTGCGGAGGTTGTTTATAACTGTTATTTCACTTACTAATTACTAGCAAAATTATTATTTTTTGTTCCAAAATATTAACAAAGTATTTTTTTCAACTAAACAAAGAAAATTTGTTTTGTGAGTAGTATTTTATACGAAACAATCAAAAACGTAATTTTTGTTTCACTGTGTAACACACCCCTAAACTTAATTCTGTATATAAATTCATTTGTTGCTAATCCGATTCTAATGCAGTTTTTTTTACATGGAATTTGTAGTTTGTATGGAATCGTTTTAGTTTTCTTTTTTACTATTGATGAAAGAACTCGACAGTCGGGCTTCACGGATGTACCAGGGTCCTTGTCGCCTTTAACGTCGGACGCCATCGTGGCCGCGGCTGGTAATCGGCTAAGTGGCCGTCCGTCCCCCTGTGGTCACACCCCAGGGTCAACAGGTCCGCAAATAAATCGATTTTTAACGCTACGCGAATACGCCCATTGGCGCGTCGCCGGTGGAGCACGCAGTCTGAAGCTTCACAGTGAATTCGAAATGTCAGGAGTAGCATTGAACAATTAAATTTAAAGGTCTGGGAATCATGAAAATAGTACGGAAGTCTGTCACTCGTTACTCGTACACATTGTCAGCCGAATGTAACATGCGCCGAGCAATATGTAACGTTTCTCGGTGCATGCGGATATTCTCACAATTTAACAGCTTACGGTGCATTGTACCCGAAACGCATTTACGTGCACCTTGAGTTAACGACATATACACACACATGAGTAATTGTCAATATTCAGAAGTATGACGCGAAACCTCATCTGAAGCAAAATTCTTTACATCAAATATGCCTTATTCCGAATACTTTTCGAAGTACACATTAATGTACAGTTGTTTTCTGAGTCATTTAATTAGAAGAGCAGATCGAGGAACAGAATGACGTGTTTTCTTATTTTTTGGAAAATTTATTTGAACCCATCGAGGACGAGACTTTCGCCACGCGGAGTACAGTTTTCTTCCATCATAAATGGCCCCCTGCGTGTTTTCCTAGACGTGTGAGAGATCATGTCAACCACACTTAACGTAATAGCTGCTGTACTGATTGTAGTGGTGACAGTTAACGGGCAGCCAAAATTCTCAAATCCAACGCTATAGGAATTTTGGTTACTGGATTTGTTGAATACTGAGGTGTATATGCGAAATGTGAATATGCGTTATGAATTGCTTGGTCTCATCGTGAACTCTGCTGCCAACATTAGGGGACATACAAAAATACTTGGGACATTGCAACGCAATGCTTTCTAGCTGACGGCGGGAAACACTAACATTTATTGTGAACTGTGTAACAGCTGTCGTGGGACGTAAACTGTATTCCGTATTTTCAATTATGCTTTTCGAAATGCATGTTGTAATGTTTTAGGATTGTTGAAAATATGTTAATGCGCAAAAATGAGAATGTACTAAATAATCAGTATGCATTATAGAAGTAAGTGTGGAACATGCGTGCTGTTAAAACTCAGAAACGATTCTCGGTAGGATACGGCGTGGGGCCCTTAATGCCCCATTCACGAAGATTTCTATTTCTACCTGAAGGGCGTGCTTTGGAAGATATGAGCACTTGGAAGTTTCGTGAATTACAAAATTTCTAGAATATTACAGAACTTTCGAGAGTATTCCAAAACATTACAGAATATTCGCGAGCATTCCACAATATTCCAGAATGCTCTGGAAACATTCCGGAACATTCAAGAACACGAATATTGTGGAATTACTTTCTTTGATATTCAGTATATTTTAGAAAGGACAATAGCGACTAAAATGAGGAAACACACACATAGTTTATGAGTTATCCTAATCAGCCGTGCACTATTTTAAGATGTGCCTAAGATAACACGGAAACAGTTCTTTTTTTTCTTTCTTTTTTTTTCTTTTTTTTTGGCTATCAGATTTTCATCCGGTATACCACAAGTCCCTTTTTCTGTGCTCCAGGAACATTCTGCCATTTATTCAAGTGAAATATCCATCTATTAGACGACCGCCTAAAAACTATTTTTCTATCATTCGGGAATGACCAGTCACCTTGATATTTGTAAAACTTCATTGCGATTAACCGGGATATTTAACAGATGTATTAATGTTTTAATGCATAAGTCACCGTATGCAGCATGGCAGGTACTCGAAAACTGCAATAAACCCGAAAGTTGTCAGATGTTTGTAATATATGCAGGGGGAGCAGGACATGGTCTGCCGCAGCGGATTAGCCGTGCGCACTGGGGCGCCGTGCTGCGGTGTGGGCAGCCATTCGGGTGGGCATGGGTGTTTCTGTTATCCTTAGGATACTGTGAGTTAGTTTAAGTAATTTGTAAGCTACGGACTAATGACCAAGCAGTTCCGAAGGATTTACAGACATTTGAACATTTTATTTATTATGTATTATTATTATTATTATTCTTTTTAGTGACAAGGACGAGGAGGAGGAGGGGATGAACATAGGGAAGCTGAGAAAATAAACAGAAGGGGGGGGGGGGTAGGGAAGAGATTTTCCGAAAGAGGGGCAGGAGAACACTGACAGATGGCGGGGGAAGAAATGACAGATGGATTCGTCGATGAAGGGGGGAGGAGGAGACGGAGGGATGAGATAGTGGATCTAAAGCTAGTATAGAAAATAAACAACAATATTTTTTATCTTGGAAACTATTCGAAACACGGTATATTTATAAACATAAGCGATAAACTGCTGAGGTCATGTCCCAAGACTTACAGACAACATAAACTAACTTTAACTTATGCTAACACACACACAGACACACACACACACACAGAGAGAGAGAGAGAGGGGGGGGGAGAGAGAGGGAGAGAGGGAGAGAGAGGGAGAGAGAGAGAGAGAGAGAGAGGGAGGGAGAGGGAGAGGGAGAGAGGGAACGAGAAAGAGGAAGGGAGGGAGGGAGAGAGAATGGGAGGGAGGGAGAGGGAGGGAGGGAGGGAGGGAGGGAGAGAGAGAGAGAGAGAGAGAGAGAGAGAGAGAGAGAGCGAGAGAGAGAGAGAGAGGGAGAGAGGGAACGAGAAAGAGGAAGGGAGGGAGGGAGGGAGAGAGAGAGAGAGAGAGCGAGAGAGAGAGAGAGAGAGAGAGAGAGAGAGAGACGGAGGGAGGGAAGGAGAGAGAGGGGGGGATGGAGAGAGAGAGACCAATCAGTGGCAAGGCACCATAGACTACGCGCTCATTCTCACGCGGTTCTATCATTCCATTCTCGAATAGCACGCGGGAAGACAGAACACCTATATCTCTCTGTTAGAGCACTGATATCTCTTATTTTGATGAGCACTTTTCCCTGTGTAGGTTTTCGCATTCAGAGAAGAAAGTAGGCAATGGAATTTTCGTAAGTAGACCTCGGCGCAGCGAAAAACGTCGTTGTTGTGATGATTCCAAATTCTGTCATTTCCGCGAAACTCTCCTGACTATCGTGCTAATATAAACCAACTGCCCTTCGATATCCTCCGTCAACCCTACCTGATAAGGATTCCACTGACGGACTGTCAATCGTAGCGTAGGCAGTCCCTTGAGTAATTCTGTAGCATAAGGTTACTCGTTTTCGGAAACATATAAAGAGGTTCAAATGTAACACGACAATCCTGATTCGTAAAGAGGTCGTCTAAATTTCCATGAAATTAATCACTCTACAATACATTTAGAAACTGTAAACCAGTGGCCTCGGAAAAGTACAACTACTCATTAATAAGCAGTTAAGCTTTTCATCGGCGACCAGTTTATATAAACAAAGGTCTCAATAAATGGGAACGGTAAGAGATTGCTGCTGAAATATGGAATACAGGTGAAGAGTGGCTGCATCGCATCCGACGTAGCCTTTAGCCAGGTGCGAATGCAGCCGGCGGTTTGCTGGCGTGGAGAGTGTTGCCGCACCGTCAGGGGAAGGCGAGTCAAGCTACATAACCACAGCCTCACACGGAAACATTGACGATATCGGAAACTGATACAATGTTCCGGACTGGCTATTAATTTTGGAGATAACAAATTTACGACAGGAAGAGGTTTGAAGTTTAAAGCTAAGCGAGATCGCGGTCAGAAATTTACGGAAAAATGTTGTAAAATTATTTCCGTGCATTTAAGTGAAGTGGCAAGCTAATAAACAGTGATGCGTGGTGCTGGCAGAACATTAAAAAAAGAATCGACGAGCGGTTACGTTTAACAGGAGATCCGTCGGTGGTTAAAATTTAGTTGTAAATGAAATTTTCATAAATTAACCACTCGCCGAATGGTGGATAGCAGTTCGTCAATATCAAATTACGGTTCGTGTAGTAGACCGTGAAACGAGAGAAGTTACATGATAAAATTGGGACATGAATATTACGTAAGTCAAGCGCATTGGACTTCCAAAAATTTACAAAAAAATAGACTGCAGTTTCTATTTCCGGTAAATGATAAAGATATGAAGTAAATTTTGAAGGGGGTGGCAAGCTACACGAAATATCACCATTCAATATTAACTAAAACGTGCCATCCATTGGGGCGATGATACAACAAGGCTGAAAAAACATCATGTGCGGTGGGAGTAAAAGGGAAAATTATTAATAAAAATTCATAAATGCAAATTTGAGTGGTGGGGGTTTATTGATAAAATAAAGATCTGCGTCCATCACATATATTTACCTTATTTAACAAAAGCCACATAACAGCGGACTCGTAAAATAATAAAGAAAAGCTCTCGCCTAATACATGCTATCGCTACAGAGTACAAGCGAAGAGTAGTTACTATCTTCTGCCCTCTCATTAGATAATTAAAAAATTGAAGGTGGAGCTCTTAAGCATTTTTATGACATTCATAGATAAACGTCTTGCGTACAGCAGTTACAAAAAGAAATATTTTGATAATAGCGGGGAAGGAAACCGTGGCATTATACTAAGTTGCAGATGCGACTTCACAGGTTAGTGTTATACCTTGGAAGGTGCAGTGAGTAATTTGAGTGAGATAGCCTAATTAAGAATTTCTGCCTCGGTATAACTGTCGATGCAGCAACAGAAGCGTCTCAGCATCGACACCACTCCCTGCACAATGGTTTCCTAATGCCTACATGAAGCACAGCCCTTGTTCAATGCTAAGAGCCTCCATATAATTTAAGAAATGTTCAAATGTTTCTTAAGCTTACGGGACTTAACTGTGGGGTCATCAGTCCCTAAACTTACAAACTACTTATAAACTAATTTATACTAAAGACAGCACAAACATCCATGCCCGAGGGAGGATTCAAAACTCCGACGCGGAACGGCCTTGCGCATCGGAACATAGGGCCTCAATGCGCTCCGCCACTCCGCCGCGGCTATAATTTAAAAAGTGCTAATGAGTTCTATCTATCCTCACTTTAATATTTAAGATTGTGATGGTCGTATTTTATTACTTTAATAATAGTATAATATTTTAGTTTGGACTTGTAAATTGTATAGAAGCAAATGTTCAAATGTTTGTAGAACTTATGGGACTTAACTACGGGGTCATCAGTCCCTAAGCTTACAAACTACTTATGAACTAGCTAAGACTAAGGACGGCACAAATATCCATGCCCGAGGGGAGATTCGAACCCCCGACCGTAGTGGCCGTGCAGACCGTGACTGAAGCGCCTCAGTCCCCTCGGCCACCGAGGCCGGCTGTATAGAAGCCAAGTAGTTGGATGGCAGTAGGCGAAGTAGTATGATGCAATCGATGGAAGGAGTGGGAAGAGCATAACAGATGGCATAGATCGTGTATGGACCGTGAGAAAGCACGGCAGTGTAGCATAGGCGTGATCTGATTGGCTGCCGCCTCCCCTCTCGGTGCTACCTTTCCTACCTTTCATTTATTAATATTTAAAACAGTAAACATTAGATAATAGCGTAATTTCAACGTAACACTTTTCTATTAATAAGCTTTCAATTGAACACATTTGGTACTTTGTTCATTGTAACATATAAACATAATACTAGCTACTAAACTAGAAGATTCGTTTGGCGTCAAAAAGACAGAGGCAGCAACTAGCAGCCAAGCCTGGCCGAGCTCAGTCCATTGCCGACCTTCGAACTGTTCACATGTAGCACCTTGTCTCATTACGGAGCATTACAAAACTTGTACATTTATCATCATGGCACTAGTATTTATTGTAATGTAACTATCGTGCAATGTACCGATTAGATTTGTGGATTTCGCTGAGCGTGTGTAAACGATGTAAGAATAAACTTAAAATCCACTGGCATCCCGTGTATATGAAGAAAATCGTAGAGCCCTTAAATCATTTGAGCTTCAGACAAGAATCTGCGACCTGTGTGCTGAAACTGCGTGGGACATTATCTACTTCGAAATCTAAGGTCAGTAATAAACAAAAGATCTTTGTTTCACCAGTCTGAAGGATTGGTAAAACTTACGGCCTCTCATGCAATATGCGTTACCTAGTGCAAATAGGACCCTAAGTTCATGCATCCCTAGTAATAGGAGTGAGGGTAAAGCAGGGGAAATTTATAAGAGGGTGGAAGATTGTGCTGAGAGACTGGTAGGAACTTCCTAACTAGACAGTGTTAACGTCGTATATGAAGACTTGCTCTTGGGCAGTGACTATTTTCTCCCCTCTTGATGAATTATTTCATTAGAAGAGTCATTTAAAATAAATTTTCTACCAGGCAAGTTGTACCATGGTCCATCCGTTTAAAGGAACAGACATTGATGATGGTGCGCAGTATATATGATAAAATTCCAGATATTCATTTTCAATTTGCGAGAACTTCCGATTTTAGCTGCACTTTTTAAGTGGTATGTCTTTTGTAACTCGTGAAAATGTTTGCCGAACCGAGACTCAAACCCAAATCTGCCGCTTTTCACGAGCGGTGGCCTTAATCTCTGGGCCATCCGAGCACGTTTTCCGGCCAGAACCAAAATTGCCTACATCCCCTGGTGCTCGCAAACATTTAGTGTGAGTCCCGCGTCGGTGAGACACTTGCTTACCCATTTATAAGCCGCGGATCATAAGCAATGTCTATTTCCTCAGAATAGATGAATCATGGTAAACATGTCAGCCAGGACAAGCTATATATGGTGTAAGTATGTCTCTGCACGACGCGGCAATCGCAGTGTGTGCGAGCACCAGGGGATGTAGGCAAGTGTGCCACATGACAGTTTTTGTCGGGCCGGGAGAGTTGGTCGGATTGCCGAAAGCTTAAGAGAAGCGCTCGCAAAAAGCGTGAGATCCGGGTTCGAGTTTCGATGCCGCATAAATTTTCGTATTGCAAAAAGCTGGAGCAGCTAAAGTCGGAAGTTCTCGATAATTGCGAATTAATATCAGAGTAAAGATTACCTGACATAGTCTGGTCTGGAGGTGATCTAATTGTTTTATAGTTTTCAAAATGACAAGCCAAAATCGCACACTAACAATCGCACACTAACAATCTGGTCACAAATATGTTATAATCTGGTCACCTTGTTAAAAAAATTGGGTGTAAAATAACAAGTGCAACATTGCACTTAGTCACTATAAAAAAAATACACAAGTTAAAAACATGACAGCTTACAAAATATGTAACTTTATTTGGTTCCTTAAACTGCTGCGACCCAGAAGACGGTTGTGTCGTAGAATACTCCTACGCAGTGCTGGCGAGTCTACTGCAGTTTGCGACTTATTGACTGACTCACCCTCGTAGTTAGCAGAAGTTGCACATGCGCAGTACTTGCGTTTATTTTGGTCTGCCATTTATTTTATCAGTTAGCAGAACTTGTGCAATTGACTGGGAGGAAATTGGAGCAGTTTACGCATTTGGTTGAACTGGTGGCAAATCAGTGCTGACTTTTACATGAAAATCTCCATACTAGATTTATGGGCCAGTTATAAGATGCCATTTATAAATGTTTGCGGGAGTAAAACGTGGAAGTGGTGAATGCAGTCTCGGATAATTCATAAAATACGGTAGTTTTGTTGTATGGTTATGATAATTTTCTAACGCAAAACCAAGTACAGAAAGGTAACACAATTTAGCAAAATTTGAGAAATTTATGGAGCAAAGTATATGTACGTGCCTCACAAAAATTAATCAGAAAAATTTAAAGAATTATATAACGTATTATATGTACTTTCATTATTAGTATTATTATTACAAATTAGAAAATTTTCCCTTGACTTCTTGGGATAACACACTGGGCTGTGCAAATACATTAACATGGAAAAGAAATCCCCAGTGGCCCAAAATCGAAGTATCACTGCCAACGGGTCTTCTGGTGAAATCATTTCCCGAAAGTTTGCGTCAGTTTTAGATACAACAGGAGCCACACGAGACAGCAAACTCCACAAATTTTCCATACTAATCCTAACATAATTTTCAAAATACTTTCCATCGTTTGGAGTCAATTCTTGAACCAGCATTGTGTAAGCTGATGAATAACGCGCTTACGAAGAGACGCTCGTTGCCACAATCTGCGCTCCATCCGCCATTTTCTACCTTTTATTTTCCAAAATGCAAGCGCACCAGTACATAACAATCTGAAGCCTTTGACATCATCGTCGGAAGCTATCGCTAACTGATATAAATCAACACACGTAATCACACGATCATAAATGTATAAGGTTGCTACATGACAGCTCATACAAGTCGCGATACATATACCGAAGTAGCAGATACAATTCACGCATACTTGTGTGGATACAAATCCCAGTGTAAACGTAAATGTAGAGTTGATGCGGCTCGCCACCAATCTGCGACGATGGCCTTCAACGCACGCACAGTGATCCTGTCGCTTCCACAAGCTCCCCTCTGTTCGCGGAGATCTCCCACTAAATGCTTTCCCAACGACTCCGAACTAAACTACTCATAATTACTGAGACAATCTCACAATTGTCTTTACGCAGCAAGCCGGGACGTACAGTTGACATTTCTGAACGCGACGTAAACAAAGCGTAAATTTTACTCCAATAAAAATACTAAGCACTCGACACTCCAGTGAGCCAGTATCCCCCATTAAATCACGTAAGAGTTGAATGGTAGCCTGAGTACAGATCTGCTACCCTTCTATCTCAACGGTTTTCACCAATAACCTGAAGACTTCGCGAAAAAAGGGGCCTGACGCGCAGCTCATATACTGGTCGGTTTACGCGCTATGTCAGCACAGTGAAATGGCAGAGTTAGTAATTGTTGATACACCGTCTATGCACGTTTCACCCTAACTTGGAGAAATTACTTTTGTTTCAAAAATGAAGTAATGTCGGTGACCTACAATATTATTAATTAAATACTTAAGAAATCTATTACATTATAGAAATTCCTATTGTAAGAGTACACCAGTCGCTGTATCTTACACTCTGATTTAACGTAATGTATATATCGTCTTAAATGTGTTTATTTCATGTATTTTTCATTTCTTGTATGCTAGATATATTCTTATGTAACGTCATTTTCTATATTGGATCATTTAGTGTAAACATGTACTATATGTGTAAACCCGCATGAATGCACGTACATTCTTATGCTGTAAGGTAGCAATGCGCCAGAGAAAATGTCGAACCTGTTGTAAAGACTGTCTTTGGCACAGAAGTAGTAGCTGTGAGTGTCGCGCTGCTGAAGCAGTCGCGGAGCGGACTCGCTATAGTAAACACACAAATGTTTTGTTGATGGTGCAGAGGCACGGTAGGCGCAGTGTGGCGCGAGTTTAATGCAACTGCAATAAGCTTGAGAGGCGTACTGTTTAATGTATTGAAGGAAGTGTGAAATAAGTTTATTTATACTCGAAAGTGATCAGAGTAATGTTTTTTCATGTGTGCAAGAAAAGTAATTGTTTGGTATCAAGTCTATTGTCACCGAGTGTGATCGTTGTTGTAGTAAGAGTACCTATTGTAATCATATCTGTCTTGTTTGGACCTCAAGACGAAGACGACGAAAGCAGATGAGTACTTTTGTAACATTTTATTTTGTATGCATGTAAATGTAGTGTCAACCCAATCAGAACTTTGGTTCAATTATACATGACGTATTTTGAAACCAGTCTTAATTTTGTAAGTAGTTATCACCATTATTAGATTATGTTGATTATGCAAGCCTGTACATTGACTAACAAGTTCAATCATTTTCAAAGTAATTACGATCAGTTTTAAAGAAATTGCTAGACGAGTTAAAGAATTGTTAAACGTGTTACAACCACAGAGACTAGTAATTAAAGTGCAAGAGAGTGCAAGAGAGTTTGCAATTAAAGTAAAGTTGGTTTCATTTATGTAGAAAGTAAAGTATTATAGTTGATTAACCAAACTTGACGGAAGTAATTTTTTATGAAATACGTTAAATGCCAGATTCTGCTTAGCCAGTTACAGGCGTACGCTACCCAGGCCCTGGAACCAATTAATCAAAAATAGTTCATGTAAATTTTTATAAGGAAGTTGAATGCTTTAAATAATATTATTAAAATAATTGAGAACTTTGACTGTAGTATTTGTGAAGCTCATTGCACCACGGAGTTTCACTGTACTGAGCTATTATCATTGCAATCAGAGTCTATCTGATATTACAATTTTGATTATAACACGAACACGCCATCACCACTACATGAATTCTGACACAATTATTAGTGAAGTTGCGCTGTTCGTGAATCGTAAGAGGTGCTAGTTGGAGGCTGTAGTCAATGCTAAGTCAGATAGGGCCAAGCTTAATTAATTACCACAGTGACTGTTTCAAGTTAATTAATATATTTTTTATTCAAAATTTTAACTTTCACTGCGAAAGTGTTGTTGCGACCCATCAGTTGTGATTTGCTGCAACATTCAATAACGAAATTATTATTACTAGAGTATATTACTACGCATTCTAAATTTTGAGATTATTTGACGACTTCCAACAGGCAATATTATTACACTATTACCGCTGCTAAAAAAAGTAAATTTGTATCCCATGAATGGATGGGAGTCCACGAAGGGCAGTTTCAGCCACCTAATTGGAAAGGTTTCCCCTACTCTTCGCACCCGCAGGCACATTTTCTTCGCGAAATGCAAGAACAGTGTGCTGAAATATATGTTAAGTGTAGGTGACTGTAATGGGTACGTGTGTAGTGTAGTTCCGTGTTCGAAATGATGGGAGAAGGTGAAACTCGGCGCCGGCACATAGTCTACTCCTCTCGAAAAGCGAAAGGGAGCCGCCGAGCTCAACGTCCCCATCCGACGGACGGATCACCGTCAACAGTGTCCCATGCCCTCACTTCGTGAATGCTGCGGAGAGGTTTGAAATTTAATCCAGGGCATTGGTGCAAAGATTGGTGATCAAGAACTCTACATCACCGGTCCTGTCTCCTCTGTTGTAAGGCAAAGAGAAAAATTGTCAACAGCGCGTGTCATA
Organism: Locusta migratoria; assembly: GCA_026315105.1. Classification (NCBI taxonomy): domain Eukaryota; kingdom Metazoa; phylum Arthropoda; class Insecta; order Orthoptera; family Acrididae; genus Locusta; species Locusta migratoria. Next base: position 140,279,236 of record CM048749.1, on the reverse strand, counting down.
TCCGGGCGGTTACCCATTGAAGTACTGGCTTAACTTCGATGATATGGCAGAAACAAGTGTGTCCACCGCGGTACGGCCTTTGACATTACAGCTGCTTAAAAATGAGAATTACAATTAATACACACTACTCAAAACCGTTAGAGTATTAGGTGAAATATAATACACCACATACATATGGTAACAAATTTTATTCAGATATTGCCAACAGTAAGATATTTTGCTGTATCGGCTCCTTACTTGAGGTTTACATAATGTTTATTTAGAGCGAGGCATCATGGGGCTGCCATAACAATGAAAAAAAAATCAATCTCATAGCCCTGTTTTTCTTGTGTGATCACCTCGAAATGTTCAAATGTTTGTACAGCTTATGGGACTTAACTACGGGGTCATCAGTCCCTAAACTTACAAACTACTTATGAACTACTTACGAACTAGGACAGCACAAACATCCATGCCCGAGGGGGGATTCGAACCCCCGACCGTAGTGGCCGTGCAGACCGTGACTGAAGCGCCTCAGCCCCCTCGGCCACCGCGGCCGGTGTGATCACCTCGGAAGGCCAGTACAGCTGCACACCTGTGTGGCAAGGATAGTATGTTATGAATCAGCTCTTGAGAGATGTTTGGCCATTCTTCCATAAGTGCAACATACAGCTCTGCCGGCCGCAGTGGTCAAGCGGTCTGCGGCGTGCCAGTCATGGTCTGTACGGTCGCTACGGTCGGGGGTTGGAATCCCCCCTCGGGCATGGATGTTTGTGTCGTCTTTAGTATAAGATAGTTCATAAGTAGTTTGTAAGTTTAGTGACTGATGACCCCGCAGTTAAGTCCCATAAGCTCTACAAACATTGGAACATTGGAACATATACAGCTCTGTAACCGTTGTGGAAGGAGTTGGTCTGGCTACAAAGCATCTGCCAAGTGCTTCCCAGACATGCTCAATCGGGTTTAAGTCCGGTCAACAAGTTGGCTGCTCCATTCGTTCAATTCCCTCAGTTTCAAGCATGTTGTGCACCAGTGCATGTCTGTGGGGACGAGCGTTATCGTCCACCAGAAGGAACCCATCTCCTATGGCACCAGCGTAGGGCACAACAAAAGATCGCAGGATCTCGTCTCTACACCTGTAATCAGTCAAAGCGCCTTTGGGAACAACATAGAGGTCCGTACGTCTACCAGTATTGACTCCTGCCCACACCATTCCTCCACCACAATGATATGGTGATGTTTCCTGTATAAATAGGATTTTTCCGAGTGTCACGTTCTCTCCAGATGAGGGAACGACGATTTTCCGACTGTACACAAAATCTTGACTCAATTCTGAACAGAACCCTGCGTGATTCGATACGACTCCAATCCTGATGTTCCTCCACCCAGTTTCTGTGGGCTAAACGGTGTCGTTGATTTAATGGAACACACGCCATAGATCTCCGTGTGTAGAGGACACATACCTGAAGGCGATTTCGAACTGTTTGTGTTGATATTGCGCGTGCTGTTGCTGCTTAGAGGTTGCGTTGCAGCTGAGTTGCATTCAGCCTGCTGTTAACCGGAGATGACGGTCCTCTCTTGCTGTTGTTACCCGTGGACGATCCTGGCCTTGCCTTCTTTTAACGGTTGCTGTTGTCTGAAAACGCTATCAGGTCCTGGATATTACAATTTGAGACACTCCAACAGCTGTAGCCAACTCCATACGTGTCTGTCCCGCTTCCAACCTTCCTATGACACTTTATGCCATAGCTTCAGGTAAGTGACGTTGTTGTTGCATTGCACTACCTGCTCAGTACACTGTCTGAAGCCATCTGCTTCTGTAATTCGTTTGGTAGAGTAAACAAAAGTCAACACCAACCTCCACTGCTGCAACTTTCTGTTATTACAGTTATCTCGGTTGCCGTAACCAACAGAAAGATGTCGAACATTTTCTTTCATTCTACCGATGACTTCAGAACCGTGATATCTCAACTGATCGCCTAATTGTTTTGACCAGATTATATGTATGTATCTTTAAGTTGAATGATTTCAAATACTTGTTAGTGGAGGTAAATTAAAGCATTGTCACTGTAACAAAACTATAGGTATGGGTGTCATATTTCGTGCCTTACTTAAAAGCAACATAACAATAATTATCATAGAAACATTGTAAAGCAAAAATATTGTAATTTCTTTCACAAATTACCACAGACGACTGTTTATATGTACATACTTTTAAAAAAAATCTGTTAGAATGCATTTTCTGTAATGTTCAAGAAACTTCACTTTCATCAGCTAGCCTACTGGATCACATCATAAAAATTGGCAATTGATGACCTACTCTTAACTCATTTTTATAGTCTTCATGGGAATTTATTTCTCTATTATTTTACTCAGATAAGTGCAATTCTGTATGCGATTTATTAGTTTCATATCTACCAATTATACTTAAAACAATTAAAAAGAAAAAATGTTACGAACATAGGCTAGAACCTGGATCGTCTACGTATCAGGCTAACACGCTACATGCGTAATATTACCCAGAGCTTTCTAAATGAGCTGTAGATGAGATGTGAGTAAAATTATAGAGCTCATTTTTCCGTAGCTTGTAGTTCGTGCGCTCTATAAATTTTATGGCTGGACTCCCTTGAGGTATTTTAGTAACAAGGAAAGTATAAGGTTTTCATGTCAAACTAATTGATTTTCCACGTGTGAAGCTATTGACAGTTCAGTTACTGAGAATAAAATGAAGTTCGGATACTTCTCGCATTCAGTAAAACATTTTGATGACACGGGCGGCATTGAAAGGTATCAGAAATAGCTACTATATATTTATTACAAATGCAAGTGTGGCTACTCTGGGCATTAGTCAGTATCCTGCACAACAGAATACGGCGGGTATAAGAAAAATAAGTTTTAGGTAGGGATGCGTTTAACATTTTAGCATTGCGAGAGCTATCTGTTGATTCTCTTCCTACTTTTTAATTTTCCTTTAATTGAACCTCCTCCATATTACTATGGACACCGTAAACCCATTCTCGGCTGTAACAAGACTACGGAACACGCGAGTCGCCTAGTTGCTGCTACCGCGCTGAGTAGCATGCGTCAGTTCTGAAAGATATTGCACCAACCTGTCGTCTTCTTCCGTAATTGTCCCAGCGCAGAAAACAGCACGCAGGTCGTTGGTTCTTACTCTTGAGGCTGAAATTGTGGTGTATTTCGAGGAACTGTTTTTTCTGTTAAATGATGAACTAAAGACGATGGGATGCCAGCTAATTTATTAGTCACTAGATGACCCGGTGAACTTCGTATCACATACCTCTTAATATAAACCATACTAATTTAAATCATATGTATTTTAGACCCATAGCTTTAAAAAGGCATTTGCCTTGAACGTCAAATGTGCAAAATTTTATCGCAAGCGGATGAACGGTTCTCAATTTATAGTATTGAGTACATTCAGAAACACATTGAAAAATAAACTTGGTTCGAATTTGCGACTTTCCTTTTTAACTGTCCATTTTTTTTAGTGAAAACTTTTCCAAGACTATAATGAACAAAAAACAAAAGAATCACCCCTCTCCGTCGTGAAAATAGTCAGTTATAGTGCTGAATTCAATCAAAAACACATTGAAAAACGCACTTTCAGTTTTTCTCAAATTTTCAAATTTTCCGGTAGATTTTTCAAAAAAAAAAAAAAAAAAAAAAAAATTCACACAAACCACGTCCTATCAAGCCGTACTGAAGTGATGCTCTTACAACCATGGGGCAATTTATTTTTATTCGTAGAAAAAAATCGTTTTCGGTTTTTCCTCTATTTTCCTACTTTCCGGACGACTTTTCCGAATTTTTATTTGATGAAAACCTTCATCTTGCTTTCAACATGAAATGTATAAAATTTTATCGCACTTGGACGAACGGTATTGACAGCTCACTGGAAAATGCTGTTCCAGTTTTTCCCGATTTTCCTCTTTTCCGGACAACTTTTCCATATTTTATCACTGTTTAAACCTTCCCCGACTTATACGAATATTTCAAGATTAAAATTAGTCAAATCGGTTCAGCCGTTCTCGAGTTTTAGCGAGACTAACGAACAGCAATCCATTTATATATCAGTCTGCTGTGACCGTACAATATCACCGAATCTGAACCCGTACATGTTCAGTCTGACCACCGAATCTGGACTTTTACATATTAACAGTGTGAGTGCCGAATCTGAACTATTACGTGTTCACCATCTGATCACCGGATCTGAACTGAACTTGGGCAGCGCAACCCGCGTCGGCTTCTTGTTCTGGCTGGCACCAATACTTGGCCGACGCGCGTCGTCTGCCTTTCTTTTAGTATTTTATTTTCCTTTACAATTAATTTTATACATTTTATTTTATTATGACATAGCTTAACACTGAGGAGTTACCTACTTAAAATATTACCTGAGTTCAACAATTGAGTTAAATATTAATCAAAACATTATCGCGTTTTGGTGGGCGACGCCTTAAACATCAGCCAATCAGCGTGAGAGGTACAGGCAACTCGGGGATCTTTTCTAGATTCCTTCCCACGGGAACATAACCTACTGGAATAACCTGTTATGCTTCTCACACTACTTGTACCATCTGTCGCCTGCTGGTTCTAACCTGTTGTGCGGAAGCCATTCTCAAATCTGGATATCATGGCTGTAGGCCAGAAATATTACAAGAACCACACAGCTAACGCACAAGTCCAGCTAACTGATGACTTTGGGAAACGTTGTGGAAGATTGCTGCGAGGGTATTGGAGGAAACTGAAGAGGGTAAAAACTGCAGGAGAAGGCAGACATTTTAATACATACCTAACGAATAAATTGGGACATTGGGAATAAGTGCTGCTCTGAGAGGAAGAACAGGAGACGGAAAACCGACTGTCTGTATAGTCCTGTACAAATCCTGATATCTCTTACATTGATCTGCCGAAACTTTATAACCACCTATCTACTACCAATATATACCTCTCCAGACAATAACAGCGTCGTCTGACGACAATTACTGCTAGTCAGAAACGTGTAGGATGTATCTAGTATTGGTGAACATGCTGTGCTTGTGTAGAATGAGGAAGGCACGCCATCGATCTCATTTTGACTGAGGGCAGATTCTGATGGTCCGGAGGTTGGGAATGAGCCTTTCCGAAAATGCACTACTTGTCGGGTGTTTGAGGAGTGTGGTGAAACAACATCCAAGCGTCGAGCGGTCGGGCGGTAACCCCTCATTACAGATGTCGGATACTGTAGGCCGGGCACACTGAACGAACAGAAGGTCGGCCGTCTATTGCGGATCTTACATCAGACTTCAATGTTTGAGGAGAGTAAACGTGCGTCTAAATACGCAATTCAGTGAACACTGACGACCCGCAGCAGCCGATGATGCATGTAAGTGCCTATGTTAACACCACGATACTGGCCGTCTTCGGCCGCGTGGAATGACCGCGTGTTCTTAGGCGTCAGGCTACAGACTGGACCGACGTTCCCGCCGGAAGTTTGAGACCTTCCTTAGTTCAAATGTTTGTGCAGCTCATGAGACTTAACTGCGAGGTCATACAGGAGGTCATCAGACCCTAACCTTACAAACTACCTTATACTAAAGACGACACAAACAACCATGCCCGAGGAGGGATTCGAACCCCCGACGGAGAACGGCCTCGCGCATCGCAACATAGCGCCTCAATGCGCTTGGCCGCTCTGCCGCGGCGCCATCCTTTTTGATACACCCTATACACATGTAAGTTTTTGGAGCTAAATTTATTGTCCTACAAGAGCAGTATGGTTTTTGCGGCCTCGGTACCATCATAAAATGCTTGAAATAATCGCACAGATTAATGAGGGACATATCTAGGAATACTGCCGCAGTTTACGAAGTCTGCTTTGAGTGTCGTTATGTATATATAAGCGAAACCGGGCGACCGATCAAGACGCGAATATCAGAACACGAAAGATACTTTCGTATGGAACAATACACAAAGTCAGAGGTGGCAGAACACCAGGAGTGCGGCAAAGAAATAATGTTTCCACAAGCACGCGTACTAGCGAAATGCCGGCCGCAGTGGCCGATCGGTCTGCGGCGCGCCAGTCACAGTCTGCACTGCCGCTACGGTGTGGGGTTCGAATCACCCCTCGGGCATGGATGTTTGTGCCGTCTTTAGTATAAAGTAGTTCATAAGTAGTTCGTAAGTTTAGGGACTGATGACCCCGTAGTTAAGTCCCTTAAGCTTAACAAACATTTGAACATTTTACTAGCGAAATAGCCATTTAAAACGAGGAGGAAGGTCAGAGAGGCCATAGAAATTGCAAAGCGACCCACCAACCTGAACAGAGAGGGTGGGTACAGGCTACCGGCGTCCTGGCTGCCAGCAGTGACAACTCATCGGGACGACGGCGCACGAACCAACTCAGGCGCGCGGGAGATCACTGCGGCCGTCTGTACACAGAGTACTGGCGCGCCCCAGCCAATGCCTGGAGGCAAGTAAACAACGTGACGTCACAACCGCCGCCCGCATCTCATTCGCAAATTACCACCAACAGGAATAAACAATGCAAACACCAAGGAAGTACCTCTATTCCCTCCAATCACTGTCTATAATATAAATACTAGCAATTAGCCAAACAACTTCACATAGGCCACTTGCAACAGTGGCCGAAACGTCGTTAGTTTATATATCGACGATGCAGCCAAAAATCCCGAAGAATTTTATTGAAATGTAATACTCTAAAATTAAGAGCAATGGATGAAATATAGCTAAATATTAATGTGTTAATCTAACTGAATGTAGTGGAAATTTTTTCAGCAATCAGTCGAAAAAAATGTATTTATTTATTCACAAATGTAGATTTAGACCACTGTGTGGTCATTATCAATGTTAAAATAAATACAAAAGATCCAGTTAGAATAACATACATGTCACATTATAAGCCAATTGTACAAGTTTCAGTTAAAATCAATGATAAAAGTACATACCAAAAAACCAGTAAAACATCTCGACCTCCATATGGGAGGTTGCGTTCGTACTGACACAGCTCTTACAATTCTTACACAGTTGACATCAGCATGCGTCATTTGCGACTAAGGCGCCCTCTTTAAAGTATCATATAAACAACAAATTTATATGAAGTATGTTTATGTAACTAGATTCCATTTTGTGTGCCAGCCCACCACAGAATTATAATGAAATAACAGGTTTTCGCTTGGTAGGCGATGTGAGATGTTTCTTTTATTAAACTTCAAAACATATCGATTTCGTCCCTATGATGGGACATCATCAGTGCTGTTAAAAACAAGGTACCTTGGTCAGACATTGAAATTACAATAAGATTACATACACCAAGAATGTTATAAAATAGAAGTACATACCAGAATTGCAAGTCATGATGACCTATGTGCTCTGCTTAAAAACATTTTTATCAGAAATGTTTTTTATGACATGACTGATAAAAATGTTTTTAAGCAGAGCACATAGGTCATCATGACTTGCAATTCTGGTATGTAATTCTATTTTATAACATTCTTGGTGTATGTAATCTTATTGTAATTTCAATGTCTGACCAAGGTACTTTGTTTTTAACAGCACTGATGATGTCCCATCATAGGGACGAAATCGATATGTTTTGAAGTTAAATAAAAGAAACATCTCACATCGCCTACTAAGCGAAAACCTGTTATTTCATTATAAGTATGTTTATGGTAGAAATAGTTATGTTTTATTGTAATTTTAGTAGGCACTTTAACTTTAAACTGTTCTGTGTTAATGAGTCTCGTTTACTGTTTATATATAATTGGTGGTAAAAATGTGTACTAATTGGTATATATATACAGTAACTGTTTTAAAATATTTTTTATAAAATTGATGATCTGTTAATAATTTTGTTCACAGTCAAAATCATCATATCAAGTGATGTCAGTTTTAAAAGTATCTGTAGTAGTAAGTACAGTCGTCAGATGGTGCTAGCCAACGTCTATCCCAAAACTGTCTTAGAGTGTTTATATTATAAAACATGATTGTCTCTTTTGCATTGGGACAGACGTTGGCTAGCGCATCTGACGACTGTACTTACTTCTACAGCTACTTTTAAAATTGACATCACTTGATTTTATGGTTTTGACTATGAACAAAATTATTAACAGGTCATCAATTAAAAAAATATATTTTAAAACAGTTACTGTATGTATAAACAGTAAACGAGACTCATTAATACAGAACAGTTTAAAGTTATAGTGCCTACTAAAATTACAATAAAACATAACTATTTCTACCATAAACATACCTCATATAAATTTGTTGTTTATATGAAGAATTGTAACAGCTGCGTCAGTACGAACGCAACCTCCCACATGGAGGTCGAGATGTTTTAATTGTTTTTAAGATATGTACTTTTATCATTGATTTTAACTGAAACTTGTATAATTGGCTTATAATGTGACATGTATGTTATTCTAAATGGATCTTTTGTATTTATTTTAGCATTGATAATGACAACACAGTGGTCGAAATCTAGATTTTCGAATAAATAAATATATTTTTTTTTTACGACTGATTGCTGAAAAATAAAATCAACAAGTCAAATACAGTCGTGGAGCACAAATTCCACCATGGTAACTGAATGTACTTTATATAATCACATGCAGGTCTATATCAATTTATTATTAATTGTATTATGTTCCTTTATTCCTAATAAAATTACAATAGAAAATACTTATTTATTTTCACTAATACACTTATAAATTAATTTGTCCTTTTTATTATGATATTCTGCAAATTTCATAGTTTTTCAGACTCTTTTGATGACATGCAGATGAAGTATTGTGTATAAAACTAAAACCTAAATAAAAGAGTTAATATCAGAAAAATCAACCAACTGGAGATTAACACGTTATGTTTGTCATTAACAATACAAGTATCTGAATAATGGCGATATTTGCTTACGAGAAACTTTTTTAACATTCATTGCCTTTTTGTAAGCACAATTTTATTTATGGTCTATAAATTTTCTCACATATAATTTTGCATCAAACTGGCAAATACTCAGATGCTGCGCGTTTTATAGAGACAAAGCGAATGTTTTTCGGAAAGTGTGAAAAATAAACATTCTTTGACTTAACACATTTTATGAAATCTCAAAGATATAGTACTCAAAAAATGCAAAATGTAATGTTTCAAATTTTTTGTGACATTGACTTATACGATTAATAGTCAGAAATTTTGGAGCTTTTCTTTTTATCAGAGCTGAAGGTCCACCTAGAAATAAGGGCGAAATAGATTATTCGTACCAGAGGCTACTCGAGTGATTAAAAAAGTTTCGAGATATTTAGTAATTTTTGGAACGCAGAATCGTAATATATTGGCCATTTGTGCAGGTCTTCGGATCCTGAGTTGTCAGTGGTGAGAGATCATGCATGAAATTTAGTTTCCTCTGCAGCCTTTTCACAGTATGGATCTCGGAATATCGAATTTTCTACCGATTTTAGAAACCGAATGTATCATGTCTTTAGCTCTAATTACCAGTCCGAATTTTCTACCGATTTTAGAAACCGAATGTATCATGTCTTTAGCTCTAATTACCAGTCCGAGTAGAAATTCTAATTCTGCGGCCATAAGCCCGTCGGATGAATGACAGGAGTACAAATGGCAGGCCCGCCGATGTACTTCCAGCTTACACCGTTTAGATTAGATTAGTTGTTCGTTCAATAGATCCGTGTTGAGGAGATCCTCGTGAGTGTGGAACATGTCAACTTTTTATATTTTTTTAATAAGTTGATTAGCTGAAAACCCGTCTTTGCTCGGGTATTTATCCATTCCAATAATCAATAATTCAATGTACGTCTATCTCATCCCTCTGTCCATCTCCTCGTTCCTCTACGTCTACATCTGAATCATCCTCCTTCCTCATCCCTCTGTCCAACTCCTCGTTCCTCTACGTCTACTTTCTGCATCATCCTCCTTCCCCGATGCCTCCTCCTTCGCCATCTCCTCCTGCCCATTCTCTGTCCTTCTCCCCTTCCCTCTGTTCATCTCCTCGCCCTCTCTGTCACCATCTCCCCTCTCTCATTTTCTTTCTCTCCCCTCTCTCTGTCCGTCTCCTCATCTATCCTCTATCTGTCCGTCACCTACTCCTCTCCATCCTGCATATGACATATGACCCAACTTTCGTGGTGACTGGTCAAAGGGTGTCAAAGTTGCAGCGTACCCTCCGCCATTCTAAATTTACTGGCTTGCAGCATATAAAAATCTCCTTCGTGAAAACATACATTTATGTGACCAGTCAAATAATTTGGATGCTTGATGTAACGTACCGTCCACCATGCCCCTGCGAAGGCTTACGAAAGGTAGGCCATGTATAAATTTAGGGCATCGGCTATCTCCACTACAAATTTCATTTAAATCTGTCCATCCATTTCACCGTGAAGCAGTAGCAAACATATTAACCCATTGTAAGGTACCCTCTGCCACGCACCATACGGTGGCTGAGGAAAAGTAGCCAATGTATTAATCAGGATATAAGCTACTTCTGTTCCAAATTTCATTCATATCCGTTCAGTCATTTCAGCGTGAAGGGGTAAGAAACGAATTAACTAAATGTAAAGCACCTTCCGCCATGCATCACACGAAGTTAATTTTAGTATGCCTATAACCATAGCGCGAATGCAAGCAATGAGTTGACAAAGTTTTATCGCAGTTGGATGTACGATGTGGCCGTGCATAAATTACAAACAAAAGACAAACATTAATTTTATGTATTAGATTTTTTTATTTTCAAATTCGCATTAAAACCATTCGTTGGTAACAACAAATTCCGTCTGTTGGTGGTTTTCACCCCAATGATTCGGACGCGTGGTATGCATCAAATCTGACTGCCAAAAAACCGTCATTTAAATATGAATGAAGTATGTTATTCACTGAAGCATATTTTTTAAAAAAAATTCTCACTTTAAATTGCTTACATATAATTCACATGGTGTGAACAATATTTACGTTTTAAATGTTTCTTTGATGATAATCAGCCTGAAAAACGTAACGTAACTTCCAGAGAGAGCTGCTAGAATTTTCAGAAATTTTATTTCATTCGATACTACCCCCTGAAATCTGAAAATTAACTGTTTAGGCTCGTTAATTAATTGAAATGACTGTAGGTAATCTGAATATATTAATACGGCACTGATAAAAGGAATTGTTCAGTCGTATTCCGATCCTGATGAAATTTTTAAATATAACTGTAGAATCTGACGAACTCCATATGTAAAGTATCCTCCGTCATGCACCATCCAAAATTATATGTGACAGTGACCTTCCTCTCGTTTTGAAGGTCAAGTGTCCAAAATGTGATGAAGGTTTTAGGATGAATAAAGTGTCGTTATTCGCATGCCACAGGTTTTCAACCATATAACTGTTTATGGAGGAATATCTCCTGAACTATATATCGTAAGTAGTTCTTATCCCTACATCAGTTGTTACCTCGTGGAAGGAATATGTGTACCAAATTTGGTTGAAATCGGTACAGTGGTTTACAAGTAGACGTCGCATGATGCAGAACTTTTCCGTGCATTTCATTGTCTATTATATCATATCTCCTGAACTATTTGTCGTACAGTCATTTAATCATGCCAATGACTATCGCGAAAGTGCAAGCAATATGTTGACAAAATTTCATCACAATTGGTTGAACGGTACTGTCACGCATAAAATACGAACACACAAACATTCATTTTTATATATTTGATAATATAGTAATATTAATACAGGTAAATACATTTTTACAAGCTGATAATATAATAGTACTTATAGTATTCGTCATTTGCTTCTAATTAAAAATTCGTCAGTGGACTAGGAGTTGGCCACTAGAAAGTCTTTTAGGCTCCTTTAAACTGATCTTTATTCGTAGCTAAATTTTTTATGGTTACTGGTAAATTATTGAAAATATATGTTCCTGAGTAGTGAACCCCTTTTTGAACTATAGTGAGTATTTTTAAGTTCTTGTATAGATAATTCTTGTTCCTAGTATTGTAGGTATCAATTGAGCTGGATGTTGGGAAAAGGGATATATTATTTATGACAAATTTCATTAAGGAATAAATATACTGAGAGTCAGTAGTTAATAAACCCAGTTCTTTGAAGAGGCTTCTCCAGGATGTCCGTGAATTTACACGCTTTTGGACTCTGAAAACTTTTGTTTGGCTCGAGGAGTTACCCCAAAATATTATACCATATAACATCATGAAATGAAAGTAAGCAAAGTATACAAGCTTTTTTATTTTTATGTCTCCTATGTATCTGTCTATATCGCTGTCAAATGTTCAAATGTTTGTAAAGCTATGGATCAAATCTGCAGAGCTCATGAGTCCGTAGACTTACAAACTACTTAAAGTAACTTATGATAAGGATAACACCACAGCCATGCCCGACGGTGGACACGAACCTCCGACGGGGAGAAGACGCGCACTCCGCAGCAAGGCGCGTTAGAGCGCATGACGACAGCGGCGCGGCATATAGCTATCGCATGGGTTTTGTCACGACCGTGGATACCTCAGGACACGAGGTGTATGGCTCTGACGATGGGCCGCACGTGAGTCGTAGCTGAGTGGGCGGCGTGCTCTCTGCAGGAGGGCTGCTGGTACGTACGTTGTTTACGACCCAGAGAGCGCCAAGAGAGTGCTGAGTAAACTTGTCTGCAAGAGACGTGACTGGAACGAAACCAGTAAACATGATGTAAGGATGACATCACAGTTCCGTAAACACTGTGAAACCTACCTTTGACGAGTGACATGCGCGACCAAAACGACACGAAGCAGAGGATTTATTGCTAGATATGATGAATATAAGCTTTAACGAAACGATCGGGATTCAATTTTCAAAATTTTGCCGACGTGTGTATCTGAAGATAATAAACACAAAATGTTGTGTATGGCAGTAAAGAACATCTTTGAGGAGGTATAGGGGGAGGAGCTGATATAGACTCTGATCATGACTTATTGGTCATGAAATATAGCTTAAAACTTAAGAGACTTCAGAAAGGTAGAAAATTAAGGAGACGGAAACTAGACAAATTAAAGGAACGAGAGGTGATTGAGAAGTTCAGAGGAAGCATTAGGCAAGGATTTATCGAAACAGGGAAAGTAAAACAGCAGAAGAAGAATGAGTAACTCCGAGAGAGTAATGAAAACCACAGAGGATCATATAGGCAGAAGCTCAAGGCCTAAAAGAAATCCCTGAATATCACAGGAGATACTGCAATAATTCATGAAAGGAGAAAATATAAAAATGCATCAAATGAAGCAGGGAAAAGGGAGTACAAACACTGAAAAAATAAGATTGACAGGAAGTGCACACTGCCTAAACAGGACTGGCTAGAGGGCAAATGCAAGACCGCAGAAGAATGTATAACTAAGGGAAAGATAGATACTTCCTACAGGAAAATAAAAGAGATTTGGAGACAAGAAAAGCACCTGTACCGATCAAAGAAGGGAAACCCGAAAGCTGAAAGGAATATATAGAGGGCCTATACAAAGGAAATAATCTTGAAGGCAGTGTTCTAGAAATGGAAGAGGAAATAGAGGAAGATAATATAGGAGATACGATACTGCAAGAAGAATTTGACAGAGCACTGAAAGATTAGATCAAGGCCCCTAGAGTAGATTATATTACGTCTGAACTGCTGATATCGTTAGAAAAGCCAGTCATGAAGAAATTGTTCCAGCCGGTATGAAAGATGTATGAGACAGGAGAAATACCCTCTGACTTCAAGAAGAATATAATAATTCCAATACCAACAAATATTAAAATTACAGAACTATCTATGGATGCAAAATACTAACACGAATTATTTATAGACTTGTGGAAAAACTGGTAGACCCGAACTTAGAGAAGATCAGTTTGGATTTAAAAGAAATGGAGGAACACGCGAAGCAATACAAGATAGGTTAAGGAAAGGCAAACCTACTTTTTTAGCGTTTGTAGATCTGGAGAAAGCTTCTAACAACTTCGATTTGACTACACTTTTTCAAATTCTCATGGGAGCAGGGGTTAAACATAGGGAGCGAAGAGTTGTATTCAACTTGTACAAAAATCAGACAGCAGTTATTAGAGTCGAAGTGCATGAAAGGGACTCAGTGATTGGGAAGAGAGTAAGGCGGGGATCTAGCGTTTCCCCAATGTTGATCAATCTGTACATTGGGGAAGGAATGCAATGAGAAATTTGGAGAGCGGATGAAATTTTAGGGAGAAGAAATAAAAACTTCGCGGTTTGTAGATGATACAGTAATTCTGTCAGAGACAGCAAAGGACGTTCAAGAGCAATTCAATGGAATGGACAGTGTATTGAAAGAAGGGTATAAGGTGAAGATTAACTGGGGTAACGGAATTTAGCGTAAGAAAATCAGGCAGTGCTGAAGAAATTAAATAAGGTAATGAGACTATAAACGTAGCAGATGAGGTTTGTTTCTTGGGTAGCAAAATAAAGGAGATATAAAATGCAAAATGGCTATGGGAAGAAACGCGTTTTTGAAGAATAGATTTTTTATATCCAATATTAATTTAAATGTTTGCAAGTCCTTTCTGATAGCATTTGTCTCGAGTGTAGCATTGTATGGGTGTGACACGTGGACGGTAAGGAGTGAAAACAAACAAATGACGGAAGCTTTTGAAATTCGGTGTTACAGAATATTGCTCAAGATAAGAATTCGGCTAACTAGTGATGAGGAGCTCAACAATATTGGGGAGAAAAGGATTTTTTGGGCATATCATGAATAAGAGAAGGATAGGTTGGTGGGGCACATTTTGAGACAAAAATGAATCGTCAATTTAGTGTTAGGAGGACGTGTATGCGGTAAAAATCTTAGAGGGAGACCGAGATACGAATACTGTACGGAGGATGTAGGTTGCCGTTCTTATTCACGGAAGAACAGACTTACACGAGACAGGTTAGCGTGGAGAACTGCATCAAAACCAGTATGCGGACTGAAGACCACAACAACAACATAGGGGGGGGGGGGGGGCAGAGGGATATAAATTGGGCCATTGCGATGATGGAGAGGTGGAGTAGGATACATAAGAATTGACAAAAACTGGGGTTAAGACCATACGGATTATTGAACTGCCTTTTTAAGCTACTCCAGCCTAAATTAATGCAGTACTGAATACCGTAAGTACGATGTGGACCTGAGAAATAGGGTCCTGGAGTAGTAAAACAACTTAAGTCACTAAACAAAAACAAATCTTCCGGGCCAAATTGTGTACCAACTAGATTCCTCTCAGAGTATGCTGATGCAATTGCTCCGTACTTAGCTATAATTTACAACCGATCACTCAGCGAAAGATCTGTACCCAAAGACTGGAAAGTTGCCCAAGTTACGCCAATATTCAAGAAAGGCAATAGGAGTGATCCCCAAAATTACATGCCTATCTCACTGACGTCGATTTGCAGTAGGATTTTGGAACAGAGAACAGAGAACGACCTATTAACCAATAGTGAACACGGATTCAGAAAGTATCACTCTTGCGAAACACAGCTTGCCCTTTCTTCACATGAAGTGTTAAGTGCCATCGACAAGAGATCTCAAATCGATTCCATATTTCTGGATTTCCGGAAGGCTTTTGATACTGTACCCCACAAGCGGCTTCCAATGAAATTGCGTGCTTATGGAATATCTTCCCAATTGTGCGATTGGATTCACGATTTCCTATCAGAAAGGACACAGTTCATTGTAATTGACGGTAAGCCATCGAGTAAAACAGAAGCTTCCACAGGGAAGCGTTATAGGTCCCCTACTCCTCCTCGTGTTTATAAACGATTTAGGAGACAATCTGAACAGCTCCCTTAGACTGTTCGCGGATGATGTTGTCGTTTATCGGTTAGTGAAGTCAACAGAGGATCAAAAGCAACTGCAAAGCGATTTAGACAAAATTTCTACTTGGTGCGAAAATTGGCAATTGACACTAAATAAAGAAAAGTGTGAAGTAATACACATGACCACTAAAAGAAATCCACTGAACTCCAATTACGCGATAAATCAGTCAAACCTTAAAGTCGTAAATTCTACCAAATACCTAGGAGCTACAATTACGAACAACTTTGACTGGAGAGAACACATAAAAAATATTGTGGGGACGGCGAATCAAAGGTTACGTTTCATTGGCAGAACGCTTCGAAGATGCACCAGCTCCACCAAAGAGACTGCCTACATCACACTTGTGCGTCCTCTCCTGGAGTACTGTTGCCCCTTGTGGGACCCTCACCAGGTGGGACTGACGGAAGATATTGAGAAGGTTCAGAGAAGGGCAGCTCGTTTTGTTTTATCACGTTACGGGGGGGGGGGGGGGGAAGCGTCACGGAAATGTTGCACGAATTGGGGTGGAAATCATTAAAGGAAAGTCGTTATTCATTGCGGCGTGATCTGTTTGCGAAGTTTCAATCACCGACTTTTACTTATGAACGTGAAAATATTTTGCTAGCACCCACCTACTTAGGGAGACATGACCATCCCAATAAAATAAGAGAAATCAGATCGAAAACGGAACGATTTAGGTGTTCTTTCTTCCCGCGCGCTATTAGAGAATGGAACGGTAGAGAAAAGTTATGAAAGTGGTTAATGAACCGTCTGCCAGGCATTTGAATGTGATTTGCAGAGTGTCTATGTAGATGTAGATGTAGATATGAACAAAGTTCAGAACTGTCCTGTACTTCTTAGTGTTGCTCAGGTAGAGGTTGATCCGGAATGTCATATCTCATATCCCCCAAACATTCTGTGACGTGACAAAGTGCAATGTGCACAGGTGGTAATAGTATCGTGTGTGTAGCGCGCGAGAAGACAATACATGGGATGAGCTGTAGTTGGTACACCGATGACTGAGGTGGAACGGTCTCCAACGCAATTATGGTTGCACGACGGGAATTATCTGAATTTGTGCGCGGAATTATTGGCAGAACCAGATGCATGAGACATTCAATTTCGGAAATCGTTAGAGAATTCAGTACTCCGAGATCCATAGTCTGAAGAGTGTACTGCGAAGTACTAAGTTTCAGGAATTACCTCTCACTACCGACAACACCCTCACTTGATGATCGAAACCAGCGGCGCTTGTATAGAGTTAGAAACGCTAAGAGACAAGCAACATTGCGTGAAGTAACATTAGAAATCCGTGTGGGATATACGACTCCAGTATCCTTTAGGGCACTGCGCAGTTGGTAATTAATGGCAGCAGATGACCGACTCAAGCTCCTTGCTAGCAATACGACATCTCCTGTAGCTCCTCTCCTGAGCTTGTAACCATTTCGGGTGGACCAAGACGACCGTTAAACACCGGCTTGATCATACTAGTCTCCATTTCAGTTGGAAAGAGTCGATGTGTGCGCTATTTTTAAATTAAATGAATTGAGTTCTCTGGTCCAACTGGCCCGACCGTCGACTGAAAATGATTGTATTGTATTGCTAGTTGGAGACTATTTACCACCATTAATGAACTTTCAAGAATGAATTTTTTTGCCACGACGGAGCGGCCGAGCGCATTGAGGCACTATGCTACGCTGTGCGAGGCCATTTCCCGTCGGGGATTCGAATCCCCCCCTCGGGTATGGATATTTGTGCCGTCTTTAGTATGAGCTAGCTCATAAGTAGTTTGTGAGTTTATGGACTGATGACCCCTTAGTTAAGTCCCATAAACTCTACAAACAAATATTCTGAATTTTTTTATGGACGACAATCCTCCATGTCACAATTGTTCATAATTTGTTTTCTGAAAAGTTTCAGTGTAACATTAGGCCATCCATATCGTCCGGCATCAGTCCCCTCGAACATTTACGGGACAAAAATGTTCAAATGTTTGTAAATCTATCGGGCCAAACTACGTGGTCATCAGTCCGTAGCTTACAAAGTACTTAAGGTAAACTAACCTAACACACACCGCGGCTTTGCGGGTCATATCGAGAAATCAATTTTTCCACAGAATCCCGCACCGGCACTACTTTCTCAGTTAAGAAAGGTTAAGAAGGTAGCATGCAGAATATTCCTGGTGTGAACTTTTCAAGTCGAGTCGGTTCCCCGTCAAGATGCTTCGTTTTTCCGGGAAAAAGGAAATCAAATGTTCAAATGTTTGTTAAGCTTATGGGACTTAACTACGGGGTCATCAGTCCCTAAACTTACAAACTACTTATAAACTAGCTACTGCTAAGGACGGCACAAATATCCATGCCCGAGGGGGGATTCGAACCCCCGACCGTAGTGGCCGTGTAGACCGTGAGTGGAGCGCTTCAGTCCCCTCGGCCACCGCGGCCGGCAGGAAAAAGGAGATCCGACTGAATATTACGAGGCATCCCATGACTTTCGTCACCAGTTTATGTGTAGTGCAATCATAATAACAGCCCAGATGGTGTACAACATGTGGCAAATAAGGACATTTATGGTTCGAGTGTATAAAGTGAAGTAAAGTATGCAGACACTGCCAGTCAGGGTCGGACGCAGTACTTTCTTTGGGGAGGGGGGGGGGGGGTGAATTGTAGATTTTGTAAAATGATGAGGATGAGGAGTAAGGTATCATTCATAAATTACACGTTGAGTCTGAAAATTTCGGTGAATGGTCCCATATTTTACAAACTGTACTGGAAATTATTAAGTGCCCGTGCACACATTCAGTGAAATGTTTGTCAATCCATCGGACTCAACTCCGTGGTCATCAGTCCGTATCTTACAAACTCCTTAAACTAAGGTAAACTAACCTAAGGACAACGCAAACACCCATGACCGAGGGAGGACTCGAATCCTCGACGGCGATCAGCCGCGCGCACCGCAGCACGGCGCCCCAGTGCGCAAGGCTAATCCGCCGCGGTACATTCAGGGAAATGACAACAAGTATCAGTTTTCGTGCAAAACACTGCAGTGCAACGGTGGTACACGCTACCACCCTGCTAACACGGCCTCTGTGAGAATTCGTGTCACTGAAACATGGAGAGCGAAATAGAGCAACGCATTAACATCAAGTTTTGTTTCAAATCAAGCAAACCGGCGACGGAGACCAATGGATTGTTAGTGCAACTGTATGGTGTTGACGCAGTGAGTAAAAAGTGTATGTTTTCAGTTTGTTGCGGAGATCCAACAACGCGTGACAGTGCTTCGGGCGATTCCACAAGAAGCATTCGCTGACAGTTTCCAACATTCGCACAACCGATGTCGGTCAATGGTGATCACTTTGAATGCCAATAATGGTATTTTGTTTATAAGTCTTGTTTCTTATATTTCCTGAAACTATTCACCGAACATTTCATACGCACCATGTACGTCAGACGTTAAGGGGTGAGGGGGACGATGAACAAAGAGTGACATTGTGTGGAGAAGATTCACATTTATAACTGTTCTATGTTTCTGTGGTTTCATACAGGTTGGTGCTATCGTAAAGTTTTGGAATTTCGGGCAGGGGGGGGGGGGTGCGCCAGTGCTGCAAGTGACTTACGTTGGAGCAAGGACGTAGCCAAAAAAGGGGGGGGGGGGGTTCTTGAGGGCCCGGACCCCTCCCCCGCCCCCGCCCCCTATCACCTAAACGATAAAATACTGATCAAACGTATGCTAAGGACAACACACACACCCATGCTCGATGGTTTACTCGAAACTCCAAAGGCACTAAATGAAATAATACACGTCCTAGCTACCGTGTAGTGAAACTGAATGATATTATTATCAGTCATACGCCGAAAAAGGGATACGCACTATCGACAGTCAACAAAGCCATCTATAGATTTTAATTATCGATACATCAATAATAGCATCGGCTATTGCCCAGTTCTCCTTTAGCCGTTGTCCATTGTTGGCCTTGCTCCGTTACCGCTATGTTAAGCACTGCCGTTTATTTCTTTTGTGTTGTTAAGATAAGTTTCCAATTGTGAATAAGTTAATAACAAGATAAAAAGAGAAAAACCGACTTTCATTTGTCCACTAGCGTTGTGGTAAGTTAAATACGTACTACTATAATAGCTTATTTATCTATTTACAGCAGTGGACTCGTTATTTGGAGTGGAAATATTTCAGTATATCATAAGGCACCTCACTCAGTATGTGTAATTCTTTTAAAAGTTAGGTTGAAGAGTAATATTTTATCTAGAGGATGGATATGTTGCAATGCCAACAAGAGTAAAAGAAACAATAATCTTAGAAATAAAATTATAGACTTACGCTCCTAAATCAATATGTAAGATATTTATACTGATGCAAAAATTAGTGCAGATTTTGCGAAACACGAAACTTCAGTCGTGGCTGACAGGCAGTGAACTTGGTGACATGCAACCGTGTCGTTGCCAGTGTTCAAATACAAATACACACTTCTCATTCTGATAATCTGACTTCGTTTGGAATAACAACTGAAGGTTCTGCTGGCGTGTATTGATAAAATTTTTAAGAAATGTTTTTCTCAATTTTGTGTATAAAATATTGCAGTATTTATAAAAAGGTCTTGCAAACTATGTGCATAAAATATAAAAAAAATGTTAGCCTGCTTTAGAATAAATGGAAAACATGATCCTTTGCAAATTTCTCTTTAACCATTCGGACCCCCCCCCCCCCTTGACAATATCCTGGCTACGTCACTGGTTGGAGCAGTAATGGGGACCGAATTCGTGTATATATAAGTTGAGGGGAAGTAATAGAAGTAGACAGAAGGTGATACAGACCAGACAGAGCTGAAAGAGCCACTACAGGATATAATGTAACATCCGGCAGTTAATGACGAGAGCCATAAAACCAGAGAGGCTGCAGGCGTTGGGCACCAGGGACTGGACGACCCGAAGAGGGCGGAAAAGACCAATTTGAAACGGAGGTGGCCAGACCGTTGCACTCACTAATAAAAAACAAAGAATGACAAAAAAAAATGACGAGGTAAGAGCTAAGAAAAGTGTCGGTAAGCGCCAGCTTAGTGGTAGGAATATGATCACGTCAAAGAGATGGAACCAATGGAGTTCAATTGGCGACCTCTACGCTGTCAATGGAGCAGGAAACTACTAAATGGCGACAAGTGGAGATGTGAGCAGGGCCAGGATTCGAACCCATGTTCCCGCTTCGGGGCCGGTCGCAGTAGCCGAGCGGTCTGCGGCGCGCCAGTCACAGTGTGCACGGCCGCTATGGTCGGGGGTTCGAATCCCCCCTCGGGCATGGATATTTGTGTCGTCTTTAATATAAGGTAATTTGTAAGTTTAGGGACTGATGACCCCGCAGTTAAGTCCCTTAAGCTTAACAAACATTTGAACATTTGAACCCGCTTCGGGCCATCTGTCACCTTAACCTCTCGGCTACCCGCGCTCGTCTTACATTCGTCCCAAATTCCCACAAGTAACACCCTACGCGTGGCGGCCCCGTCGTCCATGTCCTCTTATATTCGCTATTTCGGATTCCCGTACAAGGTAGAACGTTAGAACCGCAGCTGCGGTGAAGTAGATGAGCCTTACGCCGTCATCGCGTATAAATACGGAACAGACGCAACACCAATCTGAACAGTGTAGGAGACGCCGCCAATTCAAAAGACAGGAGAGGTCGCACCGTGCGAACTGATGCAGCGTAGATAACCAACGCAATCGCGATGCGATAGCACGATATCGAAAAGCTTAAGGGAGACTAACAGCTGGGCAGATGAATACTGCCCAATGGACGGAGAAATGAAGTTATAAACTATAGCAGACGTAACTACAGGGACAGCACAGTGTGAAGTCTAAACAGAAGGGAAATTAACCCACCCACGGGGGACAAAACTCGACAGAAGCAGCTAACATCCTGTCTCCCGGACAACCCTGATTTAAGCACAAGTATACAGAATGGGAACACTCAGTATCAGTAAATAAGCAGTAGCTTGAAACTCAGATATTATGTGGGATACTGTCTGTAGCTGAGTTGGTTGTCGTCCTACTGTGACGAACATATAATTTCACAGGATTGGTGCCCCTACGGCTTTGACTATTCCGGCGACAGCACACGACCTTGAGACAGCCAGTCCTGGTAATGGAGGAATAACGTCTATGGGAAGAAGGAAGAAGATCATCCTTGCCCGCATTGGGGCATTGAAATAACTGAACAGCGATAAGGCAAAATTTGTGCTGTACCGACATTATCACTTTCCCGCTTTGGGTAAGTGGCATTAGCCACTGTGTTTACACAACATGATACTGATGTGACAAGACTAACATGGGGCTTCATCTTTGGTATTATGTGACGTATTACGTGATGTGATGTCTAGGACATCACAAAACATTATACTACTACTACAATTTAACATAGCCAATAATAACATATGAAATGGCGAGTTTGTTGATTTAAATGTTTCAATGTTTGTAATCCTATGGGACTCAACGACTTAGATTATCAGTCCCTAGGCTTACAAACTACTTAAACTAACTTAAACTGAGGATGACAAATACACTCATGTCCGAGGAAGGACTCGAACCTCCGACATGGAACAACCGCGCGCACCGCAGAAAGGCGCTTTGGTGCGCTCGGCTTTTCCGCCGGGGCAATTATTTTTTAAGCAACCGCATACTTCTAGAAGTTAATTCGCCTTTTATACATACTTAACTCTGGCCAGGACGCATTTATTTTTTGTTCTGCGATAGGCAACTTTTATTCTTCCGTAGTTTTGACATTAGACCACCGTACCTTGCCAACAGATTGAAGATCTCTGTCAGCTCTGGCGACGAATGATTCTGTATAAGTATTTTAATTGTGTATCTAATCAACTTGCTGGAGTATAGTGGTTGAACCTTCCCGTATCTCTTACTGTTTTGTAAGAGCAAAAAGCCGCAGCACCACGTGAAAGCCACATGAACACCGGAGTTTCTAGTTTTCTTTGTTATTTTACATATTGATCGGTTGTTTTAATTGACCATTCAAGCGATATAATAGTACGAAATAATATAGAGACAAATGTGCAGTCGATGTTAAAAATATCGAACTATCTGTGTGATTAAATGCAATTTGTGGGCAACAGTCTGCTAGGTTAGACAAACAGACAGAAACGCATGAAGAAAAAAATTGACAATGTAATTAATTTTATTAACTGATAAAGCATTTCTACACCTCCATAACTGAAATCAGTTCTGAGGTATATACTCACCTACGAATGACTTTTACATTTAGCTCGGCTTAACCATCATATCTTGACAACTTAGCTCTCACAAGCAGAGACTAAAATATGCTATTATTAAACCACTGCGTGAAGAAGCAGATACCTCCGATGTCAACAACTACAGCCCAATATCACTTCTGACAGCTTTATCCAAAGTTCTTGAGAAAATAATCTATTCAAGAGTAGCTTCCCATATCTGTAAAAATGAGGTACTAAAAAAATGACAGATTTCCAGCAGGACTGTTCAACAGATAATGCTATATATTTTGAATATCGTGCACTGGAGTCAGCGGCGTTGAGACATGCTTGTTTTTTTTTCAGATATGTAGATGACACTTTTGTTGTTTGGCCTCATGGTAGTGAGAACTTGAATTATCTTTTTGAACATCTAAATTCAATCCACCCAACATCCGTTTCACGATAGAAGTGGAAAAGAATGGTTGCCTTTCCTTTCTTGATATGTTGGTCAGGAGAAAGGCAGACATGCTATTTATAGGAAGCCAACGTATACTGATTTGTATCTGCAAGCTGATAGTTGTCACCACCCAGCTCGCCGGCCGCCGTGGCCGAGCGGTCTGCGGCGCACCAGTCACAGTCTGCAGGGCCGCTACGGTCGGGGGGTTAGAATCCCCCATCGGGCATGGATGTTTGTCTCGCCTTTAGTATAAGATAGTTCATAAGTAGTTTGTAAGTTTAGGGACTGATGACCCAGCAGTTAAGTCCCTTAATCTTAACAAACATTTGAACCACCCAGTTCAACGTGAAGGGGTTCTTCGAACCTTAGTCCATAGGGCTCACGTAATTTATGACCCGAAATGTGTGCCCACTGAGCTGTCCCATCTGGAGGTCACTTTTCGACAGAATGCCTATAATGAAGGGCAGATTAAAAGAGCGTTGCACTATCGACAACATGTGCAACGGGCTAGTGATGATAGCACAGAGTCGGCACCCACGTCAGTGGCCTTTCTGCCATACATTAGCAGGAATTCCAACAAGTTAGGCTGCATTTTTCGTAAAAACAATGTAATATGTGTCTTTCGTCCACTTTCTAAAATTAAGGCACTGTTAGGCTCCATTAAGGATGATCTCGGTTTGCGCAAGGCGGGTGTTTACCGTATCCCATGTAGCTGTGGCATGTCATATATTGGTCAAACTATTAGGACTTTCGAGGACCGTTGTATTGAGCATAAACGTCACACATGTTTACAACAGCCAAACAAATCTGTGTGGCCGAACACTGTCTTGACACAGGTCACCCTATGGAATACAACACATCGGAAATTTTGGCATGCACTTCAAGCTACTGGGACTATGTTATCAAGGAAGCGATAGAAATAAAACTAGCTGAAAACCTTATGAATAAGGATGGAGGGTTTTGTTTAAATTCCGCTTGGGATCCTGCTCTCTCACTTGTCAATAAACAGATCGATATCCTACGCTTTTTCATTTTTGGTCGTGGCGGCGCTGTGTGCTTGCTTGCTCATTGTGTGTTGTCTTTCCTGTTTACTCATTGAAAACCGAGGTTTTCGCCTTGAAAATGACAGGGTGGTCTCCTACCGAAATATCGGCCGTCGTCGATTTTGATACCTGGCTGCATACCCGTAAGTTTTTCGAAGTTGTTATTCGCCAGGAGAAATTAAGGAATCACAATGCTATATATTATTTCACTGTCACATGTTAAATGCTCTGAATAACCGAACATCATCCGTTGAGTTTTTTGTGATATGTGAAGGCTTTTGATTGCGTAAACAATGAAATTCTTTTAGATAAGGTTAAGCATTGTGGGACAGTGCACAAATGGTTCAATTCATACTTAACATGAAGAGTGTAGAAATTTGAAATAAATGATTCAGATAAACTGCAAAAATCAGCTGATTTGTCAAACCGGGGAGCTATCGAGAATGGGGTCCTACAGGATTCGCTCTTGGGTTCTTTGCTGTTCTTGATATAAATGATTTACCATTTTATATTTACGATGATGAAAAGCTTATTATTCTCACCGATGAACAGTGCACTAATCACGCCCGACAAACAAGAATTATCTGATGCAATTGTAAGCAATGTCTTTCAGAAAATTATTAACTGGTTCTCTGAAAAACGGACTCTTAATAAGTTTTGATAAAACACAGTATATATTGTTCCATTGGGACTGATGACCCCACAGTTAATTCCCTTAAGCTTAACAAACGTCAATTTAATAAAAATAAACAATCCCTGAGACGGATTTTCGAATATGTCAAAGAAATTAATGATAAATGTAAAGCATTAAATTAAAACATTTTTCATAAATGGGCCTGCAGCAGTGAGTATATCATAGTATGAAATTTTAATAAATATAATCACCTTTACTGCTGCTTATTCGCTTTATTTATTTGTCCACTACAGCTGTTTCGCCGTATTTGGCATTGTCAAGTGATCTGTAATAGTTAAAAAAAAATTTTTTTGAAAATATTTTTTTCGATCAAATAAGGAGCATATTATACAGTTTTAAATTTATTACTTACTGTCTATTTGTTGCCAATATACACACAGCATCTGTACCTCTATATGATTTTAATAGGTACTTTCTTAGAAAGTCGTTTTTTAGTAATTTTTAAAATAATGACTTTCCTGTTTGACAGCTATGTAGATGCTATGTGTTTACAAATATGTTCTATTGCATTATATATTTGGTAAAGATCTATCTTCTCTGAGATGATTAATTTCGAATTTTGTGATATCTTTGTTACAAATGTTAACAAAGATATCACAAAAATTCGAAATTAATCATCTCAGAGAAGATAGATCTTTACCAAATATATAATGCAATAGAACATCTTTGTAGATGTAGATGCTATGTGTTTACAAAGATGTCCTATTGCATTATATCTTTGGTAAAGATCTATCTTCTCTGAGATGATTAATTTCGAATTTTGTGATATCTTTGTTACAAATGTTAACAAAGATATCACAAAAATTCGAAATTAATCATCTCAGAGAAGATAGATCTTTACCAAATATATAATGCAATAGAACATCTTTGTAAACACATAGCATCTACATAGCTGTCAAACAGGAAAGTCATTATTTTAAAAATTACTAAAAAACGACTTTCTAAGAAAGTACCTATTAAAATCATATAGAGGTACAGATGCTGTGTGTATATTGGCAACAAATAGACAGTAAGTAATAAATTTAAAACTGTATAATATGCTCCTTATTTGATCGAAAAAAATATTTTCACAATTTTTTTTTAACTATTACAGATCACTTGACAATGCCAAATACGGCGAAACAGCTGTAGTGGACAAATAAATAAAGCGAATAAGCAGCAGTAAAGGTGATTATATTTATTAAAATGTCATACTATCATTAAATTAAAATTTGAGATGCGGCCGGGGATCGGACCCGGATTTCCATGCATACCAGGCAGACGTCATAACAAAATTTAATTCAATGCTTCAGACTTATCATTTATGTCTTTGACATATTCGAGACGAAAATCCGTCTCAGGGATTGTTTATTTGTATTAAATTGATATTTATATCACCTTAACAGGATTGTTCCAATATGTCCGTTTATGAGGAGCTATTCCGCTGTATGGAGAGCCTTGGCAGTAGTGGCAATTATATTTGCAACACAGAAGCTGAATTAAAGTTTGTGACGTGGAGGGAAATCGTACTTAGACTATTCCGAGGCGCCTTAACCGTTAATGGTGTAGTGGTCTAATGGTTGCCGGGCGCCGTGGCTCAGCGCGCCCGGTCAGAGGGCTGAACGGCCTCTGTAATAAAAAAGCTGAGCCAAGACCACATCGAGCAAAAACGAACAAACTCGATCAACGTCCGCAACGAACAGAACTACACATAGAGCCAAAAAAAAAAAAAAAAAAAAAAAATGGTATGACGTCTGCCTGGTAAGGATGGAGGTTCGGGTTCGATTCCCGACCGCATCACAAATTTTAATTCAATGCTTCAGATTTATCATTAATTTGAACAAACACTTCCACAGGGTAAATGGCATCACTCGATTAATAAATATAATCTGTGAAGAGAAGTCTGTAAGTAAGATAATTGAAAGTTTTTAGGTTTGTGCATTGATGAGACACTGAATTGGAACCAACTTATTGATGATCTACTGAAACGTTTAATTTCAGCAGCTTATGGTATTAGGGTTACTGCAAATTTTGGTGGCAGACATCTCAGTAAATTAGCTTACTATGCAT
The DNA here is from genome assembly GCA_026315105.1 of Locusta migratoria. Taxonomy (NCBI): domain Eukaryota; kingdom Metazoa; phylum Arthropoda; class Insecta; order Orthoptera; family Acrididae; genus Locusta; species Locusta migratoria. Next base: position 140,251,971 of record CM048749.1, on the reverse strand, counting down.
ATTTTCATTCACTGCAGTCACATGGCATCATATTTTGGGGTAATTCGCCATTAAGCAAAACATAATTCCTTGCATAAGAGTGTAATATGAATAATTTATGGAGCTCACCCAAGATCACCTTGCAAACACTTGTTATTAATAACCCAACCCAGTTCAAAAGTAATAGATACGTCCACAGCTACATCACTAGGAGAAAGAATGACCTACACTATTCAAGCTTAAATCCAACTTTGGCACATAAGGGGGTGAATTATGTTGTCACCAAGGTCTTTCGCCAGTTACCAAATAACATCAAATATCTTTCATATCGCCAACCATCGTTTAAAAACAATGTATTAATCTAACCTCTATAAATGTAACAACAGATAGGTATGTCTTTATGTCAAAACTCAAGCGTCATACACTGAGGTAACAAAACTCATGAGATATCTTTCAATATTGTCGTGTCGGTCCTCCTTTTTCCTGAAGAAGTGTAGTAACTAGATGGACTCAAAAAGCCGTCGGAAGTCCCCTGCAGGAATACTGAGCCACTCTGCCGTAATTGGGAAAGTGTTGGCGGTGCGGGATTCTTTGTACGAGCCGACCTCTCTAATATGGCCCATAAACGTTCGATGGGATTCATGTCGTTAACAAAACACCGTGGACACGCTGTGTGTGATATTACATTTTACACTAGCAGTTGGTAGTTCCACTTGTTTTCTATTATCTTCACGCAGGAAGACAGCACAAAGATCAACGTACTAATTCCGAAATGGGGGACATAGTAATAGGTATTTCCGGTGTAGAGAAGCAGCTGAGGAAGCTAAATACGAAAAAGTCTGCTGTCCGGATGGAATACCAGTTCGGTTTTACAAAGACTATTCTGCGGCATTGGCCCCCTACTTAGCTTCTACATCTACATCTACATACATACTCCGCAATTCACCGTAAGGTGCGTGGCGGAGGGTACACTGTACCACTACTAGGCATTTCCTTTCCTATTCCACTCCCATATTGAACGAGGAAAAAAAGAATGCCTATATGCCTCCGTACGAGCCCTAATTTCTCTTATCTTGTCTTTGTGATCTTTACGCGAAATGTAAGTAGGCGGCAGCAAGATCATACTACACTCAGCTTCAAATTCCGGCCCTCTAAATTTACTCAACAGAAATTCACGAAAAGAACGTCGTCTGTCTTCCAGCGATCCCCAATTGAGTTGCCGGAGCATTTCCGTGACACTCGCGCATTGGTCGAACCTACCGGTAACAAATCTAGCTGCTCCCCTCTGAACCGCCTCTATGTCTTCCTTCAAACCGATCTGCTGCGGATCCCAAATACTTGAGTAATACTCAAGACGTGGTCGTACAAGCGTTTTATACGCGGTCTCCTTTACATGTGAAGTACATCTTACCAAAATTCTCCCAATAAACCGAAGTCGGCTGTCTGCCTTACTCACAACTGTCCTTACATGCTCTTTCCATTTCATATCGCTCTGCAATGTTACGCCTAGATATTTGAACGACGCCACAGCATCAAGAAGCTCACTACTAATGCTGTATTCGAACATTATAGGATTGTTCTTTCTACTCATGCGCATCACCTTACATTTTTCTACATTGAGAGCTAGCTGCCATTCTTCGCACCAACTAGAAATTTTGTCTAAGTCAATCTGTATACTATTACAGTCAGTTACAGACGACACCCTCCCATACACCACAGCATCATCAGCAAACAGCCGCAAATTACAACTTACTCTGTCCATCAGATCATTTATATAGATAGAAAATAATAGCGGTCCTATCACACTCCCCTGGGGCACGCCTGACGATACACTCGTCTCTGATGAACACTCGCCGTCGAGGACAACGTACTGCGTTCTATTACTTAGGAAGTCTTCCAGCCAGTCACAAATCTGTGAACCTATTCCATAAGCTCGTATCTTCGTTAGCAGTCTGCAGTGTGGCACCGCGTCGAACGCCTTTTTGAAGTCGAGAAAAACACAGTCCGCCTGTTGCCCTTCGTCCATGGCTCGCAAGATGTCATGTGAGAAAAGGGCAAGCTGAGTTTCACATGAACGATATTTCCTAAACCCGTGCTGATTCATGAAAAGAAGCTTTTCCGTTTCAAGGAAATTTACTATATTCGAACTGAGAATATGCTCCAAAATTCTACATGAAACTGATGTCAACGATATTGGTCTGTAATTGTATGGGTCAGTTCTCTTTCCTTTCTTATACACGGGAGTCACCTGCGCTTTTTTCCAATCACTAGGAACTTTGCGCTGAATTAAAGATTCGCTATAAATGCAAGTTAAGTAGGGGGCCAACGCCGCAGAATAGTCTTTGTAAACTTGTATTCCATCCGGACCAGCAGACTTTTTCGTATTTAGCTCTCTCAGCTGCTTCTCTAAACCGGAAATACCTATTGCTATGTCCCCCATTTCGGAATTAGTACGTTGATCAAATGATGGTATATTTGTGCGGTCCTCCTGCGTGAAAGATTTCTTAAAGGTTCAATTTAGAACTTCAGCTTTCCGTTTGCTTTCTTCTATTACTGCCCCGGAATGATCAACTAGTGACTGGACAGTAGGCTTTGACCCGCTTATCGATTTTACATAGGACCAGAATTTTTTCGGGTTCTCGAAAAAACTTTTGCTAAGGTATGGCTGTGATAATTATTGTATGCTTCACGCATCGATCTTTTTATAGACGCACGAATCTCTACTAACTTTTGCCTGTCATCATTTGCGTGTTCTTTTTTGAATCGAGAGTGCAACAGCCTTTGCTTTCTCAGCAGCTTTCTAACATTATTATTATATCACGGTGGATCTTTTCCATCCTTAATCGTCTTTACTGGCAAATATTTCTCTAACCCTTTATTAACAATGCACTTAAATTTAGTCAACAATTCCTCTACATCCATAGTCCCGGAATTAAACGATGCCCATTCATTTTCTAAGTGCGATCGTAACATTTGCTTGTCGGCTCTTCCCAACAAAAACACGCTCCTAGCCTTCTTGATTGGTTTATGAACTTTAGTCACCATCGACGCTATGACGATATCATGATCACTAATTCCTGTCTCTACACAGACATCGTTAATAAGGTCAGGCCTGTTTGTGGCTATAAGGTCTAGAATATTTCCATTGCGCGTGGGTTGCCGGTTTAACTGCTCAAGACAATTTTCGGGGAATGTGTCCAAAAGTAGCTCGCAAGACTGCTTGTCTGTACCGCCTGAAATGTAACTAGCGAGGTCCCAATCTATACTCTTAAGGTTGAAGTCACCTCCGACTAATATTACATGGCCCTGATACCTATGCACTACCTGGCGTAGACTTTCCTTGAATGCTTCTAAAACTGCTACAGCAGCACTGGGGGGCCTGTAAAAACACCCAACTATTAACTTTACTTCTTTTAGACTGTTATACGTGCCCAGATAACTTCACAGTTACTTTCAACCTCGATCTCCGTAGAAACAATATCTTTGTCCACAGCGATGAACACTCCTCCTCCAGTTGTATCAGATCTATCTTTCCGATATACATTCCATGCTTCGCTAAATATTTCTGAACTTGCCACATCATCATTTAGCCAGCTTTCGGTGCCTAAAACTATCTGAGCGCAATAACTTCCATGCAGCGCTGCAAATTCGGGAACTTTGTTTCTAATACTCTGTAAGTTCGCGCCTAATATTTTTATGTTCGATTTTTTGTTCCGAACGTGGCTTGAATTCGCTGTTTGAATGCTGACAGGCGGGTGCTCATCAGAGTTAGCGCCTAGCCTAAAAAAAACCCATGTGCACTCCACAAGTACTCTGCTACCCGAGTAGCCGCTTCCTTAGTGTAGTGCACTCCTGATCTATCTATGGGCACCCTACAATTCCCCACCCGATAACGCAGATCCAGAAGTCTGCAGCCATGACTGTCACAGAGTCGGCGAAGCTTCTGGTTCAGACTCTCCACTCGGCTCCAAACCAAAGGACCCCGATCAACCCTGGAAACAATGCTACAAATCGATAACTCTGCTTGCACCCCGCGTGCGAAGGCAGCAGCCTTCACCAATTCCGCCAGCCGCTCGTAGGACCCGAGGATGTCCTCAGTACCCAAGCGACAAGCGTCATTGGTGCCGACGTGAGCCACGACTTGCAGTCGACTGTACCCCGCACCCTCGATAGCCGCCGGCAAGGCCGCCTCCACATCTCGGATGAGGCTCCCCGGCAGACACACCGAGTGCACGTTGGAATTCCTTCCAGATCTGGACGCTATCTGCCTAAGGGGCTCCATCACGCGCCTAACATTGGAGCTCCCAGTAACTAGTAATCCCCTCCCCCCGTGCACCTGCTCGGACCCTGCTGAAGGAGTGGCCACACTCTCACTCACAGGACGAACGGGCGCGGACGAACGTCCAGCCTCCACATTGGCCTTCCGCCTCGAGCGACGCGAACGCCGTACAACCCGCCACTCCCCTTGCGGAGAAGGCGGCTTGACGACGCCCGGTACACCTGAAGGTGTCTCGGTAGCAGGGACAGAGAGCGAAGCGTGAGACACCTGAGGTGTCCCACTCGACGCACCAAACTCCCCACCATCGCTGCACCCCGAGACAGCAGCCTGAAGACGGCTGACCGTAGACAGCAGCACGCTCAGCTGTTCGCGAACCGCGGCCAACTCCTCCTGCGTCCGCACACAGCGGGCACACATCCTATCCATCCTATCAATACAATTAACTGGAGAAAGTAGAAAATTAAATAATCAACTTTAAAGAAGCCTAGTACTCTAATGAAGGCGGCTGGCTGCTGACTGAACTGTGGTCAGTGGTAACTACACTGTCAAATCAACAAAACTGAGTGCGACAGCTTTAGCGCTGTTCAGGATGTAGAACTGGTGACAGCTGGCACTGGACTGACTGATAACGAGCTTTAGTAACGGTCTCTGACTTGTTTTGAAATACACCGGTCAAAGACAAAGACAAAACAAAACGGTATTTATCAAATACGATAGAATAAACTATTAAAACAGTAGAACAAACTAAATCTACAAGTACGCGGGAATAAACCTCTTAAAACAGAAGTACTAACGCAAATGAACTAGACTGGCAAATTAAATTTGACACAAATTAAATTCAGATACTTAGCGCTGTAACGATGTGGCACTGGTGACAGCTTGCATTTATCGCGAATATTTAATTCAGCGGAAAGTTCCTAGTGATTGGAAAAAAGCGCAGGTGACTCCCGTTTATAAGAAAGGAAAGAGAACTGACCCACACAATTACAGGCCAACATCGTTGACATCAGTTTCATGTAGAATTTTAGAGCATATTCTCAGTTCGAATATAGTAAATTTCCTTGAAACGGAAAGGCTTCTTTCTATGAATCAGCACGGGTTTAGGAAACATCGTTCATGTGAAACTCAGCTTGCCGTTTTCTCACATGCCATCTTTCGAGCCATGGATGAAGGGCAACAGGCGGATTGTGTTTTTCTCGACTTCAAAAAGACGTTCTATGCGGTGCCACACTGCAGACTGCTAACGAAGATACGAGCTTATGGAATAGGTTCACAGATTTGTGACTGGCTGGAAGACTTCCTAAGTAATAGAACGCAGTTCGTTGTTATCGACGGCGAGTGTTCTTCAGAGACGAGTGTATCGTCAGGCGTGCCCCAGGGGAGTGTAATAGGACCGCTATTATTTTCTATCTATATAAATGATGTGATGGATAGAGTAAGTTGTAATTTGCGGCTGTTTGCTGATGATGCTGTGGTGTATGGAAGGGTGTCGTCTTAACAGACTGTAATAGCATACAGATTGACTTAGACAAAATTTCTTGTTGGTGCGAAGAATGGCAACTAGCTCTCAATGTAGAAAAATGTAAGGTGATGCGCATGAGTAGGAAAAACAATCCTATAATGTTCGAATACAGCATTAGTAGTGAGCTTCTTGATGCTGTCACGTCGTTCAAATATCTAGGCGTAATATTGCAGAACGATATGTAATGGAACGAACATGTAAGGACAGTTGTGAGTAAGGCGGACAGCAGACTTCGGTTTATTGGGAGAATTTTGGGAAGATGTACTTCACCTGTAAAGGAGACGGCGAATAAAACGCTTGTACGACCACGTCTTGAGTATTGCTCAAATGTTTGGGATCCGCAGCAGATCGGTTTGAAGGAAGACATAGAGGCGGTTCAGAGGCGAGCAGCTAGATTTGTTACCGGTAGGTTCGACCAATGCGCGAGTGTCACGGAAATGCTCCGGCAACTCAATTGGGGATCGCTGGAGGAAAGACGACGTTCTTTTCGTCAATTTCTGTTGAGTAAATTTGGAGGGCCTTAATTTGAAACTGAGTGTAGTACTATCTTGCTGCCGCCTACTTACATTTCGCGTTAAGATCATAAAGACAAGATAAGATAAATTAGGGCTCGTACGGAGGCAAATAGACATTCTTTTTTTCCTCGTTTTATTTGGGAGTGGAATAGGAACGTAAATGCCTAGTAGTGGTACCTTACGGTGAATCGCGGAGTATGTATGTAGATGTAGGATTGACAGAACAAAATTGACTCAAATATTTTAAGAATAATCCAATGAATAATAGTTTCCATACGATGTTACACATTTTACTCCGCTCTGAGGTTATTTTAATCTCTAAAACATGTCTGAGTGTACAAAAGTATAAAGATGACTGGCTTCAATGTGTGAAGGCAGCACGCTACAGCCACCGCTCACCAAAGGAGGCTTCACGATGACGTGATGGCAGGAATTATCCGTGCGAACTGGTAATGTCAATATTAACGTCACATAGCCCGGGTTAGTAGCGAGAAAAATTGCGAACGCAAACTCGAATTCCGAGTAGTGGTTCTCAGGAGAGTTGTTTTGTTTACGGTAACCGTCAAAGAGAGACGATGTGCTAAGAAGACCTGCATGTACAGAGGCTTCCTCACAAGATATAGCGTGCGAACGGGATGGAGAAGCGTAACGCTGCTCGTACGTTTCCATTCTCTCCAAAAAAATGGAGTCTTCAGATTTACTTTTTACAGTCGTAGGCAAAACACTCCTGATATATGGTATCTACTCGACGTGAAATTTAGAATTGTTGAAGTTTGGCCGATGCAAGCTAGTTCCATGAGAGTGAAGTACGTTCGTCGCAAGATTTTTGTTCTGAAAAAGCTATTACAAAACGTGGTTATTTGTTTTTCATTAATGGACTCGATTATTGGAAACAAATTTATTCGCTACGTGTATTTTTTAATGCTGTAATGTAAGCTACCATTAATGCCTACGTTGCCCAGGAGTGTCTTTGTGTCTCTTCTTAAGTTAGTCTATCACCTTCTTCCATCTCTGTCCATCGCCTTCTGTGTCCATTTCACCTTCTTCTGTAGCGAATTTCTGCCTATAGTTCCGTTTTTAAGCGTTTCAATCTGAGGACGACGGGAAAAATAAGTTGGCCTAGACACTTTTTCCAGATTGGGTGTCCTGACACCCTGGGGTATCGAGTACTAGTGTCAAGGCTCTGGCGAGACCAATACATTCAGAATTAAAAACAAATACGCACGATAGTTTAATACGCGTTTACTACATTCGAAACACATTCCGCAGACAGTGACCTAATGTCACACTCTACAAACCTGTAAAATTATGTCATTTTAGGACACACAGTTCACATTATATGATGTCATGAAGATTGAGCTGCATAAAACCGAAATTGAAATGGATAGAGAAATGGATAACCAATCGAGTATCAACTGCTATGTTTATGGATGTATTGGAGGTGGTACAGACAAACAATTTTGGACACGTGTTCCGAAAACTAGAGCAACGAAATCGGCAGTCCACAGGCAGTTAAATTTTGTAGCTACAAACCGGCCTGACCTCAGCGATGATGTAAATCTACAGACAAGGATTAATATTCATGATGTCGTCAGAGAGACGATGATTTCTGAAGTTACTAAATCCGTCAAGAAGGCAAGGAGATTATGGTGCTAGAAAGAGGAGATAAGCAATTGTTATCATCCCACTTATAACATGAATAGACGTCAGTTGGTTCCAGTGCGACGGACGTACAGGAATGATGACTAAAATTTAACTGTTTCGTTAACCGCGCACTAGAAAAGCACTGTATGCGCCTAGTAAATGGGTCAAGGACGGAAAAGATCCACCGTGGTGTAATAACGAAATAAGAAAATGTGAGGCAGGAAAGACTGTTGAACTCTCATTACAGTAAAGTAGGCCTCTACAAGGAAATGGAGCGGACAAACTGTAGTAGATATTCATGTCTCTGTAAAAATATGGACACGTGAAGGTTATAAATACTACCACCAGCATAACTTATCACACATCTTGCCGATAACGATAGAAAATTATGGTCCTACGTAAATCGATACGCGGGTAGAGGCTTTTATCCAATCACTCCTTGAACAGTCTCGTGGGGTGACACAAGGCAGCAAAAGGAAAACCCAAATTTTAAATTTCACGTTTCAGAAACCGTTAATTCAGAATATTCATACAAACGTACCGTCGGTTAACCATCGCACGGACTTACTAATAGGCATCAATGAGTCAAGAAGCAAATGAAAAGACTGAAAACAAATAAGACATCAAATATGGATGGTTTGCCGACTTTGTTTTATGAGGAGTACTCTACGGCATTGGCTCCTTACCTAACTTTCATCTCAGGAGTATGAAATCCGAAGTTTCTGGGGAAAAGCTCGAATAACTTTCATATACAATTACAGACAATTATCCTTAACTTCAGTCTAATGTAAAATTTGTGAAAATATTTTCAGCGTGAATACAATGAATTTTCTTGATACGTATAACACGGCACCTCGATCGTGGCACTAGGATTGCAACATTTCAGTCATCTGTAAATATTTCTTGCGAGGCGAGCTAATTTTTTTAAAATTAAATCGAAATAAATTAAAATTATTTAAATAAAAAATCAAGACATAAAGTGGGTCAAAGCACCCTAAATTATAACAATCTTTTATCTAGAAAAATTAGTATAAATAGAACCAGCAGTTGAATTTCTCTCTCTGTAAGATCAGCTCTCATTTGGACCTCTGTGAGTTTAGCTTTGTCTAAATATCGACTCCCTGTAAAGATTAGATCTATGATGTTAAGCGCGGTGGTGCACTGTTATCTGTCGTGTGTAGCTCTGCCTTGCGAGTTCAGAATTAACTTATTCAGATCGATTTGAACAGTTATAACTATCGAGAACAGTATAGTATTTTGTTAGCAAAAATTCCTTTAGAAAGACGGAAATAGGAAATAATAGGAAATTATCAGGTATGGATTACGGACTGTAAATAGGATTTGCGATTTGTGTACAAAAGAAGATAATGAATATGAAGAAATTACTTTCGAGATTATTAAATATCATAATTATTTAAACTGTATTATCTGTGAACTAAGTAATGTGGAAATATACCCAATCTACATAGAAGAAGGATTTTTAAGATATTCACTTAATAGTTGGAACTTTAATATCATCTGTGAAATATTTTGGAAGTAAGTGAACTAAAAATAATATCTGTGTCGCTCAGTATCTCATGCTTGGCTAGAACAGAATAGTTATCTTCGAGGTTTCGGTGGATAGAATGTCATTTGAATTAATTAACTGCGAGGGCAATACCAGACTAGAAACTATTTTGTAATAGGCTTACATTCAAATAGAAATAACCGGGAAGATATACCAACAAGTCACAAGAACTAACCAAAACAAAGAAATAAATAATTCGCAGAGCACCATGCTAATAAACACTACATCAGTATCTTACACAATAAGACAAGAGTACCAACCTACCAAATAACAAGCCAGAAGCCTGTTACATACGGAACAGCTGTGTTTACATCAGCATGCTTTTATAAAGCATGCCATATATTAAAATAAATATTACAGAGATGGAAAAGCAATTGAAATCGCACAACAGAGGAAAGGCCGCTGGACCAGATGTGATATCAAATCGATTTTACTCGGAGTAAGCGAAGGAACTAGCGCCCCTTTTAACAGCAGCGCAACGAAGGTCACTATAGTAGCGAAGCGTTCCTAAGAATTGGAAAAAAGCGCAGGTTACTCGCGTTTCTAAAAAGGGTTGTCGATGCGCAAAACTATAGGCCTGTATCTCTGACGTCGGGGCATTTCGATTCCGTGCCCCTTTTCCCACTCCTTACCATCTCATTGACGAAGTATGACATCTAACATAAACAATAGAAATAAAAATGTAAAATAAATTAATAAAAATAAAAAAAGTCACATAGGCCCTGGCCTAACGTAAAAATCGACTTCACTAATCAATATTCTTATAGAATGCAATATATTTAATATTAATTTTAAAATATCACGATTTTTTCAATGTAACTATTTCAGCCGGCCGCGGTGGCCGAGGGGACTGAGGCGCTCCAGTCACGGTCTGCACGGCCACTACGGTCGGGGGTCCGTATCCCCCCTCGGGCATGGATATTTGTGCCGTCCTTAGTATTAGCTAGTTCTTAAGTAGTTTGTAAGTTTAGGGACTGATGACCCCGTAGTTAAGTCCCATAAGCTCTACAAACAGTTGAACAGTTCCAAATTTACGTGAGCTGAAACATTAAAATCAAACATTCAATCGTCAAAAATTTAGAGGTATAATACTATGAAAACGGAAACTGTAGTATTAAATACGTAAATTTTAGGGGGAAGAATTGACTTATCTTTTCCTGTACGTTGCTTTCTGCCTTTTAGAGCGAAGAATTTAAGTATCTTTTCCTGTACGATGATTTCTGCCTCTTAGTAGTCACACTCCGATTTTTTTCTGAAATTTGGATATAATGTAATATATGAAAAGCTAAGCGACACGTCCTTCAAGTAAAATATCCGGGCTGAGAGGCAGTGGTCCATGTATAAAACTTCTTCTTCCTGTCGTTTTGTTTCCATCTGCGGGCGACATCGTCTCAGGTCTTCCGGCTATTGCCAATGTTGCTGGATGGGCTCTCGCATTTATAGAGATCATAGAGGGCGCCACCGGTCATCACGTGATACGAACTATATGGCTATCCATGGACTTCTGGATTAAAAGTAATCGATTGTCGTTTTGATGGCCTGTGGTCGGCATCCATATTTTGTCTAACTTCTTTTCTATTAATATTGTTCCGGTGGCTTCCCAATAAATGCTTGCATAGTAATGCGATGTTCCTGCTAATACGGCCTCAATAAATTATATTTCATGATTCCCATCCTGGAAAACATGTTCTGCTAGGGACGATTTTTCGGTGTGTCCCAGACGACAGTTCCTTTTGTGTCCTGTTCGGGTTTTAACACTTCTTTTCGTTGTACCAATATATTATTGACCACAAGTGCATGGAATTTTATATACCCAAGGTGTTGCTGGGGGTTGTGTGCATCTTTTGCCGATCTTAATCTTTGATCTTCTTTTTGGGTCTGAAGATCGTTTCTACTCCATGCTTGGCCAGAACTTTGCCCTCTGTAATTTTGGAGATGAAAGAGAGGAAAACTTTTTCAGATGGTTGCCGATGTTGATCAGTACTTCTGGATTCTTGCGTTTTCTGAAGGAACTGCTGCCATCTCATCCAAAATATTCTGTTGCAAATCTTGAAGACCATGAGCGTTTTTGCCATCATTAGACGTGAGGGCTCACAACGCAAAGTAATCTCACTCTGACAAGTGACATTTATGGCCAGACAGGGCCAAGACCTCCGTTATCAACTGTCAGGCGAGAGGATCAGCTGGCTGTATGGGCAGGAACTCCAACCTGTTGGAAGGAAATGCAGGTCTTTTCCTCCTCCGTTAATCTGTTAATCGAATCCACTCGTCCGGGCCACTTTTATTTGCCCCACCCTGTATAAAACCTTTGTCTACAAACATGCCACACCCATGCTTACGTCACTGATCAGGGCGTTGCCCACACCATGTGTTCCCTGGTCTGGTGTGAGACCATCAGCTCCACAGGAATATCTGTCAGTCATCTTTAAATGTGTCGCTTACTTCACTATATTCCTGACATACTGCAACTAGAGAGTTTATTTAAAACTCTGTTTAGTGAATATAAACAGGTGTGATTCACTTAATACTAGTTTTCCTCCTTGTTTTCTTACAATTCTGTTGCTTTTACGTTAGTCCTACGAATATTGTATTTACGTTCTCGTTTAAGTTATCGTGTCGATTACTTACAGATTTATTTACTGAAGGATATCGATATCGGAAACTGCTTTTCATGCACGACTGAGTCAGGAAGCTTCCTGCTAAATCCGACAACACCTTTTGATATCCACCACATTATGTATTCATTTTATGACTTTGGATTCCAGTTGTACCACCATTACAGCATTTGGATCTTTTACGCTTCTAGTGGAGATTATGAGCTCTCTTACTCAGGGGAAATCAAGACGATGCGCGAGGCCGTTCCCCGTCGGGGGTTCGAATTCTCCCTCGGGCATGGATGTTTGTGGCGACTTCAGTATAGGCTAGTTTATAAGTAGTTTGTAAGTTTAGGGACTGATGACGCCGCTGCAGTTAAGACCTATAAGCTTTACAAACATTTGAACATTTCAATTTTGAAATAAAGACGGAATAAAATAGAGCTGGAGTATTTATAGGACAGAAATTGAAAAGTAAGGTAAAGAAGACACAATGTTCACATTTACCCGCGGTGAACCGGCCGAGCGATCTAATGGGCATTACTGCCGAGCGCGCAGTAGCTTACCGTCGGAGGTTCGAGTCCTCCCTCGGGCATGTGTGTGTGTGTGTGTGTGTGTCTGTGTGTGTGTGTGTGTGTGTGTGTGTGCGCGCGCGCGCACGCGCGCGTTGTCCTTGGGTTAGTTAAGCTTAGTTTAAGTAGTTTGTAAGCTACGGACTGATGACCACTCAGTTGAGTTCGGTAGAGTTACAACCTTTCAAACATTTTTCATAACAGAAGCTATACATGAAATACTTATCTCTTCGTTATATTGTAGCATTAAACGGGTTACTTAAAAACTTTGTTCGCAGAAATTGAAAACGTCGTTGTAAACAGAAGTAATAACTTGACATCACTTAGATACGTTACGATAAGCGGCTTTTCGCGCTAACTATTGCCAATACTCCCAAAAAGTAAATGTTAATCATTTAATCATAATCTTCTCTTTGATACCGGAAACTCCATAATTATCTCTAAATGCCAAATTGATAAACACTTGTTTCTATCGTCCCTCTCACTTAGTTATCAGTATAGGATCATAATGGCCTCTTAGGTGTCCGATAACGAAGCTGATAATTTAATGAGCTTCTGAGATTTGAAAGAGGCAAAAATTTCCCAGTAGCGAATTGACACCTTTTTTTTTTTTTTTTTTTTTTTTTTTTTTCGTCTTTCGTGTGCGTTCAACGCGAACCGGAAATACGGAACACATGCACATATTTCATAGGCAGTGGGGACAAGGGCCTATGTCAAGCCTGATGGATAGAACTATCCCATCTTTAATCTGATATCTGCTCGACAGCAGCACATCAGACTATTTTATTTTTGGTTTTTATTAAGGATGTTCATTTCATAATGCTAATATTTGAAATCACATGTAATTGAAAAGTCAGTTATTCATGCGCGATATGCGAATTCTATCAACTTAAGATGCATTTCTAAAGGGCATCATCAGGCAGTCTTTCGCATGATATTTCTCCACTCTGTCCGGTCTTCTGGCATCCTCTTCAGGTCCTCATAATTTCCTCATCCCTTTATGTCGTCTATCATCTTATATCGCCTTCTTCTTCTCAGTCTTCTCCCACAAACCAGTCCTTCGAAGGCATCTGCTAGCATGGTCTCCCTTCTCAGCCAGTTCTTTTCCCTTTCTCTTATAACCCTCAGCAGACATCTTATCTTTCATTTCAAAAAAATAAATCAAATGTTTGTATATCTATCGGACCAAACTACGTGGTCATCAGTCCGTAACTTACAAACTACTTAAACTAAGGTAAACACACCTAAGGACAACACACACACACACACACACCCACACACACACACACCCATGCCCCATGGAGGACTCGAACCTCCGTCGGCGAGCAACCGCGCGTTCCGCAACGAGGCGCCTTAGACCGCTCGGCTACTCCGCCGCGGCCTTTCATTTCTCACTCTTTCCATCCAACTTGTTCTCTCCATTCTTCTCTACATCCACATCGCAAATGCTTCTAACAGTTTTTCATCTTCTCGTTTCAGCGTCCATATTTCTGCCCCTCCAGACAAAACATTTGCCAAGCCTTTTCCATAGACCTTCTAATTTGTTACATAATAGTCTCCTCTTTCTGTTGATTGCGTCCTTTGCTATGGCAATTCGAGTCTTCTAAAGCTAAATAGGCAGAAATCAGATATCGCGAATGAATAATTGCTCATTTAATTTCATACACACGGCTACGATACCATCACAGATGTCTGTTTATTTGGAACAGATTTTAATAATAATTGAAATCATAAGTCACATGTTCTTCCTATATATGGATGTTGGGGCCTACGTTTGTTACTCATAGTTGTTCTCTTTACCTTGTGGTCTACTGTTCCGGGTCGCGGCGGAATAGCCGTGTGCACTGAGGCGCCATCTCGCGATGCGCGCGGCCGTTCGCCGTCAGGGGTTCGAGTCCTCTCTCGGGAATAAGTGTTCTTAGGTTAATTTAACTTAGTTTAAGTAGTTTGTATGCTAGGGACTAATAACCAAACTGTTAAGTCCCATAAATTTACAAAGATTTGTATATTTTTTTGTTCCGGCACTAATGAAGGAGCACACAGACGATGATAAAAAGCTTCAACGATTTTCTAAAAGGTTTGTGAATCAAGTCAAAACGAAAGCCATAACAACATATCTGGTATTTTCAGAATTTATTAAATAATCTTGAACCACAGACATTCATTTCACGGTATTCAACCCTTTCCTTGAAATAATCAGAAATCTAAGTTGGGTTATTACGTAAATATATTGAGCACAACCCCACTACCTCTTAGAAGCTACCTTTTCAGTAACGGTATTATAATGCACATGAATAAGTTCTGCACGCTGATGAAACTGAAATGACATCTATGTTGGAAAATGAAGAGTGCTCCACTTTTATTCATTTATGTTCGTTAGTTTACTGAAAATTTGTACCAAGGCCGAGATTCGAATACAGGTCCTTGTTCATTAGGCAGATGCGTTCACTATTACCCACCCTGGAAGATTGACTTCGCACAACCGTACAGATTTATCCTACCAAGCCTCTTTCATCAGTACAAATTCTCACCAGTGTCTCAATCTACATAATGTTCCCCTTAACTGTAACCATATTGTAAAATATCTCGGTAGCATATGAAATAGAAGCTCCACAGAGCACGAAACGAGGAACAAAAAGTTGTAGCTTGAGAAATAGGCTAACACTTTAAAAATTGAAGCTAATTGCCAAAAAAAACATTTTATCTACAGAAGGTTCGTATTTATCTATTGGAAAAGTTATTACCATTTTTGGCTGAATCTTAACGATAAACGCTGGTGGAATGTACTACCATGCGCAAAAATGTCCGAACGACCTGAATTGCGTTTCGCCTGATGTGCATGCAACACAACTAACGTACGTGTCTTGCGGGTGCTCTGCTCGCTCCGCGGTATAGTCGTTCGACTATTCATAATGGATCCACTGCAGACAACTGCTCTTTATGACAATCACTCCAGTTGTAAATTAACACCACGATTTTGCAAATACAAGGAAACACGTTATTAAGTTCTTAACGTTTATTAAATCCAATTTATTACAATGACATATCTTAAGTATTATCACACTTATTACAATCTCATATAACAAACTCCGTCACATAAAACATTAATTAATCCTTAAACAACATTTAATATTGTTACAAACAACAGATTTTACTATAGTATCGGAAATCCTAAAGTCCTGTAGAAATTCGAAGTACTTTTGTTCTCTAAATAGTTTTCTCACAATTGCGAAACGTCGTTCCACTGGCGAGCGGATTTTTATTAACCGATTGTAGAACTAACCAGATAATAAAAACTCAATTAACAGCAGCAAACGCACTATGGAAACTTCAATATTAACTGCGTATCACCGACATTTTCTCCGTATTCATACCAGAACAAATATTGTACACATCTTGGAACTTGAATTGATATGACAAACTACCTTGTTCTGGAATCAAACCAACCACCTGTAGCCGAAGCTAACTAAGCAATGCATTCATGTCTTATAGATACTTGATTATGCCTAAGATTGTCACAGCTGACGAAGTATAAAGATGTGTGAAATATTCGAAATTTCCTCACAAAAATCAAAACGCGCAAATCAAATCATATAAAATGCCAATTCTAAAATATTTTTATTTATTTATTTCTTACTGAACCAGGAACTTAATAATCACCGTTATGTCCCTAATCACAAGTGCCCAGACTCAGTTCTGTGTGCGACTTACATACGAGGCTGCTCCTGTCGGAGGTTCGAGTCCTTCCTCGGTCAGAGGTGTGTGTGTTGTCCTTAGATTAGTTTAAGTAGTTATAAGCCTAGGGACTGATGACCACAGTAGTTTGGTCCCATAGATTTTCAAACATTTGATTTTGAGTTACATACCCGGTATCTAAATGGAAGATAACTAAGTGAAGTCAGATGTTAGTAGTCTAATTATTTCACCAGCAGCGGGACGTTTGAATCTGTAATCAGGATATAATTACGTTATGCGTCCCCGGGAATCGAACCCAGAACCTACCGGTGTCCTTTCTAAGCACGAATGGACGTTAAATCTCAAATGTTAACTCAACAGGAATGACGATGCGTGCGTGTCTGACTAGTAACAACAGCACATGTCGTTGTTATAATAATAATAATAGTAATAATAATTTCGTGTGGCTCAGAGTCCTGGTGTATGTCATCCAACTGTGCGCCACTTCAGAGACTTGCATCTCCCTAACCTGCCCCAATTATCCAACCGGGAAAGGCGACCTACAGTTCAACGTGGAATCCAAACCACGTGTAGTTTATTAGACACATTGTTGAGACGTGAATGCTGGGTTAAAACACAGATAAAAAATCGGTGATCTGACTAGGTTTCGAACCCGCGACCTTTTGGTTACCATTCAAGCGCTTTACCCCAAGACCACCGCAACACCTTAGCTTGTGCAGATAAGGCACGAAGAGACATTCAAAATAATTTTTTGTTAGTAGTGCAGTGTGCTCTATCTAGGGCGTCAAATGAAATTATGAATATTTTGTGCTGGACCTGGATTCGAATCCATATACGTGCCTTTCGTGGAGACCTAGAGGAGTCGGCTGTCTTGGAGAGAGCAACGAAATGATTCAACTATATGATTCCGAGAGGGTCGAGTGAGAAAAAGAGGAGATCCGAATTAGTATCCTAGTCCAGCACCTAAATTTTTAACGTCTCAAGTTAAATTCAATACGAGACACGTGAACTTAAAGGATAAGTGGTTTATAAAATAAAATAAAGTTTTGTAATATAAGAAAAGGTTTCGAGCGACCGAGTTACTGATTGCCATGTATTCTACCTGTTACTGGCAACGATAAATCGGCTCTGTCAAAGTTGATAGCGAAGTAATTCGGTTTAATACGGATTGTTAACTACCGTGCAACTTGAAGTTCTTCACTTGATGCTACCAGAGGTGAAGTAGACAAGATGGTGCCAGTTAAAAATACACACATGTCAGACCCTCTCCTTGTCAGTCGCGTCAGCTGAAGCAGTATGATGTAGTGGAGACTGTTAACCTCTGCTCTTTCTTACCGGGAAGTAAGGCATTGGATTATTTGGCTCCATAACAACACTACAACACTTATTGCGCGTGTATGCAATGCATAAGGATTCGAGAATTTACTTGTACTGCGGCTTACATTTCTGTATATGCTTGACCTAAACTGCAACTTCATTGTTTGTTTTACTTGATTTCTGTACTCACTGAAATAAAATTGCCTGACCTTCCAGTACGAGACCTTTCTCTCGTCCTTACCTCCTGGTAGATTTACTTTCTAACCAGAGAAATAAACCCGGTAATTGATTCACAAACGACTAGTTCACGCTAGTAAGAAATTTCGCGAAGGAATTTCATTGCCTCTTAAAACGTGCTAAAATTTCGTGTGGCTCATTGGCCTGGTGCAAGTCTTTCGACTGCATGCCACTTCGGCGACTTGCGTGTCCCTAGCCTACCCCAGTTATCCAACCGGGGAAATGGGACCTACAGCTTATCGTGAAATCCGAACCACGTGTCGTTTCTGGCGACTCCTCACATCGTTAAGAGGTGAAGTCCGGAATAAAACGCAGACTTAAAAGAAATCCGAGGCCCGACCGGGTATCGAACTCGTGACCCTTCGGTTTCTAGTCAAACGCTTTACCCCGAGACTACCGGGCCACACAGATCATTTATCTAAAATTTCCTTAATAAGAAAAGCTCGTTGTCAGGGTAGGATGAAGTCTGGGCCAGATTAATCTTTTCGTCTGATAGCATAAGTATTTTGCCGTAAGAAGTATCATAAGTTGTGTTTCTGTAACTATGGAAATCATCAGCTGAAAAAAAGACCATAAAGTGTGGTACAGATAAAAATGCAAAACGATTATCAACCGAAGGCAAAGCTAATGCTCAAACTGAGGTGTATTTTTTTCCTTGCCTTCCTCGACCGAGTATCGGAAGGCGTATGCAAAAATGTATAATGTGTTATGAATACTTGGAACGCTACATTTACGTTGACTCTTCAAAAAAGAATACTTTGTTTACAACGACTTAAAATTAGTAGGCATGACGGGATTTGAGTCGATTTATGACAGATTACCAACTTACCGTCTTACTCACAACGCAAAGCTTCCATTCGATTACACTCTCCTTACTGACTGGTATAATGTCATACGTGAGGTAACACACTTTCTTAAGAAGATACGATAGCCAGGGCAATCTAAATTTTACTTTTAATCTCAGAAACACTGTCAGTATTACTACGTATGAAATTTAGAGACAAAATTCATTTCCATGATATTCTTAGTAATACTAGGAACTTGTTTATGAAAGCTTTTTCAGAGCAAGTAGTTGGGAATGAATTTGACTTCTGAGGCAAAGAAAGTGTTTCCACATCGTATGGCACTTGCTTCCTCTTGCCTTGTCGATAGGTGCTTACTTGCGAAAGCCGGCCACGGTGGCCGAGGGGACTAAGGCGCTCCAGTCACGGTCTGCACGGCCACTACGGTCGGGGGTTCGAATCCCCCCTCGGGCATGGATATTTGTGCCGTCCTAGTTCATAAGTAGTTCATAAGTAGTTTGTAAGTTTAGGGACTGATGACCCCGTAGTTAAGTCCCATAGACTTTACAAACATTTGAACATTTTTTTTTTTTTACTTGCGAAATGACACAACTCAAGAGCTTTGATAAATGTTGTATTCTTGCACTTTATGAAGAGGGATACAGTATCAGCGCCATTTCCCGTGCTCTAGGATACAGAAAATCCACGATACACCTGTGGGTGAAGAGGATGGCAGATGAAAGCCATGTTAACAGTCATCGTCGCCCCGGACGTCCACGCACTATGACAAAGGAGCAAGACAATGATATACTCCGCTGCAGTGATGAAGACCCATTCCGCTACAGCACCGAAATTACGAACGTTCTACAACTACCTGTAAGTAGATAGACCATCCACCGTAGTCTCAACGAGGAAGGAAGATATGGACAAAAATCGGTGATAAAGGAAATGTTGACAGAACAACATAAGACTGCCAGATTAAACTTCGTACTGGCATCTGACATACGTAAGCAAACCAATTTCATTCTGGGAGCAGAGAAGGTATTTTCCACAGCACCAAAGGGTTCTGTCCTCGTGTTTCGTCCAACTGGACCGAGATTCGACAGAAAATATGTCCATCAGAGGCAAAGGTGTGGCCGATCTGCTGTCACAGTTTGGGAATGGATGTCGGCAAATGGTTGCGGCATTCTGTGGGAACTGGGCCGTCCGCCTACCAGTAGTTACTACTGTGAAATACTAGATAACATAATGCTTCCTTCTGTTCGTGAGACGTTTCCGGAAGGCAGAATAATATTCCAACATGACCGTTCCCCGGTCCACACTGCAAATTGTGTGAAACAGTGGTTTCGAGTGAACGGAGACGTTGATGTGTAGGACTGGCCTCCCAAAGATGCTGACCTCAATCCCATACAGCACGTGTGGGCAGAGATGGAGATGATTATTAGCAGCCAAAGACCTACGCCAGCAACGAAGGCAGCGCTATCTGAAGCAGTTCAGGATGCATGGGAAGAGCTGTCGCAGAATAGTGGGTTTGTAAGAAAACTAGTTACCTCTGTTCCCCGGCGGCTAAGTGCAGTTGTAGAGGAGAATGGAAACTAGACACGATACTAAATTATGTTGTCATCAGAGACAAAGCTTTGTTTATATTAAATGGAAGTGTGTTATTTTCTCGATTATTTTTCTTGAAGATTTACATTACTTCGAAGAAAAGAAAAATTATTTTGTGTTAATTTCAACCCTTCTGTAATAAAGTATTTTATCTTAAATTATTACACTTTAAGAAAAACTAAAACCAGCATGAAAATTAAGAAGGCTTATGACGTCGATGCCAATGAAGGCATCAAAGAAAGAACTATTTACTTTTTTTTATTAAGTGAAGAAGGCATTTTATTTATTAATGTTCTGTTTATTTAGATGTAGGTAGGGTACCAGTAAGGATAAAATCATAAGAGGGGTGTCATTTTTAAAAGTGTTGAAAGGCCAGCTGGTAGACGCAAACTCGAGCGCTTGGGTCCACTAGATCCCCATATTTACTAACTTGCAGTCGAATATAACTCAGTGGTCAAAGCCTACTGTAATTTCATCTTAAAGCCCATTAAAACCTCTAAGTAACGCTTTTAGAGTAGACCCTGTTCATATTAACTTGGCGTCCAATTCACCTGTTCATCGACTTTGTTGAGTATCACGTAAAATTTACGAAACCAGAAAAGGAGGATTAGGATTTAATATCCTGTCGACGTCGTGGTTATTTGAAATGGAGCCCAAGCTGGGATTGTTTCGTTAAGAATGTGGAAGGAAATTGGCTATGCTTTTGAAAAGGAACCATGTTGCCATTTGCCTAGAATAATTTCAGGAAATCACTTGAAAACAGAAGGACAAACAGACATGGAAACTATACACTTTCGCCATTGTATCACTGAGCAGTCAAAATTCAAATAGGCGAAAACGAAAAGTGAAATACCGAATTTAATATTAATTATACCTGGAGGCAACAGAAACTTACATGATACGAAATTAAAAGTCATTTCTAGACGTTTCCGTTAAGAGTGATGTTGCCTTTCTATTGAGCACTGAAATCTCCAATAATGATAACTGAATCGAATTTTTAAAATAATAGCAACTTCTGGCCTGTGTACCGATCCGGTTTTATTGTAGAAATGACACATAAAAGTAGTAAAGTTTCGTGAAATCATATTATATAGACGATTCGGTTAAATGGTTTATTTGCAGTAACACTCGTACAACGCTAAACTACAATGTCACAACATCTAGTTTTACGATCTGGTCAGCAGTGGAAATCAAAACATCTTAGTAATAAAGTCTGTAAATAACATTGCTTCTTGCATTCGTTATTTCGCTTTCTTTATCTGTAAGAGAAGCTTCCTCGTCACCTTCTTATCACATAATCCTATGAAGTCCTTAAGTTTTTATTTCCTTAATTCCCAGAATCTCTGACGAGGTAAAGAGAGGCAGAAAGGAAGAGGAGACGGTGAGAGAGAGAGAAAGGAAGAAGAGAGGGAAGACAGGAGAAAGGAAGTATAGGACGGACAGGATTGCGGGATAGACAGAGGGAAGAGGAGGAGCTGGAGGAGGTAGAAGGGGACGAAGACACAGAGGCAGATCGTAAGAGAGAGAGAGAGAGAGAGAGAGAATGGGGAATGGTAGACAGAATTCAGAAATCAAATGCTTTTCTCAAGGGCAACAGGGTATTTGACTGTTCTCTGGTAATCATCTTAAATGGGTGATCATGTCATCTTACGCTCATAACATGAGCTGCGGTGGAATGGCCGAGCGCTCTAAGGTGCCTTGCTGCGGAGCGCGCGGTTGCTCCTCGTCGGAAACAGCGTCGCCCCTCGGGCATGTGTGTGTGTGTGTGTGTGTGTGTGTGTGTGTGTGTGTGTGTGTGTGTCTGTGTGGTGTTGTCCTTACATTACGTTAGTTTAAGCAGTTTCAAAATTCAAATGTTTGTAGAGCTTATGGGACTTAACTACGGAGTCATCAGTCCCTAAACTTACAAACTATTTATGGACTAGCTACAACTAAGGACGGCACAAATATCCATGCCCGAGGGGGGATTCGAACCCCCGACCGTAGAGGCCGTGCAGACCGTGACTGAAGCGCCTCAGTCCCCTCGGCCACCGCGGCCGGCAGTTGTATAGTATTATTGTGTATACATCAGTGAACTGATGTTTACATTTGTGAAACAGGTGTTCACGATATATTTGTATTGTAAGTCGTTTACAAACGTAGTTGGTGAAAGTACAAATTTCATTATGGTTGTCTTTTCAATATTTACTTCGGTGAGGCAGTGTTTCGGTATATGATAAAGACATCAACAATTTGTCTCAAAAACGCCTTTTTAGCGCATATACTGAAACCATCTGGATTTGAACACGGAATGCAAAATTTGTGAACGATACTGGAACCGCATCGCTACCAAGCTTATGTGGAACTGATTAAGTCTATTCGAAACTTCGACATTTTTTCTTGGAATATTTTAATTTTGGCACGTAAGCCAAGATAGTTATCCTTTTAATTTCATTCTTCTTTAGCCTAACAAGTTCCGATTTAACTTGACAAATTTCTTTGTAACCAAACAGCACGAGAAAAATGCATAGTAATTTGTGGAAAGTGGCTACCGCGCAAGATTAAATTGCGTATACACATGAATTAATCGGAATCGTAAATGTAACTACGCAGTAGCGCACTTACCGTGTAATTTTTGCACTGTCTTTTATAACAGAGTTAATTTAAATGTGAAATGCATTTGGTAGAAAAACGAAGACTTAATCTAAGACGCAATCCATATTTACTCACGTTTATGGTGTGTAATAGTTTGTATCTTTGGACTAGAGTCAGTCTGTTGACATAAACAAATAGACGTATATTTTACTTTAAATGCAACTTTCACCTTTCTTACTTACGGTACGTAAAAATCTCGATTTTTGTCGAGAAACTAAGATACTTTAAGCGCATCAACTTTCGGAAGGTGTTTTCACTATCAGACTTCACATAATTTTCTCCCTTCTTACAAAAAAGTTATAAATGCGTTTTCCATCACAAGTAACTTAGTTGTACACAGAAAAAGTCAGGGAAAATTTAGTAACCTTCGCTAACACTGCTCTAAGACGCATATGGCTTCTTCTTCCTCGTGTTATTTGAAATCACCAGAGCTTAAGCCAATAACAGAGCGTTTTTGATCACGTGACCTAAACTTGAAATTTAATTATATTCATGCTATAATTTCAAAATTATATTAAATGTTTTGTAAGAACAACGACGGAAAATTCTATTTGAACATTACAATCATCCAGATTGAAAACAATTCGAATCCAATTTTAAACATAGCATAATAGCCTACTATATACGCCACATTCCAGATTTGGTAACCCATTTCAATGTGTAAGTAGGAAAAGGGGAACAAAATATTATGTTCTCATTTGACTGATGTATTTTCTCGGTACGTCTATGTTAGCAAGAATACTTTTGCTTACTGTCCCATTCATTTCATACCAGATGAGCTACAGTAAAGAGTAGCCAGGTTTACCTAGTTAACATGAAAATTTCGAATGTTGGTAAGGCAACAAAATTAGAAGAAGTAAGGATGGTGAAATTAATAAAATATTTCGAAAAGAAACATAAATCATTTCTTCCATAAGACCTATGATTGTAAAATCGCTCCTACACTGATATTAAATGCCAAATGAGTAATTAACCCTTTAACTATAGTGAACTTCTACAGACGTTCATTGTAATCGGACCTTGTAGAAGGTAGACTGCTGAAAAAGCTAGGGAAAAGAAGTCCCCTCTGATGAACTTCCGTTTCTAATGACCACTCTGTCGACGGAACGTTAAACGTTAATTTTCCTTCTTGTTTTCGCGTGAACTGGTGCAGTCCTCTGGAGGGAAAGACTTTCCAAGGCAATTTCAAAAACAGTCCACCTCTGCAAGGCCATATTATTGTGGTATTTTAAGAAGTCAGTAGTTGTTACAGAGCTAAACGTCGCTCTCTGCGTGACATTCAAGTAAAAGCCGATAAACAACTGCATCGGGTGACCATTTGATAAATACAGGACCTATTTTAAGGCGTTAATATCACTTCTCACTCTAAAACAAAATGAAAATGATCGCTTTCCAGTGAGTTAGTCACCGAAAGTGACATCTTTCCAACATTTCAGCGTATTGTAACAATTACATATCGATAATTATTGTCCGCGGTGGGCGTCAGACTAGAACTACGAACAAGCTATACCAACTGCGAGATACTATACAGTAATCCCATCTCACGCACTTTTAGGGCAACCTCTTCCTGTTTCTTTCGCACCTTTCTGTTTCTGGGAGACTGGAAACTGGAAAGTTCATTCATCAGATGCTTTTCACTTTTATTTAAACAGCATCACCAGCAGTTACATTGTAATCTTTACGAGGAGACCATACTTATGGTCCCTTTCGATTTTATAGAATGAATTACATATTCTAAACATTACTTTCGCGACTTTTTTTTTCTTGTCTCATATTCTTATCACAAATGCTTCTCCTGTCACTTATAAGCTTGAATCGAATTATCATTGAAAGTGTTCAGATGCTTAATTTTTTCGCGGATATTTTTCAATCCCTGGAAAAGATTTATTTGCACGGTTCGTCTGATTGGAAACTATGTGCCCGAAACTTATGAAATATGTTTGTGAAGTTTGCATTTTGTAATCAGGGTAATTCTATCTTGACATTTCTGCAGTTATGTGTTAGAGGTGGTGCCAACGAAAAAATTCATAATGAAAATAGTATTCAGGTATATAACATTAAAAAGTATTGTGCAGAAAATGTCAATAACGTCTCGTGATGCTATAGTTAAAGAAGTCGATGAAGACTTATTCTTCTACGGTGGGTATATCTCTTCTCAGTCAACACAGTGGCAGGCTGCGCGCCGCGCCTTCGAAGCCGCTATCTCCGTCAGCGCTAAGGCAGCGCGAGGAACATAGTCGCCGAGCAAACGTATTCTGCCTGTCGCTAGTCTAATGGAGAATTGGCAACATAGCAGAGTACGCTTGGCAACTCTGTGAGTGGGGAGTTACTTCCTGGTAAGCACAGAATTAAGTTGATAAATTCACTTGATTTTTCATGTCATTTCCATTCAATAATCTGAGTGCTTTTCACTTAAGGTGTGACATAAAGTTATTAATTCATATTTGTGGGTCCAGGAAATTCGTTCCATACGAAAATTGCAACCAATCTCTTCTTTTAAAGGTACGCTTGATCTTGTCTCCTAACTTGTCGGCCAGTAAGGAGGAACAAAATACCCGAATTCCTCGCTAGCCTTCGGGTAACGTAGTCGGCTGCGAAACGAACGTGCTGTCAACTTTCGATGCCAATCGTGGTGAGAGCAAATATTTTTAGCTTTTCTCTGACAGAGCTACAGGTATCAAGATTGAAAATCAATAGGGAATTTTTAACAAAACTACTCAGTCAAAAGGTGTTTAGCTGTTTCCAGGACGGCATTCTCTCATATACTCTGAAAGTGACTTACAATGCTCAGGTGGTTTACCGATTCCGTGCGCGTAGAAACCAATTCCTTTCGAGTTAAAGCTGTCGCCGAACCATGTTGAAGTCAATTTGTCGAGAAATACATTTTCTTGACGGTTGGACAACTACTTCCAAACATGAGTAAAAAGTCTTAACATGAGACTAGTATAATTTCTGTGTCAGATGCTTGCTTAAAGTTAATTGAGCACCAAATTGTCTTAACTGCGTCTAATCGATATGCTAAGTGCAGTTTCTGTTACATTGACGTAGTAGTCTGGTGGATCGGTTGTAGTGTGCGTTCGATTGCACCCTATAGGTGTATATTTTTAACTGGCACGATCATATCTACTTCACCTATTGTAACACCAAGTGAAGAACGTCAAGTTGCGCCGTAGTTAACAATCCGCATTAAACCGAATTATTTCGCTATCAACTTTGACAGAGCCGATTTATCGTTGCCAGTAACAGGTAGAATACATGGCAATCAGTAACTCGGTCGCTCGAAACCTTTTCTTATATTACAAAACTTTATTTTATTTTATAAACCACTTGTCCTTTAAGGTCACGTGTCTCGTATTGAATTTAACTTAGGACGTTAAAAATTTAGGTGCTGGACTAGGATACTAATTCGGATCTCCTCTTTTTCTCACTCGACCCTCTCGGAATCATATAGTTGAATCATTTCGTTGCTCTCTCCAAGACAGCCGACTCCTCTAGGTCTCCACGAAAGGCACGTATATGGATTCGAATCCAGGTCCAGCACAAAATATTCATAATTTCATTTGACGCCCTAGATAGAGCACACTGCACTACTAACAAAAAATTATTTTGAATGTCTCTTCGTGCCTTATCTGCACAAGCTAAGGTGTTGCGGTGGTCTTGGGGTAAAGCGCTTGAATAACTAAAAGGTCGCGGGTTCGAAACCTAGTCAGATCACCGATTTTTTCAATCTGTGTTTTAACCCAGCATTCACGTCTCAACAATGTGTCTCATAAACTACACGTGGTTTGGATTCCACGTTGAACTGTAGGTCGCCTTTCCCGGTTGGATAATTGGGGCAGGTTAGGGAGATGCAAGTCTCTGAAGTGGCGCACAGTTGGATGACATACACCAGGACTCTGAGCCACACGAAATTATTATTACTATTATTATTATTATAACAACGACATGTGCTGTTGTTACTAGTCAGACACGCACGCATCGTCATTCCTGTTGAGTTAACATATGAGATTTAACGTTCATTCGTGCTTAGAAAGGACACCGGTAGGTTCTGGGTTCGATTCCCGGGGAAGCATAACGTAATTATATCCTGATTACAGATTCAAACGTCCCGCTGCTGGTGAAATAATTAGACTACTAACATCTGACTTCACTTAGGTATCTTCCATTTAGATACCGGGTTGTTGTTGTTGTGGCCTTCAGTCCAGAGACTGGTTTGATGCAGCTCTCCACCCTACTCTATCCTGAGCAAGCCTTTTCATCTCCTCATAAGAACGACAACCCACATCCACTTGAATCTGCTTACTATACGCGTCTCTTGGTCTCCCTCTGCGATTTTTACCCCACACACTTCCCTCCAACGCTAAATTCACAATTCCTTGATGTCTAAGAATGTGTCCTACCAACCTATCCCTTCTTTTAGTCAAGGTATGCCAGAAATTTCTTTTCTCCCCAATTCGGTTCAGTACCTCCTCATTAGTTACGCGATCCACCCACCTAATCTTCAGCATTCTTCTGTAGCACCACATTTCAAAAGCCTCTATCGTCTTTCTGTCCACACTGCTTATCGTCCATGTTTCACTTCTATACAAGGCAACACTCCATACAAATGCCTTCAGAAAGGACTTCCTTAGGTTTAAATCAACATTCGATGTTAACAAATTTCTCTTTTTCAAAAACGCCTTTCTACCCATTGCCATTCTGCATTTTATATCATCTGTACTGCGACCATCATTTGTTATTTTACTGCCCAAGTAACAAAACTCATCTACCTCCTTTATTGTTTCGTTACCTAATCTAATTCCTTCAGCATCACCTGATTTTCTTACACTGCACTCCATTACCCTAGTTTTACTCTTGTTAATGTTCATCTTATATGCACCTTTCAGCACACTGTCCATTCCGTTCAATTGCTCTTCCAGGTCCTTTGCTGTATCTGACAGAATTACTATGTCGTCGGCAAAACGCAATGTTTTTAATTCTTCACCCTGAACTTTAATTCCTTCTCCAAATTTCTCCTTGCTTTCCTTTATAGCTTGCTCAATGTACAAAATGAACAACATTGGGGAAAGGCTACAACCCTGTCTTACTCCCTTTCCAACCACTGCATCCCTTTCATGCCCTTCAACTCTGACAACCGCTGTCTGGCTTTTGTAAAAGTTGTAAATAACCTTACGCTCCCTATATTTTACTCCTGCTTGCTTCAGAACTTTAAAGAGTTTATTCCAATCAACATTGTCAAAAGCCTTCTCCAAATCTACAAAAGCTAGAAATGTTGGTTTGTCTTTTCTTAATCTATCTTCTAGGATAAGCCGTAAAGTGAGTATTGCCTCCCGTGTTCCTACATTTCTCCTGAACCCAAACTGATCTTCCCAGAGGTCGGCTTCTACCAGCTTTTCCATCCTTCTGTATATAATTCGTGTTAATATTTTGCAACCATGACTTATTAAACTGATGGTTCTGTAGTTCTCACACCTGTCCGCACCCGCTTTCTTTGGAATGGGGATTATAACATTTTTCTTAAAGTCTGAGGGTATTTCGCCTGTCTCATACATCCTAGACACCAGTTCAAATAGTTTTGTCATGGCTGGCTCTCCCAGAGACTTCAGTAGCTCTGACGGGATATCATCTACTCCAGGGGCCTTGCTTCGACTTAGATCTTTCAGTGCTCTGTCAAATTCATCTCTCAGTATAGTATCTCCTATTTCATCATCATCTACATCCTCTTCCCTTCCTACAATATTGTCTCGAAGTTCATTTCCTTTGTAGAGCCCCTCTATATACTCTTTCCACCTTTCAGCTTTCCCTTCTTTGCTGAGAACTGGTTTTCCATCAGTGTCCTTGATATTCATAGAGCTGTTTTTCTTATCGCCAAATGTTTCTTTTATTTTCCGGTAGGCTGTATCTATTTTTCCCCTATTTATACATTCTTCTACATCCTTGCATTTGCCTTCTAGCCATTCCTGCTTAGCCATTTTGCACTTCCTGTCAATCTCATTTCTTAGTCGTCTGTACTCCATTTTGCCTGTTTCATTTACTGCATTTTTAAACTTTCTCCTTTCATCGATTAAATTTAGTATCTCCTGTGATATCCAAGGATTCGTTGTAGGTTTGCCTTCCTACCTACTTTGTCCTCTGCTGCCTTCACTATTTCATCTCTCAATTTTACCCATTCCTCCTCAACTGTTTTATTTTCCCCTGTTTCTGTCAATTGTTGCCTGAAGCTCCCTCTGAAATTCTTAAGAACTTCAGGTTCCTACAATTTATCTAGGTCCCATCTCCTTATTTTCCTACCTTTCTGTAGTTTCTTCAGTTTCAGCCTACAGTTCATAACCAACAAGTTATGGTCAGAGTCAATATCTGCCCTTAGGTATGTCTTACAGTTTAAAACCTGGTTCCGAAATCTATGTCTTACCATTATAAAATCTATCTGGTATCTCCCGGTGTCTCCTGGTCTCTTCCACGTATACAACCTTCTTTTGTGATTCTTGAACCAGGTGTTTGTTATAACTAAATTATGTTCTGTGCAAAATTCTACCAGGCGGATTCCTCTTTCATTCCTTTTGCCCAGACCATATTCACCTACTATCTTCCCTTCCCTTCCTTGTCATACTACCGAATTCCAGCCTCCCATCACAATTAAGTTTTCCTCTCCCTTAACTGTCTGAATAATTTCCTTTAGCTCCTCATATATTTCTTCGATCTCCTCATCATCGGCAGAGCTAGTTGGCATATAAACCTGTATTACTGTTTTCGGTGTTGGCTTCTTGACTATGATAATGCGATCACTGTGCTGGTCATAGTAGTTTACCCGCATTCCTATTTTCTTATTCATTATCAATCCTACTCCTGTGATACCCCCAATTGATTTTGTATTTATAATCCTGTACTCACCTGACCAGAAATCCTGTTCATCCTGCCACCGAACTTCACTAATCCCCACTATATCTAACTTCAACCTATCCATTTCCCTTTTTAAATTTTCTAATTTTCCTACTCGATTAAAGGATCTAACATTCCACGCTCCGACCCGTAGAATGCCAGTATTGTCTTTCCTGATGATCACATCCTCCTGAGTAGTCCCCGCCCGGAGATCCGAATGGGGGACTATTTTACCTCCGGAATATTTTACCCGAGAGGATGCCATCATCATATGTTCATACAGTAGAGCTGCATGTCCTCGGGAAAATTAACGGCTGTAGTTTCCCCTTGCTTTCAGCCGTTCGCAGTAGCTGTGTGGCAAAGCCACATTAGCTGATGTTACAAGGCCAGCTCAGTCAATCATCCAGACTGTTGCCCCTTTAACTACTGAAAAGGCTGCTGCCCCTCTTCAGGAACCACACGTTTGTCTGGCCTCTCCACAGATACCCCTCCGCTGTGGTTGCACCTACGGTACGGCTATCTGTATCGTTGAGGCACGCAAGCCACTCCACGTCGGCAATGTCTGTGGTTCATGGGAGTACCGGGTATGTAACTCAAAATCAAATGTTTGTAAATCTATGGGACCAAACTATTGTGGTCATCAGTCCCTAGGCTTAGAACTACTTAATCTAATCTAAGGACAACACACACACTCCTTACTGAGGAAGGACTCGAACCTCCGACAGGAGCAGCCTCGTATGTAAGTCACACACACAACTGAGTCTGGGCACTTGTGATTAGGGACTTAACGGTGTTTATTAAGTTCGTGGTTCAGTTAGAAATAAATAAATAAAAATATTTTAGAATTGGCATTTTATATGATTTGATTTGACCGTTCTGATATTTGTGAGGGAATCTCGAATATTTCACACATCTTTATACTTCGTCAGCTGTGACAATCTTAGGCATAATCAGGTATCTATAACACATGAATGCATTGCTTGGTTAGCTATGGCTATAGGTGGTTGGTTTGATTCCAGAAGAAGGTGTTTGTCATGTCAAGTTCAAAGATGTGTACAAATATTAGTTCCGGTATGAATACGGAGAAAATGTTGGTGATACGCAGTTAATATTGAAGTTTCCATAGTGCGTTTGCTGCTGTTAATTGAGTTTTTATTATATGGTTAGTTCTACAATCGGTTAATAAAAATCCGCTCGCCAGTGGAACGACGTTACGCAATTGTGAGAAAACTATTTAGAGAACAAAAGTACTTCGAATTTCTACAGGACTTTAGGATTTCCGATACTATAGTAAAATCTGTTGTTTGTAACAATATTAAATGTTGTTTAAGGATTAATTAATGTATTATGTGACGGAGTTTGTTATATGAGACTGTAATAAGTGTGATAATTCTTAAGATATGTCATTGTAATAAATTGGATTTAATAAACGTTAATGACTTAATAACGTGTTTCCTTTTATTTGCAAAATCGTGGTGTTAATTTACAACTGGAGTGATTGCCATAAAGAGCGGTTGTCTGTAGTGGTTCCATTTTTAATAGTCGAACGACTATACCGCGGAGCGAGCAGAGCACCCGCAAGACACGTACGTTAGTTGGGTTGCATGCACATCAGGCGAAACGCAATTCAGGTCGTTCGGATATTTTTGCGCATGGTAGTACTTCATAGCGGCCGTCATGCCAGTCAGAGACAAATAGCTGGCACGTTCCGACAGAACTGGAACAGTCTAAAACAATAAGTTTCATTTTAGTAAATTGAGAATCGAATAAGAACGACGTGTATGGCATAGAAGCTACTAACAAAATAACTCTTAGGTAGGTGGTTGAGGTATTTATTCAACTGAGCAGACTTCACTGTGAGAAGCCATTTGTTATGATTGATTGAAATGAATTTAAAAACAGTATATATTATATTTATTTATTCCCAGGTGACCGTTTCAATCTTTTACAAGATCATCCCCAGAAGGTCCTGGAGCAGGCAGCGCTGAAAATTTGATGGTCAACCGACTCTGTCTTCCTTATTAAGATTTGTCAAATGGGTTCGAACACTACAGTGTTTTACTAGGCATGGTCATGTCTGGAAGTGGTATGCAAATGTCTTCTTCCGACCTTTGATCTGACTTACCAGCCTGTTATACAGGGTGCTACAATTTACCGTGTATGCTGTTACTTAGCAGTTTCCACATGAACATTACCAGTGTTGAAAGAAGTAATTAGTAATAGATAAAATTCTTAGAAGTGAGTGAGGATCGAACCCGTACTTACGGATTTGCAGTCTGGTATTTTATCACAATTATTTTCTTCGGGTAGTTCGACCCTTTGCGGACGTGAGCTCATGATTATGTTGATCGTTTTCTTGGCTGAGATTTTTCTTACAGAGGACGTCTAGCGCTGGGACGAACGCGTTGAGCTACCATTGACACATTGAACCGCCAACAGTCTCTAATGCTCCTATATTTTCTTGATGGTTTCAGTACTTTAACTGATCTACGAGATCCTTACGTCCTGTTGCTTCCTACACACACACACACAGAAGTGTTGCATCACCTGGTTTCAAGGTGTCCTGAACAATGACTTTAAATGTGTATGCTGCATGAGATTGTCTATAGGTGTCACTGAACCCGCTTAAAGATGTAAACAAACACGCACGTGCAGTACCATTGCGACGGAGTGGGTAAGACGGTGCGGCGGTACGATCTTTTCTTCCATGGGACTAAATACCAAATTTTCTATGTGCCGTGTCAGACTTCAGGATCCGATAGTCGTCCGCTCGTCAACAAGGAAAAAAAATTCCAGTTAATATAATCTTCCAGTATTGTCAAATTTCAATGACAGATCCTTGCTCAGATGATTCTAGGTTTGCACTTCTTTAAACTGTCACTGGGAAATAAATGTTTTAAAGTTCCCTTAAAGATCGAACTGTCAAACAGAAGTTCGTAATTTTGCTGGTTGCTATAGACACAGATATTACAAGTCCTGTTCACTGGTGATCAATTTATTAAAACAGTAAAATTTGATAGAAGTCTTCTTGCTTTATCTGTCAAACTAAATAAATTTCCGTAAATGTCTTCTATCAAATTGCAAAATAGTTTGACAGCAAATAATTCTTCAGTTCCTATAAATGAATATATTTCTTGTAAAATTTCTATAAATATCAAAATAATTATCGTTGACACTTGGTTAACTTTCGAGACACAATCACATTTATTGCACTCACAATACAGATCAACGACAGTTACATTGACTGATTTTCCACAAAAGTTTCTATAATAATGTCAAAATCCGCGACGATAGCCGCAGAGACCAGCATCTTCTTGCCTCGTGACCGTCGACCCGCGACTTGAAGTGGCCAGATGTTTACTCCTTGAGCTTGGCGTCGAAGATGTTGCTCTCGTAGGTAAAATCGCCGTCACAGCACATGAAACACAAAAAACACACAAAACTCTTTTAAGAATCACATAACATAAAACATTTACTTAAAAATCATTTAAAAACATAAAATATAATCATAATCTTCTGCTCTTACATAAGATAGTAGTGGAGACAATAATCCGTCCCACTACAGCGGGCTATGTTTGAATGGTCAATTACGAAATTTGATTGTATACGCATCTACATCTACATACATACTCCGCAATTCACCGTAAGGTGCGTGGCGGAGGGTACACTGTACCACTACTAGGTATTTGCTTTCCCATTCCACTCCCAAATAGAACGAGGGAAAAAAGAATGCTTATATGCCTCCGTACGAGCCCTAATTTCTCTTATATTGTCTTTGTGATCACCACGAGAAATGTAAGTAGGAGGCAGCAAGATCGTACTACACTCAGCTTCAAATTCCGGCCCTCTAAATTTCCTCAACAGAAATTCACGAAAAGAACGTCGTCTTTCCTCTAGCTATCCCCAATTGAGTTGCCGGAGCATTTCCGTGACACTCGCGCATTGATCGAACCTACCAGTAACAAACCTAGCTGCTCGCCTCTGAACTTCTTCCATGTCTTCCTTTAAACTGATCTGCTGCGGGTCCCAAACACTTGAGCAATACTCAAGACGTGGTCGTACAAGCGTTTTATACGCTGTCTCCTTTACAGGTGAAGTACATCTTCCCAAAATTCTCCCAATAAACCGAAGTCGGCTGTCCGCCTTACTCACAACTGTCCTTACATGTTCGTTCCATTTCTTATCGCTCTGCAAAGTTATGGCTAGGTATTTGAACGACGCCTCAGCATCAATAAGCTCACTACTAATGCTGTATTAGAACATTATGGGATTGTTTTTTCTACTCATGCGCATCACCTTACATTTTTCTACATTGAGAGCTACCTGCTATTCTTTGCACCAACTAGAAATTTTGTCTAAGTCATCCTGTATGCTATTACAGTCAGTTAAAGAGACACCCTCCGATAAACCTCAGCATCATCAGCTAACAGCCGCAAATTATTACTTACTCTGTCCATCAGATCATTGATATAGATAGAAAATAATAGCGGTCCTATCACACTCCCCTGGGGCACGCCTGACGATACACTCGTCTCTGATGAACACTCGCCGTCGAGAACAACTTACTGCGTTCTATTACTTAGGACATTGTTATTTTGTCTCAAGAGGGACTCTCGTAAAGAGAAACTCCCAGGCGTCTCGAAATGAGTCAAAGCGATGTTGTTCGCACGTAAGGAAACTGTCAATGATTTGCCTCGCTCTGGCCACCCAAAGGTTGCCACAGCAGCTGATGAGCGCTACTTATATTACGGATTTCAGCTCTGAGGGACCCTCAGAGAAACGTCACCATACTGAATAATGATTTTCATGCAGTCACAGGACGTTGTGTTCGACACACACTGTAAGTAATATGTTGTGGCGTAAAGTCAGCCCACACGCCAGACGTAAGTGAACGATCGTGGAGAAGGCAGCGATGGACCGAAAGTTAATCAGAAGCAGGCGCCGCGCATCCTGGAGGGAGTAACCGAAGATGCGCGCCCTCTACAAGCGGCTATATCTACGCCGACATACGGCTGGACGGCCGTCTGTTACTATTCCGGACTCATGTCAGTTACTAGTGAGAACTCGTCAGTTACTATTCAGAAATCCAAGAGTTACTAAGTCACAACGCGGCTGCGAACTTAGCAGTAACTAGGTCTCAGCGCAGCTAGCATCATACGGACGCCGCCGCGAGAAGCAAGAAGAGAGAAGTAACAGACATATGTTCTAAAGTTGAGTATTATACTATTCAGTCAATAAAACTTGTATTACTAATCTGAATAGTTGTTACAGTGAACATCAATACCTGCACCAATAGCATTACTGACAAACAGACCGGGACGAGAAACAAGAAAAGGCGACGAGGTCACAACATAATATGCTGCAGAACCTGCAGCTTCACTCCCGACACCACACAGCGCGGTGCAGAGTGGCCCAACAACATGCTGAATGGACTTGTCAGAATTGACAGCTATTCACAGTTGAGAATTGCATCTGCCTTCAACCAGACAGTCGTCGGAGGGGCATTAGGAAGCAGCCTGGTCACCGTGAACTCGTTAGACACACCGGCCAGCGAGTACAGCAAGGTGGTGGTTCCTTGATATTTTGGGGGCTGCATTATGCGGGAACACCGTACACCACTGGTGGTCGTAGAAGACAATAAATCGACTACACCGTGCAAGGATGACATCCTCCGACGTATGGTGTAACCGTATCGGTAACATTTAGACGAGGGGTTTGTCTTAATGGACGACAATTTTCGTGCTCATCGTGCACAACTTGTGAACGCATTCCTTCGTGATGATAATGACACCGTAACATTAGAATGGCCAGCATGTTCTCCAGACGTGAACCTTATCGAACGTTCCTGGGATGCATTTAAAACGGCTGTTTTCGGACCAAACCAATCTGAGAGATCTACGCCGAATCGCCATTCAGGAGCGGGACAATCTGGGCCAAAAGTCCTTGTTGATCTGGTGGAGAATATGCCATGACGAATACAGACACGCATCAGTGCAAGAGGACGTGTTACCGAGTATTAGAGGTTCTGTTGTGTGCTACAAACTGAAAGACAAATTCCGATTGTGTAGTTTTTGTCGTACAACTTTTCAACTTCTCTTTGCGAGAGTAATATTGATAACGGATTTTTTTCTTTTTTTAAATTAACTCTGTTCCATTTTTATGTAAATGGCCATGAATCCCTAGAATCGTGGTGATGAAACGCTTTTTTATGTGTATATACAGGGTGTCCGACTCAACTGTTTCACCCCAGATATCTCTGAAACTACAAGAGATATCGAAAAACGACTTTTAGGATCATGAACGTATGGCTTATGAAATTAGGTACTATGAGACACTCTAAAACGCGAAGAAATATTATTTTCAACACAAACTTATATTTTTAAAATGGATACCCGATATTATGTCTTAAGCAATCGATAGGATGAAAAATCACAAAAAGAATGGCGTTGCTTGCATCGCGATGCGTCAATTACATCCGGAGAAACTGCGAAGCGAAGTTGACGTTTGGAATACATTAGGCGCGGTGCTAGCGCATGCCAGGGGGTCAAGCGAGACTCACGGTTGAGTCTCGGACATCCGCTATCAGCGCGCCTCGTGTATTTCAAACGTGAACTTCGCTTCGCAGTTTCTCCGGATGTAATTGACGCATCGCGATGCAACCAATGCCATTCTTTTAGTGATTTTTCATCCTGTCAATTGGTTAAGAAATAATATGGGCTATCCATTTTAAAAACATAAGTTTGTGTTGAAAATTATATTTCTTCGCGTTTTAGAGTGTCTCATAGTACCTACTTTCATAAGTCGTTTTTCGATATTTCTTGTAGTTTTAGAGATATCTGGGGTGAAACAGTTGAGTGGGACACCCTGCATAATGGTTCTTAATTTTTTTGTAAAAATGATTAAACGTTTGTGAACCTAAGGGACCAAACTGCTGAGGTCATCGGTCCATAGACTTACAAATCCTTAATCTGACTAAACAACCTTATGCTAAGAACAACAAACACGGGAACCTAAGATGGCAAGCAACCGCGCAATGCGTAGCAAGGCGTCTTAGAACACGTGACCATTCTCTCTCAGACCTAATTAAAGTTTAAATTGCATGAGTTCTTTGTCTTACACATCACTGCTGAACTGTCTTTCCCTGTGAGAAGTATCGAGTCACTCCGTTGTAACCATCAAAAAGTGTGACAATGTTTTTGACTTGAAAATGACTCGTGCCAACATGTCGCAGCACTGAAGCAATGTCTGCCTGTCGCGACTCCTATTCCTGTAACTTCTCAGTGTGTACCAAAGTTTCACATTGACCAGCTTCTCTTTTAATTTGAGAAGAGACAAGTAGCTTCTTTCCAAATTTGACATGAAGACGCCCTATCTCCCTCCCTCCATCCTCACCGTGCCATTGGTCACCGTCATATGTACATGCTTCTAAGAACTTTAATCTTTCGTGAGCCTACTACTGCAACGTAGGCATTTTTAAATCTAGTTTTAATCCACTATGTGACAGTTGCACATGATTTCATCTGCATATCACTCTTTTGTAGGCCTAATAATGTAACGTAGGCATTTTTATCATGACAGCCTTAGGGTCATTCAATTTTATTTAACTGACTTGCTCTACTAGTTTGTGTCCACTTGAATGCCGTCATATTTCCCGCCCTACCATCCTTGTCGTGCCATTGGTCACCGTTATAGAGCTATGCCTTTAATTTTGGTAGCTGTTTTTAATAACATTTCGAACCACATCTTCTCCATCTTACCTTTAAAAAATTTCTTAAGTGCTTACGGCAACCTAGTTTGTTACTTTTATGGTTTTCATATGGTACCTACTTTTACATTCCTTATCATATACACTA
Organism: Locusta migratoria; assembly: GCA_026315105.1. Taxonomy (NCBI): domain Eukaryota; kingdom Metazoa; phylum Arthropoda; class Insecta; order Orthoptera; family Acrididae; genus Locusta; species Locusta migratoria. The sequence continues at coordinate 140,214,293 of CM048749.1, read as the reverse complement.
AGGCCACCTGGCGACACCTTCTGTTTATTTGGACATTGATGTCTGCTACTTTGCTATAGTTTAGTTCAGCAGGCCCATGACGTGGTACAACTGTACGAAGCTTTACCCCATGTTTTACGTATGTACTTGTTTCATTGTATTTACGGTGTATTGTGTCTATCTCGTGTAATATTTATCTTTTTGTAAGACTGTGGTAATTGATGTAAAACTGCAGATACTGACGATGACAAGGTCAAAACGCGTCAATAAATCACAGCCGAAGCACCACCTGCGCCCTTTGGATTTTTAAAGCGTCCCTTATAGCATTGTTTAATTACGAAAGTGGCTTCATGTTGGTAATTCTACGAGAAGAGTTCAAAATTTTCCACAGATGATATACTCACGATCAACTCTACTCTAGACATTGTCAACACATCATCTACAGCATCCACATGTCAGTACTTTAGGTTACTAACTTACTCTACAAACAGCAGATAAACATCGAAAGATTCAAAATGTCCTGTCTTCAGCTACGAGCATACAATTCACACTCACCACTTCATATAGATTTGATTGAACTGATGAACTTATACGATTTGATCCAGACAAGTGTGGAAGCTACCGATTCCATGGATTGATATGTCACTGATTATAATATACGTTAGGAATTAATGTAGGTGTTCAACGTTAATAAAGAATGAGAGTCACGAATATGTCTGTCGCGTCTCCTATGCTAAGAAACTGAAAGAAATAAAAACGATTAAAGGAAGTGATTTAATGTTCCCTCGACAGCCACTCATTAGAGATGTGACACAAAAAACTGAAGTCAAGTATTTTGGAGAAGTGGACGGTAACTGCAATTACTGTCTTTTCTTACAATCGTGTGGCATGATGAAAAGAAATAAAAGAATTCCTGAGTCACTTTAACAGCATACAAAACAATGACAGGTTTACCATGGATATCAACTAAGGCTACATACCTTTGACGTCTACAGCGTTAGTCAGAAGTGGAACATGTAGTGCAGAATTGGAGAAACATTAAAAATCAACTTTATCGAACCGTATAGGTAATGGAGTTATTCTCCAGTGAGATGTTGTTCGCGTGATATGGTTAAGCATCGCTCCAAAAATAGTTGTTTCTGCATTGATAAGGAAGTGTGTACTACACGAATCTTTGACAAACCAGATCGATCAGGTTCATTATTAGAGACGGTGAATGGAAACCCGCGCTACGTGAACTCCTTCAAGTGAGCCAGAACTATCCGGTAAGTCTGAATCACCGTGGGTCTCTTCCCTATCTTATGTTCACAAAAAATGATATAATTCCGTACTTACGGAATGCGAACTTTAGTCGTTATTTTCGGAATGAAGATAATAATCGTTTGTTAGTATCACTCAATAAAACAAGAAGGTAGAAGCAACAAAGAACGAGAGATCTTAGAATTGCCAAAAAATAAGTTTTTCTTTTTGATACGACGCGTCGTGGACGAATTTCGAGTCGACGATGATGAAACTGCGAGTCGATTATGATTAAAGTGATAACATACAACATTCAGTCCTCTGTCAGTAATCGAACGCGGGCACCTGTATGGTAGTCAGCGACGCTATGATGGTGTGGGTTCGTGTAGTCATGTCATAGTTCCTGAACCATGGACAACTTATGAGTGATCACGTAAGTATTCCTGGCAGGACACCAGTTACTTTGGAATAAGGTTGGTCATCGAACAATAAGACATATTCTGAGGCCGCAGTGGAGTAGCCAAGCGGTCTTAGACGCCTCGCTGCCGGGCTCGAGGTTGCTCGCCGTCGGAGGTTCGAGTCCTCGCTGGAGCATGGTTGTGTGTGTGTTGCCTTAGGCTAGTTTACCTTAGTTTAAGTATTTTGTCAGCTATGGACTGATGACCACGCAGTTTATTCCGATAGATTTAAAAACATGTGACCATATTCTGAGTCGCAGGCACCTTTGCGCTCAGAGCGCAAAGACTACCAAACCCACCGGTTAGTCCCTCAACCGTTACAAGTAAAACCCAATGAGACCTTGGGCAAGTAAGGTTAGCAACCTGCCTCCCAGATACTTTGATCTCAAACCGACAACAATAAGACCAAAATGTAGAAGGATAAGAGTGGAAAATCTTCAGAACACAATCAGGCACAAATACATAATAATGATCTCCAAAGGTAACAGTTGAATGTAGTCAGAGTCATCAAGGTACAGTGAAATTCTACAAGATGTGACTACTGTATCTCTTGCAACACTAGTGTGTAAAGACAGGAAGACAGATTGGTGGAATGACACCGTCAAGGCAAACTGTAAAAAGAAAAAGAAGGCATTTAAAAATGGCTTCGTACTAGTACCTAGGCAGACAAAGAAACAAACGTATTACTCCAGAATCCAACCAGAAATCATGGGAAGACTTTGGAAGTAGGTTGAAAGCCTTGAGTCAATCCACTGGAAACCTTTTACGAGTGTAATTAGCAGTCTTCGGAAGTGAGGGAAGAAGGAATTGACAAGTGTTTTACGTCAGGAAAGCTACTGAAAAATTCAATAAATGCCATGGACAGATGAAATGAATATTTTAATTACTTATTCATTATAAGTGAAACAATGTTTCAGATTTCGGTGTACACTGGAGTAGGAATGATGATGGAAACAAGTTCACATTTCAAGAAGTGGAGAGAATGGTCAATAGACTGCAGGACAATAAAGCGACTGGGGTAGATGAAATTAAGTCAGAACTCATCAGATGGAATGTCAGGGCTCAATTGGTTACACAGCAAAAGTGAAATGGCATGGACATAAGGTTCCGTCGGACTGGACGAAAACAGTAATCACACTACTTTTCAAGCATGGGAACAGGAAAGATTGTAACAGTTAAAGAGGCATCTCTCTGATTAACATTAGTATTGTTGAAAGGAAAGTGCAAATATTAGTAGAGGACAAGTTGGATGAAAATCAGTGTGTCTTTCGGCCTCTTAGAGGCTGTCAAGACCAGATCTTTAGCCTACGGCATAAGAAGTGTTATGAGTGGAACAGGGAATTGTGTGTATGCTTTATAGATCTAGTAAAGACTTAAGACTGTGTTCCTAGGAGGAAGCTATTGTCAGTTTTAAAAGCTGGAGGCAAACGTCTGCAGGCAATGAAAGGTCTTTACGTAGATTGTCAGGCAGCAGAGTAGATGGTAGATTGAGTTCATGGTTTCAGAGGTTAGACAAGGCTGCAACCTGTCATCACTGTTGTTCATATTATTTATGGATCATATGTTGAAAAATGATTGACTGACCGAGTGAGATTAAGATATGTGGAAACAAAATAAGCAGTCTCGCATATGCGAACGACTTAGTTGTGAGGGCAAATTCGATTGAAAGGTGGCAATCTTGTATTTGAGAGCTAGATGAGAGATATAAAGGTCATGGTATGACGGTCATCATCTCCAAAACGAAAATAATATCTGTAGAAAATAGATTTAAGCAAGTTGAGTGTGAAAGAGGAGGAATAAAGTTAGAACAGGTCGACAATTTCAAGTACTTAGAGTGTATTTCCTCTTAGGATGTGATCCTACTGAAAGAACTGGAACCAAGGAGTAGAAAGCTAACGCAGAAAGCGCTCAACTAAGATCCACTCTTTTGTGTCTCTTCTGCAAGAAGGATTAGTACGAAGTTAGCAGTGAACCGTTAAATGTTTCGACCAACCGTATTGTATGGGAGTGAAAGGTGGGTGCACACATGATGTTACAGATATGAAAGTAGTAGAGATGATTGCAGGTACTAATAGATGGGAACAATGCCAGGAGGAATGAGGAATGGCAGGAGGAGTGATGAATGAACACTGTACAGAAAGCAGTTTGAGGAAACAAATTGGGCCCCATGGTGGGGCCATGTTACACTCATGGGAGAAAAAGATTAAGTCTCGTGGGTTTCAGCAGTAGAAGGTAGGAGTCGCGGCAGACCAAAGATTAAGAACTTGCATTCGGTCAAGAATGATTTCGAGGTAACAGGCTTAACATAAGACGAGCCACCAACATTAGCATTGAATTTGGGGGTCATGGAGAAATTTTACAAGTGGTATTATGCTTAGGACAACGCTGAAAGGCAATATCAGTCTAAAATGATGATTTATTTGTTTTGTTTGATTGCGGACAGTTTTCGTTCTATGTTCATCAATGCGTTCGTGTCTGTTTATTTATTTATTTATTTATTTATTGTGTGTGTGTGTGTGGTTAAAGGTATGACCGAAAAATCTAAGCTACTGCGCTGGCAGAGCTACGGAGGCGGAGTGGAAGAAATACAAATATTTTAAAGTATATTACGTCAGATTATTGTGGAAGGACTGAGTTCACGCAGCTATAACTTTTATATCCCATCCTCGTCGCCACTTTTGTGTCTCGTTTCCGCCGGTTGTCCTGAGTGTCGTTGGCCGAGTAGAGAGAGACCGACACGAAGGTAGGATACATGCGTGTGCAGCTACGGAGGTGACCAGCCAGTGGGACAGCCGAAACTAGAAAAACTAAGCTAGATTAGAGCAAGTTGTTTATTTCGTAGAAATAATACATTACTTAACTTGGAGGGCAGCAGACTAGTGGTATGTAGATTCAGTTTAATCTAAGTACAAGCCTGCCTACTGATGAGATCTAGAGCCTGTCCTAATCCCAAGTGTTAACTGGTACCTACCTGATTCCCAAGTGGTCGATGCAGTTCAGTGGTGGCCACGAGCGCGATTGCAGCAGAGCGCGCTCTTGGCCAACATCGTAAGAACGCCGCGCCGTGCGTGCATGGCGGCGCGCGGCGAAAGTACGTGGCGCGCACTTCATACTTGTGCGACACCACAATAACAATGACTACGATGATGATGAATGAAAAGTTCGTCTCATTACGCTACGTCGCTGAATATAATAGTACGCAATGTGGACTAAGAAGCAATAATTTCGGATATCTTTTTATACAGGAATAATGTAGATATTGAGTCACCTGTAGAGGAAGCCATCTTTATCAATATAGCCAGCACGTTGCTCTATAGCAGGATTTCCGAAAAACCCACACCAACACCTCGTGGTATGACTTACTGCTCTACGTACAACAGACGACGATTGAACTGAGTGTTTTTTGTCGAGTTGGCAAACACACGCGAGAGCACCTATCCTTTTCTGATGTAATATAGTTTTGTTATTTGTTTCTGTTACGAGGCTATACAACGAAGCAGAACAATACATGTGACTTGAATGCTCAGAGAGACAGACCCAGGTAACGCTTCAGAAGCCAGCAACTGCTTGTAGTTCTTAAACACCTAGAGGTATGATTGTTCTATTTCATGACCACGTAATACATACGTGACAACAATGAAATATTCAGCGACGTTAACATGACATCCTCAGAATTGATCGTCACACGCCGCGGTGGAGTAGCCGAGCGGTCTAAAGCACCTCGCTGCGGAGCGCGCGGTTGCTCGCCGTGGAAGTTTGAGTCCTCCCTCCCTGTGTGTTTGTCTGTAGGTTAGTTTACCTAGGTTTAAGTAGTTTGTAAGCTACGGATTTGATGACCACGGCCGGCCGCGGTGGCCGAGGGGACTAAGGCGCTTCAGTCACGGTCTGCACGGCCACTACGGTCGGGGGTTCGAATCCCCCCTCGGGCATGGATATTTGTGCCGTCCTAGTTCGTAAGTAGTTCATAAGTAGTTTGTAAGTTTAGGGACTGATGATCCCACTGTTAAGTCCCTTAAGCTTAACAAACATTTGAACATTTTGATGACCACGCAGTTTGGTTCGATAGATTTACAGACATATGAAAATCTGAACATCTGATCGTCACACGCAAGCTTCTACGTTATCAATGTAATCAATTGATACGTATTCCTCCTTGAGAAATTCTTGTAATGGAGTAAAGTGCTGTCATTGATGATTTTTATGAGCTCGTTTTGAACAACTAAAAACTTGTTATCGAAGTAATCAGGAGATATTTGCACCGATTATGAAGTATACATGAGTGGGGCTGTAAAATGTTTCCTCATTTGATGATAACCCAATTACGGTAACAATTTATTGGTAAGAATAAAATGTAGAATAATTTAAATGATTGCTGTGTTTAACTCTGTCAGATCAGAATAAGCTGCAGAATAATCAATCGAAAGTATAATTTTCTACTACAGAACACGTGAGTCGTTTTTAAATAGCTGCTTCCGTCATGAAAATCACCACTTATAACTGCTCTATTGTTTGTAATTACTAGTACTAGTAACAAGTTCCACTGGCATGCACTAAGTCTTGTTCAATTTTAAGGATCCGAATTACATCGTAATTAACTTACAGTAACACTGTAACTTACAGTAACACTGCTTAAATTCGTACATTGTAGTGAATTCCGAAGTAAAATGAGGCGAGAGAAGTCTCGGATAACGATATGCACCTATACAAATGACTTAGTATCTAAGGTATATACAGGATGAGTCACCTAACATTATCGCTGGATATATTTTGTAAACCACATCAAATACTGACGAACCGATTCCACAGACCGAATGTGAGGAGAGGGGCTAGTGTAATTGGTTAATACAAACCATAAAAAATGCACTAAAGTATTTTTTTAACACAAACCTACGTTTTTTAGATGGAAGCCCGTTAGTTTTGTTAGAACATCTGAACATATAAACAAATACGTAATCAGTACCGTTTGTTGAATTGTAAAATGTTAATTACATCCGGAGATATTGTAACCTAAAGTTGACGCTTGAGTACCACTCCTACGCTGTTCGATCGTGTGTATCGGAGAGCACCGAATTAAGTAGGGATCCAAAGGGAACGGTGATGCACCTTAGGTACAGAAGAGACTAGAACAGCACATTACGTCCACATGCTAACACCTTTATAGGACTTTTTCACTGACGCACATGTACATTACCATGAGGGGTGAGATTCACGTACACAAGTGGTTTCTGTTTTCAATTACGGAGTGGAATGGAGTGTGTCCCGACATGTCAGGCCAATAGATGTTCAAAGTGGTGACCATCATTTTCTGCACACAATTGCAATCTATGGTGTAATGAATGTCGTACACGCCGCAGTACATCTGGTGTAGTGTCGCCGCAGGCTGCCACAATACGTTGTTTCATATCCTCTGAGGTTGTAGGCACATCACGGTACACATTCTCCTTTAACGTACCCTACAGAAAGAAGTCCAGAGGTGTAAGATCAGGAGAACGGGCTGGCCAATTTATGCGTCCTCCACGTCCTATGAAACGCCCGTCGAACATACTGTCAAGCGTCAGCCTAGTGTTAATTGCGGAATGTACAGGTGCACCATCATGCTGATACCACATACGTCGACGCGTTTCCAGTGGGACATTTTCGAGCAACGCTGGAGATCATTCTGTAGAAACGCGACGTATGTTGCAGCTGTTTGGGCCCCTGCAATGAAGTGAGGACCAATGAGGTGGTCGCCAATGTTTCCGCACCATACATTTACAGTTCACGGTCGCTGTCGCTCTCTACCTGTCGGAGCCAGCGAGGATTGTCCACAGACCAGTAATGCATGTTCCGTAGATTCACTGCCGCGTGGTTTGTGAAACCCGCTTCATCGGTAAACAGGTAGAACTGCAACGCATTCTCTGTTAATGCCCATTGACAGAATTGCACTCGATGATTAAAGTCATCACAATGTAATTGCTGATGTAACGACACATGAAAGCGGTGACGATGCAGTATGCGCATGACATTACTTTGACTCAGTCCACCGGCTCTCGCAATGTTCCGTGTGTACTCCTGTGTAGGTTCACGGCAACAGCAGGTAACACACCAACTGCATCCGCTTCTCCTTTGACGTGCCTGTTACGGACTCGTTTGCGTGCTACGACCATACCTGTTGCATACAGTTGGCGGTAGATGTTTTGAAATGTGCGGCACGTTGGATGCTCTCTGTTCAAAATGTTCAAATGGTTGTATAGCTTATGGGACTTAACTACGGGGCCATCAGTCCCTAAACTTACAAACTACTTATGCACTAGCTAACACTCAGGACGGCACAAATATCCATGCCCGAGTGGGGATTCGAACCCCCGACCGTAGTGGCCGTTCAGACCGTGACTGGCGCGCCGCAGTCGCCTCGGCCACCGCGGCAGACGATGCTCTGTCCGGTTACCGTTCTGCATACACCCTGCAGGCTTCAGCTGCATTTCGTCGACACTTGCCATATATGAGTATCATCTCCGCCTTTTCAGAGTTCGAATACACCATGGTCACAGTTCCTACAATACTACACTATCACAGACGTCTGGTAACACAGTGTACTACAGTTAGTCTGAAAATTTCGAGGTTTTTCGGTCACAAAAAGTTGTCTCCCGCACTTTCGAGGTCGAAAACATAGATTTGGCATACCCGCACCATACCAAACGATCCTAAGAAAAAAAAAAAAAAAAAAAAAAAAAAAAAACATTTGTTCCAAATAATGTTAGAATGTTAGCTGAGGCACTTTTTGGATCCTCTATATACTGGGCTATAATACGAAAGCAGCAATGTTTAAATGTTGTAATACAAATAAACTTAATGTGATTAAAGTTTGATGGTAAACTGATAGGGAATATTTGTTAAATGATTTAACCGCCACTTGACTGTATTATTTTATGTTTCGTCACAATCCGGATTTCGGCTATATAGCCATTTTCAAATGTACACTGTAAATATTTATAACAAATTAATACCTTATAAGTAATATTACAGAAAAGTATGTAATTAGATACAATATTATTTACATACATTATGTCAATAGATTGGTGCATGTAAGAAACCAAATCGTCATTCTTGAAAGTAACAGTTTACATATGCACAACCATGTGGGTCGTCGATCAGTAAAAGAACCATGTTCCGCTGAATGTTCAACATATTAATGTGAAATGCAATTTGCAGAGCATTCAAGTCCACTCTATCATACACTGAGCTCCAACTAAGTTCCTGATCCTTTTGTAGTGGCATGTGATACAGTGCACTCTTTAAAATGGCTATACAACCGAAATTCTGGTTGTGACGAAACATAATAAAATAATACAGTCAGAATACAACAAATAATTGAAAGCGAATACCGGATGATCAAAAAGTCAGTATAAATCATGGAATAATAGAGGGATAAAAACTGACGCACATGCTTGGAATGACATGGGGTTTTATTAAAAAAAATTTTTTTTACAAATGGCGCTTCATCAGAAAAGCAATAATTAGCAATACAAATTAAGCCAGGGCAAAGATGATATTCTTTACAGGAAATACTCAGTATGTTCACCATCATTCCTCAACAATAGCTGTAGTCGAGGATTAATGTTGTGAACAGCGCTGTAATGCATGTTATGGTGAGGCATTGGCGTATGATGTTGTCTTTCAGCATCCCTAGAGAAGTCGGTCGATCAGAATACACTTGCAACTTCAGGTAACCCCAAAGCCAAGGCCTGGGGACCTGGGAGGCCAAGCATGACGAAAGTGGCGGCTGAGCACACCAAACGACGTGCGCAAGAGATCTTTCACGCGTCTAGCAATAACTTTTTTTGTCTTTTTTTTTGTCTAATAAAATCCCATGTCATTTCAAGCATGTGTGTCAATTTTTACCTCTCTATCTACATTATTCCGTGATTTATTAAGTTTTCAAATTTATACTGACTTTTTCATCACCCGGTAGTACAAAGGGAAATGGTATAGGAATAAGTATTGCTGTAATTTTGATCTGTTGAAAATTTATATTTCATGAACGGAAGTATCAGTCATGTGTAATTTTACGGGTGACGTTTCAGTGCATATGAGGTAAGAAATAAATCTAAATGTTTATGTTCCTCCAGGGACCACATACATTTTGATGCAAGGAGACAGCTGAAACAAGGAAGATAATTTAGTTATTGAAAGTAGACGTGTATGAAATTCTCAAATGTGTGTAAAACTAAGAATCATACCGCTGTGGCCATCGGACCCTAGACTTTCAAGCTACTTAAACTAACTTACGCTAAGGACAGAACACACACACACACACACACACCCATGGCCGGTGGAGGAGGACACGAACGTTCGTTCTGAGCGACCGCGCAATCCATGACATTGTGCCTCAGACCGCACGGACCCATGTGGACATTACCGTGCAGCAAATAGTCGAATCATCGTGAGTTACCGCTTTAATTGACATGTGGAACATTTAAAAATTCTGTTTGAAGAGCTGTGCTTAATGATACGTGTGTTATATTTGGGTATGCCTTCTTGTGTAGACGTAAACCAGCACTAAGACGTCTATGACGATGTCATTGGCGGCGATGATAACAAGAATGAGGCCCTTGTGAACTGCAGTTGTAGTTCAACATCTAGAAATAGATGTTAAGGTTCTCCAACTACAAAAAGCTGTAAAATATATTGCATTTGCTTTCAGTGTTCGTGGGTTTGCAGAATGAGACCTTTATCCATAATTTACATGAAATGACTAGTGTTTCCTGGTAGAAAGTTTTTGATTCTTCCATCTCGGTGTTCTTATCGCAGTTACTCCCTCATACGACGCTATACTCGACTGTAAAGGGATCTGTAAAAATTACATAGTAAAGACACGGTTCAGACGAGATAGAATACACAAGTCAATATGAATATAACCTAATGGTCTGTACACATTTGTGACATTCATGAATGCTCTCCCGGTAAACATGTCTGGTACGTCATACACGACATTGGTATGTTCATTATATGGTCGAGTCTCTTATCGACACACCTAACTCGTACGCCTAGTGAGTGAGATACTGAGGCATGCCTCATTGCCCCCGATTAAGGTGTACGCGTGAATGTGAATACTCAAAGCAAAATGAAAACACATAACTTTGTCACAGGAACCACAACATTTTAACGCAACAGTTTCGCAATCACACAGTTTTGCTTGTGCTTTTGAAATGTTCGACACGTACACCATAAAATCCTGCATACATCCGAGTAAAACTGAGCGCGACCTGATATTTCGGAAAACGAAGTTCATTAAGTTTCGTGACATGGTTCACACCATTTATTTTATTTATTTATTTTTTTTTTCATTTTTGTGAGACGTCCATGAAGCATGACAATTGCACTCACTATTCGTCATATTTACTTTCACACATCGCAGCCCAACACTATGATCACAGGCAAACGACTGTCATCACCTTCGAGATGTTGCACATTTTAGGTTGGAAGATTAACTGTTTACGTTTTGTTTCTTTTTTTTTTTCACAGTTCTGTAAAACATCTTTCTGATTCGAGCTTCTGACGGACTATTCACTGCGCCAATTTAACCACTAAATCTGAGGGGGTCTGAGGGGGCGGGGTGCGATGGGGTTTCCCTTGTAAGATACACTTGACAAGGTCATTCAATTGTGTTAATTCAAAGCCAATAAATACTTCTGTGTACTTTTCATAAGGACTAGTTTCCCACAAACCGTATAACTCCACGCTACATTTGCAGAGAGGTCGCTAAAACAGAGGTGATATCGGGCGTTCCACAGGGTAGTGTTACTGGTCCTCTGCTGTTCCTTATTTACATAAAAGATTTAGAGGAAAATCTAACAAGGGGAGGCCGTCAATTGTGAAATTCAGATTCGATTCATACTGCGCATAATGAAAGCTCATGGCCAGAGGTGTAATTTGACAAAGCAACAACATGCACTTCTCAGCCGTTGTCGAGAAAATCGACAATTAAAAAAAAACAAAAAAAAAAAAAAAAAAAAAAAAAAAGTTGCGGTGGAATACTCTCCACGCAGCGGTAAGCGCTCGGGTTCGTAACCCGAAGGTCGCTGGATCCAATCTCGCGGCATGTAATTTTTTTTCATTATTTGTTTTTTGTAATTCAAATGTACACACATACACACACACACACACACACATGATTTTCGGCGATGTTATAAGTTGCGCTAGGGACCTCATCTACCTTCTTTCGTAGTTAGCAGGCAACTACGCTGTTATGCGGCGGCTCGTTTCGGCCCATTCAACATCTGTCCTTCAAGTGTAACGAGCGAGTAAAGGAGTTTATATTTCTTACCTGCCACAGCAAATTTGTTTTCGTGGAGTCTCTATTCTAATTCGAACGTTTGACTTATACTACACGTATTCGTTTCGGAATATCGTTTATACTTCTTCCGTTAACTATACGTGGTAAACATTATGAAGACAATTAATAACATTTGTGCAATACAACTTTGTTTGCGGAAAACATAATGATGTTGGAAGTCGCCATTTTTTCCACGATAAACGGCTTTCAAACAATTTATTATATGCATAGTTGTTGAAACTGATTGCCGGGAAATATATATTTCAATTACAAAAAACAAATAATTAAAAAAAAAGTTGCATGCTGCGAGATTCGATCCGGCGACCCCCTTTTTTTTCACTATGGGCAGTGCTCTTTGTTGCGGATGCTGATCGTTTTTGTTCATTCTTGTTCGGTGTGTTGTTGGCTCAGCTTTTTTATTACAGAGGGCGTTGAGCTCTCTGACCGATCTGTGGTTCGCGGTCGTTCGTTCAATTCGTCCCTAGTTGTTAGTTGAATGGTTGGCTCAGTTTTATTACAGAGGGCGTTTAGCCCCCTGACCGGGCGCGCTGAGCCAAGGCGCCAGGCATCTTCGGATTACGAACCCGAGCGCTTACCGCTGCGTAGAGAGTATTTCACCGCAACGTTTTTTTCGATTTTGTCGACAACGGCTGAGAAGTGCACCTTGGTGCTTTGTCAAATTACACCTCCGGCCATGAGCTTTTATTATGCGCAGTATGAATCGAATCTGAATTTCACAATTGGTGACCTCCCTTTGTAAGTAGCTCTCTTAGGTTGTTTGTAGACGACGCCGTCATTTACCGTCTACTAAAATCATCTGAAGATGCAGAACGATCTGAATAAGATATCACTATGGTGTAAAAGTTGGCAATTGACTCTAAACAATGAGAAGTGTGAAGTCGTCCACATGAGTACGAAAAGAAATCCGTTAAACTTTGTTTACAAGATAAATCAATCAAAAGTGGAGGGCGTAAACTCCACAAAATACCTAAGACTTACTATTACTTCAAACTAGAAAGAACACGTAGATAATGTCGTGGGAAAGGCGAACCAAAGACTGCATTTTATTGACAGAACCCTTAAAAGATGCAACAGAACTACTAAAGAGGCTACATACACTACGCTTGCCCGTCCTTTTTGGGAGTATTGCTGCCCAGTGTGGGATCCTTATCAGGTAGGTTTGACGGAGGACATCGAAAGAGTCCAAAGAAGGGCAGCTCCTTTCGTATTGTCACGATACAGGGGAGACAGCGTTACGGAAATGATACGGAAATGACATGGGATGGGGATCATTACAACAACGACCCTTATCACTGCGGCGTGGGCTACCTACGAAACTCCAATCGCCAACGTTCTCCTCTGAATGCGAAAATATATTGTTGACTTCCACTAACATGATAGAAATTATCATCGGAATAAAATACGAGAAATCAGAGAATGGAGTGGGAGATAAATAGTATAACTGTGGTTCGACGAACCCTCTGCCAGGTACTTAAATGAGATTTGCAGAGTATCCCACGTAGATGTAGATATAGATACAGTGGTGAATTTTAATGGAAATATTTTACATAATATTGATCCCACAATTTGTTAGTATATCAAGCGTGATGTAGAGCTCTTAAAAACTACATAATGTAATGTCCTATCAGACCATAAGATGGTACCATTATATTTCCAAACGGGGTGTTGGTATATTTAAAAGTACTCTTACGATCTTAGTATACTTCGACGTGAAAAGAGATGCCCTGTACGTCATGCACTTCCTGGAGGGCACTCGCGCTCGCAGTTAAACCCGGGTCCACACATTGGAACTAACGTTGGCGCCAACAGCGTTCGTCCAATGTATAGGTCGGTGAAATACCATTGGAACCAACGTTCGCTCCAACGTTGCTTCTGCTCCGTTGCTTGTCGGAATTTTGACCAAACATCGAAGGATGTTGGGCCAATACGGGTACGTCGTTCACACATTGGTGCCAACGTTTCAATAAATCTTTTTCATCCGCTCGTCTCGAAACTGTTTCTTCCTTCTTCGCCGTTTATTTTAAAGTTTCATAATCTCTTTGTAAATATGGGAACTGTTTCACAAAGTGATTCATTTGTGAAACCAACCACAAAAATCGAAACGCCACGACAAAAATTAGGCTCGATCAGTGGAATTAAATACTTTTAAAGACTTTTGATACAAGTACTGAATGCAATTTTTAAGTCAACATTTACTGTCAAGTTTCACATAATGCTTCGCAAACTTCAAGCACTACCAGTGTAATCAATTACATGATTATCTTACAAAGTGAGAGTATCCTTCTAAAACTGTCTTCTGTAGCAAGAAATCGAAGCAACAATACCAAAAGAACTTTTTCAGGTATAGCATACCTATAAAACGTATATTTCTTTTTTATTTTAAGTTCAGTCATTTAAAGAAGCAGGTTTAATTTTTAATAATGTGAATCGATTACTTGTAACATATTTTAAAACTTACTGATTTCGTAATGTTGAGTAGGAAGTGATACATCTATATATATACTCTGCAAGCTAAATTGAAGTGCATGACAGAGGGTTTATCGAACCGCCTTTATGATGTTTTTCTACGGTTCCATTCTCGCCTCGCGGGGAAAAGTAGCACCTACATTTTTCCGTTTTAGATCTAATTTCTCTTATTTTATGTTCATGATCATTTCTTCCTATGTAGGTTGGTGCTAACAAAATATGTTCGTATTCGGAATAGAAACTTGGTGGAAGAAATTTCGTAAATAGATACCGTCACAACACATAACGCCTTTCTTTTAATGATTTCCACCTCAATTCGTACATCATTTCTGCGACTCTCTCTCCCCTATATCGTGATAATACCAAACGAGCTGCCCTTCTCTGAACTTTCTCTCAGTCGTCTATCAGTCCCACTTGGTGGGTATCCCACAATGCGCAGCAATACTCTAAAATAGGACGCACAAGTGTAATGTAGGTAGTTTCTTTAGTATAACTGTTGCATCTTCTAAGTGTTCTGCCAACGAAACTTTGGTTCGCTTTCCCAACAATATTTTCTATGTGTTTTTTCCAATTTAAGTTGTTTGTAAATGTTACTCCTAGGCTTCTTTTAGTGGTCGTATGGATGACTTCACACTTATCATTATTAAGGGTCAACTGCCACTTTTTGCACCATTCATATATCTTGTCTAAATGCCGGCCGCGGTGGCCGAGGTGACTTAGGCGCTCCAGTCACGGTCAGCACGGCCACTACGGTCGGGGGTTCGAATCTCCCCTCGGGCATGGATATTTGTGCCATCCTAGTTCGTAAGTAGTTCATAAGTAGTTTGTAAGTTTAGGGACTGATGACCCCGTAGTTAAGTCCCATAAGCTTAACAAACATTTGAACATTTCTTGTCTAAATAATTTTGCAGTTATTTTTGACCTTCTGGCGACTTTACTAACCGATAAGTGACAGCATCATCCGCGAACAACCTAAGAGAGCTACATTATTATCTTTTACATTTGTTTCCTCTTTTTTTTTTTTTTTTTTTTTTTTTTTTTTTGTTAGCAGTGACAAAATGTAATTATTGACATGCAAAACCGTTAATGTATCAGCCGCGATTTGTGCGTCGTATATGTTTACGTTGACTCTCAACGACTTCAACTGAATGTTGGCTCCAATGTGTGGACGCTGTCGCAAAAATATCGAAATATCGCATAACTTATTTTGCGTTTCACAGGAGAAAATGGCTCCTCAACGGGAAAAAGCAGGTTGTGACGTCAAAAATCTCGGAGAGCGCCACGTTAACGTTAGCTATACCGTTCCGTGTGTCGACGGCTTAAGCCGAAGCTCCAAATGTTTGTAAATCTATCGGACCAAACTGCGTGGTCATCAGTTCGTAGCTTACAAATTACTTAAACCTAGGTAAACTAACCTACGGACAAACACACACACCCATGCCCCAGGGAGGACTCGAACCTCCACGGCGAGCAACCGCGCACTCCGCAGCGAGGTGTTTTAGACCGCTCGGCTACTCCATCGCGGCTAAGCCGAAGCGACGATGTGCTTAGACAGCGCCTATTTACACCTACCCTGTGCTGCAGTACGTCACGACGCCTGAGCAATCAGCCGCGAGCGCTCATGGCCCAGGCAGCGAGCGAGCGCGAGAACTCGTGCTCGTCTAGCCGCCTCCTGAGCCAACTCCGTCTAGATACAAGGCCTCACAACAAGACCGTGTCACGTCACACTGATAGGCTGCCATGCTAGCTGACTGGCTGGCCGCTGGGGCACAGCTCACTGCCTCGTAGCGCCATCCAGTGAGCTTGCGATGGCGGCCTATCGGTGTGACGTGACACGATCTTGTTGTGAGGCCTTGGATCTAGACGGTGTTGGCTGAGCACGCCTGGCCCAAGGGACCAAACTGCTGTAGTCATCGCTGCCTGTACTCCCAAACTACTTAAACCAAGTTACGCTGAGGACAACACACACATCCATGCACGAAGGAGAAGTCGACCCTCCACCGAGTGCGCCTACGCAATCCGTACCATGCGGCCCCAGACCGTACGCCTATTCCCGCGCGGCAGTGATTTCTGGGCCACGTCTACCGTAGTGTTTCGTGTAAACATGCCGCACGTATTTACAATGCTAAATCTGCCGATATGGTATTTACCTACGAGTTTTGTAATGGAAACGTTGTTTACTACTTGTGAGGAATATGGCATTTGATTTTCTAACCGCAGACTAGCAGATTCAAGAGTCAAATTGTGAACAAATTACAGCCGACCAGTTGCATAATATGGTTTACTACATAAACATTGACCTATATTACGGGAAAAATAATTTTGCTTTCTTCAGAAGATTTACCGGACAAAAATGATAAAGATATAAGGAACATCTGCTAGGGAAGACAGGACGTAATGTGCATAATTCAACCGTTGCAGAGTATTTACTCATTGCCGATCATGTTCCCAGGTCGTTAGAAGACACTATGATTTTACATAAGGAGGTCAATGGAAAGAGATTTATGAGAAGAAGAATATCAAATGCTTAAACATCTCATCATTAACGACGTCAATATGCTTAATAGTCCAGTCAATGAATGCATTCTAGAGTGCATGGAATATGCGAGAATTTTTGACTTCAGGACTTTGTTAGGGATAGTTAGGAGGTGAACATACTAAAAGTCCCCGCCCCTGGGGGGTGAGCTAAAGCGGGGAGGGGGGTGGAAAGGTCCCATTTTTTGGTTTTCCGAATATATCTCCAAAACGGTCGGCCTTAGGAAAAAATTGTTCCAAATAAAAATGAAAGATAATTGAATTTGCTATAAAATTGTTTCCATACATATACGTCGAATTCCAAACGGTTTTCGAGATATACGTTATTGAAAATCGACAATTTCGGAAAATATCATCTTTACCTCACTAATTTTGTCAAACATTTACTTCTAGTGACTCACTCGATCGTTTCACAGAAGATTTGTCTGAAAGAAAGTTGTAGAGCATTAAATTTCCTTCATTTTGATGGGCACATTTGTTACCTTATCTTCAGTCAATCAGAAGTTACATCATTTATAAGATGTGCGCTCAGTTTCGATGTCCCTCTATAAATGAGTGTTTTGAGGGGCTGTAACGTTTTTTACCTTATGAAACGTGCTGGCATGGTAAATAACAACAGTTTAACAATGACAAGAAGATACTTGCAATTGAAATAGAACACCTTTTTATAAATGTAGCTTTTCTGATAATATTATGAATCATACATTAAAGTATTTACAACCACTAAAAGTGATTCAGGATGAAAAAAATTGCATTCATCGCAATATCTTCGTTCTTTCTGAGGCGGAGGAGTTGGGACTCATTTATTGTCGCCTGCAGCTGATATGTCGTCAAGGTCGTCAGTACCTAACGGGAGAGGGTTAACGATGGGGAAGCCCCACGCCGAACATTGACGGCCTGTCACTGACTGGGGGGGGGGGGGGGGGGGTTCAAAAGTTCGCTAACCGCAGAGAAAGGTTGTGTGTCGGTATTGTGTGTCAGCTTTTCGAGATATTTTTTATTTATTTATGAAAATGTTGACTGTGTAGTGCGCGCAATGGCTACTCGGTGTTTTGTATGTTATGAAACATTAGATGCACCAGATGTTTCCACATGACCAAAAAAAAAAAAAAAAAAAAAAAAAAAAAAAAAAAAAAAAAGGAATACTACCTCCCATCAAAGCTGGAATAGAAAGGGGAGATAGCAACGGCAATTCCTCGATTGCGATGATTGAAGAGGATTCGACTTAACTGTTTTCTTAACAGCAAAATTTATAACTGATCGTAACATTCTGCTTGTAGAATCGGGAAGAGGAAAAGTTAAGACGTGTTTACATTCTTCACAATAGCTGCACCAGGAGTTGAAAATGAAGGACAATGCCCATTTGTTATTCTTACATGCATTTACAGGCTGTGACATAACATCCATAGTGTATTTCAAGAGTAAAGTGGGTTTTGTCAGACTGCACCAGAAGTCCAAAATCATACAACATGCTGCTGAGATATTGCCAATAGTTCTTCTTCCTCCGACTCCGTTGAGAAAGTGGGAATCACGAGTACTCTATAATGGTATGGAGCTCCAACCGTCACAGAATCCTTCATCGTGTTCCGCAACAAATTGTTTATAAAAACAACTGGGAACATGAAGCCTAATCTCTCGTGTCTCCCTCCAGCTGAAGGAGCTGTTAAGCAGCATGCATTCCGAACTTACCACCAAGTACGCCTTTGGTTAGGAGAGGAACGCCGAATTGGGGTTGGAATGGCCAACTAGTTCCGAAACTCTCAGATTTAGATGCTGCCCCTGACGAAATCTTGAAGATTACTTTGTCGATGCACGAAAGAATGACAGTGGCAGAGGTGGTTGCAGAAAAGCGTTGTTACACTGCTCTGTTACATGCCTGAACTGCAAGGGGAACTGCAACAACGGGATCGGAATATTAATTCAGGATGAAGATGACGAGAGTAACATCGAGAATCTACCAATCTCGTTGGACGACGTCTCCACTACTGACGAAGATGAATGAACTTGACATTCCTCCTCAGAAAAAAGATTTTGCTTTGAATGCACTTATTTTTCATTCTGAATCACGATCAATGTTTCCAAAAACTTTCATTATATGATTCATAATATTGTAATAAAAACCACAATTATGAAAAGATTTCAATTGCAAATACCTTCTTGTCATTGTTAAACTGTTGTTATTTACCACGCCAGCACGTTTCATAAGGTAAAAACGTTACAGCCCCTCAAAACACTCATTTATAGAGGGACATCGAAACTGAGGGCACATCTTAAAAATGATGTAACTTCTGATTGACTGAAGATAAGGTAAGAAATATGCACATAAAAATGAAGGAAATTTAATGCTCTACAACTTTCTTTCAGACAAATCTTCTGTGAAACGATCGAGTGAGTCACTAGAAGTAAATGTTTGACAAAATTAGTGAGGTAAAGATGATATTTTCCGAAATTGTTGATTTTCAATAACGTATATCTCGAAAACCGTTGGGAATTCGACGTATATGTATAGAAACAATTTTATAGCAAATTCAATTATCTTTCATTTTTATGTGGAAGAATTTTTTCCTAAAGCCGACCGTTTTGGAGATATAATCGGAAAACCAAAAAATGGGACCTTTCCACCCCCCTCCCTGCTTTAGCTCACCCCCCCCCCAGGGGCGGGGACTTTTAGTATGTTCACCTCCTAACTATCCCTAACAAAGTACTGAAGTCAAAAATTCTCGCATATTCCATGCACTCTACATCCCTATTTTGAGCACTCATTGACTGGACTATAATGAACAACAGCAGTTTTCAAGTAGACAACACTTAGAAGGCTTCAAACCTGTATTGTTTATGTAGACAATTGCTAATCCACATTGGTTCCTGCACGGTGTTGTTGTCTTCAGAATTCTGACTGTGAGTTTGTTTGTATGTTTTTGTAGTACTTGATGCATGTTATCCCCCGCCCTTCCTGCAAGATTCGTGGTGTTTCTCTTCTTAATTTGTATTTTCTGCACCATGTGCTGGACCCCGCGTGCTGTATATATTTTAACTGAAGGATTTATTTGTTTGTTTCAAGTACGCTTGCCAAACACATGAATCAGCTTCAGACTTCATGCACGTAAAGTCTCCTCTACTTTCTCGTATATCTTTACACCATCCGTTTCTGTCATTTGTTGTACTTTTCCTTTTCTCCGCGTCTTTTCGTTTCAGCGACTGCGTAAACGCCCATCAGAACTCTTGGCGGCACCTAATCCGGGCGCACGCCGCTAGTGTCCCTACGCCTCTACCAGTACATAGTGCTCATTCGGCCATGTGTGTGGCGTTGCTGCATGATTTTTGTCTATTTATCTTGTAATCATTGCAGTTTTAATATTTAAATTTTATCCCGTGACATTGAGATATCTGCATATGGGCATTCTGTTTTATTTAACAACTTTTATGTTGAGCTAATTTGTAAGTATATTCTCATATAATGCCGTACTTTTAATTTCTTGCTTATTTCTTGCTTATTTACCTAGGACAAGGTAAATGTAATAAACCATATTATGCATCGGCTCGGCTGTAATTTGTTCACAATTTGAGCGTGTTCCACCGTTGCTGAACTGCAGCCATGTTTAAGATTTTGAAGATTCAAGAATGTTTACTTGTGTGTCCAATGCAGTACACAACAGTCTTATTGGGATCTGAACGTGTCAGTGAACGGACTCTGGATGAAGTAGAAGTCATTATTCAGTCCGTAGAACGTAGTCTTTCAACAAGCAAGTATCGATGTTCCACGCACAAAAGTATTGCGGACATTACGAATGTACGGATTCCATCAAAATCATATACAGCTTCACCACTTCAGAGCAGTAGATGAAAATAGACGATTAGAAATTTATCGCTGAATACTTGAAAATTGTCAAGTAATCCTATTTCTAATCTTCACTAATTAAGCTACTTTCACTCCTCACGGCATCAATAATATCCGCAATTCACATCAGTGGTCCGAAGAAAACCCGCATGCCATTGTGGAGCCATTTTCAAGACGTTTGTAGATGTGTGGTGTGATTCGATAGACAGTTAATTGGGCTTGCTGTGTTAGCGCATCGTTATATGAGCTTCCAGTAGTATTGAAAGAGATTCCTTTAGCTACAAAAATGCGTATGTTCTTCCAGCACGTCGGGGTGACACATCATGTAAATCTAACATTTCTCGGAAGACGGATCGTTAGATGTGTGCATATTTTCTTGGCCACCAATGTCCACGGGGCTAACTCCTTAGGATTTTTGCCTGTGAGGATGGTTTAAAGGCGAATTCTTCAAAGAAAAAGTAAACAAAAGAGCCGAATTGTTCGTATTGATTATGAATTGTGCAGCCCTAATAAAAGAACGCAAAGACCACCTCACATGAACTACATGTGGTGTTATCAGGAGAAATCAACAGTACTTTGAAGTTGATGGTGGACTGTTCGAAAATCAACTTTCAACGTCCTCACTTTGTTTAAAGTTTTTTTTTGACTTACATACAAACGGATGTACCTCTCAATAAAAAAAAAAAAAAATTGGACTCCTCTTATATGGCATTTCTTATTGCAGTTCTTCTATACTACGATCTCCTATTTTACTATTTCTCTTTAAATACCCAGCATGTGTGTGTGTGTGTGTCTTGGCGCGCGGTTTTAGTTTCTCTATATAACGCTGGAATGATTCCTTTAACAAGATATAAACTATTTTTCCTGATCTATTTGGACTAGTAATTTGCGTCTAATGCGGCACTATTGATGTGTGTCTGTCATGACTAGACCGCGGACTCTTAGGTCGTAAAAGGAGCATTTTAGGTGCCTAAAACAGGCACTTTCATTACCTCATTTAAGTCAAACAAAATCTATCATTGGTCCTAAAAAAATCATTTGACGAAACTAACATAAAGCAAAATACATAGTGTTGACTTAAGAGCAAATTTCTATTCACTTAACAATAGGAAAAACATTAATGATCAAAGTGACACCGAACCTTTATATTTTTACGAGATAAAAATACAATGCAGATCAGAAGCCACATGTTAAACTACCTATAATAGACCTACACAATTTAAAAAACGCTGTATAAAGCAGTGGATTCAAACTCTCTGACCGTAATTGGCTCCATTGTAAATGACTGTGAAGAGAAATGCCACGATATGCCGAGAACGAACAGATGTGACGGGGCGTACTTCACTTTCGTTAAATTCTGGACAGGCATGCAGCATTCAGACGAACTGAATGTTTGTCAAAGGCCCTCCATGCCGGTGTTGTTCTGGGAAACCCGTTGAATTTTTTCCCGCGCCTTTTCTTCCACTTCACCTGGCGCCCAATAATTTTCTTTTTCACTTCTTACAGGATAGCAATATTCTCGTGATAGGTCTACCTGAAATGACGGATCTTCGACTAATTGTGTTGCATCTTTCAAAGTCAGAAGCACTGTATTATCATCTACGCCATTTGAGTGTAACAAGTTTAACCCAGTAATGACAAAGTGTGCCATTATTTGCTTTGAACAAATCACATAAGCTCTGAATGGCGATCTGCATCTAGCTTGCCAACAATCACTTTTCTAGCGTCCCGTAGTTTCATATACAGAAATCCATATGCGAAACTCCGCATTCTTTGCAGTGCGTCCGTGTAAGCTGAGTCCGCATAATTTTTACGCAACGCTAACTCTATCGGCACAGATGTGCTTCTACCTTCGATTTTTAGAAGCAAGTACTATGTAAATAGAAGAAATATGGGGCATTTATGATTTTAATTCTGAAATAGGCAAAAATAGGCGTTAACGTCGAAATAGGTTATTTTAGGTTCTTTAAAATTAGCTATCAGGTTTAAATTAACAATGAAATGCCTAAGTACAAGTTAAATTGTAACTAGGAACTCAGAAAAATCATAGGTTGTAACCTAAAGATCCACAGTTTAGTCATGACGTCACTGAGGACGGGGTGGAGCTCCTAAATACCTAGGCTGAATCGTCCGCCAAGTTTTCCCCAACATGGTTGAAATTGCGCTGCACCAACAGCATAGAGGGGCACGTCCTGCCAACTTTCACAAACGATTTCGCGAAAACTAATTGGTAGAAAAAATATAATTTTTTCGCTACTTAAAACTTTATATGTCAGCATTGCGATGAAATCGGCATAATTTCGTGAATAGCCATAGTTAGTAAGATATTGGCTTTGAAATAAAAGACAGCGCTAGGTTAGGAAAAGTTTGCAGTAAAAAATAAAGGCTGCTATGATATTCCGTTTGGTGCATGTTACACCATATGTTGCTGCGGATGAAATTTTCTTGACGTATTGAAATTTATTTTAAATTTAGTAGGAGATCTTTACCTTTCACTCAAATTGCTAAAATTTATTTTATGTAGCGAACTCATTTCCGATGGCGATATAGCCAGCGTGAAATATAGTGCGCCTCATGCACCGTTAGAGGTATCAAATGTTCAAATGTTTGTATAGTCTATGGGACTAAACTACGGGGTCATCAGTCCCTAAACTTACAAACTACTTTGAACTACTTACGAACTAGGACGGCACAAATATCCATGCCCGAGGGGGGATTCGAACCCCCGACCGTAGTGGCCGTGCAGACCGTGACTGGAGCGCCTTAGTCCCCTCGTAGAGGTATCAAAATGATATTTTGGCAAATGATAACATGCAAAGATGGGCGTATTTTGCCATATGGTTACTACGCAAAACTTCATTAACTGTCGCGGTATTCAAGGAAATGCAGATTTTTTGAACGAAAAAGAGTAAAGTTAGGAATTTATTAATCAGCGTACAGGTATTCCTTCATCAGTCACAAATGTTTTTCTCTGCTTGTTGTTACAAAGTGTTTCAGACCTATTACTCAGTTTGCAAAAACTAATAGGAGTTACATTTCCTTCATTTTAACGCCTAGCTGTAATAGAACGAAAGTTACTAAATCTAATGTGGATTTTATGCGAGAATAGTAGAAAATGACAGATATCATGAATCTCTATACTACCTAATGAACTGACTTGTTATTTCATCACATAATAAAGCACTCTGTATTGAGATATTTACAATGTCCTTTTCATATAACTGAAAAATTGAAACTGAATATTACATAGATACATAGCACTTCTGTAGTTTGCAACTATTAAATTTAATGGGTTAAGAAGTCAGTAACAGTACTTCAAGTATGGACATTATGCATTAACAACCTGTGCCTCATTATTAGGAGCTCTAATACTGAAGACGAGGTGTTACTAGACGGGCGAGCGGATCCCAATGCTGCATTTTTAACTGACATTATCTCAAGTTATACATTTTTTTCATAGTTTATGTTTGGAGAGGATGAAAATTTGATGTATTTTGAACATTCCCTTCGATTAATGTGTTCACTTAATTTTAAAAGAAAAAGTTCCTCGCATGTCGAAAAATCCGTAACGTCATCAGTAAGTGCATGTTCGTAAACGGTCAGTATATCCTCTTAATAAACTGTTACCGCAAATGAAACATAATGAAAATGTAGTGTAGTCCTTCACGAACATATTCATGAAAATTGCAGGTTCATACAGTGAGTAGTTTGCGAGTATGAGCGAGTTGAATGAAACGCGAGATAACGCGTGAGCTTCATCCGGAACGTGGAAATTACTACAGCTTGGGGAAAAAATGGCGGACAGTTCAGCTCAGGTTTATAGGAGTCTTAGGACGGGGAGTTACACGTCAGTTGTTTTTTTTTATTATCATTTTAAATTTCGCCACTATTTTAATGCCCCTCATTCATATCTCAGTACAAATAAACAGTTGGGTAAGGTGGTTCAATTTCGATCATTTCGGACAAATGTTATTGAAACTGGAAACATATTGGGAAAAGAAATAATTTTAACTATGGCAATTGTTCTTGGATGTTTGATGATTATGTAACACAAATATTAGACAATCACAAATGTTGGTATAAACACAAAAGAAGGTTAACGAATTGAGAAAAATCGATCGAAAATGTACCACACTAGGTACAATTGTGATCACTTCCTTGTCAATTGTGATTACTGGCATCTTCCACATAAAAAGCACTTTTTCCGTCAGGCACCACCGCATACGTCGTGGTACCAAACATTGAATTTTTGTCAGCGAATCCAGTCACCCTTAACTATAAAATTTACAAGAGCGCTTTAGACTGAGTAGCTTCGCTTATCTCTTAACAAAAAAAAAAAAAAAAAAAAAAAAAAAAAAAAAAAAAAAAAAAAAAAAAATTATATCTTCTTAGCACAAAGTGGTGTAATCTTAGAAAAGACAGGAGGAGCTCTAAAAACCTGCTACACTATAACGCCACACAACGTGACACTACGAGACTGACAAATGTCGCGAAAACTTAAGTTGATCAGAATTGTACCTATATCGAATTTGTACCACCTTACCCTAATATTTTTCGATTGTATAAAATTTTCAATTATTGATGGGTTATTTTTGCAGAAAGTAAGTTTGTGATGATGTCTGATATGGAAAGCACTGCACAGTACGAATACTGTCTCTAATACAATTTACGAGTCGTCTGAGACGTATATAATTTGGAAGCCACTGCGCAAGATTACTTAATACGGAGGAGGTGATGATTTCCAAATTCTGCGTCTGCCATGTGCGTCATATAAAACAGTACATGTTTGCAAATACCATACCGAGAGTAGACAGCTGCACCACATTTCAAATGTACTTGACGTTCCTTATTCTCTGAATTGACGCCGTTTGTCCTCCTGCATTGACGTGAATGGCGCACGGAAAATAAAGTTATGCAAATTACTTGACTGTTTATTCACAGTATCTGGTAAGGCTGGTTGGAATTCTATCTTGCTGCTGGCGTGCCAACTAGTGTCCTTGGTTAGGAATGAAGTAGTAGATAGCGCTCCGGTTCAAGAAAACCGTGGAATGATAGCTCACGTGTTATCGCGACAAAATGCTAAGCAGTAGGGTACGCAGCAACTCACGTCCAACGTTCTCTCCATAAACTTTCAGGAAAATTCAGTATATGAAAAACAATATTTTTATTTGTATTTTGTTATTTAGATTACGCATTCAATACAAAAATGAGCACAAATCCATTCCTAGTAGGTAAAGAGCAACTATCACCTCAGATTAACGATACTTTATGCACTTTAGCGTACTTGCTAAATGCTACTACCTCTCATATTTAGTGATTTGTTTGTCTAGGTTTTAGTGGAACACTCGGTTAGAAATATGGCCAATATTTCCATAGACACCTGGAAAACGATTAAGTGCTAGAGAAAGCAGGAAATAATTAAAAGGGTGGTATTATGTATTTAATAACACATAGGAAATTTTTCATCCCACCCACATGAACCACAGACATTGCCGAGGTGGGGTGGCTTGCGTGCCTCAACGATGCAGATAGCCGTACCGTAGGTGCAACCACAGCGGAGGGGTATCTGTGGAGAGGCCAGACAAACGTGTGGTTCCTGAAGAGGGGCAGCAGCCTTTTCAGTAGTTACAGGAGCAACGGTCTGGATGATTGACTGAGCTGACCTTGTAACATCAGCTAATGTGGATTTGCTACATAGTTACTGCGAACGGCTGATAGCAAGGGGAAACTAAAGCCGTGGACGATAAACAGTGCGAACAGGAAGGGCCTTTTGATATGTGGTGCTACAGAAGAATGCTGAAGATTAGGTGGGTAGATCGCATAACTAATGACGAGGTACTGAACGGAATTGGTGAGAAAAGGAATTTTTGTCATACCTTGACTAAAAGAAGGATCGCTTGGTAGGACACATTCTTAGACCTCGAGGAATCGTAAATTTAGCATTGGACGAAGTGTGTGGGGTTAAAGAGGGAGACCAAGAGACGCAAGATTCAAGTGGATGTGGGTTGCCGTTCTTATGAGGAGACAGAAAGGCTTGCTCAGGATAGAGTAGTGTGGAGAGCTGCATCAAACCAGTCTCCGGCTCCGGACTGAAGACCATAACAACAACAGGAAATTTTTAATAAGCGAACCGACTACACTTTCCGAGCACTTCCTAGGGACATTTTCGTACATGCTCTGAGGTTGTATTTTCCTTAGTGTGATTTTATACCTAACTTATTTATGTATAAATGAATAGAAATTACTTTCACATGTAATACAAAAGGGGGGGTGTGAGGGGGGGGGGGGGGCGAAAAGTTTTTATGTGCAACAGAAGCACCACTATTTAATTTAGACATCACCTTGGACTACTATTGACTTCTTATTTCGAACACGGCAGATCACTGATGTGCAAACGTATTAGTAGATATACTTGGTAGCAAATCGGAGTTCAATATGATGTAGAAGAAGATCGCTTATTAGGTTTTTGAGGTTTCTCACTCACTTACTACTTCATTTCATCCGTATACAGTAAAAAATGAAAAACAGGCTTTATATTGATCACTATAGAAATAGTGCTAAATTTCACGTATCATCACAATATACTAACTTTTGAGCCTAATGTGTATTTCTCTTAATGTCACGGTAAACCGCTTTTCGGATACACACGCTCCTAAATGTTCTGGCAACAAATCAAGACGGCAAAATTATTACTGACTTTCATCATTGAGGGTAATTTTAGCATCGTTTTTAGTGACGTTAAGAAAGTTTGTGTGAAGTACTAATATTACATGTGACGTTCTGTTTTACCAGGATGATTGAAAGAAGGAATGTTCTTGATTCAGATGTTAAGTATACACAAAACCCTGATATCGTGACGATACAAAAAGATAAGTCTGCACCGCTAACCTGCCAAGACTACTTACGGTAGCGAAGAACGTATTCAACGATGCGCGCGGTAGGAACTGCGCCTCCCAATGGGTCGACATGACACCACTGATGCGAGATTTCAAGCAGTCATCCACCGGATGCAGTGCAGTGGCGCAGCCACATGGGGGCTAAAAGGGCGAAGCCTCCTCAACACCCCCCCTCCCCCCGGCACTTCCCAACGATTTTTTTTTAAATTTTATTACTTTCTATTGATTTATTTCGTATCAATAAAATTCTCCCGGGAATGAGACCGCGTCGTCATTTTATAAACTCTACCGACGTTTCGGCCACTGTTGCAGGCGGCCTTCATCAGGGTCTGTGTCTAACTGCTGAATGTACGATCGCTTTGGGGTTTATATATCATCGGATGAGGGAGAGGAAGGGGGACGTTGGTTTTCCTTTATTGGTGGTTACATTATTGCACGCCATCAGTGGAAAGGGGCGTTGATGATAGGTGTTTTAATGACTTGATTTTCATATGATTGGAGGTTGCATTCTTCTCCCTTATTGCTCAAAATGGACGTTTCCTATTGGCTTTTGCATTAGAAGTTGCTATTGTCGGAATGGACCTGAGAGAACGGATAGCAGTTGTGGCGTGCCGCTGTTGACTTGTCGCCTGGCGCAGACGCCGGCGGGCCGGTGCTCTGCGTGTTCGCGGCCGCTGTGGTCTCCGGGGCGCCTGCGCGAGTCCTTCCGCGCGCGGTGCCGTCACGTAGTGTTGCAACTGCTGGCAGCCAAGACGCCGGCAGCCTGTAGCACGGAGAGTACCGGCCCGCCGCCGTCTGCGCCAGGCGACAAGTCAACAGCGGCACGACACAATTGTTGTCCGTTCTCTCAGGTCCATTCCGCCAATTGCAACTTATAATACAAAAGCCAATCGAAAACGTCCATTTTGACCAATAAGGGGGAAGAATGCAACCTCCAATCATATGAAAAACAAGCCATTAAAACACCAATCATCAACGCTCCTTTCCACCAATGGCGTGCAATAATGTAACCACCAATAAAGGAAAACCAACGTCCCCCTTCCTCTCCCTCATCCGCTGATATATAAACCCCAAGCGATCGTACATTTAGCAGTAGAGATTGGATAATTGAAACATCTCACGGTTTCGAAACCAAAGAAACCGTACCATCTGTGGTTTCGAAACACTGTTTCGAAACCATGAAACCGTGAAGCAATGTATGTTTTGTC
Source organism: Locusta migratoria (assembly GCA_026315105.1). Taxonomy (NCBI): domain Eukaryota; kingdom Metazoa; phylum Arthropoda; class Insecta; order Orthoptera; family Acrididae; genus Locusta; species Locusta migratoria. The sequence continues at coordinate 140,185,338 of CM048749.1, read as the reverse complement.
ATGAAAACTTCGTTCTAGGAGGGCAATATTTAATACTATGTGGACAAGGGTACATACAAGAAGCTGTCAACCATAGAGTGTATATTTACTTCTTGGTCTGTACGAAACATATTGATAAATATTTTTCCCCGTGTTGTTCATGTTGCCAACATAGTCACACGAGGCCGCCCGTATGGTAGGTAAAAGTTTACCCCATTAGGAACTCACAACTGCAATACGGTACGCATATTACAGTGATGGATCATAAATGCTACTTTCTATACATACTAAATAAATTATAGGGAATAAAGGGCACACCAAATAATCACAAGTAATGCTATGGAATTACAAAAATAATAAAGTAAGAGGCAAGTTCACCACTTGACCGTTACTTTACCGTCCCAATTCTTTTAACATGAGTGTCGAAAAATTATAACGACAGTAGGTAACTTCCTTTTTTCGCTCATAAGAAACCAACTCTTTATCACGAGATTAAATAAGCGATCACCCCTTGTTAGAATAAAAAGTCATTTCAGGCTTCATGTTGTATCTTATTTTAAAGAATGTAGTTTCACTCGTGTGTCTTTAATATGGTAGATAAACCTAGTATTTAACTGGTTTTTCAATGCAAAACTTTTACATTTATAAAGCAGACATTATGTCATTTCGGAATACAGCAGTCTCTTGCAAACGAATCTTGATATCAGTAATCATAAGCTGCAGATTCAAGAGTGTCAACTACTGTTTGACACTCTCGAAATGGTTTATATACTAGTAAGTTATATGTGTATCTGTGTGGAGCTTCAGTAAAATGAAACACCATATTTCGATACTATTAGTCTGTTCCGCGTTACTGCATTAATGGTTTGAAACACCGGTGTTGTGAAACCGACATGAAATCGTGAAACCGACACGAAACTGTGAAACCGACACGAAACCGTGTAACCGACAGGAAGAAACGGTTTCAGTGTATCGACAATCGACCGCGAATGTGATCCGAAACAGAACGGAATGAAACCGCATGGTTTCGAAACCGTGAAAGATGCCGGTTTCGAAACCATGAAACCTTTGTGTGTATAGAAAGCTGGTTTCGAAACCATGAAACCGTAGCCAACTCTATTTAGCAGTCAGTCACAGACACTGAAGAAGGCCGCCTGCAACAGTGGCCGAGACGTCTCAAGAATTTATAAAATGACGACGCGGTCTCATACCCGAATAAATGTTATTGATAGTGACATCAGCCGCGGAAGCCTACGTTTGCAATCGATTTATTTTTTAAACTGACCGGCACCAGAAATTTGAAATAATACACTTGTAATAAATCTCAACGTAACTATAAACTGCCAAGCACAAGTGAACGTGACAATGGGTCGCCAACGTGATGCCGCCACTGAGAACGTGTGCCTCTGTTACTGTTAACGGTTCTAATGCCACCGCGACCAGCTCTGATGCTGCCGCAAGTTTACTGCTATGCTGAAGTTACGAGCCGATTTTTCATATGCGGCGACCCGCTGCTCAACACGTCAGCGGCGCCACAGAGTACAATCTTATGTAGCCCGCCAAAAATGTACGAACAAGAAGTCTTATTTTAGTTCAATTTTTACACATAGAGTCTCATGTTAATTAGTCATAACATCGCCGAGTTTTTTATATTTCTGATGTTGTTGTTGTTGTGGTCTTCAGTCCGAAGACTGATTTGATGCTGCTCTCCACCCTGCTCTAACCTGAGCAAGCCTCTTCATCTCCTCATAAAAATGTTCAAATGTTTGTATAGCTTATGGGACTTAACTACGGGGTCATCAGTCCCTAAACTTACAAACTACTTATGAACTACTTACTAACTAGGGCGGCACAAATATCCATGCCCGAGGGGGGATTCGAACCCCCGACAGTAGTGTACGTGCAGACCGTGACTGGAGCGCCTCAGTCTCCTCGGCCACCGCGGCCGGCTCTCTTCATAAGAACGACACCCTACATCCGTTTGAATCTCCTTACTGTATTCATCTCTTGGTCTCCCTCTGCGGTTTTTACCCCAAACACTTCCCTCCAATGCTAAATTGATGTCTAAGAATGTGTTCTACCAATCGATTCCTTCTTTTAGTCAAGGTATGCCAGAAATTCCCTTTCTCCCCAATTCTGTTCAGTACCTCCTCATTAGTTACACAATCAACCCACAAAACCTTCAGCATTCTTTTGTAGCACCACATTTCAAAAGCAACTATCCTCTTCCTGTCTGCACTGCTTATCGTCCAGGTTTCACTCCCACACAAGGCAACACTCTACACAAATACCTTCCGAAAGAACTTCCTTATGCGTAAATTAATATTCGATATTAACAAATTTCTCTTTTTCAAAAACGCTTTTCTTCCCATTGCCATTCTGCATTTTATTTCCTCTGTACTGCAACCATCATGTGTTATTTTAGTGCCCAAGTAACAAAACTCATCTATCACCTTTATTGTTTCGTTACCCAATCTAACTCCTTCAACATCGCCTGATTTTCTTAGACTTCATTCTATTACCCTTGTTTTGCTCTTGTTAATTTTCATCTTATACACACCTTCCAACACAGTCTCCATTCCGTTCGCCGGCCGCGGTAGCCTAGCGGTCTGTGGCGCGCCAGTCACTTTCTGCACGGCCACTACGGTCGGGGGTTCGAATCCCCCCTCGGGCATGGATATTTGTGCCGTCCTTAGTATTAACTACTTCATAAGTAGTGTGTAAGTTAAGGGACTGATGACCCGGTAGTTGAGTCCCATAAGCTCTACAAACATTTGAACATTTCTTTCTCCATTCGTTCAACTGCTCTTCCAGGTCTTTGCTATATCCGGCAAAATTACAATATCATAGGCAATACGCAATGTTTTTATTTCTTCTCACTGAACTTTAATTCCTCCTCCAAATTTCTCCTTGCTATCCTTTATATCTTGCTCAATGTACAAACTGAATAACATTGGAGAAAGGGTACAACCCTGTCTTACTCCTTTCCCAAACACTGCATCCCTTTCATGTCCTTCAACTCTGTAACTAATCTTTCGTTCCTTATATTTTACTGCTGCTGATTTCAATATCTGGAAGAGTGTATTGCAGCTTTTTCCAAATCTACGAAAGGTAGAAATGTAGGTTTGCTTTTCCTTAATCTGTCTTCTAAGATAAGCCGTGTTCCTATATTTCTTTTGAATCCAAACTGGTCTTCCCCGTCGTCGCCTTGTACCAGCTTCTCCATTCTTCTGTAAATAATGCATATTAGTATTTTACGACTATGAGTTATTAAACTGATGGTTCTGTAATTTTCATACCGTCTGCGCCTGTTTTCTTTGAAATGGGGATTATTACATTTTTCTTAAAGTCTGAGGGTATTTCACCTGTTTCATACATATTACACACCAGGTGAAATATTTTTGTCGTTGCTGGTTCTCCCAGAGGCTTCAGTAGCTCTAAGGGAATGTCAGCTACTATTTTGTGCTCTGCTACCTTCACTATTTCATCTCTCAATGTTACCCATTCCTCTTCCACCGTTTTATTTCCCCCCGTTTCCGTCAATTGTTGCCTAAAGCTTCCTCCGAAATTCTCTAGAACTCCATGCTGTAGTCGCTCATCAGAATGCCAAATGTACGCTACGTTCGTTCCAGCCTATAGTCATTCGTAACCAGTACAGGCAAAGAAAATAAATTTTGAACTACCAAGGCAAGACAGGTGATAATATTTTAACGGAAAGATGTAATACAAATGTGGGAGAGATATTAAAACGATAGTTCAAAGAGGTAAAAGTTCAAAAAAGAGTATGTTTGTCAAAGCTAAACTCAAACATCATATAATTTTGGTCCAAAATGTTTGCAAAAACTTACAAAACCACAAATCTAAAGTGGGCCGTTAAACACGTCAGTGCGATTTTTTCCTTTCATACGCAACTCCGACCACAGTCAACAGGGGAAACTTATTTTCCAACTCCCCCTCGTAGTTCATCAATTCTGCCACTGTCTAAAACAAGCGTGTTAACTGTTAGAAGGACCACAACTTAATGAATCCATGATTGTATTCTGTCAAGAACATTAACTGACTGCTAGCAAGCCTAATGATTAATGTTTACTGTGGATGTCGTAATTGTACCGCCAACCACACATCGTATTCTGTACAAGTATTCATTTTATGTTGTTAATAACTGGTACAAATGTTTTGTGAAAATAGTTGATTTATGTTGTTATTGGTCCACTGTATGATGACCATTTAGTCACTCTGGAATGATCTCAGGGTCTGAGGCGCCATGCCACGGATTGTGCGGTCGCTCTCATCGGAGGTTCAAGTCGTCTATCTGGAATTAGTGTGTGTTTGGGTTTATTGTTCTTAGCATAAATCAGATTCGGTCAGGTTAAGTAGTTTGTAAGCAGAGGACCGATGACCTCAGCAGATTGGCTCCTTAGGTTGAACATTCTGATGAACATTTTGTGTGTGCTGACCAATCCGTTTTCGCCAGAAACCGAGTGAGGTAACGCAATGGTTAGCGCAATGGCCTCGCATTCGGGAGGGCTACGGTTAAAAACCGGCCATTCAGATTTAGGTTTTCTGTGTATTCCCTAAATTACTCTGGCAAGTGCCGGTATGATCCCTTTTAAAGGGCGCGACCCCTTTCCTGCCCAATTCTTAACAAAAACAATCCTATCTTGTGCTCCGTCTCTAGTGATCGCACTGTCGACGGAACCTTAAACACTAATCTTGCTTCGTTAATATTTACCTCTTCTGAATTCACTTAATTTCTACCCACCCGAAACAGTAAACACCGTAAATCAGTAGTTGCCACGAGAAAATAGTGTACCCGGGGTAAAACAAAAACTATTCTCTAAAGGGTAAGCCTGGTAACGCTTGTCAGTGCCCTTAAGTTGACAAGCAACATTTAAATAGTCCAGAATTGACAATATTAGTTGCCTTGCAGCAACGATAAAAGACTGTCACGTGTAGACTATAGTAAAACTGTTAACACATTCAGTCAACTGGAAGTTGTGGTATTCTCAGAGTGAATGACCAATATTCTAAAAGTTAGACAATGTATGATTTTTTTGTGATATCGAGCATGCCGATGGATGTGTCCCTCTTTCTCATGTGTTGTGGATATGAGATTGTTAAGATTAATTCTTAATCTTTCTCATAATCGATAAGAATTTGCTTTGACTCACAGAGGTCTCCAAAAGATATCACAATTTTATTTGACTGACTTCAGTGATTGTAGATTCATTCAGACAATGATTATTGAGATTCATATCTACTTCCTTTAGACGTAGCACCGATTATGAGATCATAATGAGTGCAGTCAAGGTAGCGAAGCAGAGGTAGGTATTACTGACATTCGTGTCCAAGCTACATTCCGCTTGAATTTCTTCGCGGGAATCGTGCATAATTCAGGTGAAGAGTGCTGAACAAAAGTTTCATCTTGACTCCAGATTAAAAACCTAGACTTCTGATTGTTGTTGCCACAACGTTTTGCTACGAAAAGGTTTGAAGACAAATTTAAGTGGAGGTTTCGTGGAGCGGTTAGTGCGACCCTATCCTATTGATTGTTGTTTTGTTCCGTAATTCACATATCGAATTCACGTCTTATCTTCACTGATACTCTGGTCAAGAAACCTCTCAGGACAAACACTGGAAGCAGTAACTATCACGAAATATATGAGGTGATCTGAAATGGAACGACCATATAAAAGTAATGGCGAGATTCAGTGGAAGAATCCTCAGGAAGTGTAGTCCGTCAAGAAAGGAAGCAGAATTCAGAACAGTCGTCCGGCCAGCGCTCGAATATTGCTCTTCCGTGTGGGATCCGTACCAGTTAGGGTTGACAGAAGACATAGTGAAGATCCAACGGAGAGCAGCACACTTCGTTACGGGCTCATTTAGTAAGCGCGAAAGCGTCACGATTAGGAAATTACAGTGGCAGACGCTTCAAGAGTGCCTGTATCGAGCTAATGAAAGGAGAAAATATAAAAATGCAGTAAATGAAACAGGCAAAATGGAGTACAGACGACTAAGAAATGAGATTGACAGGAAATGCAAAATGGCTAAGCAGGAGTGGCTAGAAGGCAAATGCAAGGATGTAGAAGAATGTATAAATAGGGGAAAAATAGATACAGCCTACAGGAAAATAAAAGAAACATTTGGAGATAAGAAAAACAGCTCTATGAATATCAAGGACACTGATGGAAAACCAGTTCTCAGCAAAGAAGGGAAAGCTGAAAGGTGGAAAGAGTATATAGAGGGGCTCTACAAAGGAAATGAACATCAAGACAATATTGTAGGAAGGGAAGAGGATGTAAATGAAGATGAAATTGGAGATACTGTACTGAGAGAAGAATTTGACAGAGCCCTGAAAGACCTAAGTCGAAACAAGGCCCCTGGAGTAGATGATATTCCCTCAGAACTATTGAAGTCCCTGGGAGAACCAGCCATGACAAACCTGTTTCACCTGGTGTGTAAGATGTATGAGACAGGCGAAGTACCCTCAGACTTTAAGAAAAATGTTATAATCCCCATCCCTAAGAAAGCAGGTGCAGACAGGTGTGAAAACTACAGAACCATCAGTTTAATAAGTCATGGTTGCAAAATATTAACTCGAATTATATACAGAAGGATGGAAAAGCTGATAGAAGCCGACCTCGGGGAAGATCAGTTTGGGTTCAGGAGAAATGTAGGAACACGGGAGGTAATACTCACTTTACGGCTTATCCTAGAAGATAGATTAAGAAAAGGCAAACCTACATTTCTAGCTTTTGTAGATTTGGAGAAGGCTTTTGACAATGTTGATTGGAATAAACTCTTTCAAGTTCTGAAGCAAGCAGGAATAAAATATAGGGAGCGTAAGGTTATTTACAACTTGTACAAAAACCAGACAGCTGTTGTCAGAGTTGAAGGGCATGAAAGGGAGGCAGAGGTTGGAAAGGGAGTAAGACAGGGTTGTAGCCTTTCTCCATTGTTATTCAATTTGTACATCGAGCAAGCTATAAAGGAAAGCAAGGAGAAATTTGGAGAAGGGATTAAAGTTCAGGGTGAAGAATTAAAAACATTGCGTTTTGCCGATGACATAGTAATTCTGTCAGATACAGCAAAGGACCTGGAAGAGCAATTGAACGGAATGGACAGTGTGCTGAAAGGGGCATATAAGATGAACATTAACAAGAGCAAAACTAGGGTAATGGAGTGCAGTCTAAGAAAATCAGGTGATGCTGAAGGAATTAGATTGGGAAACGAAGCAATAAAGGAGGTAGATGAGTTTTGTTACTTGGGCAGTAAAATAACAAATGATGGTCGCAGCACAGAGGATATAAAATGCAGAATGGCAATGGGTAGAAAAGCGTTCTTGAAAAAGAGAAATTTGTTAACATCGAATATTGATTTAAGCCTAAGGAAGGCCTTTCTGAAGGCATTTGTATGGAGTGTTGCCTTGTATGGGAGTGAGACATGGACGATAAACAGTGCGGACAGGAAGAGGATTGAGGCTTTTGAAATATGGTGCTACAGAAGAATGCTGAAGATTAGGTGGGTGGATCGCGTAACTAATGAGGAGGTACTGAACAGAATTGGGGAGAAAAGAAATTTTTGGCATACCTTGACTAAAAGAAGGGATAGATTGGTAGGACACATTCTTAGACATCAAGGAATTGTGAATTTAGCGTTGGAGGGAAGTGTGTGGGGTAAAAATCGCAGAGGAAGACCAAGAGATGGATACAGTAAGCAGATTCAGACAGATGTAGGTTGCCGTTCTTATGTGGAGATGAAGAGGCTTGCTCAGGATAGGGTATTGTGGAGAGCTGCATCAAACCAGTCTCCGGACTGAAGACCACAACAACAACATTATAGTCTTAAAAATTCTTTGAACAAATGTCTGACACAGGTCATGGTGATGCTTCAGGCAATGAATATCACCATAAACTTTACATGCCTGCCACATTCACGGAAACAATAAAACCAATATACAGGGACCTTGCAGATAAAAAATTACCTTGCAGATGTCTACATGGCCGCACACAAAACTTTAACGAGAGTTTAAACGGCTGCGTGTGGCAATGAGTACCGAAAACAATGTTTGTTGGATGGACAGTACTCAAAATAGGTGTGATGGAAGCTGTTATCTGTTTCGATGATGTTGTAATGAACAGGACAAAAGTGAAGGACAAATTAGCCATCCAACCATGAAATAATATGATAGCTGCTCTGACTGCCTTAGATCGTCAGCGACTAGTTGAAGCTGAAAGGGCTGCAGAAGCCACCGCTAAAGAGGCCAGAGTAAGGAAAAGACTCATGAAAAAGTCTGCAGAGGATATATAAGCAGCTGACTAGCAAGATGGTGCCACTGGAATGTTATGAAAGAGGCATACGATGAGTCAAATACACTGTGAACATTCTTTTCTCATTTTATCGAAACTACATTTTCAGAACATTAGGTACATATATCTTCATAATGGTTTTAACTATCTGCACCAAATTTCTCCCAATTGATGAACGAGACAGTACCTTTGTATTATGCCTAATACATAGCAGAACTGATCTATATTTGTTATTCTGTATATATTTTTAGCGGTAAGTGTAATAAGGGTTCTTCTTTTTCCTTATATAGGCCTACTAAAAAACTACTACGAATGTAGAGAGCAGCCTGCTGTATGCTGTTAGACTGACGACGTACCGGAAAATGGTTCCAGAATGCGAACATGTATTATAAAAACATCTATTAGGCAAAATATTATAATACTTAAACTGTAGCAGATATTTCAATAAATTTCCTATTACAGCTTGAGTTAATGTAATTCAGTGTCGGTACAAAACCGCAGCTTCCTCCGTATTGTAGATCAAGAGTAATGTCCACCGAAAGCAAGGTATGAAAATACAGCCCGTTCACATCCTGGTCCCCTTAAAGTTCCGAGTGCATACGTTTTTCGAATAGTCAGTCAGTATATTGATTCCTTCCACGTATGTATCGCGAAGCGGCCACAAAGGTATAATGCAAAGATTTGGGTCCACACGGAGACTTACCGGAAAGATTTCTTTTTTCCCGCGAACCGTAGGATGAGGAAGTGACAAGGATACACAAAGTACTGTCCATCACACACCATGAGCTGTTTCGTGAAGTACGGTTATAGATGTAGTATAAACAGCGAGGGTATAACATTATACTAGCAAGGCACATGTTAACAGAAAAGCTAGAAAATCTGAAGAAATAAATGGGAAGCTCCAATCTAAATTAGTGGGGCCAATGAAGTCAAATCCAATGAAGAAAAGGATTTGTGATCAGCAGGAATTGAGTACTGGGAATACGATTTGTTATGATAAGGACAGTAGGGCAACGCTTTAGGTACTGTGAACTGCGTATTGATAGAGTTGTTCTCGAAATTTCGTGTATGCAGCCGGTAGTCGTCTAATACATCACACGATATTTCGGCCAGACACCTGCTAGCTATCTTCAGGTGCGTCGTGGAAGACTGGTGAGAGTGTCCAGCCTTCCGCTATAGACGGCAAACTTGGCGATTACAGCGCATGCGTCAAAGCAGACAGCCCACACAAATATCGTAGGATGTATTAGACGACGACCGGTTGCGTACCGGAAACTTCTATGAAAATTCTATTCGCCGGGAAAATTTTAATGTTCACAGAGTTGTTCTCATCAGAATCAACAGACAGCAATTCCGGTATACAACCTGACGTCACAAGCAGAGTTAGAAAAAGTATTTGAAGATACATAAAAATAAATTTGGTAACGTTAAAAATCTGCCATCCGCAGTGGCCGCGGGGACTGAGGCGCTTCAGTCACGGTCTGCACGGCCACTACGGTCGGGGGTTCGAATCCCACCTCGGGCATGAATATTTGTGCCGTCCTTAGTCTTAGGTAGTTCATAAGTAGTTTGTAAGTTTAGGGACTGATGACCCCGTAGTTAAGTCCCATAGACTATACAAACATTTGAAACATTTTTTGATAAAAATCTAATAATTGGGATTGGGATATTGGAAAGTGACAGGAAGAGACTAACGGAAGATTCGAATAAATTAACACCCGAGCAGGTGTGGGTTTTCAGCTAGACTAGACTTACAGAAAGAAGAGTGTCTATTGAAACACAGTTGTAGGGGGGTGACAAGAAGGGAATACATAGAAAGAAAGATCCTGAATCATTTAGCTACACTATAGCAGGTCAGCAACTGAAGCAGTAAATTCCATAAATTATCTGGGAGTAGGCATTAGGGGCGATTTTAAATGGAACGACCATATGAAATCAATCGTCGGTAAAGCAGATGCCAGACTCAGATTCATTGGAAGGATCCTAAGGAAATGCAGTCCGAAAACAAAGGAAGTGGGTTACAGTACACTTGTTCGCCCGCAGCTAGAATACAGCTCACTCGTGTGGGATCCGTTCCAGATGGGATTGATAGAGGAAGTAGAAAAGATCCAACGGAGAGCAGCGCGCTTCGTTACAGGATCATTTGGTAATCGTGAAAGCGTTACGGAGATGATCGATAAACTGCATTGGAAGACTGCAGGAGAGACGCTCTGTTGCTCGGTTCGGTCTTTTGCCGAAGTTTCGAGAACGTACCTTTACCGAGGAGTCTAGCAGTATATTGCTCCCTTCTACGTATATCTCACGAAGAGATCATGAGGATAAAATCAGAGAGATTAGAGCCCACACAGAGGCATACCGACAATCTTTCTTTCCGCGAACAATACGTGACTGGAAAAGGAGGGAGAGCCGATTGTGGTACTCAGGGTACCCTCCGCCACACACTGTCAGGTGGCTTGCGGAGTATGAACAGACTCAGTTTCGAGCAAGTCTTGCATACAAAGAAGAAATCCCACAACCCACGCCATAATGATTTCTCACACCGTTTGACTTCGATAACGGTGTATACAGACGTTTGCATCACCATGTACAACACGGTAAATGGATGGAGAAAATCAAGCTTGATCTTCCCCCTAAGCATTCGAATCTTGGACAGAAAATAACATACTGACGTCAGAACTACCGTCCACCACATCTCGTCAGCTGATGGTTAGATTATTTTATGTAGTTTTAGGGAAAATGTCGTATTTTTGCTATGACGCTGCCGCGTTGGAATGGCCGTGCTCTCTAAAGCGCCTTGCTGTGGAGCGCGCGGTTGCTCCCCGTCGCATTTTCGAGTCCTCATTCGGGCTCATGTGTGTGTGTGTGTGTGTGTGTGTGTTTGTTGCTCTTAGGTTAGTTTAAGTAGTTTGCAAGCATAGGGCCTGATAACCACAGTAGTTAAGTCCCATAGATGTACAAACATTTTAACATTTTTGTTATGACGCTGATCTTAGTGAACGCAAAATTTGTTTGTCAAGGAACGCTGATTCAAATCTACAATATACTGATGGTCCGTATTAAACTCTCGTTCACTTAAGAACACGGTATATCACCTCTTGTATGTGATTCATTTAATGTCAGTTTTTAACGGATGTTACCAGTCTGAACCAGTTGAGATTAAAGGAGAGGATGGTAATCCGTCTGAGCTGTTTTAGGTTTCCAAATCCTTTGTGTTATAAATGTCAATAGAGTATTAGGTACAATTTAGCATCGTATGATGTTGATAAGGCTGGTAGTAAAAGTGAATTCTTGTAAACACCGTAGTGAGAAAATGACTATGCACGTGTGCCGTGAAAAAAACTCAAGTTGACGAGAATTGCGACAATGTTGTGGAGTTGCAAGTGAACTGTGCGGAGAAATTTTAGTAATAACAACAGAAATTAATGATTTATCAAATTGGTGTAAAATTTACATACTAAAAAAAGCCGCAATAAGGCTTTTCGTTTATCGTGTCAACGCTTTAAAAATGTTCATATGTTTGTAAATGTGTGTGACTTTACTACTTTGGTCTTCAGCCCCTATGCTTAAAAACTACTTAGACTAAGTGTTAAGTACAACGAGGGAGGACTCGAACCTCCGACGGCGAGTTGCGGCGCGTCCCGTAGCTAGGCGCCTTGGAACGCTCTGCCACTCCACCGCGGCTTCAACGGTTTATAGGGTTCTTGATTGATCCAATTATTTTATTCTAGTTTTCATTTCCTAGGTAGGGACTGTTGAAAGATACAAGTCTACCAGTTACTGAATGAGCAAGTACACTTTTCAGTATCCTATATTCTGTTGCAAGCTGACAGCATTGCGTGTGTGTGACCACAGATGAGACTACAAATTATCCGTGAAATGTGTCCTATCTCACACGTCCAAAGATGCCAACTTGGTGGTACGCATCTGTCACGAAAGCACATACACTCTGTAACATTTCACTAGCCACAGCCCAATATTTGTATGAATTTGATTTTATAAAATAGCCACTAATCACTACAGTTATCAACTGTTTTTTTCCGGTTTCATTCTATGAACAAGAGCATCATCAGAATGTTCTAAATGATAATAATTAGCAATTGTCAATTTATATAGACTGTTTCAGTATAGTAATTTAAAATAGCTGTAGTATGACAGCTGGACCGCCGGATGAATTTTAACAGCTGATATTGCCGCTTTTGGTTGTTTTATAAAACCAAACAATTTTCAGCAGTCTCTTTTCCCTATTTGCAATTCCTGCTCTTTTTCAATTTTTGGGAGGCTATTGTAAACAAGCCATTCTCAATATTGTAGTCCTTTTTCCTTTCAATACTGTTTGCCAGAACGTGATCCTGGTCTGTAAATACCTTACACAAGGAACCTAAATCTTCTACGACATGCCTGAGACTAGCACTGGTCTTGAAAACGTTTGTGACCTGGTACCTGTCACCTAATTTTTCCTGCAGAATCTGGCCCACGCCTCTTCCGTGGCTACTACCCAGCAGCAATAGTTTCCTATGTTCTACTTTATTTATTTATCTATTTGAAACAGTTTGTTTCCTATTGGAAGTCGTGTCTTAATTACAGATTGATATTCTCGGCACATTCTTGACTCTGTGGATATTGGAATATTGCATTCCAAAACGATTTACGAAATGGAATGCTCCATACGTCTAACTCCAGCAATGCAATCGTTCCACGTTGAAAGTCTGTTAATTTCCGTCGTACGACGATAATCAAATCCTTTTCACAGGAATCAATGGGTAATAAGTGACAGCGCTTTCAATGCACCGCACTTAAATGAGTTATGCATTCGACACTATCGCCATCCGTATTTGGGTGTACTGCTATCCCATAAGTTTTGTCGCCTCAGTGTACTCTGATTCAGAATTGACATTCCTGGAACTCGGGCGATAGGGCCCAACCACCAACCCATAAGCACAAGAGTAGAATTTACTTTTTCCATAGCCAAATTGGTATCTTCAATTTTTTTTTTTTTTTTTTTTTTTTTTAATGATATTAATCGAAAATTCACATCAAATTAAATATCCTTTCAGTTCATATACATTTCACTGATTCTAGTTACCTAGAACGTATTTCAATGATTTTAAGTAGTTATTTAGTTCTCTCCTTGATTTTGCTTTCAAACTCACCTTCCTCCTTGACCAACAACTGGTGTGATACCCCTTGTTCAAATTATAATTTTTTGATATATTCACGACATTTATATTCCCCTTCTTTTACAATTAACTAGATTTTTATCATTTTTATTTGTTATTAGCTACACGTTACTATTGATTTCTCTACATAAAGCGTCAATTTTTCCTCCAATCACTACTTCTTTAATTTATGGTGGTCTATCCATTCTGACTTCACTTCGTAGTACTTCGACTGGCGTAATTCCCAAACGTCTATAATAATGGCTATATATTTCATCTTTTCTATATATCCTTATGAATTCAAAATATTTGAACATCTCGACTGATAATAGGGCATTGAAATAAACTCAACGACGAAGATAAAAAAAAAAAAAAAAAAAAAAAAAAAAAAAAAAATATTCGTGCTAAGGTTCGAAATTGTATTTTACGGTTCGGGCCAGCGGACGCCTTTACCAATTAAGCTATCCCGACACACTTATCGTTTTGCCCCAATTACAACTTACGGCACTCTACGATGGTAGTATAGCCTGCCCATTACTTCCTCTTGCTCGCAGCTTTAATTTATTCCCACGATGAATCGGGCTTATTTGTGCCTGATGGAGGCAAACATCCAATTATAGATATATTGCTGTCCTTACATGTCCGAAAGAATAGACACCATATCTAGAACCACAAACCTGTTTCTTCTCTGCTCAAATGAAGGTAGCTTCACCAGCTTTAATTAATTATTTTTTGTTATCTGATTTTGCGGAAGTGTTATCATTATCTTTACTTATACTAATGTTGATTGAGTTAGTAATCGTATTTTGTGTTGAGTACAGACTCAGGTTATGGCTTTTACATTTTTCACGTTGTAGCTTAAAGCTCTCATATGGTAGATGGAGCACTATGTTATTTTACAGATTTTTTACCGACAGACGAAGCCCATGGTATGGAATTGAACATAAATTTTTTTCAATCATAATGATTGTTTGAAATCGAAACTGGTCGCCAAATTAAATTATCGGTCATCACGATAACCGGTTCCCCCAAAAAAAGTCCCAGAAAGGTCGACGATTCCTTTTACAACACGCTAGTACGGACCTCAAGCAGCAGGGTACAACGTTTTACCAAACGGGTATCTAATGTTCAACCTGGTGTGTCAGTGGGATAATTACCTCGATGCTCACGGCGATTTCACACCAGTTGCAGGCTGAGTTTGGACTGTATGAATTACGAACAGAACCTTTTCGATCACCTCTGATCAAATTTATTACAAAGACTGAATCGGTGGATCGTAATTGTGAAATACACATATGTATCGGGAACGAAGTTTCCGTAATCATACTTTTGAATGAAACATTCTCGGATTTTCTGCCGCGTCAATCTGTATCTATAAATGCGAATGTCTGTTCGGTGTACGTTTATCACGTCTGAACCACAAGCTATAAAGAGCTAAAAATTTGTACAGTTAATAATGTTTACACGGGAAAGGCTTAAGGCACGGTTTTATGGGCGATCGGATAGCTATTTATCTACATATATTAATGAGAATGTCTGTTCGGTGTACGCTTAACACGTCCGAACGACAAGACGCAGAGACTTAAATATTTGTAAATTACTACTTTATACCTGAGGAAGGTTTTAGGCACGGTTTTATATCGATCTGCTAGATATTTAGTAACCTGAAGAATATAACGCGAAATGCGGAACAATAATTACTCTTTGAAAATTATATTTACTCTTTGAAAATTATATTTACTCTTTGAAAATTGTTTTATTGGTTGCATTGTTGCTTGAGGGTTGATGATGATATAAGGTTGGAGTATATTGGGATGGAAAGTTATCGGTGTATATAAAATTCTACGTGTGTGTGTGTGTGTGTTAATATTTCTCTCTGCAGCAAAACTACAGAACGCAAACGAATGGCCTGTGTGTAATTGTTGTCCGAAGTCTCCCGTTGTATACCATAGCAGTTCCATGCCGATAGCTATAAGGGGTGGAAGATATTATGGTGGTTGAAAGTCGTCAAATTATAAAAAAAATTCGGACTGAAGGTCAGCGATGACGTGTGCGACTCTACAGCTAGGAGGTTACATACAGCGAAACGTGATGCCACAGACCATATCTTTGGTCTATGCGTGCTACAGTGTCTTCAGCTCTTTCCCTGTAAGGATAAGCATACGAATAAGGAAATATAAGAATAAATAAATAAAGCAGTAAAAAAGGAATTTCTTTCAATACATCTCTTTGTTAAAAAAATCGATTTGACGTTTCACGCATTACATCAAGTGATCGATCTGTGATATTATTACAATCATTATTGTTGAATGCCATCTCATCTTTAAAACCAGTCTCATCGCGCACTACTGAAAGATAGCTTATCTATCATAATCAACCAACACGCGAGCGGAGCCGCGGGTTTAAGCTAGTTCTTGATAAAATCTGACGCTTTAGACGACTGCCACCAAAGTACCGTCAGGAGCAACTGACTGCCTATATTGGTTCTGTGATGGTCCATGATCTGATTACGATTCTCAGCTTCTGATTGGTCAGCAACTATGTCAAAGATGGTGAGCCACCACTCCCATAGCGTCTTGGACGTTGTGCGAACTGTCTGTGCTGCTTCTTTGTATATCGAGCGCTAGTTTCTATGTAGCGCTAATATTATAACCGGCATCACGATGTTGTTCTCGCAAATTTTTACTTTCACAGCGTCATTAATTATAGAATCCCAATAAGAGGAGACCTACAAAAAAAATTGGTTTCTTCAAACAGAATTCTGTGTTGGTTTGTGAGGCTGTGCTCAGCGGCTGCCTATTTCCCGAGTTCTCGGTTGTTAATATGCCATTGGTGCCCTATGCAGCGGTCGGAAACCATACTGATGAACAGACCAAAGTAGTTACTTCTGCTCTCACGTGGTATAAATACCAGGATCTTGAAGTTGCGACTGTTCTTAAGGGCGCAACACCTTCTTCCTTTTTTCATGAGGTCGAAAAATCGACGTAATACTTTGTCTTCCCAGAAACATGACTATTTTGCTAGATGTTGAACCGATTCCCTATGCAATGGGTTGTATAGTAGTTTTGTGTATCACATCCTACAGTACTACTTGAGATTGTCAAGATTACACAGTTCATTAACTACTTGTAACTGAAAATTGTTATTTGATGGAAGACACATTTTATTAGCATCTTGATGTATGCTCTGAATGACACCACCAGCTGGGATTTTGATTGTGTAAATCATGGAATTCTTCTAAGTGAGCTTAAACATTGTGGTATTAGTCAGGCAGTGCACAAATGGTTTAATTTGCTGGTGATACAAGTGTAGTAATCACATCCGACAAACCAGAGTTAACTGATGAAATTGTAAATAATGTCTTTCACAAAATTATTAAGTGGTTCTCTGCAAATGGATTCTTATTAAATTGTGATAAAAGCACAATATATATAGTTCCACACGGTAAAAATGGCATGTGTCTCGGAACAGAAATCTATAGCTAAGGTAGAATATTCAGTTTTAGGTGTGTGCATTGATGAGAAATTGAACTGGAAGCAACACATTGACGATCTACAGAAACGTTGGAGTTCATAAACATATGTTATAATGGTTATTGAAAATTTTGGTGACAAACATCTCAGTAAATTAGCTTACTATGCCAATTTTCATTCATTGCTTTCATCTGGATGTTTTAGGTAATTCATCATTGAGCAAAAAGGTCTTCATTGTACAAAAGCGTGTAATCAGTTAGTTTTTCACCTTCACCCACAGTAAACGTATCAATTTCACGATAAATATATTTTTTCCACTTGCGACCAAATAAGGTCAATTGCATTACAGTTGTACTAATATGGTAGTAGTCTTATCACTCTATGTCCGCATTTATAAACTACTTAGTCGGTAGCATTATTTGGGAATTGTGTTTTGTGAAGTGATAAAAGTTCTAATAATCCTACTTTTTTCATTGTATGGTCGACAGTAACTTTGTGTTGTCTTAACCGCTGAATAATGTCTTCTTTCGAGAGGATCGGGTTGAAGCTTTGTTTTTAATACTGAATGGTATGGAACAGTGATGGTAATAATTACTGATGGACTTTCTAACATGTTTTCGAGCCAGGTTATAAATGTTTCACGATTCATTTCTTCATGGTGCTGAGAGGTTTCCTTAGATCTGACTACCGTTTGACAGCTGGAGATAAAGCCACGGTAGGTACCTGAATGTAAAAGAATTATTTTGCCAACTTCGCTAATGAAGAGTGCTATCTATACATGTCTATACAGTACCTTCTCCCTCCTCGTCACTCCAAACTTTTGTAATAGTATGAGTTGCACTCACCAATGTTTTTTTTTTTTTTTTTCGACCGAAACGGTCTCATCGAAATTAATGCCTTTCACTTCACGCAACTATTTGAATTGCCATGCTACAGATAACTGTTGACATTCAGCACTAAACCCATGGGATCTGTAAACTTATCAAGTGTTATTTTTCCACTAAATCAACGAAGAATCAAGAGTCTGTGGTTTAGAGATAAGTGGAAACAACTTGACATCAACGACGTTCCCATTTGTCTGAATTCCCAGTATATTAAGATATTTATTAAGCGCAGGATAGACATGGCGTACGCGATGGTCATTCGCCTGAAAAAGGGGTCCGCCAGCTAAAAAGATTGGGAACCCCTGGTCGACGCTATTCAAAATTAAATCTAATTTTGCCATAGAAGTTGGTGAATTATGCTACTTTCGTTCACTTACTAGATAACATCAAATGTCTGACAGATAGCCAACCAGCATTTGAAAACAAATCGGAAAAAAATCTGAATGACAACTCCTTCTACCCAGTAGATGAATTTTTACATAGAACTTGATAATTTTACAAAACATTAATAGATAGAGATAGAGATAAAAAAATTGAATGTAATGTTATCTTTTACTAAACTGACTCGTACCACATCATTACTAAATCTCGTATTCATGGTATATAGAATAAGTAGGTATTCATCTAATCTAATCTAATCACTATAGCATCTCAACCGTGTAATGTATTTATGATGAAAAAAGAAACTGAAGAGCTTATTGGAAAGACACAGCACCTTACGTTTCTGAATAGTCAACTGGATGTCAATATCTTCTTTTTCCAGTGAAGTCTCGCGGCGTCTAACCGATTGCTCAATAGCAGTGAAGAACGTGAACTTCGTGCGGTCGCTAACTGTGGGCCAAGTACACAGCCCCACGTTTCTGAAAAACCGGGCAGGTGATGAGCAAGCACTTGGCGACTGATCGCGAGTGTCGCATTCTTCCTAGGACCCAAGTTACAGTTATACAGTTTTAAAACCGCTTATCATATCGCGAGAACGAAACCCAGTTGTAGTGAGGTCTAGGACGGGCTGGAAAGCACCATTATCTATTTAGATAGTATTATTAAAAGCTCCCTGAAGTACTGACATCTTTTGTCTAGAGCAGAGTTTTACGACCTCTTTTGAAAACACGACGCACTTACAAGTAAATCTATTTGTGTCCCTCCCCTCTCCCCATATCCTCACATCCTAACCGTGAGAAAACTACTTGTGTCATCTGAAAGGCAACCAACTTCATTTTCTTTTGTTGATACAACTTTCTTATGAAAAAGAATGTATAGTATTACATCTTTTAGTAAGAATTTTAGCGTATTTTCTTTTTTGGAATGAAACAAATCCCATTATTACGTAATTACTGTTAGGAAAATATAATTTCATAATTAGTGATTTGCTTTTTAGATAAGGCTTAGAATTGGATTATGCTAGTTAAGCAATTTGCAAGGAAGTAAATGTTTTTATTTTAATGTTGTTGTTGTTATGTTCTTCAGTCCGGAGACTGGTTTGATGCAGTTCTCCACCCTACTCTGTCCTGAGCAAGCCTTTTCATTTCCTCATAAGAACGGCAACCCACATCCCTTTGAATCTGCTTACTATATGCGTCTCTTGGTCTCCCTCTACGATTTTTACGCCACACACTTCCCTCCAATGCTAAATTTACGATTCCTCGATATCTAAGAATGTGTCCTACCAAGCGATCCCTTCTTTTAGTCAAGTAATGTCAGAGATTTCTTTTCTCCGCAATTCTGCTCAGTACCTCGTCATTAGTTACACGATGCTCCCACCTAATCTTCAACCATTCTTCTGTAGTACCATATTTCAAAAGCCTCTATTCTCTTCCTGTCCGCACTGTTTATCGTCAATGTTTCACTCCCGTACAAGGCAACACTCCACACAAATGCCTTCAGAAAAGACTTCCTTACATTTAAATTAATATTCGATGCTAGCAAATTTCCCTTTTTCAAAAATGCTTTTCTTCCCATTGCCATTCTGCATTTTATATCCTCTGTACTGCGACCGTTATGTGTTATTTTACTACCCAATTAACAAAACTCATCAACCTCCTTTATTCCAGAATGAAACTATCACTCTGCAGCGGAGTGTGCGCTGATATGAAACTTCCTGGCAGATTAAAATTATGTGCCGGAACCGGGACTCGAACCTGGGACCTTTGCCTTTCGCAGGCAAGCGCACTACCGACAGTGCTATCGCGACAAGACTCACGATGCCGCCTCACAACTTTACTTCCGCCAGTACCTCGCCTCCTCCTTTCCAAACTTCACAGAAGCTCTCCTGCGAACCATGCAAGACTAGCACTCCCGGAAGAAAGGATATGGTGGAGACATGGCTGGCTCTGGCTAAGCCATGTCTCCACCATATCCTTTCTTCCGGGAGTGCTAGTCTTGCATGGTTCGCAGGAGAGCTTCTGTGAAGTTTGGAAAGGAGGAGGCGAGGTACTGGCGGAAGTAAAGTTGTGAGGCGGCATCGTGAGTCTTGTCGGGATAGCGCTGTCGGTAGTGCGCTTGCCCGCGAAAGGCAAAGGTCCCAGGTTCGAGTCCCGGTTCCGGCACACAATTTTGTGTTTATTGTTTCGTTACCTAACCTAATTCCTTCAGCATAGCCTGATTTTCTAAGACCGCATTCATTATCTTTGTTTTGCTCTTGTTAATGTTCATTTTATACGCTCTCTTCAACACACTGTCCATTCCATTCAACTGCTCTTTCAGGTCCTTTGCTGTCTCTGACAGAATTACAATGTCATAAGCAAAACGCTATGTTTTTATTTCTTCACCCTGGACTTTAATCCCTATTCGAAATTTTTCCTTGCTTTCCTTCACCGCCTGCTCGATGTAAAATCGAATGATATCGGAGAAAGGCTACAACCCTGTCTTACTCCCTTCACAAGTACTTCGCTTTTATGCCCTTAGAGTCTAATAACTGCAGTCTGGTTTTTGTACAAGTTGTAAACAACTCTCCCTGTATTTTACCCCTGCTGACTTCAGAATTTGAAAGAGTGTATTCCAGTCAACATTGTCAAAAGCTTTCTCCAAATCTACAAACGCTAAAATTGTAGGTTTGCCTTTTCTTAATCTATCTTCTAAGATAAGTCGTAAAGTAAGTATTGCCTCCCGGGTTCCTAAATTCCTCCTGAATCCAAACTGATCTTCCCCGAGGTCAGCTTCTACCAGCTTTTCCATTCGTCTGTAGATAATTCGTGTTAAAATTTTGCAACCATGACTTATCAAATTGATGGTTCTGTAATTTTCACAGCTGTCTGCGCCTGATTTCTGTGGAATGGGGATTATTACTGTTTTCTTATTTTAATATTTTCTGAAAAATATATAGTGTGTCTTATTTATTTAGTTAATTATTAGTTCCCGAAAGCTATTTACATCCTTTGCGTTTACTTGTCGTTAACAGTGTATTTATTAAGAAACAATCTACGTTTTTCAAAAGTAATTCACTGAGGAGGGTGCATTTTATTACAGAGCCCCTAGTGGTCGGACGCACGCTGGTCTTGTTGTTTTATGGTGCAACTGCTTCCTCCTGCGACGGCGACATCCGCAGTACGAATCTGTGACTTCCACAGGTCGAGACACACTGAAGTATAAGCGTTACTCTCATATTTGTGGAAACTTATCCTGTAATATGAGTACATTAGAATATAACTCAATTTCAGCTTAATGAGTCAAAATAGTTTAAACGAGAGCAAAAAGTCCAAGTTCAGTGCGTTTATTATGAGAATGTGAAATATTCCTCCCTAATTGATTGGTAAATAATAATAATATTTAAATGATAAAATCAAAGTAATGGTTCAATGTAATGATGTAAATTTAGAAAAGGTAGCGCCTGAGAAAATAATGTTCCGGAAAAGAAAGTTTTCAACGAAAGCAAATAAAGTTTGAAATTCGTCGTAATTTTTGAAATGTAAATTAGGGCGCAAAAATTACGGCGGGAGAGATATCTCAAGTTAGTGGCTGGGTTGCAAATCACTGTTATTAAAAATATTGTGTCTGCAAAAATTTCTGCGACTTAATAGAGCTGGTAAATGACACAAAAATATTTAATTTTAGCAACCTGTCTAAAATCCTGTCTGATTACGTAGAAGAGCAGCTCACCAAGTATACATTGCACAGAAAGTAACTGTTGGAACGCACTCGTAATATACCAATTTATCGTAAGTTCAAGGCTAGCTAAAAAAAAAAAAAAAAAAAAAAAAAAAAAAAAAAAAAAAAAAAAAAAAAAAAATTAAAAATAGTTAAATTTCGATAAACTGGCGTATATCTCAGGGACGTTTAGTGCGGAACAAAGATTCTAAGATAATTATGGAGTATTGTGCATCGTTCCAACACTTAATTTCGCACACTGCAAGAAAATGGCGGCCGGTGGTAATCTGTAAGAAAAGTTCACACACTATTAATATATTGTACCATAAGGAATAATGAGGTGGCTTTTAAATAAAAAATATTGAGAAATGAAAATTTTCATTAAACGAAATTAGTTGGTTTATATTCTGAAAATACTTAACAACAATTTCCTACATCCATTCTGTGCTCGAAATGAATTTATCATTCAGACAAATTAAACAAAGTGCAATGCGCTATTGCGTCCAAAAACTATGAATGCTAGGCAAAAAGAAGGAAGAATGGAGACTGCTGTTCCTTCTTGTTAAATAAAACATATGATAAGCGTAAATGTACAGATAATAATGTGCTTGTTAACGTTATACTTTCTTTGTATATGTGTCTTATCGATATGAAATAATTTCCATGAAATAAATACAGAGTAATCGTAACAAATTATGTAGAATAAATAAATAAAAATTGAAATAAACTCCAGGTGACCCATGTAACGTTATAAATGGATGATAAACTAATCTCATTTAGGCTGCTGTTCATAGTTTTTGACTTTCACTCTATTACAAGGCAAAATTGAAATTAGTGAGGTGTTTTTGAAGTGATAATTCTTACAATACAGTAATTCATCTTCCGAGTTTATCCACGAAAAATAATCAGACATAGCGTAGTTGTCCAATTCGTTGAAGTAATGACAGATCGCGTAAATGAATTCTGCCATTAACAGCCTTGGATTTGTCACCTGTTTTTGCTGATAATTTCCGGCAGTAACTGCGCCCTTGATCAAGAAATCCCTTACATGTCAGCCGGAACAAATTTACGCGTATATATAACGCCTATCTGATAAACAGCACTGCCTGAGTATTTATTTATTTCTATTACGTCATACACTCTTGCCTCCTCTCTGTCTTTCTCCAACTCGCTGCCCTCTCTGTCCATCTGCTCCTTAAACCCACCCCCTCCTCTGTATACCTTCTCCTCCCGCTTTACGTCATATATATCTTTCTTGAAACGTAGTCTGCATGCATTGTAATATCGAGGTAGGTAGTCAAGAACTTTTCGAAATTTTTGTTAACAATCTTATATTGTTCTTCAGGTCGAGATCATCAAAAAGCATACCCATAAGACGTACAAATACAGATAATGTCATCTTTTGGACTTTGATAAAAGTGTAATGAGTGACATAAAGGACATGAGACCATAGTACGTACATATTAGAAAGCTGGCTATACTACAGCGTGTTTATCTCTGAATACGAACAGGGTAATGTAGATAAAGAGGGAAAATTCATACGAATGATTCAAATCACATGGGATTTTATTGAAACCAACAACACGTCACAAACAGTCAAAAATATGACACTTGGCAGCTACACGTCAAAGACGACGCATGAAAATCGTGTACAAAATGAGCTGTAATAAGGGAGTGTGTCATCTTACCAATTTTGAATCGTCATCACCCTATCACCCCCCCCCCTCCCGCAAGGGATTCTTTCCTCTTCCCCACGGGGACTTAGGCGCTCCAGTCACGGTCTGCACGGCCACTACGGTCGGGGGTTCGAATCCCCCCTCGGGCATGGATATTTGTGCCGTCTTTAGTATTAGCTAGTTCATAAGTAGTTTGTAAGTTTAGGGACTGATAACCCCGCAGTTAAGTCCCTTAAGCTTAACAAACATTTGAATTTGAACTTCCCCACGGGCTTCATCTTATATCACACCTAACCACTCTCACTCTCGCCTCTAATCTTCGTTCTTCGTTTCACGCCGCGCCCAGTTTTTCTTTTCTCTTTATAGTTGCCAATACCAGCCACTCCTCTGTCCACCAACATCATGTTCCAGTCTTCCATCCTTATCACAACCACTGGGGTCCTATGTCCCTCCATAACAACTTATCAACAATCGACCACACCAGGGCAGCTCTTTCCTGTTTAGTGAAAGTACTCCGTTTTAAGATCAGTGTCTCTTCTGTCGTGTTCCAGTCATACTGAAGTGTTTTCCAATTTTATTTTCTATAAATTGTGCTGTCTGTTTCGCTCTTTTAAATAGTAATTTTAAACTACACAATAATTTATGCATATATTCTCTCATTAATTACATCTTATTTCTAATTCATAAATTAATTCGTAAACATGTCGGATTTTTTGTGCGTTTAACTTCCAATTTAGTGAAAATGTTAACTGTCTGAAGAGCGGATAGACTGCATAACTGCGAGCCCGCGCCACCAACACATAGGGTGAGGGGCGTGGAAGACGAATTGGAAGCAAGGAGTTAAGACAGGGATTCAGGTGCGCCAGCAGTCACGATATCTAATTAAATGCACTGTTAGCTAAGCTTTACAACGTGAATGAAGATTCCACTACTGTAGTTTACATCGAACGGGTAAAGGTTTTGAGCCTAGTGCCGCTGCGAAAAACATATAAAGTTCGAAGCCACAAGTTGTTTAGTCACTTGTGCTACTGCTGATTGGACAGTTCGGGGAGAAATGGAGACCTCAGCAGACTCTCCTCAGCGTGCTGGAGATAACACAAGTAAAGCTGCACGTCACACAGGCATTCCAGACACTACTGTTTGGAGAAATGTTCAAGTATCTCTAAATCTATCGGACCAAACTGCGTGGTCATCAGTCCGTAGCTTACAAACTACGTAAACCTAGGTAAACTAACCTAAGGACAACACACACACCCATGGCCGAGGGAGGACTCGAACCTCCACGGCGAGCAACCGCGCGCTCCACAGCGAGGCGCTTTAGACCGCACGGCTACTCCATCGCGGCTACTGTTTGGAGAAAACTAAAGTGTACGCTCTAGTGCTATCCGTACAAATTCGGCGTAATCATGAACTGTTACCATTTTTTGTGTGTGGGCAATTCTCTATGACAGGTAACCATTTTGTACACGTTTCTGGCTTCAAGCATTTGTGTACATTTTTATCTCTCTACGTACGTATTTTTTATAATGTTAACGGACTTCTGGGTCACCCAGTACAACGACTGCATAATGATTGTTGAAGACATAGGAAACCGAGGTGACACGAAGAATAGCCACGGAAATTTCCACGACGACTATACTACGAAAAGGTGGTAGGGTTGTCCATGTGTGACAATAGGCGGACAACAACTAAAACCCGTGAGAGTTTAAAGGCAAACTTCACTAAGGGGCGTTCGGATTGAGACCGCGAGATCTGTTACGTCGTTTTCCCATAACACAATATCACCCACGACAGACACCTGCATGGAGCCTAGTCAGTGTCATCTGGGAAATTGAGTCGGATTGCCTGGTATTTAGCGATGGATCTCGATTCATGTTTTGACAGTCAGAATTACGCCAACTTATCCATCTTAAGGAGCAGTGATTACCGAAACGCACACCTTCTACCATCTGCAACCACGACGTGCGTGTTTGCAAGATCTTCTCCCTGCACTAAAACGTCTTGAGTGTATGTAAGTCTAGGCAGGAGTCTGTAAAACATGGCACAGGAGGTGTACAGATGTACTAGCTCACACGTCCATCTAGGAATTGGAAATATTAAACCCGTCCTTGAGCTGCACTTGCGAGCCAGCACGTAGGAATTCCTCCTACCTGTAATGCAGTGAAACTCTCGATGTGATTATCCACGTAGGACACTGGATTCCTAATGAAAGTGCAACACAAATCTGAAAGTAAGCAAAATTGTTGCGGGTGGGTATTTTCTTCTCTATATATAAAAGGCAATGTCCCGACTGACAGACTGACTGACTTATCATCGCCCAGCCCAAACCACTGAAGATAAAAACTTGAAATTTGTAGTGGTTGTTGATCTTACTATGAAGGCATCATTTAAGAAGCGATTTTTCGATATTCCGTCCGCAAGTGGGTGAAATAGGGGATGAAACGTTTTTTGAAAATACGTTGCTATTTAGGCAATTTTGAAGCTAGAACTAGAAAATTTCTATTTTAATTCAGGGTTCGAATTTAAAAGACACGTGTTTCGGAATTTTTAGCAATTCGGCCAATAATAGGGTAAAATAGGGGACGCAAAAATTGATTTTCAAAAATATGTTGCTGTTCACTCAAATTTCAAGCTATAACTACGAAACTTAGGATATGGACTCTTGATGAGGATTAAAAAGACACGAGTTTCGGTATTTTTGGAAATTCAACAACTAAGGGGTAAAATTGGAGAGGGGATCTTTTTCTAAAATGTTTTGCTATTGAGGCAATAAGAACAGGGGTACGGGTAAATTACTATAGCTGCACAGTGAATGCCAAGTGTTTCTGGCAGCCTACAACGAAAGCGTACCTCAAGCTGCACACATCCAACTACGAAGCCTAGCAGACGATAGCCATTTCCGAGTGCGCTTAGGATGAGAAGATTAACAACAACATCTCTAATGTGCTAGAGGCAGAGTGAGCTGAGAGACAGCACAGCAGGAATAATCGTTACACTCACACTGGATTGGCTGGAGTCGATTATATCTAGGCACAAAGCAGGCAACAGAGTAATCTTCCTTATGGCAATAGCGGAAAGACAAGTCTCTGAATGACGACTATCCTCGCTAGGCCTTTGGACACTTTTATACTCTAGACCTTCGCTCGGCTTCTCATGGACTCTGCGACGATGTATACGTGTATCTGAAGATTAACTTGTGTAAATAAATTTGTGTCGTTCAAACTTGGTTATTCTTTAATAGCAAAACAGAGTTAAAGCAGTGGAAAACTTGATTGTGAAGGGGCCTGGAATTTAGATGTAGAAGGAAGAGAGGGAAATATAGTATGAGAATAGGGACTGAGGAAAGTAAAGAAAGTCACCTGGTAGAATTTTGCGCAAAGTGTAACATTATCATCATAACGCTTGGTTTAGGAATCGTGAAAGAACACTGTCTTCGTGGAAGAGACCAGGAGACTCTGGAAGGTAACAGATTGATTTTATAATGGTGAGACATAGATTGTGCAACCAGATTTTAATCTGTAAGATATATCCAATGATAGACGTAGACTCTGACCTCCTTACTGGTTATTAACTGTACATTAAAACTCGAGAAACTCCAATAAAGCAGAACTGTACGGAGATGGAACATGACAATAAAAGGCACCTGAGTTCGTTGAGAGTTTCAGAGGGAACATTATAAAAAGAAAGAGGGCAAAATAATACAGTAGAAGAAGTGTGGTTAGATTTGAGAGATAAAAATAGGACGGGCGCAGAGGAAAAAAATAGATGAAAAGACCAGGACTAGTAAATTTCTTGAATACCTCAGGAGATACTGAGTCAGCACATGAAGCAGGCAAAAAGGATTACAGGTAATTAAAAATGAGGCTGAGAAAAAGTTCAAATTACTAAGGAGAAATGGCCAGAAGACAAATTAGTCTGTACTAGAATTTATAACTAAGTGAAAGATAGATACCATCTTCAGATAAATTACAGAGACGTTTGCAGAGAAGAAAAGCAACTGTATGAATATAAAGAGCTAAGGTGGAAAACGAAATTTAATAAAATAAGGAAAAGCGTAAATGTGGAAGCAATATATATATACAACAGTTATGTAAAAGAGATAGGTAGATGAAACTGGAGATGGGATAAGATACTGCAAGAAGAATTTGACAGAGAAATGAAAAATGTATGCAAAAATAAGACCCAAGGAGTAGATAATATAGCCTCCGCACTGTAGATAGATTCTAATATGGTAGATTAAAGCCTTAGTTTTAAGCTCTAAAAATAAAGGTTTGACCTTTTATTAGAAATAATGGGAACATTAAAAGAACAACTATCATTCTTCCATGATCATATCATAATTTTTTAATATTAATTACATTAATTATAGGTAGCCCAGTAAGATATACAGTATTAGTAAATTATACAAACCGAAATATACTTCACGGCCATCTAATTGAAATACTCTGAACAGCATTACCAGCCATTACATTAATCGTCATGCTTTACCATCATTACGATTATTATATCTACTTGATGATTCCACAGATGATGTAATTACAATGAAAACAATTGGACGAGAATGATAGACAGTTGTGATGAAATGATTCTACCTGGTGTGGAAGATGTATCAGACACTTGAAGTACCTTGAAACTTCAAGAAGAGTGTACTAATACCAAATCGAGTGCAGACAAGTTTAAAAATTATAGAACGATCAGTACAATAAGTATGGTCGCGAATTACTAACAGAAATTCTTTATAAAAGAATAAAAAAAAACCTGGTAAATCTGACCTTGTTGAAGATCGGTTAGACTTTAAAAGAAATATAGGAACACTTGAGGAAATACCTTATGACTTATCTTAGAAGTTAGGGTAAGGAAACGGAAAACTACATTTAAAGCTTCGGCAGAGTTGGAGAAAGTGTATGATAATATTGACTAGAATATACGCTTTAAAATTGTGAAGGTAGCAGGAAATTAAATATTATTTACTGTTTGTACAGAAACCATATAGCAGTTATAATAGTGAATGGGCATTAAAGTGTGCAGTTATTGGCTAGTAAGAAAGGGTGGTAACAGAATGAAATTTTCATTAGCGCTGTGTGCGCTGATATCAAACTTTCTGGCAGATTAAAATTGCGGGCCGGTGCCGGGATTCGAACTTGGGACCTTTGTTCGCGAGACGCAAAGGTCCCAGGTTAGAATCCCGGTTCCGGCACAAAATTTTAATCTAGGAAAGCTACGAAGGAAGGAAAGGAGAAGTTAGGAAACTAAGTTGAAGTTCAGGGGCCGGCCGCGGTGGCCGAGGGGACTGAGGCGCTCCATTCACGGTCTGCACGGCCACTACGGTCGGGGGTTCGAATCCCCCCTCGGGAATGGATATTTGTGCCGTCCTAGTTCGTAAGTAGTTCATAAGTAGTTTGTAAGTTTAGGGACTGATGACCCCGTAGTTAAGTCCCATAAGCTTAACAAACATTTGAACTTTTTTTTTTTTTTTTTTTTTTTTTTGAAGTTCAGGGAGCAGAAATAAAAAGATTGCAATTTGTCAATGACATTGCAGTAGTGTTGGAAAATGCAAAGAACCTTGAAGGAATTGCATGGAATGGGAAGTGTCTTCAAAGGAGGTTATAAAATGAACACTAACTAGAGTTAAACAAGGGTAACTCAGTGTAGTTCAAATTAGTTCACAATTCAAACACAGATACTTCATAATTGTCCACAGTTCAAGCACATTTCTAGTGAAGTTCATGCAGAAAATACTAGACTCACAATTCACAAATTATGATTTGAACATCAACCCTAACTTTTTTTCTTAAAAACGTTTTAACGTTTTATATATTTGTATATAAGTCTTCAAAGATACCCCCACGACGAATGCAATGAAAAGCAGGGAAAGGGAAAAAAAAATTGACATATCAAGGAAGTTAAATGTGGAAGAGTATATGTGGTAGTTCGGAAATGTCATGAGGAGTGGGTGGGCAGGTTATAACAATTATTTGATCCCTGCAGACGACGTCACGCAAGTCATTAAGCAAAGACAATTATTATCTGGCAATGTAACGCTGTTCTGAGGTTTGCTGGTCTTTTGTTACTCTCTCTCTCTCTCTCGCTGGAACATTCATTGTGTACGCAATTCTCTCTCTCTCTAATTTTACTTTAATTACCAGCTTTATCAATAGGCTTTTTCTGTGATAAAAAGTCGTCAGTCTTTGTTTCTTCGGATCAAAAAGATTTTTAAGTCTTTCTCTTGCATTCTATTCAAAAGTAATATGTCAGATGCTTCTACGTCATTTTCGTCACACCACCTAACATGTATTAAATAAACGCACAGAATTACCATGTCGTACAGTCTCTACTGGCAAAGTTTACTCCGTTTCTAAAGAAAGCATGTGCACAAACGTCTTCGTTTTCTCTGGGCCCTTTTTTTCTCCGACTTGGAGAGAGAGAACCTAAGCGCTCTTTGTTTTTTACATCTACACTGTGATAGTGAAAGGACTTCTTTTCTCTGAAAGTAAATGTGAGCCCGGATTACTTTTTTGCTGTAATAAACCCTCTTTTTGATATTCATCCCGATTTTTGTTTTCTCATTTGAAAATGACCCATCACTTTCTAACTAACAATCTCTCGTTGTTTTCAGCGAGCTGCGTTCGAACTTAAAAAGATGCTTGGCTAGCATTACGGTTCGCTTTGCGACTGCATTCAAGTTTAGCTCAATTTCGTTTCATTTCAACAATCCATCCATACTGATTTTGTATTTCAGAGCCTACAATCAATGTTCGCCTGTTTTGGCAATAGTCTACATATTACTGTGCTTTATATCTACAAGTGTTCCACTTTACCCCACGATTCAGTCTGTGCACTATCTAGATGGTCCCTCTGAACTGACTGCACCAGCTGAATCATTCTGTGCAGACCGCCCATTTTGGAGCCAAGCAAACTTGCTAGAGTGCTTCGTCTGTATTTTGTTAACTAAAACTGTAACTGAATAAATATTATAAATAACAGTAGTATGTATTTCTACTGTGCTACTGACAGCTCATTCATCTTTATACAGGTTGAGCCACTAACTGTTGCCACCAAGAATAACTCCGAAAGTATGATAGGAGTTGAAACGTTTGTGGGCCAAAGGTTCCATGGGATAACATGGGCTAGAATATGACGTTGGCTTTTTATTCCTAGGTGGAGTCGCTTTAGAGACATAAAGATATTTTTTTTTATTTTTTTTAATGGGATGCTATAGTTTGGTGCTAATGTGCTAATAGCGGCTATCGAGAAGAATCCAATGGTGCGCAACAGTGAGGTCTTTGAAGGTCAACGAAGGTCAAAGGGTATCATGAACGATCCATTTACAGAAGATATTAGAAATAATGACCATTGATATCAATGCAGTACTGCAATCATGGCTTGGGTGGTATTTAATGTCACTTCAGCCTCTGCAATTAGAATGATATTTTCACTCCCCAGAATGCCGCCAACAAACCGTCTTGCCAAGTGCTTATCGTCATTCTAGTGTGACAGAACCTGTGGGCGACTTCACAATGCTTATTGCTCCTACCTTTTGGCCTTGTTGACCTTCAAAGACCTTACTGTTACACATCACAGGATTCATCTCGACAGGCACTATCAGAAAATAAGTACCAAACTATAGCGACCCATTTATAAAGTAGAAAGAAAACTTGACCATATTTCTGAAGCGATCCCACCTAGCAACAAAAAAACAACGTCATATTCTGGACACCGTTGCCCCATGCAACTTTTGTTCCACAAACTTTTCAGCTTCTATCGTATTTAAGGAGTTATTATTGGTGGCAACAGTTAGTGACTCACCTTGTATTTATAAAAAGCCGTGTATTTTTGTGTACGTGTTGCTTACAAAACTACAGTTTCGTTCCAATCTTTATGAAATTTTCCACGCTTGACCTTCAAACGAAGAGCACGGTCGCCGTAAGTGTATGGATCACGTGCGGCACATAGTTCAGAAGATATGACGTCATAAACATCTACATCTGCATGGGATACTCTGCGAATCACATTTAAGTGCCTGACAGAGAGTTCTTCAAACCAGCATTATACTATTTATCTCCCATTCCATTCTCGAATAGCGCGCGGTAAGAAAGAACACCTGAATCTCTCCGTTCGAGCTCTGATTTCTCGTATTTTATTCTGATGATCATTTCTACCTATGTAACTAGGAGTCAACAATATAATTTTGCATTCGGAGGAGAATGTTGGTGATTGGAGTTTCGTAAGTAGCCCACGCCGCAGCGATAAGCGCCGTTGTTGTATTGATTCCCACCCTAGATCCTGTATCATTTCCGTAACGCTGTCTCCCCTTTTTGTCGTGACAATACGAAACGAGCTGCCCTTCTCTGGCTCTTTCGATGTCCTACGTCAAACCCACCTGATAAGGATCCCACACTGGGCAGCAATACTCAAAAAATGGACGGACAAGCGTAGTGTATGCAGTTTCTTTTGTAGCTCTGTTGCATCTTTTAAGGGTTCTGCCAATAAAACGCAGTCTCTTGTTCGCCTTTACCACAACATTATCTACGTGTTCTTTCCAATTTAAGTCTGAAGTAATAGTAATTCCTAGGTATTTTGTGGAGTTTACGCCCTTCACTTTTGATTGATTTATCTTGTAAACATAGTATAACGGATTTCTTTTCGTACTCATATGGACGGCTTCACACTTCTCATTATTTGGACTCAACTGCCGATTTTTACATCATAGTGATATCTTATTCAGATCGTTCAGCAGTTGGTTTTAATCTTCAGATGAGTTTACTAGACGGTAAATGACGGCGTCATCTGCAAAGAACCTAAGAGAGCTGCTTAAATTTCCCCTAAGTCGTTTATGTAAGTAAGGAACAGCAGAGGACCAATAACACTACCCTGTGGAAAGTCCGATATGACTTCTGTTTTAGTCGATGCATTACCATCGATTACTACGATCTTTGTCCTCTCTGACAGGAAATCCCACGCAATTTGATTAAAAACCGTTTGACAGGTACGGTGTCAAAAGCATTCTGGAAATCAAGAAATTCGGAATGGATTTGCGAACCCTTGTCGATAGCACCCATCACTTTGTGTGAGTAAAGAGCTAGTTGTGTGTCGCATGAACGATATTTTCTAAATCTCTGTGGACCTTGTGTCAATAGATCATTCTGTTCGAGATAATTCATAATATTTGAATACAGTATGTCTTTCAACACCCTCCTGCAAACTGACGTCAATGAAATAGGCCTGTAGTTTATGGGTTACTCCCACTAGTTTTTATATAAAATACGTTCTGAATATTAATAGGTGAATTTCGAGGATTGTCAATAAATCAGATTATACACTCACTATTCTCGTGGAATTTCAAATGGGATTGATACTTACAGCCACCTGTCTCTCACTCATTAAGTAATCCACCAGTTAATGTCATATCTGAACGAAGTTAAGCAATTGGGCTTAGAGGATTGTATTTATTTCAGCACCCTGAAAGAGCCGATAGGACTGAAGTGTTGTATTTGAATCTTTTTCAGTTACACCAGAGTGCAAAACGTGCGAAGTAATGTGAAAATGGTAAGGCATCGACTAAAAGAGAAGTGATAACGGGCGTTCCAGAGGGTAGTGTTATTGATCCTTATTTACATAAACGATTTAGGGGAAAATCTAAGTAGCTCTCTCAGTATGGTTGCAGATGACGCCGACATTTAACGTCTAGTAAAATCATCGGAAGATCAAAACCAACTGCAGAACGATGTGAATAAGATATCAATATGGTGTAAAAATTGGCAATTGAGTGTAAATGATGAGAAGTGTGAAGTCGTCCAGATGAGTACGAAAAGAAACCTGTTAAACTTTGTTTACAAGATAAATCAGTGAAAAGTGAAGGCCGTAAAGTCCACAAAATACCTAGGAATTAGTATTACTTCAGACTTAAACTGGAAAGAACACGTAGATAATGTCGTGGGAAAGGCGAACCAGAGACTGCGTTTTATTGGCAGAACCCTTAAAAGATGCAACAGAACTACTAAAGAGGCTGCATACACTACGTTTGTCCGTCCATTTTTGGAGCATTGCTGCCCATTGTGGAAGGAGGAGGAAGGAAGCCCGTCGACAGCTTGGTCATTAGAGACGGAGCTTGCGCTCGGAGTTTTTGGGTAAGGATGAGGAAGGAAGTCGGTCGTGCCCTTTGAAAGGAACCATCCCGGCATTTGCCTGGAGGGAAATCACAGAAAACCTAAATCTGGATGGCCGAAGGAGGATTTGAACCACCATCCTCTCGAATGCGAGTCTAGTGCGTTACCACTGCGCCACCTCGCTCGGTATGCCCAGTGTGGGATCCTTAGCAGGTGGGTTTGACGGAGGACATCGAAAGAGTCGAGAGAAGGGCAGCTCGTTTCTTATTGTCACGATACAGGGGAGACAGCATTACGCAAATGATAGGGATCTGGGATAGGGAATCGTTACAACAATGGCGCTTATCGCTGCGGCGTGGGCTACTTGCGAAACTCCAATCGCCAACATTCTCCTCCGAATGCGAAAATATATTGTTGACTCCCACTTACATAGATAGAAATGACCATCTGAATAAATACGAGAAATCAGAGCTCGAACGGAGAGTTTCAGGTGTTGTTTCTTCTCAAAATGTTCAAATGTTTGTTACGGGGTCATCAGTCCCTAAACTTACAAACTACTTATCAACTACCTTATACTGAGGACGGCACAAATATCCATGCCCGAGGGGGTATTCGAACCCCCGACCGTAGTGGCCGTGCAGACCGTGACTGGAGCGCCTCAGTCCCCTCGGCCACCGCGGCTGGCTGTTTGTTCTCGCGCACTATTTGTGAATGGAATGGGAGATAAATAGTATACCGGTGGTTTGATGAATCCTCTGCCAGGCACTTAAATGAGATTTGCAGAGTATCCCATGTAGATGTATAAAATGTGAGCAAAGTGGCCTTGCAGAGCGTGGCCGTGAAAGAGCGCAGTTTTGCGCTTCGAAACGCAGCCGCCTCCCCTCGGCGCTAATAATACCGGGACCAGGAAACCCGCTTTCAGCGCGCCGGTCTCTCGGCGCGCCTGGGCGGTCGTCTCGTCTCTGGCCGAGCAGCAAGGTCGCCAGATGGGCGCACTGTGCGGCCGCGTGCCGACAGCTCGTGACGGAGCGGCGCGTGGCGCGCGGCTGTCGTCGCTAACAGTGACTAAGTGCCGCTGAGCGCCGCTAACAGCCGCCACGAGCCATGCGCGCACGCGCGCCAAGCCGCCACACCTCATCTCGCAGGCGCGCCGCAGACTCGAGCGTCACTCGCCTGCTACCTCTTCATCTGGCGAGACAACCGTAGCTGATCGCCGAGTCTCGACTTCGTCGAATTCTACACGCTTCCCATTGAGACATTACCACCTTTTCTTGTACATTACTGTCCATCCGAAATAAACACCAAGAATGGCCGGAGAACATCACAGCAATATTTTGCCACGTGTCTGGATTTCGAGCCATAATATGATCTCTAACTTTTCAACCTATGGTTCTCGACGCCAGGGGGTGGCGAAGTCTTGCTTGGGGGGATCGCCATCAGAAAATGTTCAAATGTTTGTATAGCTTATGGGACTTAACTACGGGGTCATCAGTCCCTAAACTTACAAACTACTTATGAACTAGCTAACACTAAGGACGGCACAAATATCCATGCCCGAGGGGGAATTCGAACCCCGACCGCAGTGGCCGTGCAGACCGTGACTGGAGCGCCTTAGTCCCCTCGGCCACCGCGGCCGGCAGGATTGCCATCACAGGAGCAAGTATTTGCATCGTAAAGGTGCGATTCCGAGCTCGACCGCAATCAGCAGTGGTCGCTGACCCGCGACAGCCGGCACCACTGGTCCCCATTGTCTGCAATGCGAGCGATGCGGAACGCGGCGACAGCGTCACCGCCATATACCTGCTCCGGCGACAGGCAGCACATCCGGTCCCGAACCAGTGGTGTCGCCGACGCCTACCCGACCCCCCGCGGAAGATCGGTTTTATGACAACACCCCAGGGAAATGGATTCTTCAGACTCTGAGGAGCCTCGGCGGAGTGGCCGGGCGCATTGAGGCGCTATGCTACGATGCGCGAGACTGTTCCCAGACGGGGTTTCGAATCCCCCCTTGGGCATGGATGTTTGTGCCGTCTTTAGTATAAGCTAGTTCATAAGTAGTTTGCACTGATGACCCCGTAGTTAAGTCCCATAAGCCTTACAAACATTTGAACGTTTGAACTCTGACGAAAAGAAGTCCGTAAACACAGTAGCAACCTATCCTGTAATATCTGACGCAGGAAATAACGAGTACAGAAATGTTTCGGTAAAAGATATCTGGAAAGCTACAGCACAGTGGTTGAACAGGACTAGTAAGTGCACGAAACTTGTTATTTATCAATAACTATATATTCACTATTTGCAGTAGCAAAAGGCGTTTTCTTTAAGAACATTACAGTGAACATACATAGTATTCAGCTGCTGCTCAAATGGCCACCACAAGCAACGTTGTTTATAACTGAAGCACTTGGCGATAGATCCTCAAGAAACTGTAAATTCAGATTTTGTTCGTTTTAATTTATTGAGATATAATTGCATTGAATGTAACTAAAAGCAGAAGACATCATTGCCTTGTCTCTTCTACAGATCGTATTGAAACATGCATTTGTTTGTTTGTAACAGGGAAGAAGAGTTGTCAAGTTCCACGAATACATGTATAACAGGCCTGGAACTGTGCTTATTCAGTCGGGGATTTTTGTTGTAAATTCTGATAAAGTAATTATGACTACGGATGTATGCCTGTAAATTTTTGACGTGGCATATCATTTAAGAATCAGAGGAAGCTACACTCATTAATATTTTGTAACACGTTTTGCTTAATTTTTGTAGCAACTTAGTGCAGTTTCCTCAATACTTAACTATTAAAGTTAAAACTAAACACATACGGTAGTTTATGTTCAAAAGAATTAAGAAATTGTTAACTACCGGTAATTACATAAATGGTGATCTTAAAAATGATTATGTACAGTAATAAAGCCTTTTGTGTAAAATACGCTCAGGACAGGTTTATTTACTTCATGTTACACGAGACGTGACAATCGACTAATGTTATGTACCAACACAGAAAAGAAAACGGAATAAAACTAACGATGGTGCAATATTAAAAGTATGAAAGGGAAGTAATGAAAAGAGGCAAAAGTTACTAAAGGCCTTTATTCGACGCAAATATGATGATACTGAATTATTTTCTTGACATATCCAGTGCAGTTTTACGGAGTTCATTTCCAATATATAAAGCAGAATCGAAAGAAAAATATTCGCATTGTTTCTGATTACGAAATGATGGGTCCACAGTGTAACACAAATCAGCAATGAAGAGATAATACTTCTTCAACATCCACATCGCTGGGACAGTATTCCGTACCAGTTATTGAGCAGAATGTAAGTAATGCATGATTTTTTTGTGTACGTCTCAGTATAAAATGTAATTTCTCTTCTTCAGTTATTGCATTTCTTAGGCTCTGTGGTTTCATGTCATCCGAAATAGAACTCAGTACGAAGTTGAAGTGTCTTTTATTTAAACAATCGCTCCTGAATAAATTCATCACAAACTTTTTTTTGTATTTTTTATTTATTTATTTTATCAACGGTGTGTAACTTCCATCGGAAGCTCTACTTTTACACAATGGCATTACCAGCGTTCGTGTTTTCTTAGAATGGAACAAAGCAACGTCATCGTCTTCCTCCTCCAACAACGGCGGCAGTCGGCAGACACCTCAGCTCGCCTCTCACCGGCGACCGCGCTGCTCGCCTGCCGCAGTGTTTCGCAACGCGTCGTCAGCAGGGGGCAGCGTCGCTGTCGTTGTCGGCGTTTGCGGTGGGTCGCTGTCGCCGTGTTCGGACTCGCACCTTAAAGTAACTGGCGGTTCAGTAATACAAATACGTATGCCTAAGTAAAATGTATGTAACGTTAAAATTACTTAATTATTGCGTAATTTTCTTTATGAACTGAATCGAAAATAGATAGTTTTACAATACAATGTGTTAATGATGAATAAGCACAAAGTCTGAAAACTGATTTCAGGAAAAGAATTTTCATACAACAAGTAATTCTGAAAATTTATACAAGTTTCCAGCCTAGATCGCGTTTTTTATTTATGGATGACCGGTTTCGACGTTCACAGGCGTCATCTTCTGATCAATATTTTACAAATTCATATCTTATATGATATTACCTATATTCTTTCGGTACATTCATAATGTAGTAGTTGTATACAAACATTGATGGTGAAGTTAAACATATCATTGGATCTACAGTATACATGTCCACACTGGTTGCACAAGAGTCACTAAGTGATTGGTACATAAGAAACTGATATGCCCATCATGACAAATGTAATGAAAGGATATAGGTCAAACCATATAAGATATGACATTCTAAAATATAGGAGATAAGAAGATGATGTCTGTGAACGTCGAAACCGGTCGTCCATAAATAAAAAACGCGATCTCGGCTGGAAACATGTATAAATTGATTTAGAGCGCCCCAAAAACAATGAGTTCCATACATAATTCTGAAAATTTCGAAAAAAGAGCTACTTCTTTACAAATTGTCTATACAGCGGGAACTTTCGTAATGAGCATACTATTCTTCTGAGTGTTGCCTGAAATTCGAAATATTTAACAAAGATATATTTTTCTGTCGGAAATCACCTAAATATAGGATATGTGTACCTTTCCGAGAAATATACAGGGGGAAAAAAACAATTCGGCCAACAATTAAAAAGAAAGCTGAAGCAAAAGAAAAGAAAATTTGTTTCCTTTGAGAAAACATTGTTCTGTTACGTTTCGTGAGGGGATGGGGTCGTCACATTATTTTTGTTTGAAAAGGAGTCGCCAGAATATTTTTACTTGGAAGGGGGTCGCATATTCGAAAAGGTTGAAAAACACTGCTCTAAGCTCAATTGCATAACTTGTTTCGGGTACCTTGAATATCCGATACCACTCGTTGATTTTGACCAATTACGTCATGTAGTACGTCATTTTGAGATAGATGTGTTTGTATTTGTTTACTACTAGTCAATTATTGTATTGTGAATGTGTCTGAGATAATATTTATTAGGATACGTATCTGTATTTATGCGTTTTCTGTTTGTGTAGTAAAATTCTGCTGAGGAATACCAGATATTTGTTTCGAAAGCAACATGATTCAAGAACTCCCGCCCCCACCACAGCAGCTGTTCTTAGCAGAATTCAACTGCCCACCATCTTGTTTTCATAACATAAACATTGAGTGAAATGAAAGTGACACAGTGCCTGTTTCACAACACGAAAACCAACGTATGTGACAAAAACTTGCTATAAATACATAGACAATTTGTTATAGAAGCAGTCGCTACAGTAAAATTAAACCAAAACACAAAAATAACGTTCTATATTTTCGTAAAAATCCCGATTCAGTGTTGTGCAGAGGATCATGTTGTTCCTGTGGTTTTAAATGTTTGCAATTACCGTACAGGCAGAACATTGTTGCTGTATGTCTTACCAGTGTCTCTGTCATCGTCGCCTCTGCATATCTTCACTGTTTTTTTTCTTCCTGCTTTTAGTAACCTTGGCAGATTTAATTCTGAATGTGTGTCTCTTAAAACCATCGTTTTCATATATTTTATCGGCCAGTTTTATCACCTTTGTTTTTTAAATGTTGCATTTATTTTCTCATTTATATGTTTTTAATCATTGCCAAATGCATGTAACTTTCTGACTGAAGAGTGGCGTGCTAAGCTGCTGCCAGCCTGCCCATGAGGCATTGAAATAACAATAAAGGAAAAACAAAGAAATCGAACCCGCGAACCTTTAATTAGAAATCCGATCTCTTGCTGCTTTTTTTAATTTAATTTAATTTATTTATTTATTATTTAGGTAGCTCGATGGTTTACGGTCGTTTCTTCATGTTCGTTCTGGGTTGTTCATTTAAAATGTGGCTCAGTTTTTTGTTACAGAGAGCATTAATAACACTGACCGAGTACGCTAAACCACCGCGCCCGGCAGCGCTGAGGCAAACAACGCTTCCTAAACACCATCTCACAGAGAAAATTGATAAGGTCCATTTGATGACAGATCCGTATTACAATTCCTGTTAATGCCTAAACACTTGGTCATCTGGGGTTCCCCCTTTGGGCACTTTCATCTCTCACCCGTCCCTACAGGTACCATTAATTTGGACGAATACGAGGATGACGAATTGGCATCCCCTACTTGTGAGCGTTATGACTGTAAGTACTTCCTATTAATGCGTACATTAAGATGTCGTTAGGGCAGCTGTTTGTTGTCAGACAACGTTGAAACGATTTTCAGTCAGTAGAAGTACTACTACCCTGGTTGCATCAGAGACATCGGATCAAAATCGACGTTGTCGTTTCAGGTGTATTAATTTTTTCAGCATTATATGTAGCGTCCTAAATAACACATTTTTTCATATGTGCATCATATATCATATGATGCCAATTATCTATACCAATTAAGTATTTAATCATATCGTTTAGCATATGACATTTTCACACCTGGCGAGATGCATCACAACCTGTTCTGTCATGTGAACCATCATCTGTCTTGTTTCATATCATGCGACCTGCGCTTTTAAGCGAAACATCGCATATTGTGACACGTGACATTGTCATATTCTACCTCATGATAAAACACCAGATCTCACTTTAAAACACATGTCAGGTGAGACAGGGATTAGAAATACAAAATCAGTTGGGGCTATTGCAAGAGTAGGTATGATAATGAATAGGAAAACAGGAATGTGGGTAAATTACTATGATCTCATTATCGTAGTCAAGATATATTTGAAGCCAACCAAAGTTGTACAGGTTAATAAGCCACCTAGCTCTGCCGACAATAGGGAGATCAAAGAAATATATGAGAAGGTAAAGAAAATTGTTCGAACAATTAAGGGAAAGGAAAACTTAATGCTGATGGGAGATTGGAATTCGGTAGTAGGAAAAAGAAGGGAAGGTAAAATGGTAGGTGGATATGGACTGGGACAGAGGAATGGCCGGCCGCGGTGGCCGAGGGGACTGAGGCGCTCCAGTCAGGGTCTGCACGGCCACTACGGTCGGGGGTTCAAATCCCCCCTCGGGCATGGATATTTGTGCCGCCCTTAGTATAAGGTAGTTCATAAGTAGTTTGTAAGTTTAGGGACTGATGACCTCGTAGTTAAGTCCCATAAGCTATACAAACATTTGAACATTTTGAACAGAGGAATGAAAGAGGAAGCCGCCTGGTAGGATTTTCCATGGAACATAATTTAATCGTAAGAAACACGTTTAAGAATGACTAAAGAAGGCTGTATATGTCACCCACCGCTTGTGGCTGACTCTCTTCTTACAGGCCTACCTCTTGCCGCCCTGCTGCTGGAACCACTGCCAGTTGTCGACATCGCAGCCGCAGCCGCCTTTGGTGGTTTGTGCCGCCCCTCGTGAAACAGGACTCGCCACCAGCATCTAATCGCAGCCGTTGTCGCAGCCACCGCCACCGTCAACCTCCTGGACTGCTACGTCGCTCTTTCGTTCTCTGTCTCGCGTCATTTTCACCAACTTTTAACCCCACTTCATCATGGATCAGATCCCCACCACTACTACCTAAATCCTATACACCAACCTGACAGGAGCCTCTACCACTACATTGTGGTGCATGTCGCCTTCTCCTCAAGTGTCCACCACATTCCTCCTTACCACCTCCAAATATCTACTTGGCAACTCAGTATGGACCCCATCACCACCACTTCCAAAAAAGCTTCTTCCCTCCCCTCCCATTTCCTTTACTCCTCCTCCCGAACTCATGGACATGGCACCCATCCCTCTCTCCAGACCCCTGACGTCCACACCTTCATCCTTTACCGTCCCAATCCAAGATTTATAGATAACCATAACCTCTCCACTGAAATCCGCAAATACTTCCCTGCCACCCCCATCGCCCAGTTAATACCACATGAGGACTTCGTCCACATAAAATCCTCCAGCTCTATCTTCGACCTTCTACAACGCCGTCACCGTATCCACTTTGGGCCCCATGCTACCCTCACCCCCTACTACACCATCTCTACATCCCATCAACTACGATCTCCTTGCCGTCCACCCACCTTCATTGCTGTGATCAACAAACTCAGACCAGTGATCACAGAGTTAGAGTTGTTGGGCCAACTGAATTCGCACCCCGACCTCTCTATCTGCACTATCAAGTGGATCTACAACTGTGCCAGCCCTACCTACCTGAG
The DNA here is from genome assembly GCA_026315105.1 of Locusta migratoria. Taxonomy (NCBI): domain Eukaryota; kingdom Metazoa; phylum Arthropoda; class Insecta; order Orthoptera; family Acrididae; genus Locusta; species Locusta migratoria. Next base: position 140,143,517 of record CM048749.1, on the reverse strand, counting down.
TTTTACCAAATCCACATCATCCATTGACCTCCTTCTCATCGAGGGGACGTTCATTTATGATCGCCGTTACAAGGATGATTCTTTCCACTCCCCACCCCAATCATAATGCTCTGCCCACTGCTTCACGTATTATGACCACCTGCCCCAGAAATATAGAAACCCACCCACCTGTCCCCATTGCAAATCCGCTCACTTCCTGAAGCCATGTCTCCCCATCCAACTTTAACACCTGTGGTGGCCATCACCCTTCTTACTCCTATAAATGCAAATCCATCCTCCCTCACTCCTACTGCCCCAGAACTTACTATCCCAATCCGCCCTATCGACTCACCCATGCATCCAAACAACTCCTTGTGACCCCACCCACAGTCGAAGACGTCATCCAGTTTTTTACCACTGTCTTGCAAAACATCCATTCTTTTAAGTGTCCCCAAAACAGATAGCCCTAGATGCCTGAACTATTTCCAGCTTGAGATCTAGTCACATCCTGTAACCATACCCACTTCACCATTTCCCGACAAGTTACCCTCGTTTAAACACGCCTTAAACCGTTTTCAGTCTACCTCATCCCACCCATTCTCTGTTCTCCGCAATTCCCCATATGGCACGCCCTTTCTACGCCCTCCTGTATCATAAAATCCGTTTCCTGTCTGCAAACAAGAACCTTTTTCATTCGCACCTTATTCCACCACCACGCAGACCCCTTCCTCCTCAACAAAACCTTCCTGCAAAACTGTTGTCCCATCACAAACGCTCCCTATCTCCTCCACCATACTGACAGGCCCCATCTTCTCTGAGGCAGAGGGGCGACTGGACCCCTCCGCCATCACCCCGATGGGCGAAAACCCCTCTTCAATGGTCCTACCAAACACCTAATCCTCAGCCTCTTCCTCCCCTCCCTCACGGTCGCCCTCACCACCATCTATGTCTGCAGCCACTCCTCTCCTTATGATTTCCTTTCACATTTCGATTGCTCCTTTATGACCTATGTGGTTGCCACCACCCTCAACCTTTCTTCCTGATGACCCTCAGAACTCCGGCTGTTCGTCACCACCTCGCTCAGGGGCGAGACCCTTCCTCTCCCCTTGAGCGCCTTACGGTGGATGTCGTTGACCTAACAGGCAGTACCCGTGCACCAGTCATACTTGCCTTCGACTACTGCCTCCACCATGGTCGCGCTCTCCATCCTGTACCTCCTCCCAAACTAGTCTACTCCCGAGAAAACTGGGATGCCTACAGGTGATATATTGACACCTCGGTCGCTGACCACCCAAAACCCCTTCCTTCCTTCACCAGACCATTTCTAATGTGGTTCGAACCTATATCATGACCAAAGCTATCCATCCCCTTCCTCCACAGGCCGTCCTTCTATTTCGTAAATCCCGCCGCTCGTACCATTTCTTCCCATAGACCTGTGACTGGGACACATTCACCCACCACAGCCAAATTCAACGCCACATTAGAAACCTTTTGTCCACTACTATGCGCCATGCAGGTAATGGAGCCCCTTAGAGGGATGGCTGCCACAGAGGGGAAGGCCAATGTGCACTCCGTGTGAATACCAGGTGCAATCATTCCAGACGTGGAACGGTTTCTTCCAGATGCCATGAAGGATATTGGGTGCTGCCAACTGCGGGTGGTTGCTCATGTCGGTACCAATGATGTGTCGCTATGGATCTTAAGAGATTCTCTCGGGTTTTGAGCGGCTATCTGAAGTGGTAAATGCCAGTTTTACTTCCAAGATGAAAGCAGAGCTCACCATCTGCAGCATAGTTGACAGGACCGACAGCCGAGCAGAGAGGAGTGGAGGGTCTGAATCAGAGGCTCAGACAGTTTTGCAACCGTTTGGGCTGCAGGTTCCTTAACTTGCGCCATCGGGTGGGGGGCTTGCGAGTTCCGCTGAACAGGAGTCAACTACACGCAGGAAGCGGCTACACGGGTAGCGTCAGTTGTGTGACGTGGACTGGGCGGTTTTTTAGTTTAAGGGGTCTCGGGAACACACAGAAAAGGTCTAAATCTCAAGGGATACAGGTCAAAGTTAAGACAAACACAGAACTAAAAACCATTGGCGGAAAGTTGTAAATTGTCGCAGCTGCGTGGGGAAAGTACCAGAGGTGCAGGCACTAATATAAAGTACTGAATCTCAAATCATTATAGTTCAAATTTTTACAAAGGGGCAAATGGTGTTCAGAAAAGATAGATTGAATAAAATAGGTGGTGGCGTATGTATTGCTGTCACAGGCGGTTTATCCTGTAGCGAAATTGAAGTAGATTACTCCTGTGAGTTGATATTGGTAGAGGTTATAACTGACAACCGAAATAAATTAGTAACTGATTCTTTTTATCGACCCCCTGACTCAGACGATTCAAATGCAGAAATGTTCAAAGAAAGCGTGGATCAAATTTCAAAAACGTACCCAAAGCATACGATTTTAATTGGTTGCGACTTTAATTTACCCTCGATACGTTGGCAAAATTACATGTGCAAAACTGGATGCAAACATAAAACATCGCCGCGCGGTCTGGGCGCCATGTTTCGGATCGCGATGCCTCCCGCGTCGGAGGTTCGAATCCGTCCTCGGGCATGGATGTTTGTATTGTCTTTAGAATAAGTTCGTAAGTAGTTTGTCAGTTTAAGGACAGATGATCCCGCAGTTAAGTACCAGTTAAGCTTGACAAAAAATCGAACATTTGAAGGTAAAACATCGTCCGAAATTGTACTGAACGCATTCTCCGAAAATTATGTCTAGCAATTATTTCACGAACCGACTAGAATGGTAAATGGTTTTGAGGACATACTTGACCTCCTAGCAACAAATAATACATAATACGGAGCTAATAAAGAGCATCAAAACAGATAAAGGGATTAGTGAACACAGAGTTGTCGTAGTGAGACAGAATATGGGACTTTCCAAATCCACCAAAATTATATTTATTCAAAAAAGGAGATATAAATTTGATTAACGGTTTCCTGAGTGAAAATTTCCAGTCTTTCGAAACTAAGAATGTGAGTGTAAATCAGATGCGGCTTACATTCAAAGAAATAATATCGACAACCATCGACAGATTCATACCAAACTAATTAACAAAAGAGGAGGCTGACAAGTCGTGGTATCCAAAACAGGTTAGATTACTGTTACAAAAACAAAGAAAAAAATCAGCAAAATTTAAACGCACAAAAAATCCCCATGACTGGCAATCTTTTACTGAAACTAGAAATTTAGCTCGAATTTCAATGAGAGAAGCTTACAATAGTGACTACAACGAAACCCTGTCACGTAATTTGGTAGATAATCCTAAGAAATTCTTGTCGTATGTAAATTATATTAGCAGTAAAACACAAACAATACCTTCATTACACGATAGAAAATATTGATGCTAATGTTTACAGTTCTGCTAAAGCAGAGTTGCTTAACACAGCTTTCCGAAATTCTTTCACTAGAGAAGGCGAAGCAAATAACCCAGAATTCGTTTCAAGAACAGCTGCCAGCATGCGTAATCTAGAAGTTGATACGCCTGGTGTATTAAAGCAACTTAATAAAAGTAAGTCTTCCGGTGCTGATTGTATACCAATTAGTTTCCTTTCAGAGTATGCTGATGCGATAGCCCCATACCTAACTATCATATACAACCGCTCGCTTAGCGAACGTTGCGTACCCAAAGAGTGGAAAGTTGTACAGGTCACTTCAATATTCAAGAAAGGCACTAGCAGTGATCTGCAAAATTGCAGGCCTGTATCATTGACGTCGGTTTACAGCAGGATTTTATAACAAATTCTTCCTCAAGTATTATGAACTACCTCGAAGACCTATTGTCCTATAGTCAAAACGGATTCAGAAAGTATCGTTCTTGTGAAACACAGCTAGCGCTTTACTCACATGATGTGATGAGTGCTATCGATAAGGGATGTTAAATAGATTCCGTATTCCGACATTTCCGGAAGGCTTCCGACACTGTCGCTTATAAGCGTTTTCTAATCATAGTGCGTGCTTATGGAATATCGCAATTGTGCGTCCAGGTTCTGGGAATTATATTTTGGGGCACTGAAATTGCTATAGCCACCTCCTTCTGTGTCTGTCCCGCTTCCTACGGCTTCGGGGAGGTCCCGTTGTTGCTTCATTGCACTACCTTCTCAGTACACTATCTGAATCCAGCTGCTTGTGTAATTCGTTTGCTAAATGCAATACCAACTCCCTCTGCAGCAACTTCCTGTTATGATCACTAATCTGGTTGCCGTAATGTTCTTGTCTCGACTCCGTAGAATCAACAAATGTTCAACGTAGTTAAGCTTATGGAACCTAAGTGCAATGTCATCAGTCCCTAACCTTACAAACTACTTATAAACTGAAACTTCCTGGCAGGTTAAAATTGTGTGCCGGAAGCGGGACCCGAACCTGCGACCTTTGCCTTTCGCGGGCAAGCGCACTACCGACTGTGCTATCCCGACACGACTCACGATGCCACCCCACAACTTTACTTCCGCCAGTACCTCGCCTCCTACTTTCCAAACTACCCTATGCTAAAGACAACAGAAACATCCATGCCCAGGCGAAGATTCGACCCCCAACGAGGAACGGCCTCGTGCATCGGAGCATATCGTCTCAATACGCTCGGCCACTCCGCCGCGGCAACGAAAAGACCTCGAACCATTGGGTTCATTCTGCCGATAACAATACTTAGAACCTTGATATATCATCTGATCCTGTAATTGCTTTGGCCAGTGTACTTAATATACCTAGCAAGCCGCCTCGTTTAATGGAGTAACGCACCGATATCAATCGCACCCTTTTCTCGCCACGCCACGCTAAGAAACTGTGCCTCGAAACATACATTTTGAAAGGAGCTTAATTTTACGTTCTCCCCATTTCAATGTTTACATTTAATTATTCGTCTTTGCCGTTATTTCTTTATTTACAGCAGTTTACAAAAATCTCTCTCCAACGAATCGCTACTGCTGGCTGGACTGCAAACAAACTCGGGCCGGATCCGTCCTGCGGGCTAACCTTGACTTAGATTATGACCATTCGTCTACTTGCATAATTAAATTTTTATAGACTTATCAGAGCGCCACTTCTATTGCAATTGCCTGTTTTTAATGGAAGAAGATTTTGTATATCTCAGGCTTCCTCAAATCCAAATCATCTTTTACAATGCAGGAAGGACATCTAGTTTTCTTTATTTAATTTTTTTATTTTTCTAAAGGCAAGAAGACGCCTTTAATGTCGAATTTTCAGGGGATTCCTGAAATTCACTAAGAAACACTCCCCGCATAAGGTAAAAAATTTGACTAATTTAGCAATATCCGTGTAGTTCACATATGATGCAAATCAGAAAGCTCAACTGATTTGATCAATATAGCTATTTTTCCAGAAAAAAACTTAAGATAATCCAGTTCTGGGTTAAATTACACTCCTGGCCATTAAAATTGTTACACCACGAAGATGTGCTACAGACGCGAAATTTCACCGACACGAAGAAGATGCTGTGATAAGCAAATGAGTAGCTTTTCAGAGCATTCACACATGGTTGGCACCGATGGCGACAGCTACAACGTGCTAACATAAGGAAAGTTTCCAATCGATTTCTCATACACAAACAGCAGTTGACCGGCGTTGCCTGGTGAAACGTTGTTGTGATGCCTCGTGTAAGGAGGAAAAATGCGTACCATCGCGTTTCCGGCTTTGATAAACGTCGGATTGTAGCCTATCGCGATTGCAGGATATCGTATCGTGACACTGCTGCTCGCGTTGGTCGCGATCCAACGACTGTTAGCAGAATATGGAATCGGTGGGTTCAGGAGGGCAATACGAAACGCTATGCTGGATCCCAACGGCCTTGTATCACTAGCAGTCTAGATGATAGGCATCTTATCCGCATGGCTGTAAAGGATCAGGTAGCCACGTCTCGATCCCTGAGTCAACAGACAACAACCATCTGCACGAATAGTTCGACGACGTTTGCAGCAGCATGGACTATCAACTCGGAGACCATGGCTGCAGTTACCCTTGACGCTGCATCACTAACAGGAGCGCCTGTGATGGTGTAAGCAACGACGAACCTGGGTGCACGAATGGCAAAACATCATTTTTTCGGATGAATCCAGGTTCGGTTTACAGCATCATGATGGTGAACGGACATTGGAAGCGTGTATTCGTCTTTGCCATACTGGTGTATCACCCGGCGTGATGGTTTTGAGGTGCGATTGGTTACACGTCTCGGTCACCTCTTGTTCGCATCGACGGCACTCTCAAAAGTGGCCGTTACATTTCAGATGTGTTACGACCCGTGGCTGTACCCTTCATTCGATCCTTACAAAACCCTACATTTCAGCAGGATAATGCGCGACCGCATGTTACATGTCCTGTATGGACCTTTCTGGATACGTAAAATGTTCAACTGCTGCCCTGACCAGCACATTCTCCAGATCTCTCACCCATTTAAAACGTCTGGTCAATGGTGGCTCGTCACAATACGCCGGTCACTACTCATGATGAACTGTGGTATCGTGTTGAAGCTACATGGGCATCTGTAGCTGTACACGCCATCCAAGCTCTGTTTGACTCAATGCCCAGGCGTATCAAGGCCGTTATTACGGCCAGATGTGGTTGTTCCGTATACTGTTTCTCAGGATCTATGTATCAAAATTGCATGAAAATGTAATTACATGTCAGTTCTAGTATAATATACTAGCTTAAACCCGCGGCTCCGCTCGCGTGTTGGATGATTATGATGGATAATGCATGAAACGTCAAGTCGATTTTTCAAAGAGATATATGAAAAGAAATTTCTTTTTTACTGTTTTATTTATTTATTCTTATATATTCCTTATTCGTATGCTTATCCTTACAGAGAAAGAGCTGAAAGACGAAAGAGCATAGACGAAAGATATGGTCTGTGGCATCACGATTCGCTGTATGGAACCTCCTTGCTATAGAGTCGCAAACGTCATCGCTGGCCTTCAGTCCGAATTTTTTAATAATTTGACGACTTTCAACGACCATATCTTCCACCCCTTATAGCTATCGCCATGGAACTGCTATGGTATACTGTGGGAGACTTCGGACAATTACTATTCGTTTGCATTCTGTAGTTTCCGCTGAAGACCGAAATATTAAAACACACACACACGCGCACGCGCGCGCGCGCACGGCCGCGCGCGTGCATAGCATTTTATATACACCTGTAACTTTCTATCTCAACATACTCCACCCTCTTATCATTATCAACCCTCAAGCAACAATGCAACCAATAAAACCATTTTCAAAGAGTAATTATTGTTCCGCATTTCGCGCTATATTCTTCAGATTACTAAATATCTATCGGATCGTCATAAAAACGTGCCTAAAACCTACCTCAGGTATAAATTAGTAACTGTACAAATATTTAAGTCTCTGCGTCTTGTCGTTCGGACGTGATAAGCGTACACCAAACAGACATTCACAATAATATATATAGATAGATAAATAGTTATCCGATCGCTATAAAACCGTGCCTAAAGCCTTCCCGGGATAGACATTAGTAAGTGTACAAATTTTTAGCTCTTTATGTCTTGTGGCTCAGACGTGATAAACTACACCGAACAGACATTCACATTTATAGATATAGATTTGTCCAATAATACCCGTTTATCATCTGCATTTCTTCTTGGTGTAGCAATTTTAATGGCCAATAGTGTATCACAGTCAGAAAAAGCATAAAATGTCTTTATGATTGTGCATAGAACTCATAGTACTGATATGGTGGATGACAACTACACCGGTGAAAACAATTGAGAGATCAGTCGAGATATCTAGATTCTGAAGTAATGTCATCGGCAGAATGTTCTAAAATGGTTCTACGTATTCCTTCGGTTGTTCATAGTGGAGAAAACTACATTACGACAACCGGGATAGTGTTAATAACAAATGCATGTGGTTGGTATTGACTTTGATAAACGATTTATACAAGCAGCTGGGTTTAGATAGTGTAGTGAACAGGTAGTGAATTGCAATAACAATGTCATCCAGCCAAGCTATGGCATGGAGAGACATAGGAAGGTTGGAAGTGGGACATATACAGAACGAGGAGGCTGCAGCTATTGAAGTGTCCCATATTGCATTTTCCACGAACTGGACGTGGTTTCAGACTACAGGAACTGTTAAAAGAAGGCAAGGCCAAAGTCGTCTATGGGTAACACCAGCAACAGCCCGTCGAGACAGGAAGCTGAATGCAACTCAGCTGAAACGCATCCTCCAGGCAGCAACAGGACTCGTGATATCAGCGAAACCAGACCGAAATCGCCTTCGGCAATGTGGGCTGTATGCAAGGAGGCCTATGGCATTTGTCCCATTAAAACCACACTTTAGACTGCAGAAATTGGGCGGGGAAACATCGGGATTAGAGTCGTAACGAATGGCGCTGGGTTCTGATCACAGATGAGTCCAGATTTTTGTGTTCAGCCGGATAATCGTCGTTCCCTCATCTGGAGAGAACGTGGAACAATCATGCTTATATGCGCGGAACATGAACATATCAATATGGGCGTATGTACGGATCTCTGTCACTGAGAATGGCCCTTTAACTGTTCCTAGGTATAGAGACGACATCCTTCGACCTTCTTTTGTTTCCTATTTTGGTGCCATGGGAGATGTGTTCCTTCTGGAGGACGATAACGCTCGTCCCCAAAAAGCTGCAGCTCTGTGGACAACAGGCTGGAAGCTGAGTGAATTGAACGAACTAAGTGGCTAGCTTGTTCAACGGATTTAAGCCCGATTGAACATGTCTGGAATGCACATGTCATACGCATTGGAGCCGGACCAGCACCTCCCACAACGGTTGCACGACACTCATGGTAGATTAGCCAAAGAGCCGTCAAGAGCTGATTGATAACCACATACTGCAAATATTACTTAGGCGTGCTTCTGTACTGATCGTTCGAGATGATCACACACGGCAACGAGACAAACGTTTTAACTATTATGGTACGCCAAGGTGCCTCGCTCTAAGTGAACGCTACGTATAGCTCAAGTCGGGAATTGAGAAAGCGAAATATCGTATTGTGTCACTCACAAATTACAATTGTAACCCATATCATAATAAAGTACGTTACCATATAGATATTGTGTATGATATGCCACCTGATCCCCTGTTTTGCGCAGTGTACTTGATATGGGGCAGGTTTGCATCCGGTAATGCAGAATAATTTGAAATAATGTCCTTTGTTTTTCAAAACTGGCGTAATCGCTTTAACTCAAAACGTTTAGATGTTTGTGTCTATAAACATGAGGGACCAAACTTGTATAGTAACCGCTCTCCAGACTTATAAACTACTTAAATTAACATACTAAATACCACAATAAACACAAACACATATGCCCGAGTGGGTGTATAAACCGTTACATATTCCATAGACCACGAGGCCAATAATCCCGTGCGGTGTAGTTGTTCCCTCAGTTACTTTTATTATATGGTTGTTAAGTTATCCTACAACTTTACTGTCGACTGAATCATTCATAAGACATTTGAAGCAGAAACAACTTGACCTGTTTTTCCTTTTGCATTTGAAGCGTTATTTACAATGTAAGTCAAATCTTACCTAACTTTAATCTCAGATATGAATGCACGAGGCAGATAAAGATAGTCGTGCAACATTCTCTCGAGGAACTGCACACTCGTATCATCCAGAGATTATCCCTAAGATTATCCTCTGGGACGGTTGTACCTAAGCGAGATAAGCCAGATTATCCGAAACAGGTCTGTGTGATAACTGATGCATCGTTCCTACTGGGACATGAGAATTACGGTCCCAAGTTCAAGGTCAGAGTCATAGAAATAAAGATTAGGGTTACAACAAAAGCAATAATTTTACTGTGTCATTATTTCCTCGTCACATCGGTTCTGATTTATTTTTAAATAGAACACAAAAGAAAAAATAAAGGTGTAGACAGTTCTCTTATCCTCTTTCGAGAGTAAGAACCGCGCAACAATATAGTTTCTTGATGCAGAACAGAATCAATATGACAGTGATAAGAAGAATGACACATTTGAAGACTGATTATCAGTGGGGCGGAAAATGTGTGTGTGTGGGGGGGGGGGGGGAGCAGACCGCCCCGGACCTCTCGTCTCTTATCCTGGGGGCCTCCAAATTTCAAAAGGTACTTCTTTTGTAGTAATACATGTTTTTCCAAGTGAACGGGGGGGGGGGGGGGGGGGAGATTTTGTTTTGCCGCCACCCTGGGCCTCCGACAGCCTTAGTCCGCCACTGGGAACATGTCAACAACCGCCACCCATCGTGCAAAGCACTGCAGTGAAGCGGTGGTATACGCTGCAACCCAGCTAACAGGGTCAGTATGAGAAGTAGTGTCACTGCAACATAGAGCGCAAGATGGAGCAGTGGGGCAACGCGTTAACGTCTAGTTTTGTTTCAGATTAGGCAAAACGGCGACGGAGACCCATGGGATGTTAGTGCAAGTGTATGGTGTAGAAGCAGTGCGTGTGTGTGTGAGTCGTTGCGGATATCCGACAACGCGTGACTCACTGCTATGAGCGATTCCACAAGGAGCATTTGCTGAGAGATTTCCAACAGGTGTATAACCGGTGTCAGAAGTGTATTGTAGCCAATGGAGAGTTACTTCGAAGACCAGCAAAGGCATTTTGTTTGTAACTCTTGTTTCCTATATTTCTTGAGTCCATTCACCGAACTTTTTAGACGCACTCTGTAAAATGAATACGGAAGTACAGGGAGGTTATGATTAAACTGACAGTGTTCCGAGTGCTGCAGGGCTGGCTGTATAGATCGCAGGAGCGAGCGACGTGTCGCAGTGGTAACACACGGGACTCGCATTCGGGAGGACTCTGCTTCAAATTCACCTCCGGCCATCCATATTTAGATTTACCGTGATATCCCTAAATCACTCCAAGCAAACGCTTGGATGGTTCCTTTGAGAAGGGCATGGACGAATTCCTTTCCCATCCTTACCCAAAAATCCGAGTGTGGGCTCCATCTCCAATGACCAGATGTTGACGGGACGTTAAACTCTAAGATTCTTTCCTTCGTTCTTTGTGCATAAGTTCAACAATCAGTGCGCTCGCGGAGTAGAATGAAAAAAATATAAATCCACTTTCTGCCACTAGTCGAAAATATGGCGCTGAAAGCAGTCAGAACGTGAAATGTATGGTTTGCTGTTTAGGTACTCTGACGATGTCGTTTGTGAAGTGAATATTGGTGTAGAGGTTTAAGAAGGTTGAAGTTTATGAACTGCAGTGGCTATCGGCAAGAAAGACGGCGCATTGCTGGTGAAGTTGCGAAAATTTCGCCAACGCAAGCAGCTGCAGCTGTGAAGAGGACGTCAATAAATGGGCTGAATGATATGTATGTAAAATGTAAACTTTCACAGCCGGAATGGTAAAAATTACTAAAAATTTCCGGGCTATTATGCCGTGCTCTCGTGGATTTATTCTGGAAACCCAAAGTTTCGTCCCAGACTGCGGAGGACACTTTTGAATGTCCGATGCACACACAGGCTCGCTACTGACTGAAGCCAAACTCCGTCAAAGGGGCTCGCGCGCAGAGGTGTGACGTCAGATGTTTTTGACATGCGCGCGCAACTCGTCGTTGCCGATTACTGTCGTCCGTTAATATCGTTCCATGGTGGAAAACTATTACTTTTTTCTTCATTTAGTTTCACGTCCTCCTCCATTCTATTGAAATAATTGGGGTGTTCTACAATTTCTATAGCCTCTCTCTTTCGTGGTATCCATTTGTGGCTGCTAAAACCTGAGTCTTATGAAATTGAATAAGGTGGTCCCCTGGTTGAAAAACATGTTCAGCAACAGCTGATCTGTCAATCTCTCCCCTCCTACAGTTCCCCTTATGCTCATCTAGTCGTTTTTTGACTGTTCTTTTTGTGGTACCCACGTATACGGCCACTGCGGTCGGCATGCATTTCCAGGATTGACCTCCAAAACCATGAGTTTGACGTTAGTTTTTGGCCAAGGAATATTCTTTGGATGGGGAGTCACATTTTACTCTGCAGGGCGCTGTGAATTCACAGAACCGTCGCGTATGGGGTTCTGCTCCCCCCCCCCCCCCCCATACGTTGTGGAAGAACATCCTCTGTACTCAGCTTATGTGACTATGTGCTATACACAATACCCCTTGAAAATTTCCTCCGCAGGTGGGGACGATACGTTGGGTTCCCAGAATAAATCCACAAGACCACGGCATAATAGCCCGGAAATTTTTAGTAATTTTAATTTTGAATGATATGATCAAGAAATTTGAAGAAACAAGTGGGTTACGCGTCCCATTCCCACGGCAGTTATTGATGAAGTTGCTGTAGATGTAGCCGACGGTGCAACACATGCCCCAAATTCGGTAGCTAGTGCTCGAGCAGTGATTTGGGAATTGTCTCTCCCCTGATCAAGAGCTCAAACGATTTTATGGCGCACTTTAGACTGGTATTCCTATAAGATTCATAATGTGCACCAAATGCATTCCCAGGATTGACCTACAAAGCCATGAGTTTGACCTTAGTTTTGGGCCACGGGATATTCTTTTGATGGGGAGTCACATTTTACTCTGTATGGTGCTGTGAATTCACAGAAGTGTCGCGTGTGGGGTTCTACTCCCCTCACACGTTGTGGAAGAGCAACCACTACACTCAGCTTATGTGACTATATGCTGTTGTTTCACAAGTTCCTACATTCTCGGTCCGTCTGAGAAAATTCCTACGCAACTTCTGGTGAAATAGAGGGACTGTGGTGAGTAACCATCACGGCTATGCATTCTGTACCCCACATCGCATGACATTTGGTAAGTCAGTACAATTCGTCCGTGTGCTGATCACGTAGTCCCCGTCCAGGGGCGCCGACTCCGTGGGTGCTGCGGTGCTCGTGCACCCCCAATAATTTTTTGGGGGTGCTGAGCACCCACATGAAATTGAGGTGGAAAATAAAATTGTATAAATTTAAAAGAAATCGGGTAAATTCAAAACCTACCTTATAACTCAAGAGGCAATGCAAAACGTGACCATACCGAGAGACGATATTTCATACTTGAAAGAATCGATCAGTTTTGTGTGCGGGTCCCCAAGCGAGTAGTAATGAGTGTCCGTGTTTTACCCACTATGCTAGCTTTATTCATCATGAAGCACGTCGGTCCTTTTGACCTGTCAGGTGTACGAATTTATGAACATTCAATTGTGTTCTTTCAGGAATTTAGCTTGAAGAATCTGATGCTGATGCTAAAGTTAATCGTTTTTCATTTATGTTCGTCACTTCCCTTGTTATTAAAATTATAGATTCAGTTGAAATTTGTAATGATTTTCTCTCAGGCTTAAAAAAACCTTGGACTATATTAATACTGCCCTGATGTCATGAAGTTATCTCGAAGTCATGAAAGTTTCGATGAAGTATACAGCTCTTGCTTGGAACTGACCAAAAAATTTGATGTCGGTCTTCAAAATCTCAAAATATTTCAAAGATTTCTTTAAACCTTGGTGACGATGTTCTACCAAACGCTTTTGCAGATAGAATAGCTTCGCACAAAAAGTGTTAGATTAGTATACAGTGAAAAATTATTTCACTGGTCGTGTAGAAGTTTTGGGGTGTTACTTATATCGAAATATCCACTTCGGCCAATTAGATCGCTTTATTGTAGTGTCCTAATGCAACCATGCTTTCCTTTTCTTCCTCCTCCTTCTACCTTCTATCTTTAAAAGGCCAGATAACTGCCTATTTAATTTTATCAAGTACTGCTCATTCAAAAATGCATGAACATGATTTTCAGGAGGGTTGGTTTCGAACATTTGAGAACCGTGATATAGAGCACCCACACTGATTTTCAAAAGTCGGCGCCTCTGTCCCCGTCTGCAAATTACTTGACAGTATTCTTTTACTCACATATGTACTAAACATTGCATTTCTGTAAAAATATGTCACCTGCGACAGAATGTTTAACACATCAAGCATCTCCGGAAATTCTCGGAAGATTACACGTTACGATGATTTGTTTGAAGTTTTACTGTTTTACTGTCGGCTCAGAGATTTCAGAAGTAGCTGTCGTCGTATTTCACACTAATGGGCCCCGGGAGAGCGCTGTTTGTGAGAAGGATGCTACGGGGACTCGGGGAACCCGAAGGTGAGTCCTTGCCCGGGCGGCGAATTCTGGATGCAGCTGGCACCAGCCGGTTTCCAGGAAAGCACTGGCCTCGCGCATGCGCCACCGAGCGCCGGCCGAAGCTGCACGTGACGCCATAACTCACGTTTTAGACTTTCAAAGCTCCTCACAATCGCTGTGCCGCACGCCTTTCTGTCACTACCAGGGCCGGCCCGTCCATATAGGCAAACTAGGCAATTGCCTAAGGCACTCGAATTTGGGGGCCGGCAAATTTGTCGCGCGCGACGAACCCTCGTGCGCTCGCAGTGCCGTTTACTTTGCTGCTGCGCTGCTGTCCCAGGAGCGACGAATTCCCGGTTACTACACGTAACCTATCTATCTATATAAATGATCTGATGGACAGAGTAAGTTGTAATTTGCGGCTGTTTGCTGATGATGCTGTGGTGTATGGGGGGTGTCGTCTGTAACTGACTGTAATAGCATACAGGTTGACTTAGACAAAATTTCTAGTTGGTGCGAAGAATGGCAGCTAGCTCTCAATGTAGAAAAATGTAAGGTGATGCGCATGAGTAGAAAAAACAATCCTATAATGTTCGAATACAGCATCAGTAGTGAGCTTCTTGATGCGGTCGCGTCGTTCAAATATCTAGGCGTAACATTGCAGAGCGATATGAAATGGAACGAGCATGTAAGGACAGTTGTGAGTAAGGCAGACAGCCGACTTCGGTTTATTGGGAGAATTTTGGGAAGATGTACTTCACCTGTAAAGGAGACCGCGTATAAAACGCTTATACGACCACGTCTTGAGTATTGCTCAAGTATTTGGGACCCGCAGCAGATCGGTTTGAAGTAAGACATAGAGGCGGTTCAGAGGCGAGCAGCTAGATTTGTTACCGGTAGGTCCGACCAATGCGCGAGTGTCTCGGAAATGCTCCGGCAACTCAATTGGGGATCGCTGGAAGAAAGACGACGTTCTTTTCGTGAATTCCTGTTAAGTAAATTTAGAGGGCCGGAATTTGAAGCTGAGTGTAGTACGATCTTGCTGCCGCCTACTTACATTTCGCGTAAAGATCACAAAGACAAGATAAGAGAAATTAGGGCTCGTACGGAGGCATATAGGCATTCTTTTTTTCCTCGTTCAATTTGGGAGTGGAATAGGAAAGGAAATGCCTAGTAGTGGTACGGTGTACCCTCCGCCACGCACCTTACGGTGAATTGCGGAGTATGTATGTAGATGTAGATGTAGACGGAGCAACAGGCAAGAGACAGGACGCAAGTCAATGTTACACGCATTCTCTTCGACTTGTAACGTCACAGCTGCGTCCACCTAATCCTCGATGGGCGAAGTTGCCGTTATATTCTATTTGCTGATTAATCATTTAATAATTGTTCCAATGATTTGACGTGTGGGATGCGGACAATTACTAGGTTGATCCATAACAATAAACTTTGTTAACTTCCTTTATGGAACGACAAATGTTAAAAACTCTTCCTTTAAATACACTGATTAAATAACCAACCGCGTGCCACTACGATGAATGTCTACAAGTCCACACTGAAACATTTCAATACGTAACTGCAACCGAAACTCATATGCGATACGACTGAAGGGCAAAAACTTTAGCCACCGCTAAACGCGGGTTACGGACTCGCTGTCAACATGCTACTGCCTCGCTCTGCGGTCGGCGGGAGACTGCCGCACACAGGCCAACAAACAAAAAGACATTCCAACCTAAGCATTGTTGCCAGCAGCTATCGCTGCACGCCAACGATAACTCTCGTTCGACCAAAACGTGCCAAAGAGGTTACTAAGCTAAAACCCTGTATCATCACAGACTCTTCAGAATATCGCTAGTAAGCGTTTAATGAATAGACGAGTGGCAGTTTGCAAGCAATCATCCTGTGATCAAAGCGGCAGTAATGCAATAAATTCAATTGATGAGAGATTTCATCAGATTAACAACCTAAATCGTATATTTGGCTGTCTGAACAACATAATAAACAACAAAATAAAACTCCCAAAGAATGTGTTAATTTGGAAGAGTCTCTAACTCACAAAGACTCAAAAGATAATTGATGCTACTGATGTATGCAATGAATTACAAGCCATTGCCAGCAGAGTACCCAATAACTCAAGGTCACAGGACGTTCTGAGTTTTATTTGTAAAAATGGACTTATGTAAGGAACTCATTGTTCAATGGGGCGATCTAAAATTGTTTAATAATGATTTTGCAGCCAAGATCGCATTTTTCATTTATTATGTTACCGGTTTCGGCGTGTTCGACGCCATCTTCAGACATGTCGTATTTTACATAACTTCGCAACATTTTTTACATACTAAAAGAGTACATCCAGGTTGAGGCGTCACCAAACATAAAATTTCCAGTCACAAATAAAATACATACATACATCTCCCAGTGGTTCTGAATCGAGGTACTTCAAAGTCTAAGTTCAATATTAATATTAATATATTTTATTTCTGACTGGAAATTTTATGTTTGGTGACGCCTCAACCTGGATGTACTCTTTTAGTATGTAAAAAATGTTGTGAAGTTACGTAAAATACGACAGGTTTGAAGATGGCGTCGAGCACGCCGAAACCGGTAACATAATAAATGAAAAATGCGATCTTGGCTGCAAAATCATTATTAAAAATGGACATGTAGACAGTGTACGTAATATAGTTACTGCACTAACAGTGTTGCTCACTCTTTCTGTGTCTGTATCCAGTTGTGAGCGCAGCTTCTCGAAATAAAAACTATAGAAACGTATCTGCGATCCACAATGACTCAAGGCAGACTTGTGGGGTTGGCAACTTTGTCAATTGAACGAGAAACAGAAGACGTAATTGATTTAAACTTGATCGTCTCAGATTTTAAAAAAGTCAAGGCAAGAAAAATGAAATTTACGTGACTTTGTACAATGAAGCTTATAATTGTATCAATTATTGTAAACTATCAATCAAAACCTTTTTAAAAGACAAAATGTAAACACAATGAAAAAGGGACATTATTGTATGAAAGAGTATGATGTGTCCCATTTTAATGGAGAAATGTTGTGATTATGTATCTGAATAAAAAAGATGCAATGTGTATTTTACTTTGATGTTTTGTTGCGATTTTATTAAATGGGGTGCCATTAAAATAACTGCGCCGAATTTGTTCGGGCCGGCCCTGGTCCCTACCCTGTTTTGAAGGACAGAGGGTAAATTTTCGGTTGGGAGATGTATGATCATCTAGCATATAGTCCTGATTTTGCTCCGAGTGATTTCCATCACTTCAAGAAATTCCTGTCCCACGGCCAGCGTTTTCACAACGACGAAGAGCTGAAGACTATCACACATGGGTTAAATTCACAGACGGCTGGCTTCTATGACACAGGAATATGACACCTGAATCATTTGATGACTATGTCTACCTCCAAAAATGGTAATGCCGAAATTCACTATCTACGCGTATACGCAGTCACAAACGTTATCTCTGGGAATTCCAACGAAACAAACCACTTGCGGCCCAGCAAACCTCGCGAATAGGGGAAAAATACTATGAGAAAAGCTGATAAAACTCATACCGCTCTCATTCCTTCACTTTACGAAAATATTTATACACGACCAAGTGGTGAATAATGAAATATAGCAAACAGTAAGTGAATAGAATGAAACTTTCACTCTGCAGCGGAGTGTGTGCTGATATGAAACTTCCTGGCAGATTAAAAATGTGTGCCGGAACTGGGACTGGGACTTTTGTCATTCGCGGGCAAGCGATCTAACGATTTTTTTCTTTTCTTTTTTTTTTTTTCTTTTTTTTTTTTTTTCTTTTTTTTTTTTTTAATAATTCGCAGATCTATGGTTCGCGCTCGTTCGTTCAGTGTGTTCGTGGTTGTTCGTTGAAAGGTTGGCTCAGTTTTTTATTACAGAGGGCGGTTAGGCCTCTGACCGGGCGCTCTGAGCCACGGCAACCGACAAGACTGAGCTACCCCGACACGTCTCACGCTGTCGCCTCACAACTTTACTTCCGCCAGTACCTCGCCTCCTACTTTCCAAACTTCACAGCTCTCCTGCGAAACATGCAAGACTAGCACTCCTGGAAGAAAGGATATGGTGGAGACATGGCTTAGTCACAGCCTAAGGGATGTTTCCAAAATGAAACTTTCACTCTGCAGCGGAGTGTGCGCTGATATGAAACTTCCTGGCAGATTAAAATTGTGGGCCGGAACCGGGACACGAACCTGGGACCTTTGTCTTTCACTGTTGTTGTTATTGGAGCTTTAGGGCGCTGAACATAGTGGTCATCAGCGCCCTTGCCTTTCGCGGGTAGAGCGCTTACCCGCGAAAGGCAAAGGTCCCAGGTTCGAGTGGGGTTGGAACACTTGCGCGGAGTGACACTTGCGCGGAGTGACACTTGCGCGGAACCCGGGGCCTTTGGGGCGGCTAATCGCTTTTCCTGGGTACAGGCCCACCAAGAAGTCTAGCACTGCTGTTGTCAAGTTTCCACACTGTCAACATAACACGAAAATCAGTGAAATTGCACAACCCTTTCAAAGCTGAAGAGCAATATAGTGACTTGTTCTAAATACATATTAATCCGTTGAGTGTTCCTCCTGTAAACAAAAAGGTATTTTAATAGTGATAATGTTTTTGACTGCTACTACAAGACTATGACTTTCCACAGTCATACCTCCTAAAAGCATATTATTCAGAACACTAAGCATATCAAGACACCTGCGCAAGCAATAAATATATTAGGCATCCTGAACAGATACGTTGATGTAATTGACCGCTATGTAGTTAACCCCACTATCGCGCAACTTCCATCTCTTTAAAAATAGCTACTATGCTTTTTAATAGGAGATGCAACCTTAAACCTTCAATTAAAAAAACGTTAATAATAAGTCAATGAGTATTTTACATACTTAAAGCGTTTATTCGTAGACCCCAAAACGATTTGGCTGTATTCGAATTACAAATACATACGGAATGTGTAAGGGAATGTCACACGCCGAAAAATGCTAAAGATGAATTCTATTTTCCATCACCGTCATATAGAACCATTTTTACTCCGAACTTGGCAGAAACCAACAGGGAGAAATAAGTTGCAAGACTTCCAGGAAAAATGAATCGAAATTGGCAGCCAATAGTTGGTTATAAATTACATTGCCTGTTAACTGTATAAATTACGGAATACGCGGAAATACTGTTCAGTACAGTCAAAAAGGTATAAGGTAATAGGCAGTGGTTTACAATCAGATATCCGTATCACTCTCCTCCTGAATAAGTCTGTTTGAAGATTTATATTCAGAACATTCAAGAAAAAGGTGTTGAAACTATAAGAAGCAGCTCATTTACTCAGGAAGGGAAAACATTATGGTGCCCGTAAATTTGAATGGCTGTATCTCTTGTAGTCACATTTAATTTTTGATAAAATGTTAAAATCCAATAAACCAGAATTTTGTCTTTCTAAACTCAGTGCCACTTTTTTTGTCGAATTTTTTGCAGGAAGTAGTCTTGACGTGATTTCATACTTCTATGCATTAATATTATCAAACATGTAATTTGTGTCACAAATTGCGCGACCGGTCCGGTCGGAGGTTCGAGTCCTTCCTCGGTCATAGGTATGTTTGTTTGTACTTTGCCTAAGTTATTTTAAGTAAGATTAAGCAGTGTGTAAGTCTAGCGACCAATGATCTAAGTAGTTTGGCCGCATAAGACTACACATATACACGTATTTTATTTATTTCATAACCACATTTAAGTACTAATAATTAAAGAAACTTAAAAGAGAAATTTGAAGTAAACACTGAAAACAAATGATTGATATTTCTCATGAGATGAATGCACACAACCGTTGTCTTATGTCTTGTGAATGTACCTACAAATTCTGCCATATGAAAATTGTAGTGTGAGTCCCAAATATGTTTTTCTGTAATAACATTAAAAACATATTAATAATTCAGAACTCGAAAATCAGTGAAGTTTTCGACTTCAAGCGTTTTGTTCAAAATTTCAAATGTTTGTTAAGCTTATGGGACTTAACTACGGGGTCATCAGTCCCTAAACTTACAAACTAATTATGAACTACTTACGAACTAGGACGGCACAAATATCCATGCCCGAGGGGGGGGATTCGAAACCCCCGACCGTAGTGGCCGTGCAGACCGTGACTGGAGCGCCTTAGTCTCCTCGGCCACCGCGGCCGGCGTGTGTAAACACTTAAAGGTTATGAGTGCCACTGGAAAAATGCATAAGTAACACCTGTTGTTTGAGACTTGAAGATGACCTGAAATTAGCCGAAATCGATATCTCATAATAAACATAAGGTGTAGCTGTCTATATTTCATAATGCTATTCCTAACATATTTAAAAGCTGCTCAAAACCACCTACAAAAAACCTTTATAAATGAGATTGTATATAATTCCACGATCAAATTGTGTTTTAGTTATTTGTAGTAATACACCCAAAGATCTGCCCTTGTTTTTAGTGCCTTGATCAGCTGTTTATTTTTAGAGGTGTTACTAGGGACAGGAAAAATTCGCATTTGCGATAAATGCGAATATAGATGCGAATTCTGACTCAAAATGCAGTAAATCCGAAATTGTAGTTAGCAACAGTTGCGCTCAATTCCGATTTCATCACATTCCTCTTCACATGGTGCTGTATTGTAAATCGAGTGATATTTGTATGACGTGTTATCTCCCTGTTGAATGAGGCTGTGATATCTCCGGGCCGTTACTACTGCTCCACCTCACTCGGTGGGCCTTTCCTTGAATACGGCACAGGTAGCGGCTGGAGGGCGAGGAGTAGGGGTGGTGTATCCCTACTTCTGGAACCCCCTGTTCGCTACCTGCAGCGTCCGGGTCTCCGCGCAAGTGTCTACAAATTCCCTTTCCGCGCAAGTGTCACTCCGCGCAAGTGTCACAAACTCGTTCGAGTCCCGGTTCTGGCACATAATTTTTATTTGCCAGGAAGTTTCATATCAGCGCACAACTCCGCTGCAGAGTGAAATTTTCATTCTGGAAACATCACTTAGGCTGTGGCTAAGCCATGTCGCCACCATATCCTTTCTTCCAGGAGTTTTAGTCTTGCATGTTTCGCAGGAGAGCTTCTGTGAAGTTTGGAAAGTAGGAGGCGAGGTACTAGCGGAAGTAAAGTTGTGAGGCGGCATCGTGAGCCGTGTCGGGATAGCTCAGTCGGTAGAGCGCTTACCCACGAAAGGCAGAGGTCCCAGGTTCGAGTCCCGGTTCCGGCACACAATTTTAATCTACCAGGAAGTTTCAGTAAGTCAGTATTCCATTCCCCTAGGTGACCTACAGGCGGAAGTCTCACGGGGTGTGGTATCGCTCTGGCACGCACACTGGTCCTCCCTCTATGGTAACAAACTCCGAGATATTAAGACTTCCCCCACTGCTTGGTTGACCACCTCTCAACCCTCCCGCCGCAAAGAGGTCATTCTCACCCTGCTGCTGTTTCACCCACCGTCACTTACTATGTGGTCACTGTTCACAACCCCGAACTGTCCGTACTTTCTGCCCACGTTTTAACCGTCTCCGTCGAAGTTTGTGTTTTCCATTGGACTTGTCTGACAGTTTAGCTGATGACAAACGCTTGGCTAATGGTGTCTTACTTTTTATCCGTCGCACAAATATGGCGAGGGAAATTTAACTTCTCCCCCCCCCCCCCTTCCCTGTCTCAGGGGACTATAGCTGTCTCCTTTTTCAAGAGCAAATCTGACCCAGGGAGGTATCGTTTTTTACGCGCTCTCGTTTTAAAGTTGATTGGTTTTAGCGTGTTTCCTTTTTCTCCTTCGCTCTTTTTAGCTCAGGTTATTGATACAATTTGAGTTGGGCGCTTATGACCACAGTAGTTTTGCGCCCTAATTACTAATTTAAAAATAAAAAATAAAAGAAAGAAAACTACTTAAAATCAGTTAAACTAACCTAAGGAGAACACAAACACCCATGCCCATGGGAGGGACTCAAATCCCCGCCGGCGAACGACCTCGCGCACCGTAGCACGGCCCACCAGTGCTCACGGCTATTCCGCCGCGGCTCTAAATTATGTGTCTGGAAACGGCGAGCAGGTACTCATTTCAAAGCAAACAGACTGTCGCAATTACAAACTATAAAAGAGTACGTAAAATCTCAATTTCATGGTGCAATGAGTGCGGATCTACAGTCGACTATTGGCATCTGCAGATGTGGGCACCATAATGGGCTAAAATTGTTGGCTTAGACAATTTCAATTACCTTTATCTACCATCTCAAGTCTGAATACGGCATATTACTAGATTTGTCACACGTAAGGACATAGGAGACCATAACATTATACGTCAGAAGGCACAGCAGTTTGTGGTGGTAGTGAACATGTTTATAACAGAGAAGGGTGTGGAGAAGGATAATGTTTGGAAAGTGACCAGAGTCACTTCCAGTATGAAATGTCTTCAGTATCAACACTGTCTTCCAGAGGTGAGAAAACTTCAGGTTGTATGTTGCAGTCTATACGCAGCATTACCCACAACTACACAACTGATGAGGCTTTATTAATGCCACTACGGTCGGGGGTTCGAATCCCCCCCTCGGGCATGGATATTTGTGCCGTCTTTAGTATAAGGTAGTTCATAAGTAGTTTGTAAGTTTAGGGACTGATGACCCCGTTGTTAAGTCCCATAAGCTGTACAAACATTTGAACATCTTTATTAATGGCAGGCAGACTAGCAAACAAGTTATACACTTGTTTTCAAAAGACGCAAGGCGTTTTCGGTGCCAATGTTTTAAAGGAACATTCACGTGGAGGCTAGCAGAAGTGGAAAAGTGGCAAAAATAAATAAATAAAAACCACACTTGAAACGTTTTCTAACTTCGATCCTTGGCGAACATGTAACAAATGAAAACAGCTTATTGGCGGATCATACAGATCGTACCCTTCTAAATGCAAATTTTCCAAACAAAGTTGTTACGCTGAAATCTTGCCAACGAAAACAACAAAATATTGCCAACCCCTTGATGTTAGCATCTTTCGAAAATATAAACTCTATATCAGAGGAATTATTGATTTTGTAAGATTACAAGGTGCCAAACCACAAGTAAAGATAATTGATCGTTATTTCATCGTGAAATTTCACTCTTTGTTTTACAGTCAATTTGCTGCACCTAGAAGCTTATGCTGCTTGGCGATAGCCAGGGTATGACACTAGCATACCAACATCATCATTTGAAAATGTAATTAGTGTGGCTTTTGATATTGAACTGCGTGAATGCGAAAGTTATTTGGAATGAGATAACGTGACTAGTAGTGTGTGTATATTGTTTTCTCCCATTTTTGACCACTTAACCGAGATCCCGCATCTGCACTTTTAGGACTAATATAAGCACCTTCATGTGTTTACTACTGCTGTGTATGTGTGTTTTGCGCTATTATAAGTACTTTAAGCAGAGAGTTGCCGCTGCTGATTGAATATGTATGCCATTTACTTACATATACAATCCTGTAAATGAAAAAAGAACACCATGAATTTGTCGACCCAGCAGAGTGAAATTTCATTGACACATTATTGAGGATGTATACAACACACAATCACGCAGCCAGAGCCATTCGCACCTGAGTACAATCACCAGAGCGTGCAAAATATTGTACCAGAATGTCAGCCCTTCCGGAGTATGCCCCCCCCCCAATAAAAAAAAGAAAAAAAAAATTAGTAACTTTTAAAACTGCCCTATGATGGGAATTCTTCTTGTTTGTTCACTGACGTCGGGGGTGAACGGCCGAGTGTGTGGACTTTCTCCATCACGCATTCGCCCACGTTCCACGAACGAACTAGTTCGGAAGAGCGCTCCCACAGGAGAACTACGCGAACTAGTTCGCAGATTCCTCGCCTGTTAGTTCGTCCGTTCCTTTTCCGAAGATTGACGGGGAACAGAGAGAGGACGCTAGAGCACGCAGAATCGCGAGATTCCCTTCTGCCAGTTACCGCCATTTCGAGTTGAGATGCAGCTCAGCTGTAGTTTCATAGTTCACTGCCATAAACTTTCTTTTCTAAGGTATTCAGCAGTGCCTAAATATAACCCTCATTCCATAATGTAGAGAAGTAAAGAGAACTCAAAACTTAACTTTGTTTGCATTTATATGCGAGAAATTATACATCGTTGTATAAAAAAGCTGTCATAGCAAAAGAAAGAGCTCTTTTAGCAGCGGTAGCAAAAGCCAAAAAGAGCGGACGAACTAAAAAGAGCGACCTACTTTGCGGCCGAGTTGCGAACTAAAAGGAGAACTACCGGTCGCGAACTAAAATATACGCGATCGGTCGCGAACTAAAATATGTGCAATCGGTCGCGAACTAAAATATGTGCAATCGGTCGCGAACTCAAACATGCGTTACCGCTCGCGATTATGCCAAACGTATCTCGCTTCTTAGCTCGTTGTATTCTTTTCCGAAGACCGCCGGGCAATAGCGAGAGGGCGCGCAGCAGAATTAAAAATAACGTGTTTGCATTCTGCTGATGAGAGCGATTTGGAGGTGAGCTTCTGCCTAGTAGATCACATAGTTCAGTGCTACAAAATTTCTGTTTTGTTCTGCGCTCTCCAATATCTGACTAATAAATTCCATAATGCCAAGATATAGAGATAACTCTAAACATAAACGCGAGAAATTATCCACAAACTGTTTCTTTTGGTTTACGTGATATCGGTAGCGGCTCAAGCAGCAAGCGCATGAGGCAGCTAGGTGGGGGAACTTCTGCCTCCACCTGCATGCGCAGACCACGCCGCTCAGCCATCACTGGGAGCGGACGAACTAAAAGAACGAACTAGTTCGCGGCAGAGTTGCGAATGAAAGTGAGCGCTCCCGATCGCGAACTATTATGCGCAAATGCAAACGTAGGCTTCCGCGGCCGTTGTCACTTTCAATAAAATTCTTCCGGGCATGAGACCGCGTCGTCATTATATAAAATCTACCTACCTTTCGGCCACTGTTGCAGGCGGCCTTCATCAGGGTCTGTGTCTGACTCACACTGACACAGACCCTGATGAAGGCCGCCTGCAACAGTGACCGAAACGTCGGTAGATTTTATATAATGACGACGCGGTCTCATGCCCGGAAGAATTTTATTATGCGCAAGTCTATGCCGCAGTATCAGCCCTCCATGGAGGCCCTGTATCGGTGACTGGAGTGTATCAACCCTCGCAGTCCGCACTAGCAGGCCGCCAATCAGAACGCTGCTCGGGGTCACGTGGCCAGATCGCCAGACGCCCTGCCGCACCACCGACGCAGCCGGCTGCTGCCTTCTGCTCTGAGTCTCCTTCCTAGCAACGTGCCTTAACTGTTAGCTCCGGCTACCGTCCGCAGCCATGCTCCGCATGAGCAGAT
Source organism: Locusta migratoria (assembly GCA_026315105.1). Taxonomy (NCBI): domain Eukaryota; kingdom Metazoa; phylum Arthropoda; class Insecta; order Orthoptera; family Acrididae; genus Locusta; species Locusta migratoria. Next base: position 140,118,060 of record CM048749.1, on the reverse strand, counting down.
ATTACTATTATTTTCCAACTTAGTAAAGTGCCTTCCCGCCACCCTGTGTTATGTTGGTCAATTAAAACTCGTTTTCTCGAAGCCTTCTGACATCAATTCGTCTAGACCACACCATGCCCTCATTCCGCCAACCATTCTGTTACAATGTCGAGGCTAGTGCCGTGTATATCCTCATTTTGCAGCAATGCAAGCTGCAATTTTCCCATGGAGAAGATCGTAGAGGTATCGAATGTAGTCTTGCGGTATGGCCTGTCACGCTGTTTTCATCTGGTGCCTCAGTTGGACCAGATTTCGTGCCGGTCGAACAGACCGCTCCAAGATTACGTTTCATCCGGTCCCAAACATGCTCAATTGGGGGCATATCTTGTGATCGTACTGGCCAGGGTAGTTGACGCCCATCTTGAAGAGCATGTTGAGTGGTACGGGATAGAAGTAGATGTGCACTGTCTGGATGGAAAAGCATATCGCCTTGTTGGTGTATGAACAGTAGCAAGACGGGTTAAATGATGGTTTCAGTGTACCTTGCGCTGTTCAATGTTCCCTGAACGATCACCAGAGGAGAAGGACCAGGTTAGGATATGGCTCCCCACACCTTGCTGAACGATCTTGCGTGTCGTTAGCGCGTCATCTGCTTACGCCCCCACATTGTTCAGCCCGCCTCCATTGGTGTCACAACAGGCACTTATGGAAGGAAGAATGGAGAGGTGTCCTCTTCAGATGAGAGTCGCTTCTGCCTCGGTGCCAATTATGTTCGTACGTGTTTATGGCGTCATGTAGGGCAGTGTGAAAATCTGTAGTGTATACGACAGAGGCACACGGGGCCGACACCTGGTGTGGGATGCCATATCCTACACTGGCCGTTCTTCTCTGGTGATCGTTCAGGGAACATTGAACTGCGCAAGGAACAATGAAACCATCATTTAATCCGTCTTGCTACCGTTTAGGCACCAAGAAGGGGATAAGCATTTCCATACAGACAATGTATGTTCACATGTATCCCCAACCACCCACGTCAACAATGCTGTCAAACACGCTCCCTAGATCTTTCCCCATTCAGCATGTTTGGGACCGGATGGAACGTCATCTTGCGCGGTCTTCACGACCGACACGAAGTCTGGCCCAAATGAGGCACCAGATGGAAAGTTTACGGCAGGCCACTCCGCAAGACTACATTTGACAACTCTGCAATCGTCTCCATAGGAGAATTGCAGCTTGCATTGCTACAAAAGGAGGTTATACATGGTACCAGCATCGACTTTTCACGCGTTCTGGTGATTGTACTCTCGCATGTACGGCTCTCGTCTGTGTGATCGTATGTTGTATGCATTTTCAAAAATGTGTTAATAAAATTTCGCTCTGCTGACTCGACGATTTCATGGTGTCGTTTTTTCATTTTGCAGGAGTGTAATTTTCTTCCTATGGTGTTGCTGTCTTGTTACTTTGTTTCTCTGTTAATATTTTACTCGAGGTACAGTGCAACGTTTCGCATGAAAAAGACGCACAACACTGTCTATGATTGCCTGTTATTCCAAGTATTGTTTCATGCCGTTCCGAGCGTTCGAGGTCAATGGTATCCGTTGTGAGTATATCCCGAAGTATGGAAATTCTCATCAAACGCACTACAGGAAAGAGATGAAACCTATTCATAGATCCACTGACAAGATTACATCTTTTGCGTGTACTCAATATGAAAATGTCTTTGAGACGGAGTAGAACTGCAAATGCGAATTGTTGCTAATAAAAGAACGTTTTACGTGTGAAATGTTCCAACTTACTCTCTGCTATAATGCCGTCTCTATATGCGCATATCATACTGCCAAGATGGAACAAGGAGAACTACATTCAGTTTTTCCTTGCTCCATTCGTAGCCTTCGAGGAAAAATGCTGTGCTAAGTTACAACCTACATGCACCTACAGCTGATTCCGAGAAACGTTACAATTTATAATGTAGGAAATGGTGTTAGAGAATGTTCTTTGACAACGTCTTATTATCACAGATTCCTTCTGTGAAGACAATTTCATCATGCATTAGCAATGGAAAAATTTACTGAATGTTTCAAGGCAGAGATGTGAAACATGACCGCTACTGAATGCTTTGGCGATGAAAGTGGTTCGTTTTGCAGACAGCCATGTCCTGCTAGTCCTCTGACAATAAATGCGAATTGCCATCAAGGTGCAAAGAGAAAGGAAAGGCAAACCTAACCATTAAATAATGAACATACAATAATGGAATTTATACGGCTTCAGAAATTGCTAAGATCATCCCACTGTGTGTCTTCCTTCAGGAATTTGGCAGCCCTGTTTTGAGAGGATTTCTCATATATTGCAAAGATCAGCTCAATGGCTAAGGACACAGCTCCTCACCTATAACCTAGTCACCACACCACAAGCAGTTGCTGTCACAGTGAATTTTGTGTCCTTCAAGGTAGTACTGTAATACTGTGCTTCCTTTATCTCCCATAACACTTTCCATGCTCATCAAGTAGCTTCAGACCGTTGCTGCTCTTAAAAGATTTCGATGCACAAAATACTCTATGGACTAGTCTTTCCACCTACCCAGGAAGCCGAATGGTTGAATGGGTATTACAATCTGTCATATCTCCTTAATAGGGGCACAAGGCACAGTTTAGCACAACAATGGTGGCTTTCTCCGCCATTGATTTAACAACTTGTTCTCCAGGTTTTGCAGATTCTGTCAATGAAACTTAGCAGGCGACCTCCCCTCCACTTCTCTATTTCTGTAAAACTTTTACAAAGAACATAGCCTGAAAGAAAACCACCCAAGTGGATGTTACGCAAGGCAAACTGGACGCTTTATAGGCTAAGTTTGAGCACCAGGACAGCATTTACTATTGGGTGGATGACACTATCGGTGTGATGAATTCTGCTGCGAATTCATCTATGTCAGTGAGACCCAAAGTGTGGGTAGCGGGATTTTTTAGGTGGGTCACCGGTCGACTTTCGAAATATCAAAATAAAATATCTTACAGACTATAAAAATGTTGAATATTTCAAGGAAAAAGTTTTACTACCTGAGAAGTTATGTACAAAATCCGTTCTAAAAAACAAACTGATGTGGTTAACGTACTAAAGGCCTGACCAGACAGACAACGTGGTCTGTCGACTGGGCCCACGCCATCGTGTATGGCCGGTAGAGTTCTAACCATTCGTGAATGAATCCTTCATTTGAACAAATACAAATAAGGAATCGCAAGAATCGAATCATGGTATGGACAAATAGTCGTTCAATAGAATCGTCTGGCTCGTGACGAAGCCGGTATGAATCGTTCAAATGAATCGTATGTTTCGAGACGATTTCAAGCTCAACGACTCATACTTCGAAGGCAACTGCCGAATCATGTCGAATGATTAGGAACAGTCGATAGGGCGACGCGTGTGAACGAAGAACGCACGGAAGGACGATTGAGGGCGTTTGACTATTATACACCACACGATTTACTGATCAAAACACAGCGAATACACAACTGCCAAAACACACAATTAAAACAGAAAAATTACGATGAATAAATACGTACTTCTTATTACTTCCAGATCAACACTAGCACGTTCTATATACTGTTTACATGTAATGTATTTAAACGAGCAATTTCCGTACGTATATATTTCATGTATCATGGAAACGGCTCTATTTGGACTAAATTTGGTATTCAGACAGGTCTTTTTTTTTAATTTATCTGCATAGTTTTTTTGTTGTTGTAAAAACGTAAATTTACAAACATATATTTTTATATAAAAACGCTGTTTGCATGTTTTTGAGTCGTGGTGCTAGGTCGATACCTCGTGACTAATATTCAGGTATCTCTGGTGCTACGACAGAGGTCATCTTTGATTTGTTTTGCTTCTGGTTGGCAACGGCGCAAGTAGTTGGACGGTCGACGAAAAAGGGCGCTGATGGCTCGCTGGGCTTGCAAGGCGGCTCCGTACGCGGAGACGTTGCCGATCTTGGTGGCAGAGGAAAAGGAAAACATCGGGGAAGCGTCGAGCTGGACGTTCCTGTAGCGGCAACGAGCCACCACAAGACGCGGGGCCCGTGACAACTTCTGCTCTCCAGGTCTCACTGGGACTGCTGGTTTTACCACAGCTGCCCTTGGACTTGTTGAAGAATGGGTGAGCGCCATAATTACCCTCGTGCTTTGGTGTTTTTCCACAGAGCCAGTCAGTGGAGTGTTCAGGACAGTTAAAACCTTTCCACGCGTTATGTGTGTCCTGTCGTGGGGATCTCTATCGATTCGTGTCCGTTTTCCTCAAATAGTGCCTTCTTGGCGTGTTTATATCGACTTAGCAGTGCTACGCTCAGTCACCATCTTGGATGCAATATGTTTCCCTTTTGTATTTTATTGTCAAGCGTTGTTTCCCTAGTGATAAAACTTGCGTTCGGTCTAATGTACCCGTTGCAACTTTAAGTAGAATGTTTCGTTTGCAATGCACCCTATAGTATTGGTGGTACTTTGATAAAAATTTTAATTTTGTCTGAAGGTGCCATTTCCTTTTACCTTACAAAAGGGCGATTGCTATTCAATCTTTTCTTTTGTCTTAGAGAGTTTTGGTTTGCTTTAGTCAATTATGTCTTGCCGTGTGCCTGCGCTGCTTGGATGCATCTTGCATTGGCTGTTTTTTGGTCAACGTGCAGACCGGGGTTCTGAGCCTGTCGGAAGACACTGTTAAGTCATATAGTACAGGCACGACATCGGTGTTCAAACTGTGGTGTATAGTTTGATTGTAAAGTAAATTTGTGTACAACACTTTGTTTAAGAGGGAGTTATCCTTGTAAGATTTACTGATTGCCCCTTTTGCTTAAATATTTGTAAAGCTGTTTGAAACTTTAGACTAAAGGTGTTTACTATTTATGTGGTACAAACTTAAATAAATATTAAGCAATTAAATTTTGTAATCTTGCTTGAAAGCTTCACCGTTATTTTTTTTATATATTTTTTTTTATGTTGCAAATGAAGTGGAAGTCTGTTAAAATTATATTTGAATCTTAGTTTGCTGGTGCTGAAATTATATTTGTAAAATTTTATCCCCCATTAAATTTTAAGAAGCTTTAAGCGAATAACGCTCAATTTTTCCCCTTTCCTTGTTCAGTTCTACCTATTGTGTTAAACCAAGTACACGGCGTCGCATATTAATGTCATGTACCATTTGTAACGCCATCTCGTACATCGTTTTTACTATTTTGTTTTGTATTCTTATGTTTATGAGTGTCTTTCCTGCAAGAAGGCAATTTTACACAAGATAACATTTTTACATAAAAACGCGAATTTCATTTAGTATCTGAGAAACGGCTTTAATGAATAGGATAAAATTTAGTATTTAGCAACGAATTTGGTTTTCAAGGTTTATCTATATGGACGTTATACCTGAAAATACGCGATTTTATATAATTATTTGTATAACGATTACATGTGTTAATTTCCGTAAAGTTAATGACATTTACATTTAAATGGTTGAAGTATTCGAACAGAACGAAATATAAAAATAACAGAAAATTACCAGAATGCGACGGTATACGAATTCCAGACCTGTTAACTAGCTCCTGTTAACTACCGAATCAACTACGTCGACTTTTATAAACTACCTGCACCATTAGATGTATTCATATGAGCTTGCAAAACCCTAAAGTCCACTTTTCTCTAGAATTTTTGAGAGTTGCATCGAATGATTTTGGAACATTACTGTTTGAGGTCAGAACTTCACGTATTACAAATATCCTATAGCTATGTGGTCTTTTTCGTATTCTGGAAGAATCGTGCCTTCGCAGATTAGAAAGAATGTGAACGAATCGTATGAATCGATTCGCATAGTAGGATTGAATTACAGGAATCGATTCCTGAAAAAGAATCGTTAGCCAGCTCTGAAGGCCGGTGAGCTGCGCAGGAAAGTATGCCACGCAACCAGAGGTGCTGGCTGCTGGCAGCGGCCACAGCTGTTGGCGTGTCAGCTGTCACGGCGTGGGAGCCGACGAAATCTCATTAGCGGCTTGTCTGTGAAGGGCTGTGTGACGGATCCAACGCCTCCCACCTCTGCCGCTCTGTGAGAACGCAGTAAACGAACGCGCAGCAGGTGCGGTCAATCAGCACTTGCGACAAGTATCTGATGAATAAGGCCGGTATTACACTATCAAATTTTCTTTGACAAAGAATCTGTCACAGTGCATTGAAAATGGCGGATGAATGTTTGTTATTAACCTTAGTTGTTGATTACATAGATTACAAATATCTACTTACACTTAGATTGCATGTACGCGTACAACAATTGCTACGACTAGACATCTGGAAGCGTGCCTTTATTCACAGAACCCGTTTTTATTTGTACCGCGGCTCTCGCCTCAGGTGTATCGTATAATAAGGCCTAACATCTGATGTTTGTAGAAAAGAGCGAAGTACTTTTTCTAGCTAGACTGTAGATATCATCGCTCCTTGTTCACTCACAACAATTTAAGCTGTACTCTTAAGACATATTTGAAAAAAAAAAAAAAAAAAAAAATGTGAAGTTCTTTTCTTAATCATAATAGACATCTACAGTGTAGCTTGTCAAAGTACTTCGTCGTTTCCTACAAATATGTAATATTAGGCTGCATTACCCGATACACCTGAGGCGCGAGCCGCTGTACCACTCGAAAACGGTTCTTCTCGTCGTTTGGAAGACTGACAATGGTGACGCTTGACTTGCTTCTGCAGTGGTGTTCTGCTCTAAATATTGCAGTAAACAAAACTTTTGAAACATTTATATTTTGCGTATTATGTATCGTGTAAATAGCATTTGTCTGGCTAAATATATGTAGGGAATTACTGCCATTATGTACTTTTGCTTTCTCCGCTGCAAAACTGGTGCAGAGACAATTTTCATTTTTACGTCGTCTGCCGTGCAAACAGTACTCACTTGATCGCTAATGAATACCGCAATTATCTAGCTTTCGGCTAGATGCAGCCGGTTTTTATAATCAACCTTATACAACTGCATAAATTTAGTTGTTGCGACGACTCGCAATACGGATTACGCGGTTATGTTTTCAAACAGTACGTCAAAAACTGCTACAGCGATGCTAGCGCTTAAAGCGGTCATATTTCTCACCACAGTTAACATAAGACGAACGCTTTCTTTGATCAAATCTACGGTGAGCTGCTAGATTTGATCAAAGAATTTTTGACGAAAGGCAACTTTGACCAAAGTTCCATATTACACTATCCAATTTTCTTTGACAAAAAATCTTTGTCAAAGAAAATTTGATAGTGTAATACCGGCCTAACCTGAGTTGATTTCAGGGTTGCCATACGTACGAGTTTCCTCGTACAAATACGAGATTTTTGGTCTACTGTGCGAGGTACGAGGACAAGGTCAACCTCGTACAGTTATGTATGAGATTCCAAGACAGGATTTTTTTTTTCTGTTCCGCAGACCCTTATTGAGGAGCAAGCCTCCATGGTCATGGAACAAGTCAGTACATGAAGTTTAACATAAGAATGGTAATAGATAATGTAGTCCTATGCACATGACAATCTTGAGCGTAATTAAAGACTTAACAATGAAAAAAAGGGTTTTTAATTTTTCCAGGAGTTTCTCGACAGAATAAACAGTGATCCATGAGGTAACTCTTCAACTTGGACATGAAAGCGCGTGGATTATATGACCGTAAGGAGCAAAAAAATTTTTATGGCAGTATTAGCGTAGCATGCTGACGTTTCCCTAGCCCCTATTGGTCTGACGTTACGCTCGTTAAAGCAACGGCCAGTTTATAGCAAGCAGCGTATCGTAGAGCTGTTATCGCGTTTTAGCAGCATCCATGTGCATGCGAAATTTGCTGGAATCTGGCAACTGACAGCTGCTTGAACGAACCTCTTATTACCAGGTGGCGTTGGTGAGACGAGTAATGTGTGCAAAACGAGGAGGTTATTGAAGGAGCCTCCTTGGTACAGACTCTGTGTTTCGAAAAAATGGCCACTGTAATATTTTGTTTCATTCAAAGCATGTAAATTAACAAATGCCCGCTAAATTCACACTCATTTGTCTTATTTGCAGTGCTCTGCTACTCTTTCTGTCTGATAGTGCGTTCGTTTATTGCTTATTAGGTGTATCCGTGTTTATAGTGGAGAGTTGTTTTATGTTGTACATCTTTGTTCTTTTTACATAACTATAGACACTTGGAATAAGACCGGATGATGCCGTAAAAGACCAACTTCAGCTATGATGAACTATCCCCATTCGGTACGAGTACTTCTTGTAATACATCTAAAGGTGACACTGTTACTCAAGGTAGCAAACTGAACTCTTTTCTGAAGCAGACAAAACCTTGCTCTCGTAACTACTCAGACTATTTGATGTATGGGTATGTGTTCTGTGGCACAGAAGAGCTGTTCCACATTGTGTTGTGTATTTTGAAGTACTTGCTAATAAAGTATGCAACTTTCGAAACCGCAGAGACATTTATCAATAAAACATGTAGAATACGTAATTACGCCAACAGATTTTGGCCCACTTTAGGTTACGGTAGTAACACTAAAAGTGGCCCTTTGCGATCATCTTTTGACAGCTCGAAATTTAAATGAAAATAACGGCTTAACCATTCATCTGACACGAAAATTAAACCACCAGATTTGTAGAGGAGGAAATTTTCTACAACTTTGCCCTTATGTTTTTTTCTTTCATATCTCGTATCGTGAGAAACAGAGCTGACTTTGTCTTGACGGGCGGAGAGTGGAATTCCGGTGGAGACGGCCGTTACAGCACTCTCTATCTGCGCGCTTCCGCAGCGAGGCACCTTAGAGCGTTTAACATTTCAAAAAAAAAAAAAAAAAAAAAAAAAACTGGTCATAGATTTCGCATCACTTTTTGCTCCAACAAAAATATTCATCTCCGAGCTCGAATAATCTCGACAGCACTCTTGACAGCCAGTGTATTTCACAATGCTGTAGAAGTGATTTATGCTCACTGCCCACCTCATCACACAGTATGGCAAACAGTCATGAAATTTTAGATAGTGATTTAGGAAAATTCACCATTTTCACTGCATTATTAAGGACTTTAAGATTTCGTCCTTAAGTACAAAGCCCTCTTGGTGCGGGGTTGAAGAATTGATCATTATTGGTTCTGTCTCAGGGACAGGATATTCCCCAATCTTTTTCGATCCTAATGTAAAAGGCAAGTAGATTTCCTGTCGCGTTGGAGCGGTTTATACAGCTTTCATATTTGGGTGATAAGTTCAGTGCTTTCAATATCCTCTACTTATCGCTGCAAGAGAAGGATGTCCAGATATTTTGTGTACAATATAAAATATATTTTGGTGCATTTCAACTCCTCATTGACATATGGATTCAAAGTTAACGAGGAAACTGCACCAGTCATGAATGAACATCTTGAAGCACTAGTCTATAGTGTCAGCCTGACTTGAAATTTAAATTCTGAAAATACCGCATAAATACCAAATCAATCTATACAATATACAGACAGTGAGAGAAAAAGTCCCAGAATAAGTTCAGGAGAGATAAATATGATCGTGGTACGTGTTTCTGAAATATATTAATCCATAAATCAGTTTTGTTTGCTTTTCAGTAAAAAAGTATCAGATATTATTTTGGTAGCTGATAAAATAGTTTCCACTCTTACAGTGTGAGCTGCTTCCTTTGTGACTGTCAATAAATATAGTGGATATGAAGCTATTGTAGCTAGCTGCCGTTCCGCGTCGGGGGTTCGAATCGCTCTTCTGGCATGGATGTTTGTGTCGTCTATAGTATGAAGTAGTTCATAAGTAGTTTGTAAGTTTAGGGACTGAAGACCCCACATTTAAGTTCCTGAAACTTAACAAACATTTGAAATATTTGTTGTAGTTAGCAAAAAGTGACATTTTCTTGCTATGCACGTCGCTTGTGGATGACTTCCGTATTTTATACTCCACTTCCTGTTCTCTTTTCAGTTACAAATGAAACGCATGATACTAAAAGGATCCAGTTTTAATCGTGGTCGTTCACTTTTTACACTTTCAGAACCAACGCTACGACATAGTCTTTAACATTTTAACCCTCTCATGCACGAATTCTCAACCAGAAGACAACGAACAAAATTTCTGATTTATTATTTGGTAACTTAAGACCTATTTTGTTCACAATTCATCATAATTTATCTAAAAAAATTTCATAGACCAATAGGGAGACATCCTCAAATGAGGACAGTGAATTTGATAACTGCTACATTTTACATGGAACAACTATTAATAATATCAAAGAATACATTAAGAGTATACACTGTTTTGTATTTTTCGTACAATGAAATTGCTTCAGGCACTCAGGGCACACAGCGAGTTGACACTTTTCTCAAATGTAACGCGTTTTCAGTCGGCAGTCCTGATCATGACGTCTCTTGCCATTGGGATCACCTGACTTGGCAGGCCGGTGTTAAACCCCATCGAACGTAATTTGTTGTGTACCGAATGACAGGCTTTCTTTTTTCTCTCTTTAGATGTACAGACAACAATATGCTTTCATCCGAAACCCTGCATCTACTCTTTCTTGCAATCTCTACTTTCCATTCCTTTGTTTACCCAACGACTAACACTGCCGACTAGGAGACATTCTAACATTCATTATTAGTCCTCATATGGGGTACCTGAGCTTTTACAGTCACCTCAGTTGTAAAAGATGACAGAAATGAGAGAAAATTTAAGTGTCCTCATTTGAGGACGCGTTGCATGAGAGGGTTAAGGAATCGGTGTGGTTTCTGAGGCTCTTATTTATTTTACTGTATTAAAAAACGCAATCCCACAAGGCGCTTTAAAATCGTGCTTGGTCTACATTTCGACACCTCTGTGTCTTCATCAGGGAAAAAAACAAAAACAAAAAGGAAAAAAAAAAAACTAACGTGAGACGCTTACACTGAGAGCTTAATGTCCTCATGTAGTATTACGTTATAAGAATACCAGCTAGTTAAAAATTAGCGGTTGGAAGAAATAAAATGTAGCGGCTTGCCACTTTGGGCTGCCAACGTGACCGTAATCAGGAGAAGCATCTGTCTGCATTTTCTTATACTGTACCGTAAATTACACTGCTACTGTTGCTGGTTCAGACAAGCGATGTTCATAAGGCTCTTATTTGATAGAAAACTTTCTTGGATACATCTCAAGGAGCTTTAAAGAAAAGCTTTTAAGGCGCTTGACATCACTAAGTGCTTGAATGGAAAGAATTCAGATGCAAATAGATCTTGCTTTCTTTCGTCTATATTATAGTTGCACGACCCACTGATTTAAATATGATGGACTTTGAACATCACGAGGGCATCAACTTGGCCATAGGAGACTACAAGACGAACCCTATATTGAGTTTCTTTACCGTTATCTATTGGCGACGTTTCCTTGTGGTAAGCATTCATACTCCTGTCGTATCCGACTTTCCTGGCTTTCCCTACCATTATTAATACCCGTGCGCCTTTGGAGTCATTCCATAGCGCTCGTCCACGAGAGACGAAACTGTTCGATAACCGGGCAAAGCTATAGTTATTTTCTGGCTATATCCTATACCATACGGAAACATGGTTGGTGAAAAGCACTTGGTTTGATCTATAAAGCTTACAATAATCTTACTCGTAAGACTATTTTGGCGAACAAATTTATTAGCACATTCGGGCATCTTGATTTTAACGTAGTATATGTTGATGGGTGGAAACAGGACACTATCGGTTGTTCTGTCACTATCGGTTGTTCTGTCACTATCGGTTGTTCTGTCACTATCGGTTGTTCTGTCACTATCGGTTGTTCTGTCACTATCGGTTGTTCTGTCACTATCGGTTGTTCTGTCACTATCGGTTGTTCTGTCACTATCGGTTGTTCTGTCACTATCGGTTGTTCTGTCACTATCGGTTGTTCTGTCACTATCGGTTGTTCTGTCACTATCGGTTGTTCTGTCACTATCGGTTGTTCTGTCACTATCGGTTGTTCTGTCACTATCGGTTGTTCTGTCACTATCGGTTGTTCTGTCACTATCGGTTGTTCTGTCACTATCGGTTGTTCTGTCACTATCGGTTGTTCTGTCACTATCGGTTGTTCTGTCACTATCGGTTGCTCTGTCACTATCGGTTGCTCTGTCACTATCGGTTGCTCTGTCACTATCGGTTGCTCTGTCACTATCGGTTGCTCTGTCACTATCGGTTGCTCTGTCACTATCGGTTGCTCTGTCACTTCTGCCGGCCAAGTCTTCAGATTCCGTCTGCCTAGTGAGGTTACGGATGAGATAAAACTTGATCATGGATGCGAATTCGTGCTTAGAGCTCTGCAGACCATCCAGAAAATGTACTCGGCACACAGAACTATCCATAGAACTCTAGAGAATCTCGTGCATTTGCAGATACAAGGGGAGGAGGTGTCATTTTTCTCCATATCAAGACACGTAAGATCCGAGGGAATGATTCATTACGCGAGAAATGAGCGGCCATTTTACACTTTTAGATGAACCTCAGCCGAGGAAAAACCTCAATGTTATTTCATCGTTCAATAAGTATCAGTTACGAAAGTTGAAAATTTTCTTTTTCAGATTTACAACATTTCATGTGGGAAAATAAATTACGAAATATTTTGTAAAAATAGCCGATTTCGCTAAAAATAGCTGATTTCTCGTTATTTTTCGAGTTATGGCATTCACAAAATATTGGCATCGCTGACTATAGTCATATCTAAGACGAGCACAACAAATCCATTTAATATGTGGGCTAAATAGATGGACGTAAACAAGAAGTAACTGAAAGAAACATAAATCGAAAAAAAAAAACACGTTTGTAAAGCATAAGGGTCTTAACTGCGGGGTCATCAGTCCCTAAACTTGCAAACTACTTATGAACTGGAATGAAATTTTCACTCTGCAGCGGAGTGTGCGCTGTTATGAAACTTCCTGGCAGATTAAAATTGTGTGCCGGAACTCGAACCTGGGACCTTTGGCTTTCGCGCGTAAGCGCTCTAACCGACTGAGCTATCCCGACACGACTCACGATGCCGCCTTACAACTTTACTTTCGCCAGTACCTCACCTCCTACTTTGGAAAATAGGCAAAGGTCCCAGGTTAGAGTCCCGGTTCCGGCACACAATTTTAATCTGCCAGGAAGTTACTTATGAACTACATTATACTAAAGACGACACAAACATCCATGACCCCGACGTCGGACGGCCGCACGCACCGCAACACGGCGCTCAAGTACGCGCGCCTAATCCGCCGCGGAAAATAGGTATTTTTCTCGTTATTTGTACAGTCACAGTCTTCTACTTGTAATTGGAGGTTCTTCAATTTCGGATTTAGCTTCTTGTCCTACCTTCGCTATCTTGTGTAAGGAATTTGAATGTTGTGAACTCAAAGGAAAACAAGGACGTATTAAAGTTCACTGAATCGATTTCTTCCAAATATTAGGATTGAAAACCCATATCCCTAACGGAAAAAAAGGCAACACCCGTACATTGCAAAGAATGTTTGCCGTTTTCCGTGTTCTCATCGAGGTACCTTCTTGAAGTGTTCACGTGTTAAGAATCGAAACCTAGCACGCTTCTCCTGAAAGTCATGTATTACGAAAGCAGGCAACATACCATACCTATAACAATCACGATGTTGTGTTGGTGAGTACTGGGTGACTGTACTACTGTCGGCGGCCGCGGCGGAGCGGCCGAACGCATTGAGGCGCTATGCTACGATGCGCGAGGCCGTTTCCGGTCGTGGGTTCGAATCCCCCCTCGGGCATGGATGTAGTGTAAGCTAGTTTATAAGTAGTTCGTAAGTTTAGGGAGCTGTACTGAGAGAATAATTTGACAGAGCCCTAAAAGATCTAAGTCGAAACAAGGCCCCTGGAGTAGATGATATTCCCTCAGATCTACTGAAGTCTCTGGGAGAACCAGCCATGACATACCTGTTTCACCTGGTGGGTAAGATGTATGAGACAGGCGAAGCACCCTCAGACTTTAAGAAAAATGTTATAATCCCCCTTCCAAAGAAAGCAGGTGCAGGCAGGTGTGAAAACTACAGAACCATCAGTTTGATAAGTCATGGTTGCAAAATATTAACACGAATTATATACAGAAGGATGGAAAAGCTGGTAGAAGCCGACCTCGGGGAAGATCAGTTTGGGTTCAGGAGAAATGTAGGAACACGGGAGGCAATACTCACCTTACGGCTTATCCTAGAAGATAGATTTAGAAAAGGCAAACCTACATTTCTAGCTTTTGTAGATTTGCAGAAGGCTTTTGACAATGTTGATTGGAATAAACTCTTTAAAGTTCTGAAGCAAGCAGGAGTAAAATATAGGGAACGTAAGGTTAGTTACAACTTGTACAAAAAGCAGACAGCGGTTGTCAGAGTTGAAGGGCATGAAAGGGATGCAGCGGTTGGAAAGGGAGTAAGACAGGGTTGTAGTCTTTCTCCATTGTTATTCAATTTGTACATTGAGCAATCTATAAAGGAAAGCAAGGAGAAATTTGGAGAAGGAATTAAAGTTCAGGGTGAAGAATTAAAAACATTGCGTTTTGCCGACAACATAGTAATTCTGTCAGATACAGCAAAGGACCTGGAAGAGCAATTGAAAGGAATGGACAGTGTGCTGAAAGGTGCATATAAGATGAACATTAACAAGAGCAAAACTAGGGTAATGGAGTGCAGTGTAAGAAAATCAGGTGATGCTGAAGGAATTAGATTGGGAAACGTAGCAATAAAGGAGGTAGATGTTTTGTTACTTGGGCAGTAAAATAACAAATGATGGTCGCAATACAGAGGATATAAAATGCAGAATGGCAATGGGTAGAAAAGCGTTCTTGAAAAAGAGAAATTTGTTAACCTCGAACATTGATTTAAGCCTAAGGAAGTCCTTTCAAAAAATGTTCAAATGTTTGTTAAGCTTATGGGACTTAACTATGGGGTCATCAGTTCCTAAACTTAAAAACTACTTATTAACTACCTTATACTAAGGACGGCACAAATATCCATGCCCGAGGGGGGATTCGAACCCCCGACCGTAGTGGCCGTGTAGACCGTGACTGGAGCGCCTGTCTCCTCGGCCACCGCGGCCGGCAAGGAAGTTTATTCTGAAGGCATTTGTGTTGAGTGCTGCCTTTTATGGGAGTGAGACATGGACGATAAACAGTGCGGACAGGAAGAGGATTGAGGCTTTTGAAATATGGTGCTACAGAAGAATGCTGAAGATTAGGTGGGTGGATCGCGTAACTAATGAGGAGGAGAAAAGAAATTTCTGGCATACCTTGACTAAAAGAAGGGATAGATTGGTAGGACACATTCTTAGACATCAAGGAATTGTGAATTTAGCGTTGGAGGGAAGTGTGTGGGGAAAAAACCGCAGAGGAAGACAAAGAGATGGATACAGTAAGCAGATTCAGACAGATGTAGGTTGCCGTTTTTATGTGGAGATGAAGAGGCTTGCTCAGGATAGGGTATTGCGGAGAGCTGCATCAATCTAGTCTCCGGACTAAAGACCACAACAACAACAAGTTTAGGGACTGATCATCCCACAGTTAAGTCCCATAAACTTTACAAACTTTTGAACATTTTTGTGATGTCCGTGCACTTGACGGACGATTTGCATGCGCCTTACCAAAATTCACAGACGCATGACTTTCACAGAAGTCGAAACATCCAGACAACCTGTGTCGTCTTCACATGTTTTCAAAACAATACCCCACTTTTACATATATTTTAAATCTGAGCGATTCTATTTGTTAATAGCATAATACAGACATAGAACGCAAGGCAACTATGAGAATCTCTTCTGAGGAAGTAGGAAATGACGGAGTGAGCATTGGCATGATTAAAAACGTTGTTGATACTATTGTTCCAGTTCTCACAGACATCTTCAACATCTTTCTCGTCAGTAGTACATATTCCACTGAGTGGAAGCAAAGTTTAATTCAACCCATACCCAAGACTGATAACCCAAAGTCACCAGGCGACTATAGGCCGATCAGTATATTACCTGCAATGTCTAAAGCCTTAGAATATATTGTTCACGAACAGCTGACGGATTACCTTAAAACTTATAATATCCATGATAAATATCAATCAGGCTTCCGGAAGCACCACAGTACAGACAATGCGTTAATCAAAGTAACCAACGACATTCAATATGCTATGGATAGCGTGAAGCTACTATTTTAACACTGCGTGACTTCAGTAAGACTTTTGATACAGTTGACTTTGATATATTACTAATTAAAATGAAACAGTTGAATTTCTCAAACATCGCAATACAGTAGTTCGACAGCTACCTCAAAAACATAAATCAAGTCATTTGTGGGTCGGAGACGTCATCATGGAAAAACGTGTGGTCCATCCGTCCTTGGTCCATTACACTTTTTACTGTATGTCAGTGATATTTCTTCAGTGATTTACTCCTGCAACTACCATCTATATGCCAACGACATCCAACTGTACATAAGTGCCAGTCCTAAGAACGTCGATGATGCAGTAGCTGGTATGAATGCTTTACTCTGTTTCACGATGGGCACAAAACCTAGGTCTTTAAACACCAATAAATTCCAGATCATCCTCATATCTCACCCAAAGCTAATCAGCCGGTATTTTCGTCACAGTCCCTGGAATATAACTCAACGGTACCCAATTACCATATCAAAAAACAGTGAAAGATCTTGGAATAATCTTGGATGAACACCTAAACTGGGGAGAACAAACAGTTGTAGCGTGCATGAAATCTCTCTCATTCCTATATTCAATCCAAAAATTTAGAAAAATGTATCCAACCCAAGTTAAACAAAAATTAGTCCAAAAAGTTGTTTTGCCAAATCTTTACTACTGTGATGTAGTTCAGCACGGCAGAAATAGTGAAAATTCGAGACGCCGCGAGCTAGTGATGAATGCTTGCGTAAGGTATACGGTTGTATGAACATATTAGTCCTTCACATACCCAACCAGGTTTGCTGCGCCCACATAAGTGGCGCGGTTTTCAAAAGCTGTGCTTACGTCATCGATTTCTCAGCCATCAGTGCTCCCAATACTTATCTTCTCAAATTAAACAGCTATCATCATTCCAGAACCGTAATACCAGATCGGATACGTCTAGCATCTTGGCTGTACCTTCACACGACACTAAATCTTTCTCCGTGTCGTTCTCCATTTCAGCCATACGATATGGAACACACTGCCATGTGATCTACGTCTTACACTAAACCACTCGACATTGAAGAGGAAACTCAAAATTCACATATTAACGACGGCATAGCCTCCATTGTTACCCTGCTCTCAGTTCTTTCTCTCCATCATAGCTCTGAATCTTACCATTCTATTTCTCTTCCTCTAACCAATCTACCTCTCCTATATCTCTCTCAGCACATTCTATCATCTTCTGTCTCTGCTTGATGTGAATAACTCACAATCTGTAAGAACATAAGGAGGCAATTCCTAAATTTTAATAGTGCTGAAATTCACAATATGAAACATACTTACTGTACTCTGCAATGTCATTATTATTATTTATGATTCTCAAAAATTATCTAAGTATTATTGCTACAATTATATTCTATTAATAATCTGTCTTTTTTTTACTTTACTACCTGTATTATACATTATCTGTCTATACTGTACTAAAGAAATTATTCACCTTCAGTAAGCCTGGTTAGGTGTGAGAGAGGGCCAGAGGGCCCTAATCTTACCAGATAAAATAAATGTATAAATAAATAATACCAGCTGAAAATGTGTCAGAGTACAAAAAACGTAAATATGTTACTGTTTACAAAACACTGATAGAAAAGAGGGAAACCAACCAGCTGCCTCAGTCCTCATTCCTACTTCCTCACCAAAAATTTTGGCATGCGAACATATTTGCGATCTTTTCACACAGAGCATGCTAAATCCCTTCAATCAGTCTCTTAATGTAAAGGTTTCACACAAAAAACTCCCTTTCAGTAGCGGTGTCTGGATATGTCTCTCTACAACTGTCTCGTTTTCCTCAAATGTTTGTAAACCTATCGGACAAAACTGCTATGTTCATCTTCATCGGTCCCTAGACATAGACTACTTAAACTTACAGCAAGGGCAACAAACGCTGTGCTTACGTCATCGATTTCTCAGCCACAATCGATCTAGGTACTGGTTTTATATGAGAAGTGTCGTGAATTCAGGCGACTAGCTGCAAACCCCGGAACTCGAACCCACGTGGTTCCGAAAACCGATAAAATTGAATAAATTCAGTTTCGGGAAAATAAAGAAAATAACTATAGCATGCAACCCATAGAAATGCTTAGAATTATATAAGGAAGCGAATGAAACACAGCTACACGCGATAGGGGGCGATTAGAGACGGATGAAGTCGAGTCTCCAAAACTCGGAAAAATGAAATAATTAAAAGGCGGAAAATAAGAATAAGAACTAAGACATGCAACCCCTAGAAATACTTATAATTACATGTAGAAGCGAAAGAAATGCGGCTACACGCGATAGGGAGCGCTTACAGAGACGGATGAAGTCCAGTCTCAAAAACTCGTAAAAGTGAAATAATTTCAAAGTCGGAAAAAGACGACTAAGAACTACGGCATGGAACCCCTAGAAATGTTTAGAATTACATAAGGAAGCTATTGAAGTGGGTTGTACAAGGCTGAGAGAGAATTACTGACAAAGACAGAGTGCGTACTACCAGTCGGAGAAGAGACAGCAAAATTAAAATAGACGGGGAGAGATGATCGCGAAATATTAGTGGAAATCGGAGGGATACCCGCGTAGTTACTTGACTGATGGGCATGGAACAAAATAGTGGAAGCTGAAGGCTTTGTTCTATGAACCAACCACGTGGAACACATCACTCTCGAAAGGAAACGATGAGAAGATTTTTTACATGCACTGTACAAAAATGAACATATCACCTATTAGAAATCGGGACCCACAAAGCTAGAAATTATTTACAGAGTACATACACCGCCACATGATAAAAAAGGTTTTAACATACCAGGACGTTATCAAACTGGAACTAGAATCACACACACCGCGTTTATCTATTGGAAATCTCTGAACTGAAAAACGAGAACACATTTCCGCACACGTTCACGAGCCTAAGTTATATGTGCTAGACAATGAAACGCTGCCATCTCCAAACATAAGAGCAGAACCAACCTTACCTCACCAGAAGAGCTATCACCCCCCCCCCCCCCACACACACACACACACACACACATTCAGACAGCCATATATTCTTGCACATCCACTTAAAAGTAAGACAAGTACACATTCTCACAGGGACTGTGGCGTAGTCACATTTATGCCACATTAATACAATAATAAATTATTGATATAACAAAATAAGAAAAACCTAGCAATATTAACTAATATTTTAACAAATGAAATAAAAATGCTATTCCTCAAGCCTTGAAAAGAGTGGGCTTCAAGTTTTAACAAAATGATAACATAGCGACATTAAATAAATCATAACTTTACTTGTTCTTATTATTATTTCCGGTATCTCCTTAGTGGAACATAGGGCATCAATGAACTTCTGCCGCCGGACTCTTTTCTGCGCCAATGCCTTGACCTCAGTCCAGGTCTTTCCTCCTTTCTCGGTCCTTCATGCTATTATACTCCGCCAAGTATTCCTTGGTCTGCTTCTTCTCCTGCTATTTTGAGGGTACCATTTCAGGGCTTGTCTTGGCATGTTGTCTTTATCACTCCGTAATGTATGCCCCATCCACTTCCATTTCCCATGGCGTATCTCAATATCAATGGGTGTTTGGTGGGTTCTTCTCCACAGTTCTTTATTGGAGATAACTTGTGGCCACCATATTCTCAAGATATTCCTCTAACGTCTATTCACAACAGAATACACTGTTTATACAAAAAAGAAAAAAAAATCTGTCAGTAAAAATGTGACAATTTATTTCTATGCCTCAGTACATTTATATGCAGGTTCTGACAATAACAAAAAGAAATTCAGTACTTATCGAGTGGAGACGCAATATATCCATCAATCACACCTCACCTAGAAGTAAGTAATAATGTAAATTACAATTTTCGTATTTCATACTTCATTATGGACGTAAATTACAAGAATTACTATAAACTTACTGGCGCACTTTATAATGGCAATACGCCGAAACGAGCAGGCTTGTTGCACCAAATATTAAAATACAAGCAAAGAAAGACTAATTGCAGCTCCTTCGACTAATTTAATAAAATGTCGCATTCAACGTCATGAATGCTGCTGGCGCTATCAACAAGAAATCACATAATAGAGTTCTTGAAATAGAATGACAAAGTATTCCACATTAGACATAGGTGGCACTCCTCGAGAGTTAGTTCGTCGGATGTGAAACCAATATCTCGAGAATGTTAAGAGATATTATTGTGCTCTCAGTTTTCAATAAAATTTCGATACCTCTTTTGAATTTCCTACACTGCTATTTATAAGCTAAAATCAAACATATGTAACGTATACGCATCGTGTTTTTACCTCTGCGAATTCTTTAAAGTATGTTGCAATACTTTACTAAATTTGATGCTGCACAGTAACTATGACAAATAACGAAATTAAAATCAAGCCTTACCGAGCGAAGATATCAAACTGTAAGTTGTGCAAAAGTCAATTTTTTTCGGAGAGTAGATTTCTTAAATCTGATAATATATTTAACAGCTGTCGAAACGTCGTCTTCGTTATATTTTGATAAAGATTTTCGAAACAGAGGAAATGGCGTTTATAGATAAACGTCTATTTCTTCTAATGAAATACTGGGGTTGATGTGGTTTTGAAAACCTGGTAGTTCACCATTATCGTGAAAACGTCTGAGGCGTTTCTGACGATGAAGCTAATAAGGTAAATGAACTTAAAATATAAAATAACTCCATCAGAATCATGCCTGTAAGGATGGTAAGGATTACCTTAAAATGCGCTATTGCATCTGACAAAACTTTTATAGCTATGACAGTATATTTTTTATCTGCTATTGGTAGTGTCACTTTTTTCATTTCTTGAACCTGCTAAGTTAATTATGTGTATATATATATATATATATATATATATATATATATATATATATATATATATATATATATATATTCCGAAGGAAAAATGGGGGATAGTAATGTTCAACTGTTTCAATCGGGAACATTAAAATTTATATGCGATTGCCCAGGACTCTATTGAGTTTTCAGTCATGGTGTGGTTATTAGATTATTTGAGGAATGCAGTGGAGATCCCACAGTTCACCTTCTTCTGAAGAATCAAATTATCATGGTCACATACATCAAACAGGGAGAGTTGTGGACGGGGAGAGGTCGCTCATCGCATTTTGTCAGACGCAATTTACGGTGATACATTATGGGCACACCCATTATGGAAATTACGAAGTTATTTTCAATACAACCTCGATGAATGACAATATGCAACGGGTTTACCGTCTTAACTGCTCATATTTCCATCACAGACGCGATTTATCGATGTATTCGTGAAAAATGCAACATTTTTTTTCACAAGCAGAATGTGTGCCGATCTGTGACGAACATGATTAAAAACTGAAAACATTTCTATCACAAAGCAAATTTACGTTGACTGGTAACTTTTATAAATGTTATTGTTGCGTAAATATCAATGATAAACTTAGTTAAACCAAGAAAACTTGCTGTTAGTTCCCTATTTAGTAAAAACTATAATCACACGTCAGACCGGATATTATGTGCATGTTGTACGTGCATATGTACGGTAACCTGGAACTTACAGATCTCGGTAACGCAAATTATTAAGGAAAAAGAATTTCAAGAATTCACGGAATCGTTATTTGCCATGAATAAAAAGTGTAGATGTGCCAATCCACAACACTGTGCTTTCGATACCAAAAATTAAGCATTTTTCAGCGTATCATGATAAAGAATACAGATTTACGAAAACGGAGTTCCGAAATAAACATATAAGCAATGTAGAGATAACATTTACTACTCCCCAAGATACCCCCCAGGGGGCCCACAGCTCTTTTGTGGGTACGTGTGTGGCGCGCACGGGTCCCCGAGCCATTGCAGCCTTTTTTCCTGCTTTCCCCAGGCTGCATTACCCCTCCTAGTTCCCCCTCCTTCCCATCCCAATTCCTCCTTCCCACCCTCTCCAACCCCGTCTCTCGGTGGTACTCTGGATGACGGCTTGGCTATCCCATGGTACCGATTGTCCTGCACTTTGGTTTTGTCTGCTGTGTACACCGGTTTTTGGCCCAGTTTGGTCCCCCTCGGGGTTTGACCTTCCATACCAAAATTGTCCGATAATGTGTGAGCCAATTGGGGAAGAACTCCCGACCTAGCCCCTACAGCGCGGGTCCTATCCTTTCCTTTCCACTTCCTTTCCTCGCTGTAGCCCCCATCCCCCGCTAGGTCCCCAGCACGTGTAGCCAGTCCGTGTGGGGGGGGCTGTTATGTACCCTTTGGCTGAGCCCCCTGACACCACAGGGATCACACTACTGGTGTCTGAGCTGCGACCTCTCCATGCAAGCCAAGGAGTTGATGCCTGTCCTCGGGGGTATCAGAACTCCCGGCAATGGCCATCGTGCCAGGTGGCCTTTGCTGAGGCTGGGTGGCGCCCATGGAGAGAGCCCCGGTTTCGGAGTGGGTGACACCAGGGCGGAGGTCTAGCACTATGAAAAGAGTTAGACTCCAAAATGGTCGTGCATCGGCCGTCTCTCAAGACAGGAAGAGATCGTTTAATGCTGCTACTGCGGATAAGAGGATGTTTCCCTCCCTTGCTACCCCTTGGGAGGAAGGCCAGGCCGGTTAGGAGCAAAACCCTTTCCTCGCTATCTCGTTTGCTCAAGGACTGATGGAGGAACTTTTACTACCACCAAACCTCTGTTCTTTGTCGAGACCATAGAGGACAAGTTTGGTGAAGTGGAATCTATGGGTAAGCTTAGATCTGGCTCATTACTCATTAAAACAGTCTCGGAAGCCCCGTCTGAAGCTTTGCTCGCCTGCACCACCCTTGGCGACATTCCAGTAACAATTGTCCCGCACAAATCCTTGAATATGGTACAGGGTGTAATATTCCACCGGGACCTCCTCCTTCAAACTGATGAGGAGCTTAGGGCCTATCTCGAGCGGCGTGGTGTACATTTTGTTCGCCGCGTTCAGAGGGGACCTAAAGATAACCGCGTCGATACTGGGGCCTTTATCTTGGCCTTCGAGGGGGACACACTCCCAGAGAAGGTCAAGATAATGATATATCGATGTGAAGTGAAGCCCTACATTCCACCTCCCATGCGGTGTTTTCGATGTATGAGGTTTGGTCATATGTCCTCTCGCTGTACAGCAGTCCCAGTATGCGGTGATTGTGGACGCCCACTACATGAGGGGAGCCCCTGTGTTCCTCCGCCGGTGTGCGTCAACTGTCATCAACACCACTCTTCTCGGTCGCCAGATTGCCCTATGTTCAAAAAAGAAAAGAAGATACAAGAGTACAAATCCCTGGAGCGTTTGACGTACCCTGAGGCCCGCAGTAAATATGAACGTCTGCATCCCGTGCAGATGGCGACGACCTTCGCTACGACGTTATCGTCTAGCCTTTCACCCTCCCCTTCCCACTCACATCTCCCCCCTACACCCCGTCCCCACCCCTCCCTCACATCTCCCTCTCCTGTAGCTCCTGTAGCCCTCCATTTGTGTCCCACCCCTTCCCAGCCGGAGAAGTGCACCCCTTCTCCGTCGCCTGCCGGTGACAGTGCCCTATCTCAGGGCCTTCCGTCCCGGCGTTCCCCAGATCGGAGATCTTCGACCTCCAGCCGGCCATCGGACTCCCAGTCAGTGAGTTCAAAGGTCGCCCGATCCTCGTCAGTACCAGACCTAACTGACAAAAATCCTCTCTCTGGGGTGGGTCCTGCCCGTCCCACACGAGAGAAGGAGAAGGAGAAAGAGAAAGAGAAGGAGAAGAAGAAGAAGAAACCAAAGTTACAAGATAAAGCCCCTCCGGTACCACCGGAGGTGCCGACTGTGCTTTCGCAACTCGCTCATCCCATTGAGCCCGAGGCTATCAGCTATTTATGGATGTTGTCCCTTCTTCTTTGGTGACGGACGCTGACAAAGCAGCGTGACAGACGTTATGCCATTCGCTTCCCGCCTAGATCCTCGTGATGTGATCATCCAATGGAACTGTAATGGTTACTACCGTCACCTCTTGGAGATTAAACAGCTAATCTCTCTCTCTTCTGCGGCCTGTCTCGTCCTGCAGGAATCGAGGTTTATGGATGCACATTCACCGACCCTCCGTGGGTTCCGTGCTTTTTGTCGGAACCGGGTTGGTCCCCTCCAGGCGTCTGGTGGGGTTTGTACTTTGGTCCGGACAGATATTGTCAGTACCTGGATTCCTCTCCAAACTCCATTGGAAGTGGTTGCTGTCCGGGTTCACTTGGACACTCCATTGACCATTTGCAACCTCTACCTTCCACCTGACAGGCCACCTACACTCACGTCCCTAGTGGCCCTCCTTCAGCAACTCCCCCCTCCTTACCTCATCCTTGGGTACTTCAATGCCCACCATCCTTTGTGGGGCAGTGCTTATACATCTAGCCGGGGCCGCCTCATAGACCAGTTTCTTGCTGACCACAATCTGAGCCTTCTCAACGATGGTTCCCCAACTCATTTTAGTGCCGCTCACGGCACCTTTTCTGCCATAGACCTCTCTCTCACTTCTCCTTCTCTCCTTCCTTTATTTCACTGGTCGGCGTATGACGACCTCTGCGATAGCGATCACTTTCCGTTGATCCTTTCACTTCCCTCACGCCTACCACGAGCCAGGGTACCCCGCTGGGTATTCCGTCGTGCTAATTGGCCGCTATATACATCCCAGGTTGTGTTCCCATCTTCCCCCTCAGGCTGTATAGATGATATTATAAGCCAAATGACCAACATGATCACCCAAGCTGCCAACGCCGCTGTTCCCCGGTCGACAGGCCCTCCTACTCGCCGGCCTGTCCCTTGGTGGAATGCAACTGTTGCCGCAGCCATTCGCGAGCGCCGTAGGGCCTTGCAACACCTTAAGCGCCACCCATCGCTCGCTGGTCTAATAAATTTCAAACGTCTGCGTGCCAGAGCTCGTTACTTAATCAAACAAAGTAAGCGGACATGCTGGGAGCATTTTGTCTCCTCGTTGGGTTCTTCTGTCCCTTTGACAAGAGTGTGGGCTATGCTCCGATCTATCCAAGGTAGCTGGCGGCCGTCTTCCGTCCCTGGTCTTGCCCTGCCTGATGGGGTCTGCACGGAGCCATCTGTTGTTGCAGAACATCTTGCAACTCACTTCGCCAATGTCTCAGCGACAACTTCATATCCGGCGACCTTTCTCCTTCAGAAACACCAGGCCGAAACCTTCAAATTAGGCTTTACTTCTCACCAGGTGGAACCATATAACGAACCTTTTACTGACTGGGAGCTGTCGCTGGCCCTCTCCTCTTCTCGTGATTCAGCACCTGGCCCTGACGATATCCATAATCAATTGCTGAAACACCTTAACCCCTCACAACGACAATTTCTCCTAAAAGTTTTTAACCGTATTTGGCTTCAAGGGGTGTTCCCCTCCCAGTGGAGGGAGAGTATTGTGGTCCCTGCCCTCAAGCCTGGCAAGGACCCGTCGGCGCTGGACAGTTATCGACCAATAAGCCTGACAAGTGTCCCCTGTAAACTACTTGAGCGGATGGTAGCCCGCAGATTATGCTGGGTTCTTGAATCCCGGGGACTTCTCTCGCCTTACCAGTGTGGGTTCCGGGAGAGACGATCCCCTATTGACCATTTACTTCGACTGGAGACTGCGATCAGACAGGCCTTCTCTAAAAGACATCATCTGGTAGCAGTCTTCTTCGATCTGCATAAGGCGTACGACACTGCTTGGCGTCATCATATTTTACGTTCTCTTCATAACTGGGGCCTCAGAGGCTCCTTACCAATTTTTATCCGTCAGTTTTTATCCCACCGCCTGTTCCGTGTCAGAGTTGGCTCTTCCTTTAGCTCCCCTCGGATACAGGAGAACGGTGTCCCCCCAGGGCTCAGTGTTGAGTGTTACACTTTTTCTAATCGCCATCAATGGGTTGGTGAGCTCTGTTGGGTCACTGGTAACCCCGGCATTGTATGTCGACGACTTTTGCATATGGTACAGCTCCTACTCATTAGCCTCTACTGAACGTCAGCTCCAGAGCGCCATTCGGCGGGCTTCAGTGTGGGCTACGTCCCATGGTTTCCAGTTTTCCTCATCAAAAACGAGGGTGGTGCACTTTTGTCGTCGTACTACAGTTCACCCTGACCCAGAACTGTTCTTGGGTAATCAGCGCCTGGAAGTTGTAGCACAGCATCTTTTCCTGGGTCTTCTCTTTGACAAAAAATTGACTTGGGTGCCCCATATTCGCCACCTAAAGATTAGTTGTATGAGGAAACTCAATGCCCTACGTTTCCTTGCTCATTCATCTTGGGGTGCAGACCGAACAACTATCCTCCGTATCTATCGGGCTCTAATCTTGTCCCGATTGGACTATGGGTGTCAAGTTTATGGCTCGGCAGCTCCTTCTGCCCTGAAATTATTAGACCTGGTTCACCATTATGGTGTCCGCTTGGCTACAGGTGCATTCCCGACTAGCCCGGTCGACAGTCTCCTTGTTGAGGCGGGAATCTGCCCTCTTCAGGTCAGGCGGCATCAGCTTCTGGCGTCTTATGCCATCGCCATCCGGCAATATCCTGCTCATCCCGCTTACCAGGTTCTTTCTGCATATGAAGGGCTTCGACCTCCTGATACCCGGCCGCGGGCGGGCCTTCCCGTCGGACTGCGGCTTGCCTCTCTTTGCCGGGATTTCCATTTCCCTTCGCTAGATTGCGCCCCCCATTTTACTGCACGCACACCTCCGTGGATGGTGCCGCGACCACTAATTCGGACGGATCTCTTCCAGGGCCCAAAAGCTTTAATTTCCCCCATGGTCTTTCGGCGTTTGGTGCGCCCAGTACTAGAAGAGTTTCAGGGAGCCTCTATCTTCTACACTGATGGCTCGAAAACAGCGGGCCACTCCGGATATGCTTTTACATCTCCTGTTGGGGCGGAATGCCATTCTCTGCCAGAGGCATGCAGTGTGTTTACGGCAGAGCTGATGGCGATTTATAGAACCCTCTGTTTTATTAAACATTCTGCCGTGGAACGTGGTTTAATCTGTGCTGACTCCATGAGCAGTCTGCAGGCCATTGATCGTTGTTTCCCCTCCCATCCTTTAGTTATTTCCATCCATGAACTCCTTGCTGACCTTCATCGTGCTGCCTGCTCAGTTACCTTTCTCTGGGTGCCAAGCCATGTTGGTATTACAGGGAATGAAGTAGCTGACCAGTTGGCTAGATCGGCAATTACTCGCTGCCCGTCTCCCTTTCAAATTCCGGGTGCGGATCTGCGGGTGCAGATCAGATCTTTGCTTCACTCCTCATGGGATAGCAGTTGGAAAGCTACTGCCCCTTCCAATAAACTCCGCACCATCAAGGATACGACTGCAGCTTGGAGTTCATCTTTACGCCCTTCCCGGAGAGAATCAATTGTCCTGTCGCCTCCGTCTTGGACACTGCAGGCTGACCCATGGATTTCTTTTACAAATGACGATCCACCACATTGTGATTGTGGAGCCGTACAATCCGTGTCTCATATTCTGACTGAATGTCCTCTCCATTCGACACTTCGTGGCGACTATGGCCTACCGCCTGCATTGCCTTCAGTTTTGGCGGATGACCCACGGATGGTTGATCGCGTCCTTGCCTTCCTCCGTGAAAGTAGATTTTATTGTCAGCTCTAGGACTCGCTTGGTCGGGGTGAGTGGGTTTGTGATTCTTGGCTGATTGTGGGGTTTATAGCCTTATCCCCATCAGCCCCCCCCCCCCCACTCTTTTACATTTTAATGTAGTTTTATTTCTCCCTGCTCTGGAGCTATGATACGTTGACCACTGTGCCATTAGTACCTTGTGGTTTAGGCTAGAGGTCGCTTCCAGAGCTGTGGGATCGGACACTGTAGCATTTGCTGCCCTCGGTTGGTCTTAGTCTTGTTGGCGAGTCGATTTTACTTCCTAGTGTAATGGTCTTTTGGCTTTCACCTATTTTTCGTTGGGTTCCGTGGCGTATAAAATTTGGGGTTGAAGGGACTGATGACCTCGTTGTTTGGTCCCTCATGTCCACCACCACCACCACCACTCCCCAAAATACTAATATTTAAAAATTCTATTTTCTAACATACTGCTATTGCTGCTATCATGCACGGACGGATATGTCGGGAATCAAATAAGATATCATTCTACTTCCAGCTCTAAATAAAATTTCGATATGTTATCTACATTTCATGTCCAGTTAAGTATGACCTAAAATCAATCATTCAAAAAGTCTACGCAATGTGTTTTTAGTTGTGAAAACTCTTTAAAACACGCAATACTCGAATAAACCAAATGTCAAGGACCTATATGAGGAGAGGGGAGGACGGGCAGCATCCCGAAAAAAAAAAGAAAAGAAAAAACAATATTTCTATTACTTGATGTCAACAATAAAAATACTTGATTTTTAGGGGCTTCGACGCAATTTATTCTGTGAATATGAACAGCAAAATATCGTCGGGTGTCTACTTAAAATTATTTATCTTTACATTATTCTTGCGCCCCACATCCCCTACTGCTGAATGTTGCACATCGACTGTGATGAGAGAACATATGAATTTGTAAAATGTACAAAAATCAAATTTTTTCGCCGAGTAGATTTTTTTCTAATCGGATGGTAAGTTTCAGAACGGTCTGGGTGCCGTCTTTCAGCTCAATACGGTCGTTTATTAGCCAAACATAACAGTTTTTCGGTTGTGTCTTAATAACAGAGAAAGATTTTAGGAAATGGAAAAATACCATGTCTCTATAAATGTCTATAGGATGTATTTAAAATCTTTGACCAATTTGCTATAATAGATAATTTAGATATTTGCAACTCACGGTGCAAAAGGGCTACAAATTGGGTTTTGTGATTTTGTGCAAACGTACGATCAGTTGGAACCTCTGACACTTACCAGAGGTCACGCAGTTTTGAAGTTTGTAATTGCTGTGAACATTGTGTGACGATCGGGAGCCAGTATGCCTTGTTACTAGTAAATGTCATCTCACGAGAAACAGCAGTCATAAGCATCAGAAGCAGTAACTACTAATTAACACAGCTGCAATAGCTGCGGCGGATTAGCCGTGCGCACTGGGGCGCTGTGCTGTGGTGCGCGCCGCCGTTCGCCATCGGGGGTTCGAGTCCCTCCTCGAGCATAGGTGTTTGTGTTATCCTTAGGTTAGTTTACCTTATTTTAAATTGTTTGTAAGCTAAAGATTAATAACGAAGCAGTTTTGAGTCCAATAGATTTACAAACATTTGAACATGGTCCTTCACTAAGAAAACCTTTACATTTAAAGATCCGTTTATTCTAATTTACTGAAAGTTCCACGGAAAAGGTACCAATATTTCAGCGGTAGCTGTCCTACCTTCAAAAATATTCAAATCAAATGTTCAATTGTTTGTAGAGCTTATGGGGTCATCAGTCCCTAAACTTACAAACTACTTACGAACTAGTTAATACTAAGGACGGCACAAATATCCATGCCGAGGGGGGATTCGAACCCCCGACCGTAGTGGCCGTGACTGGCGCGGTATGACATTTCCACAACTCTTAAATGAATTTATTCGTGACACCGCAATCATTTTAAAAATTTGGTCTCTAGAGTTATGGTTATTTAATAATTTATTAGTAACCAGCAAACCCGGCAACGCTTGACAGTAGCTAACGTGTATTGGATATATATCGTAATCTCTTCTTCTCCCTTCCTCCCTCCTCTATTTCCCCATCGCCTCCTCCCCCTTCCTTTGTCCATCTCCTCCTACCCTACCTTCACACCACTCCTTCTTATCCCACACCATACCCATCTCCCCCCCCCCTTCCTCTCTGCGTCTGTATCACCCCCCCCCCCCCTCTTTTAAATGCGTTTCATTCAAATGTTCAAATGTTTGTAGAACTTATGGGACTTAACTACGGGGTCATCAGTCCCCAAGCTTACAAACTACTTATGAACTAGCTAAGACTAAGGACGGCACAAATATCCGTGCCCGAGGGGGGATTCGAACCCCCGACCGTAGTGGCCGTGACTGCAGCGCCTCAGTCCCCTCGGCCACCGCGGCCGGCGTAGTTTCATTCCCCCATTCTCCATCTCTTCTTCCCTCTCTCTCTGATCTTATTTGTTATTTCAATCGGGACTCTGATTGGGAATAGAAGTCACAATGGATGGGTAAATCAATTGGAAACGGTTTATTAGAGAGACCTTTCGAGATGCTCTATCTGTGAGGTTAGTAGCTTTAATGGGCGTACTTTTAATGGTTTTATAGACGAATATACATATCAAGGTCGAACTGATGGAAATCGGTGGCATTTCAGTATGCGGTTATCCATTTTTCGGCGAATCATCACACGGTAGGCATAAAAGTTCATACAGCTTACCGTCTTATTAGTTTCTTGATCCGTAAGTGAATAATGAAGTCTTATAGGAATCTAATTAGAACATGATTAACAACATTGCTACCTACAGGTAAATTTTTACAAGCCGCAACGCATGCGTGGTTTAGCTATGTCGGCAACAGCCGTTGGATCGTGGTAATGAAGCCGACCAATCGTGGCAAAGCTTGAGATAGCCAATGATATTTTAGCTGGCGACAGCTGTTTTCTCTTCATAGTAAACAATAGAGCTATAATAGTAAGGAAAAGATACGTATCCGTATGTATCCGTTACTGAAGGAAACTTTGCTCGTTATAAACGTATCGTTACTCGTTACTTCCTTTACCAGTGCCACCCAGAAATATGGCATCTACACTGACTTTGAAACTGTGAAAAAATTTTAACTGTTAATATTAATTTAACACTTAAATTTGCCACGTACACACTATATACCTGCTTTTTGAAGCAATTATACTAATGAGGAAAGGATCAGTACAGTCCATTTCCCTCGTGATTAAAATTCAACTGTCATACAAATTGATCAAAATTAGCGAGACCCACCCAAGACCTCCATTTTAACTACTGTTCTTGCAATTTACTCAAAGGCTTGGAATGGCAGAATAAATCGGAATATTTCGTGACGAATGCCAGTATAGCAGCACTACATTTCCGAGCAGCGGCACTGTCATAGTACTATGTGACGACAACAACAATTAAGATATTATCGTCATGAATGAAAATGTGTACTTTTAAATACTTTTTACAAAATGTTTTATAGTAGACAAGATCAAAAACAAATAATTAATTAAACTGAAAATTTTACAGGTAAATAATACAATATAACATATGTTTGCTTTAAAATCGGACGTCAGATCATGGAGGATTAACCTGAAAACAGGGGCCAAGAATTATAATCCAAAATGTTTACAAACAAAAATAATCATATAAACTCGCACATTTTGATAATTCGCATAATTTAGTTTCAGGCGCATTAAACTTAGTGAGGAAGATGTTTTCCACGTATAAGAGTGAAATGCACTTCCCTTCTGGAAATATTCTTAAAAAGGCTAATCATTTATGACCACGAGAACAATTAATCGCGTTTCCATAAACTAAATACGTGGTATTGGAAAGAAATCGTCATATCTCATTGGATATTGTATACTATCACCCGATTGCCTAAGAGCACCGTCACGCAATTTCCGGCAATCAACGGCTGTTGCCAACATTGCCTGCTAGGTCTGTGTCTCGGATTTAAAATTAAACCCTACGTACCAGTTAATCCCTGACTTCAAGCAATGCCTATTCTCAGCACAGATAACTCCATCTCACACCGTATTTGGTCGCTAGGCGAGTAGCGAATGAATAAGCTGATTGTTGGAGAATCTAGAAAATGATCCGAGCTGGAAGCGTACATTCAGTTTTTCTCAGATTCTGATATCCGACATTTTCCAAAAATTTTCTTTCATACAAACCTTGTCCTTTTTTATTTATTTATTTATCCTATGGTTTTACAAGTATTACACAATTAATTGTAAATGTCCAAATTTGACAACCAGTCCAGAGCACTTTGTCACTTGATGTAAACTCTCCAATTCACCATTACATGCTCGCAGTGGACACTGCTTGACGATGTGTCCTACGGTTTGCTCCTCTGCCCCGCAGTCACAGTCAGAAGATGGAAGGAAAGCCCACTTCTTCATGTTGTAAGCAAACCTCCCTTGACCAGTCCTGATGCGGTTCAGTCTCGACCAGGTTTAGCGTGGAAGATGGAATCCCTCAACCTTCTTTGATGGATCTTGCACGAGGTGGGCGTTGTGCGGTGGACGTTCGTTCCAGCGTTCTTGCCACTTGGTCACATCGAAGGAAGTGGTCCTTTCTGTGTCACACCAGGGAGGTTTTCGTAATTTGAGACGATATGCTGGGGGATCCTGTAGGCATCATACAAGGGGGAGTTCTTGTGATCCTTGACATTCTTTATCAATTTTACCTTAGCTGCTTTCCTCCTCAGATCTTGCGGAGCAATGATAGCCAGGACAGGTAACCACTGAACGGGCGTAGATCTGACAGTGCCAGTGGTAATCCTCATGGCTTCATTAGTTGGACGTCATTCTTTGTTGTGTGAGCGCTGTTTTCCCACACTAGTGCGCAGTATTCCCCAGCAGAATACACAAGAGCGAGCGCAGCAGAGCGTAGGGTATTGGCGTCCGAACCCCAATTGCTGCAAGCAATCTTGCCAAGCAAGTTCACTCTTGAGGCAAGTTTCTTTGAAAGCTTTAAGCACTGTTCTTCGAATATCAAGGACCGATCTAGTGTGATACCTAGGTATACCGGATTGTAGTTACGTGGCATTTCAATTCCATCAAAAGCCATATGTAGCTTCCTTTGGGCTTCTTTATTATTC
This sequence comes from Locusta migratoria, assembly GCA_026315105.1. Taxonomy (NCBI): domain Eukaryota; kingdom Metazoa; phylum Arthropoda; class Insecta; order Orthoptera; family Acrididae; genus Locusta; species Locusta migratoria. The sequence continues at coordinate 140,085,201 of CM048749.1, read as the reverse complement.
AGGTGGAATGCAGTAACCTCAGTTTTATTTGAGTTTCGTTGAAGTCTCGGTTTATGAAAGTAATCAATTTAATCAGGTCACTCGTCAGTACCTGCTCGCAGTGCTTGAGGTCGTTACTCTGGAAGACTAATGCTAGGTCATCTGCATATTGGATTTTCGTGGAGTTCGTGTCTGGCATGTCATGTATATATATATATAGGTTAAATAGGATGGGGCCAGAACACAGCCCTGGGGTAGACCGTTATTTAGCGTCCTCCATCTGCTACATTGCCCATTCAGGAATACCTTAAAGCGTCTGTCCTGAGAATTACGAACTGAACAAAGAAAAGATCAGCCATTCTTAAATGATTCCCTTTCGTACATGTGGCAATTAATTTTTATTAATATATAAGATTTAAGGCGTTGACATACCTTGCCAGTCTATTACTCTATTACAATGAACAACATTTCAGTCTTATGTTGCTTTTTGATGGTGCAAAGTCAGCCATGTAACTGACGAAGTCAAGGCTTAAGATTTTTGGTGGGGAAAGCAGTCCCATTTGGGATAAGCGGCTACTGCACTCTGAGAGTGGCCAGTAGTCTACGTTTGTAATTCACTAACAGCACCTGAGCGTCACAACCTGACGGCGCGCGTGGGGACGTCAGACTGAGTGGCGCTGACGGCAAACTTGTGTGAGTTCATCGTGACTCGTCTGTTGGCACACCGTGCACGAGCGGGCGTGGGCGACAACATGCCGTCCGTGATCCTGGCTATTCTGGCTATTAGCAGGGATTGCGCCTTAGAATTTGGAATAATTTCCGCTCAACGAAGTGCAATAGTAGTCATATTTGGTAAATTTGTAAGCATGTGAGTGAACCTAATAAGACACTACAACAAAGCCAAATATTTTAACATTTTGCCCGTCACATAACTGTTTTCCAATTGTAGAGTTATTGGTCCTCTAAATCAAATGTTTGTCAAGCTTATGGGACTTAACTACGGGGTTATCAGTCCCTAAACGTACAAACTACTTATGAACTACTTACGAACTAGGACGACACAAATATCCATGCCCGAGGGGGGGGGGGGGGAATTCGAACCCCCGACCGTAGTGGCCGTGCAGACCGTGACTGAAGCGCCTCAGTCCTCTCGGCCACCGCGGCCAGCTATTGGTCCTCTGCTGTTCATTCTTTACATAAACGATTTAGGGGATAATCTAAGTAGCTATCTTAGGTTGTTTACCGTCATTTAACGTCTAGTAAAATCATCTGAAGATCAAAACCCACTGCAGAACGAACTGAATCAGATATCACGATGGTGTAAAAATTGGCAATTGACTCTCATTAATGAGAAGTGTGAAGTTGTCCACATGAGCACGAAAAGAATTTGTTTAACTTTGTTTACAAGATAAATCAATCGAATGTGAAGGCCGTGAACTCCACTAAATACCTAGGAATTACTATTACATCAGACTTAAATTGGAAAGAACACGTAGATAATGTCATGGGTAAGACGAACCAGAGAATGCGTTTTATTGGCGGAAGCCTTAAAAGATACAGCATAACTGCTAAAGGAACTGCATAAACTACGCTTGTCCGCCCTTTGAGTATTGCTGCCCAGTGTGGGATCCTTATCAGGTGGGTTTGACGGAGGACATCGAAAGAGTCCAAAGAAGGGCAGCTCGTTTCGTGTTGTCACGATACAGGGGAGACAGCGTTACGGAAATGATACAGGATCTGGGATGGGAATCATTACAACAATGGCGCTTATAGCTGCGGCGTGGGCTACTTACGAAACTCCAGTCGCCAACATTCTCCTCCGAATGCGAAAAAATATTGTTGACTCCCACTTACATAGGTAGAAATGATCATCAGAATAAAATACAAGAAATCAGAGCTCGAATTGAGAGATTCAGCTGTTCTTTTTTTTCCCGCGCGCTATTCGAGAATGGAATAGGAGTATCCCATTTAGATGTAGATGTAAGTTTTTGGAAATGAAAACGCATTTTTTTTTTTCATATTCTTTTAGCCATTTTACTTCAAGGTATCCTGAGTGGGTTTTATAAATTCTAGATTTTAAAGATTTAATTAAAATTTGTGCCACGGCCGTGACCTAGCTAGTCTCAGTACTCTGATGCCGCTTTGACCGCTGACACGTCGGTAGCCACAGAGGTCAGCCACTACATTTTATTGTTCAGACTGCTATCTCTTAACCAGCTAATGTGTTTTATAAGTAACTATATACAACATGAGCAGATTTAGCTCAGTGTGTAAACGTATTTTGTGACTTGAAGTTTTATTTATAATGAAGACATAGAGGTGGTCGAAATCTATATAAAGTTACATTATTTTAAAGCAACCTTGCGGGGCTCCATTATATTGCACAGAAAATTACTCCGATACAGTTGCTGCTTCATACCGTCCTGTTCAAAATAATAACATTGACATATACACTGGTCAAAACAATTAAGGAGTAAGTTGAGATATCTAGGTTCTGAAGTGTTGGTGTCGGCAGAAGGAACTAATATGGTTCGACGTCTTTATGTGCAAGACAGCAACATGACGGCAACCGAGATAGCTTTAATAACAGAAAGTAGCTGCACAGGGAGTTTCTATTGACACGTTTACCAAACGAAACACAAGCAGTTAGGTTCCGATAGTGTAGTGAACAGGTAGCGCAATGCAACAAAAACGTCACTTTAAGTTAAGGCATGCAGAGCCATAGGAAAGTTGGAAGCGGGACAGACACAGCCCTAGTGGCGGCTGCAACTATTGGAGTGTACCAAAGTGTAACTTGCTGGATCTGGACGCGATTTCAGACAAAAGAAACTGTTAGAAGAAGGCAAGGACAATGTCGTACACGGTAACATCAGCAAGAGATGACCGTTATCTCCGGTTAACAGCGCATAAGATAGGAGACTGAATGCAACTCAGCTGCAACTCACCCTCCAGGCAGGAACAGGATGAACAATATAAACAGAAAGTCTGAAATCGCCTTTAAAAATGTGGCCTCTACGCACGGACGCCTACGGTGTGTGTGCCATTAAAACCACGACACAGTTTAGCCCGCAGAAACTAGACAGAGGAGAACTAGGATTGGAGTCGCAACAAATGGCTCCGGGTTGTGTTCACAGGTGAGTCACACATTTTTGTTCAGCCGGACAATCAACGTTCCTTTATCTGGAGAGAACGTGGAACAATCCTGCTTACGTGTATGATACATCACCATATCATGGTGGTGGACTAATAGTGGGACAGGAGGCAACATTGTGGACGTAGGACCTCTCTATCGTTCAGAATGGCGCTTTGACGTCTCAGAGATATAGAGACGAGATCCTTCGACATTTTGTTGTGCCTAACGCTGGTGCCATAGGAGATGGGTTCCATCTGGTGGACGATAACGCTCTTCCCCACAGAGCTGCACTGGTGGAATACATGCGTGAAGCTGAAAGAATTGAACGAGAGGAGTAGGCAGCTTGTTCACCGGATTTAATCCCAACTGAGCATGTCTCGTACGCACTTGGCAGACGCATTTCAGTCAGATCAGCACCTCCCAAAACGGTTACAGAGCCGGATATTGCACTCATCGAAGAATGGCCAAATATCGCTAAAGAGCTCATTCTGACTGTTTCACGTAGGTGTGCAACTGTACTGGTCGTCCGAGGTGATCACACAATATTAGAGTAGAATGAGAATCACTTTTTCATTATTATGGTAGCTCCATGGCGCCTCGCTCTAAGTAAACGCCATGCAAACCTCAAGTAAAGAGTTGAGACAAGAAAATATTCTACTGTATCATACATAAATTACAATTGTAACCAAATCTGAATAAAATTACCATATTAATGTTATGAATAATATCTCACATGATACCCTAGTTGTTTTGAACAGTGTATAACTGTGAAAAATGAATGGTTTGATATGTGTAAAAGTCATTTAACAGGATTTGCTTGTCTGCTTTTTTTTTGGGGGGGGGGGGGGGGGGGTTGATAATTTTCTCGTAGGATTATAAGGTCAGTTTTGTTGTGTGTTCTAATTATTATCATCATATCTTCTTTTCTGGGGCTCGGTTTGTGTTTTCTTAGATTTAAAAACGTAATATAAATTCTAGATGCCACTGAAGATGCCTTGAAGTAGAAAAGACGAACCGTGTCTGGGAAAATAAATACATTGCTGCAAGAAATCGGCGTTTTCATTACAAAAACGAATAATTCGGCGTTTGCCGCGAAAGATGGCCACACGTGCAATCAGTTGGAGTTGAAATTGTTTTGTTACTACCGGTTTCTGGTAGTTAGTGCCCATCCTCAGATCACATTGGTTTCGCTATTTGTTCGAATACGGTGGAAGGACAGCAAATCAAATTTTTACCTCGTACCTGATGTTATATTTTGACACTTATAGTGTCTTATGGCTATCAAATGTTAAAATGTTTGTAAATCTATCGGACCAAACTGCGTGGTCATCAGTCCGTAGCTTACAAACTACTTAAACCTAGGTAAACTAACCTAAGGACAAACACATACATCCATGCCCCAGGGAGGACTCGAACCTCCACGGCGAGCAACCGCGCGTTCCGCAGCGAGACGCTTTAGACCGCTCGGCTACTCCACCGCGGCTTTATGGCTATCGGTTCACAGTTTGTACCTAATTCATGTTTCCCTCTTTAACCAAATAAAAAAAATGTTCAAATGTTTGTTAAGCTTATGGGACTTAACTACGGGGTCATCAGTCCCTAAACTTACAAACTACTTATGAACTAATTACGAACTAGGACGGCACAAATATCCATGCCCGAGGGGGGATTCGAATCCCCGACCGTAGTAGCCGTGCTGACCGTGACTGGAGCGCCTCAGTCACCTCGGCCACCGAGGCCGGCCTCTTTAACCTTAGCGGACATTATTCTTTGATTAGTATATCACTTCATCAGACACTGAGAACTAGTTCAGTAATTAGATTGGCCTACAAACTTTCAATGACATATTCCCGTGTATATGGACATGGTCTTCTCTCAAACATAAGTGTTTATTATTACCTTTAGTGTATTCTGATGGCATATGTGTGCCTCGATACTCACTTTGCATCTCAAATATGTCTTGAACAACTATCTTATAGATTTTAAAAAAATCATGAAAATTAAAGTCGGTCTTCCTGGTCTATTTCCTTCATGTTTGTTTCAAGCTACAGGTATTCATCCACGGATTTTTAATAAAATATCAGAATTCTCTTAACTCTCGCCTGCCCTTATTTATATTAATAGTTTGTCCACAGGAGAACGAGGGTAATATTCAAAAAAATTGTATAACATTATCATAGATTTAGAAGTTGCAGCTGCTGTGACTATAGGAGAGCAAATACTGTTACCTCGCATAGATTTGACACCATCTGATATAACGGTAAAAACGCTGATACAAAACGCTAATGTAATTGGGAAATAACATTAGCGTTTTGTATTACGAACAACAAAGCACAGGGTCAAACATTTTGAACCAGTTTTTAGTCATGAACATTTGTATGTTGCCGTATCCTGGGGCAAAACATCCAAAGATGTAAATGTAGAGACTAAACCTAAGGGTCGACAACAGTTATCATTGTCTGGAATGAAGTCTTGTAAAAATAATATTGTATACACTTAAAATCTATAGTAAAATACTATTATTTTATAAACATTTACATTTATTTCCACTTTACGACACTCACCACTAACGGTCCGAAGTATTCGCAGGGGTCATCTAGTTGATACTGAAAAACTGCTTTCACAGCCATAATCTAATGACAGGGGCTTATAAACGTAAGTACTATTAAACAATCTAAAACGTATAGAAATATTGTTTTCATATAAATTTTTCTTTTTTTAATGGAGATCCCATCGGAAACATCGCTATGACAATTACTTCCTGAGAAATTGCGAAGTTGACGCTTGGAATAAATGTAGCAAGCATATATCATACGATTACGGGCAGCGTGAGATTCACTTTTGAGTCTCAGGATGTGCGCGTTGCGTTTATTTAAAGCATAATCTTCGCTCGTAGTTTCTCGGGATGTAGGGTATCAGTTATCGGTATCTTAAGGGGATTCACATTAAATATTAGGTGTGAATCCTATTTAATTCTACAATATTGGATGTGACTTATTGTGACATGCCGCATAAATCCATGTGGTTTCGGATGGACATGACCAAGACCTCTAATAAAAATCGTTCTAATTTAAAGTAATTTATAAGATAGGAGATACGATACTGCGAGAAGAATTTGACAGAGTGCTCAAAGATTTGAGTCGAACTGCTGATATCGTTTGGAGAGCCAGTCATGAAGAAATTGTTCCAGCTGGTATGCAAGATGTATGAGATGGGAGTAATACCCTCCGACTTCAAGAATAATATAGTAATTCCAATTCCAAAGAGAGCAAGAGCAGACAAATGTGAAAATTACAGAACTATCAGTTTAATAAGTCATAGTTGCAAAATATTAACACGAATTATTTACAGATGAAAGGAAAAACATGTGGAATCCAACCTTGGGGAAGATCAGTTTGAATTTAGGACAAATGTAAGAATAAGGGAGGCAATACTCACATTACGACTTATCTTAGAAGATAATTAAGGAAAGGGAAACCTACATTTTTAGCATTTGTAGATTTGGAGAAAGTTTTTGACAATCTCGACTGGAATAAACGCTTTCAAATTCTGAAGGTAACGGGGGTAAAATATAGGGAGCGAAGAGTTATATTCAACTTGCACAAAAACCAGACAGTGGTTATTAGAGTCGAAGGGCATGAAAGAGACGCAGAGGTTGGGAAGGAAGTAAGACAGGGTTGTAGCCTTTACCCGATGTTGTTCAATCTGTACACTGAAAAAGCAGTGAAGGAATTCAAGGAGAAATTTGGAGAGGGGAATTAAAGTTCAGGGAGCAAATATGGCGGTGAAAGCTGCTGCTACAGCAGAAGTTGAGGCGCATGCCCGCCCTATCTAAATAGATGCGTCATCTTGTTGTTGTGGTCTTCAGTCAGCAGACTGGTTTGACGCAGCACTCCTCGCCGCCCTATCCTGTGCAAGTCTCTTCATCTGAGAATACGTTCGGCAACCTACGTCCTTTTGAATTTGCTTACTGTATTCGTCTCTCGGTCTCCCTCTACGATTTGTACCGCACACACTTCCCTTCTCTTAGAAACTCCTTTTCTTCCCAATTCGGTTAAGCATCTCCTCATTAGTTACGTGATCTACCCATCTAATTTTCATCATTCGTCTGTAGCACCACATTTCAAAAGCTTCTATCATCTTTTTGTCTCAACTCTGTATCGTCAACGTTTCACTCCCATACAATGCTACATTCCAGACAAATGATTTCTGAAAGGAATTCCTAACATTTAAATTAAAATTGAATATCAACAAATTTCGCTTCTTCAGGAACGCATTTCTTGCCATAGCCATTCTGCATTTTATATCTTTTCTACTTTGGCCATCAGAAGTTATCTTGCTACCCAAATAACAAAACTCATCTACTACATTTATTGTCTCATTATCTAATCTAATTCCTTCTGCATCGCCTAAGTTTCTGACGCTACATTCCATTATCCTTGTTTTAATCTTGTTAATGTTCATCTTATACCCTCTTTCCAAGAAACTGTTCATTCCGTTCAGTTGTTCTTACAGATTCTCTGAGGTCTCTGACAGAATTACTGTCATCGGCTAAAGATAATCATCTAGAAATTGCCGAACGTCAGTTGCTAGCCGTTTAGATCGTTCTCAAACTAACGTCACTATTAGTTCCAGAGATTTCCGGGATCAAGGCCGCGTGTTCTGAGGTACCACGTCACTGACAGGAGGGTCACTCTCCCTCGCGCATGGGCGTGAGTATTTTCCTTAGGATAAGTAAGTTAGTTTAAGCACTGTGTAAGTCTAGGGACCGATGACCTCAGCAGTTTGCCTTAGGTTCAAGAACATAAAAATGGGCCAAAGATACAGAGGAACCCAAGTTGACCTCTATACCCGGTTTTACCCAACACTTCCCTACAGTTTGTGTTTACAACTGCACCACATCGCACAGTTAGGAACGATGGCGAGTCAGTTAAAATTTCTAGTAACTGTTAAGAGTCGTTTCTACAGTTTAGTGCAGACTAAGAGAGAGCACAACTGCGTTAAACTCATACTGACGGGAAGCTACTGGGCTCTTCAGAAAAATAAACGATTTACCTCGCACCGCTATTAGAAAATGACGCAATCTTTGATATTAAAACATCAAGGTTCGTAGTTAAGTGGCGCAGAAATTTCTGAATGTCAAACATTAGTAGCGAGGATGGTAGAAGCTGAGACGAATCACACCTTCCGTGCCCGCGACCTTGCTGTTCTTTGCGTACAGTCGTTAAGAGGTTCGCCACGTTTCCGCATTTGGAGCTTTCCTTACTGACGCGTTTCGAAAATCGTATTTTGCGTATTCACTGCTGCTTCAAGATGGCAGGTTAAAAAAAGAAAGAAAGAAAAAAAAAAAAGCAGGGCGGCAGTGAATGAGTGACGCAAATTGTTCACCAATTGATATCAAAGTGGTCATCAACAGGGCAAGAAGGCTATACAAATTTCATTCCATGTACTCAGTTCGGTAGTAACTATGCTTTACAGACATACACGTGAACTTAGCACGGACATGTGAAGTGTGAAAATCGACGTGTAGCTAGTCGCTTTAGTCATTTAGTTGCGTATGTTTTCTTGTTTTCTTTTACTTCATTACGTAATTTAGTGTCACTCAAGCTGGGTGGGAAGACTGATGAATTAACTATTACGATATATTTTCAGGAAAAAATCATCGTGCGGGTGAATGTGTGTTTGTGTATACTGGTGAGTCAGTGTAGTGAGATAGGTTGCTAGCAAAGTAGTTCGCTGCATGATGTATTTTGAGTTTCGGTGGACGTTGCCAGTCAGTTAGTGCCAGCTGCCGCCAGTGCATCTACTGCAGAAAAGTAGTTGCGTAATTTATTTTTTTCTGCATTTTCGTTACTAGTCTTTTTCTTAAATTTCGTTAGTGCTTCTGTTTTTGAGAGCTTTATTCTCATGTATTTGTTAAATACTGCTGTGTAGAGTTTTCGTGTGTGATTTGCGTTTTCATAACAAGTCAGAGACCGTTGCTTCAGCTAGTCAATAGTCAGTCTTACATTTCGGTAGTGTTTTAGACTTAGAAATCTTATTTACATATTGTTCTGTAGTCGTTAGTCTGTCGGTTTCAACATTGGAGGACCCTTTGTCATAGCTCAGTCAGCTACTAGCCGCCATTAGTGAAGCACTAGTGCTGTGGCGAATTGAATTATTTAGCTACTTTGTTTTCACCGTTTAGGTATTTCAGTAGCAGTGGTAGGATGGACAGGGTGAGTGCGTTCTTTGTGGGGACGAAGGAGGAATTGTCCACTGTTCGCCTACACCTGAACGTGCTTGAGGCCTTCTCCGAGGCTGCTGCCTCTGGGTGTGGCGGCGGCGGCCGACAGTCTGGCGTTTCGCATGGCGCATCTCAGGTGTCACGTGGGTCGCCACGGCACTTTCATATATATTGGGCGTAGTTGATCCACTCTCACCGCAGGGTGAGGGACGGATAATGGGTTCGCATAGGGCCAATGCGGAGGCTGGCCATGCGGCACCACCCGTTCATCCTGCGAGTGGACGCGAAGCGGGTCCTACAGCAGGGTCCGATCAGGCACGCGGGGGGGGGGGGGGGGGAGATGGTTCCATTGGTGATCGGGAGTTCCAGTGTTAAGCGCGTTATGGAGTCCCTTAGGCATATAACGTCCATGGCCGGAAAGAATTCCAATGTGCACTCGGTATTTCTGTCGGGAGGCCTCATCGCCTCATCCGAGATGTGGAGGGGCCTTGACAGTGGCTATTGCGCATACAGGGTGCAGTCATCTGCACGTCGTTGCTCATGTTGGCGCTAATGACTCCTGACGCTTCTGAGGACATCCTCATATGGTATGGGCGGCTGGTGGAATTGGTGAAGACTACTGGCCTCGTGCGTGGGGAACAAGCAGAGCTTTTAGACTAAAAGCATTATTCCCAAAGTGCATCGAGGTCATCTGGCTTTGCGCCGGGTAGAAGGTCTCACCAAAAGGCTTCGTCGACTCGGTGACGGTCATGGCTGCAAATTTCTGGACTTGTGTAACTGGCTAGAATTGTATGCATCATCTTGATAGATCAGGGGAGCACTAAACAAAGAATACAGCTACTCAGGAAGAAGAGTACGTAAGGAATGAAACTTTTTTAGGCTAGAAGACAGTTCTGATGAATACTCATCAGTCGATAAGCAGACAGTGAAATCAGCATGCATTCAGAAGGACTCTTCGGCTGTTAAAATATTAGCAGTGAATTTTCAGAGTATTACAAGAAGTGTTACCAAATTTCCTGCATTGCAATGAGATGGACACTGAGACTCAGATGTGGCTACATCCTAACGTAAGAAACTCAGAAATGTTTAGCAAAAAGTGGAATGTATATCGCAAACATAGATCAGATACAATTGGAGGGGGCATGGGCATTGCAATCAACAAAAATGTTTCTACTGAGGTCGAAGTCGAGAGTGACTATGAGGTTATCTCGACGTGTAAAATAGGTACAGGCGAAATCAAGTTAATGGTTGGATTTTTCTACCGCCCCCCCCCCTCCCCATCGGTTCCACCGCCACAGTGCTAGAGTTACTAGAGTTATTCAAAGAAAGTTTACGCTCAGTAGAGCGAAGATGTCCGGACAATGCATTATTAGTTGGAGGCGACTTCCAAGTATAGATTGGGACGCCTATGGTTTCACTACAGGAGAACAGACATGCAGTCTTGTGAACTACTGCTTTGAGCAGCTAAATTGTCAGCCCACGCACAATGGAAATGATTTAGACATTAGAGCTACAAACAGGCCAGACCTAGTCATTGATACCACTGTAGAGATATGGGTTGGTGATCAAGATAATGACATAGCGACAATGGTTACCAAGGTTAATAAATCGGTCAGGAAGCCTAGGAGAATATTTGTGCTACATAGAGCAGATAATCAATTGTTATCGTTCACTTAAGGAACGAATGGACGTTGTTTATTTCAGGTACGGTGGACATAGAGAAATTATAGGCAATATTTAAATGCATTGTAAAAATAGCGCTGGAGAAATGTGACAACAAAATGGATCAAAGGTGGAGAAGACCCACCTTGGTTCAATAATAATATTCGAAAAATGCTGATAAAGCAAACGGAGTTGCAACTCTCGGTTCAAAAAAGGTCAAGCAAATCAAAGGTGGCAAAAGTTGAAAGTTAGCAGAGATTCGCGGGTCTATGCACGGAGCATACAATAACTACCACCGTCATAGCTTAGCAAAAAGATCTTGCCGAGATTCCGAAAAAATTCTGGTCCTAAGTGAAATCGATAAGGCCTCTATTCAGTCACTCGTTGATCATTCTGGAGCGGTGATAGAAGGCAGCAAAACGAAGGCCAGTGTTTTACATTTATCATTTAAGAAATCATTTATGCAAGAGGACCATGTAAACATACCTTAATTTGATGATCGTACTAACTCCTAAATGGAGGACATGGTAATAGGCATAGCCGATGTAGAGAAACAACAGAGTTGGAAACAGATGGGACTGAAGGAGGATACAGAAAACGTTCAGAGATGGGTAGTTTTGTATCATGGTCGTACAGGAGAGAGTGTGTCAATGAACTGATACACGAGTGGGGTAGAAGTCATTAAAAGGAAGGCTTCATTCGTGGCATCGAGATCTCTTTGCGGAATTTATTTTACCAAATTTCTCCTCTGAAAGCAAACATATTTTGTAGCATTCTCCTACAGAGGGAGCCACGGTCGTCATAATAAAATAACAGAAATCAGATCGAAACCAGAAATATATAGGTGTATTTTCCCCCTTAGAAATACTGTGAAAGCGGTTTGATTAACTCCCCGCCAGGCACTTAAGTGTGATTTGCTGCATAAATATGTAGATGTCCCTCCATACCGCATCCAATGACGCATTCTCTGAGAATTACTTCGAACAATTAGTTCATGAGCCAACTAGAATTGTAAATGTATGTGAAAACACACTTGATCTCTTAGCAACAAATAATCCTGAGCTCATAAGGAGCATCAAAACGGATACAGGTATTAGTGAACACAGAGCTGTCGTACCTAAATTAAATATCAATAGTCCCCAAGTTACCAAATATAAACGAAAAGTATATTTGTTCAGAAAAGCAGATAGAAACAAAATACATTGCTTCTTGAAAGACAGCTTCCACTTGTTCAAAGTTCAAATGTTTGTATAGCTTATGGGACTTAACTACGGGGTCATCAGTCCCTAAACTTACAAACTACTTATGAACTAGCTAATACTAAGGACGGCACAAATATCCATGCCCGAGGGGGGATTCGAACCCCCGGCCGCAATGGTCGTGCAGACCGTGACTGGAGTGCCTCAGTCCCCTCGGCCACCGCGGCCGGCGCTTCCACTTGTTTTTAACAATAAACGTAGGTGTAAACCAGATGTGGCTCAAATTGAGACAAGTGGTATCGACAGCAATTGACAGTTTTATACCTAATAAATTAATAAAAGAAGGAGGCGATCCCCCTTGATACACAAAAGAGGTCAGGACACTGTTTCAAAAGCAAAGGAAAAGACATACCAAATTTAAACGAACACAAAATCCCCAGAATTGGCGATCGTACTCAGAAGCTCGAAATTTAGCAAGGATTTCAAAACGAGATGCCTACAATACTTACCACAACGAAACTTTCTCGAAATTTGACTGAAAACCCAAAGAGATTTTGGTCATATGTTAAATATACTAGGGGCACAACATAAACAATACCCTCACTACGTGATAGTAATGGCGATCATGCCGATGACAGCGCTACTAAAGCAGTTATTAAACATAGCTTTTAGAAACTAATTCACCAAAGAAGACGAAACCAATATTCCAGATTTCGAATTACGAACAGATGCCGTTATGAGTAACGTTGAAGTAGATATCATCGGAGTAGTGAAGCAACTTTTAACAAGAACAAGTCTTCTGGTCCGGATTGTATACCCATTAGATATCTATCTGATTATGCTGAACCGATAGCCCCTTACTTAACAGCCATATACAATCTCTCTCTCAAAGAAGGATCTGTACCGAAAGATTGGAAAGTTGCACAGGTCACTCCTATATCGAAGAAAGGCAGTAGGAGTAACCCACTAAACTACAGGCCTATTTCATTGACATCAATTTGCAGCAGGGTTTTGGAACATATCCTGTATTCAAATATTATGAATTATCTCGAACAGAACGATCTATTGACCCAAGGTCAACACGGTTTTAGAAAATATCGTTCATGCGAAACCCAACTAGCTCTTTATTCACACGAAGTGATGGGTGCTATCGACAAGGGTTCGCAAATCTATTCCGTATTTCTTGATTTCCAGAAAGCTTTTGACACCGTACCTCACAAACGGCTTTTAATCAAATTGCGTGGTTATAGTATATCGTCCCAAATTTGCGATTGGGTAGGGGATTTCTTGTCAGAGGGGACGCAGTTCGTAGTAATCGCTGGTAAGGCTAAAACAGAGGTGATATCGGGCGTTCCACAGGGTAGTGTTAATGGTCCTCTGCTGTTCCTTATTTACATAACCGATTTAGGGGAAAATCTAAGTAGCTCTCTTAGGTTGTTTGCAGATTTACCGTCTAGTAAAATCATCTGAAGATCAAAACCAACTGCAGAACGATCTGAGTAAGATATCAGTGTGGTGTAAAAATTGGCAATTGACTCTAAATAATGAGAAGTGTGAAGTCGTCCACGTGAGTACGAAAAGAAATGCGTTAAAATTTGTTTACAAGATAAATCAACCAAAAGTGAAGGCCGTAAACTCCACAAAATACCTAGGAATTACTATTACTTTAGACTTAAATTGGAAAGAACACGTAGATAATATCGTGGGAAAGGCGAACCAGAGATTGCGTTTTATTGGCAGAACCCTTAAAACATGCAACAGAACTGCAAAAGAAATTGCATACACTACGCTTGTCCGCCCATTTTTGGAGTATTGCAGCCCAGTGTGGGATCCTTATCAGGTGGGTTTGACGGAGGACATCGAAAGAGTTCAAAGAAGGGCAGCTCGTTCGTATTGTCACGATGCAGGGGAGACAGCGTTACGGAAATGATACAGGATCTGGGATGGGAATCAGAACTACGGCGCTTATCGCTGCAGCGTGGGCAACTTGCGAAACTCCAATCGCTAACATTCTCCTCCGAATGCGAAAATATATTGTTGACTCCCAGTTACATAGGTAGAAATGATCATCAGAATAAAATACGAGAAATCAGAGCTCGAACAGAGATTCAGGTTCTTTCTTCCCGCGCGCTGTTCGAGAATGGAATGGGAGATAAATAGTATAAAGGTGGTTCGATGAACCCTCTGCCAGGCACTTAAATGTGATTTGCAGAGTATCCCGGCTGTGGTTGGGCCCAGCTGGTTCATCTAGGATCAGTAAGCACAACTCTTTCTCGCTTTTGCTTCACATGCCTTATAACTGATGATTATAGTAGCGATTAGCTATGAATCAAGTCGTACTCTAGAAGATTGTATGAATGCATACATATATATAAATGAATATTTCGACTTCGATCGGCTTGTGGCGACGCAATTGCTAGGTACACTTGGGAACTTTTCCATGTGAGTGATGTAACAGTTGTGGATAGAAACAGTGGAATTATTATCGTCCACATTTGAAACACGTGTATCATGTTGTTAGTGGTCGTCCAAATTGCTGCTAATAACTTTATACACATGTTTTCACACGGAGACGCAGTTGTAGGATTGGCGTTTCTTTCTACGCAATGTTGACACGTACCATAGATTTTTCATTGTACTGAGAACTGGAGTAACAAACAGCTACCTTTATTATAGATGTTTCTATACAAGCTTTAATCTCGTATTGATTAGTAGCTGCCCTTTGAAATCATACGATACAACTCTGAAGATCAGCACTCAAAGCTAAAATTATATTACTCTTAGAAGAATAAATAAATGCCATAGTGATAAGTGGTCCTATAGAACATGGCTACTCCGAAATTTACATTTAAGTGTCTGGCAGAGGGTTCATGGAACAGCTTTAAACTATTTCTTACTTTTCCATTCTTGAACAGTGCGCGAGAAAAGGAACATCTTTCGGTTTCAGAACTTCTCTTACTTTATTATGATGGTTATGACTTCCTATACATGTGAGTCCCAACAAAATATGTTCGCAGTCAGAGGAAAAAGGCGGTGAAAGAAATTTCGCAAATAGATCTCGCCGCAACGAATAACACCTTTATTTTTATGATTTCCACCCCAAATCGTGTAACATCACCGTGACACTCTCTCCGCTGCATCGCGATAATACAGAACGAAGTGCCTTTCTTCGAACTTTTTCTATATCCCCTGTCATTCCCAGCTGGCGAGGATTCCACACTGCACAGAAATACTCCAAAAGATGGCGGACGAGTATAGTGTAGTGTACGCAGTCTCTTTAGTGGAACTGTTACATGCTCTGAATGTTCTGCCAATGAATCGCCTACTTTTGTCTTTCCCAAGACATTTTACATGTATTATTCCCAGTTTAAGTTACTTGTGACCTTTCAAACGTCTCACGGGTATGCTGCCGGGTGACGTCGTCGACCACCGCCGATATTTCGACAGGCGCACACCCTGCCACCTGCCATTCTCAACTGTTAGGCAGTGTTCTCCAGCCGAAATATCGGCGGTGGTCGACGACGTTACCCGGCAGTTGTTTGAAAATTCATTATTTGTGACTGTCATTCCTAGGTATTTAGTTAAATTTTAACTCTTAGATTTGACGATTTACTGTGTAAATAAAGTTAAACAGATTTTAGTGCTCACATGGGCAACATCACACTTTTCATTATTTAGGATCAATTGCCATATATTGCATCATATTGATATTAGTCTTGTGTAGTTCGCCAACGAACTAGTTCGGAAGAGAGCTCCCACAGGCGAACTAGTTTGCAGATTCTTCGCCTCTTAATCGTCCGCTCCTTTTCCGTAGACTGACGGGGAACAGCTAGAGGACGCGAGAGCAGGCAGAATCGCGTGATTCCCTTCTGCCAGTTACCGTCATTTCGAACTGAGTGCATTTTTATTCACGAAAATAGACGCATTTAGCAGTTTTTGTAGGTAATGTTCCTTCAATGACCTATTAAATAAATAAATAAATAAATAAACCCATTTTAAAAATAAAATACTAAGAGTACTCTGTATGCAGAGTTACAATTGTATCACCCATTCGTGTAAATAACTGGTTTATTTGATGTCTAATTGCCCAAAAATATGGATAATAGCACACGCTTGGGCAACACTGATCCTTATATAAAAAAGCTGTCATAACAAAAGAAATAACTCTTTTAGTAGCGGTATCAAAAGCCAAAAAGAGCGGACTAACTAAAAAGAGCGACCTACTTCGCGGCCCAGCTGCGAACTAAAACGAGAGCTACCGGTCGCGAACTAAAATGTGCGCGATCGGTCGCGACCTAAAATGTGCGTGATCGGTCGTGAACTAAAACATGCGTTACCGGTCGCGAACGATTTTGCCAAACGTATCTCGCTTCTTCGTTGGATTCTTTTCCGAAGACACGGGCAATAGCGACAGGGCGCGCTGCATAATTAAAAATCACGTGTTTGCTTGCTGCTGATAAGAGCCATTTCGAGGTGAGCGTCTGCCTGCTAGATTGCTACAGTGCTACAACATTTTTGTTTTGAAGTATTGTGCACTCTGCACTATCTGACTAATAAATTCCATAAAGCCAAGATATAGAGATAACTCTAAACTTAAACGCGAAAAATTATCCACAAACAGTTTCTTTTGGTTTACGTATTATCTTTAGCTGCTCAAGCAGCAAGCACATGAAGCAGCTACGTGGGGGAACTTCTCCTTCCACCTGCGTGTGCAGACCAAGCCACTCAGCCGTGCCGGCCGCGGTGGCCGCGGGGACTGAGGCGCTCCAGTCACGCTCTGCACGGCCACTACGGTCGGGGTTCGAATCCCCCCTCGGGCATGGATATTTGTGTCGTCCTAGTTCGTAAGTCCCGTAGACTATACAAACATTTGAATTTTTTGCACTCAGCCGTCACTGGGAGCGGGCGAACTAATAGAACAAACTAATTCGCGGCAGAGTCGCGAACTAAAGTGAGCGCTCCCGATCGCGAACTATTATGCGCAAGTCTAATTGATATCTTATGTAAATAGTTTTGCAGTTTGATTTGATCTTCTGGTGACATTACTAAACAATGAACGACAGCATCATCCAGAAAAAGCCCGTGAGGGCTGCTCAGATTGTCTCCTAAATCGTTTCTTTTTAAACAAGGAATTCTACGCTAATTACGTTTCTTCCATGCTACAATATTTGTTTCCCATTAATGGTGCTGTGTTTCAAGACTAAATAGTCTTACTTAATACATGTATAATCGTCCAAGACGGTTTTCGCGAGCACAATCTTGTATCGTTAAATCTTCCCTGTAGCGGCTGTTAATCCACCTCTATCTTCGATTCCTGCCAACAGCTATGCAGTCAAGTAACCACGAACAGCAGCCATATGGGCCCTGAATTCTGAGGATGACTGTTACAGAAGTCTAAAACGGCGAATAAATAACATTTTGTGTAATCTAGACTTATACTTTAGCCGGACACATGAACATGTGAAACCAGAGCTGTTCCGGCGTATTGGGTATGTGCCGTTACCTGGTCGTAGATCAATGATTCTCGTTTCTGTCAATGATCGTTGCTCACGGGAGCGGCTCGCTGAAATCTCATGGGGTGAAAGCTAATTCACTACAAATGACGAAGGCAACACACAGAATTGCAGTTCTTTGACACTTTCAGTTGTTCATAAATGCCCTGTTGTCCCCATTTATGACCAGCCTACAAGTCTCCTTAATTAAATCCATTAATACCAGGCATGCACATTCCACACATCAATACAATACTCTAAACTTGCGTGGGTTGTGCATGAGATGGAGGATAAAACAATACTCTCGACAAAGGTTGAGCATCTGACAACTGACGAAACTATAAACTAACATAGATTGTGTATCAGATGGAGGATGAAACAATACTCTATTACATGCCGCGAAAGCATCCTATTTATATGTTTCAGACAATGATACTGGAAATTACGTACTGTTAATTGAGTTCATTACATTAATTATAATGCAAAAGTAAACAATTACATGCAACTGGCTATAGTAAAGGATAGAATAAATAATACTGATTAAAATAATTTACAAATCTCAGTTCAATTAATATTATTTCATTTACGTATTTAACAAAATGGGTTTATCAACAATACTTTCGTAATTAACGATAATTATAAAGAAAGTAAAAAGGGCAGAACTTTGCTAACATTACTTGTGAAACATAGTAATACCTACTTTAATATATTGAGAAAAGAATTTACTTAGTTTTATCAAAAATACCAATTAGCATACTATCTGTACTTTAACAATACGTTTCTGGGGTTAAAGTGCAGTCTATGCGGCAGCGGCTAGCCGTCGCGCTCGCTAGGTTAGGAACGGCAGAGCAGCCAGTCAGGAGTCGAGTTATGCCGGCCAATAAGATTGCGTGTTTCATGACGACTAAATTTGGCGTCAATTTCGAAGTTTATTCGAGGATTTCGGTGCGGCGTTTGTGTGATTGTAATTGATTTTCCATTTGTAAGATACTTTTTAGATAATGTCGTATTACGGTCATAAGTGACCTATTATTAATACACCACAGCAGTCAACCATAGAGCAGGTATAGCATGTTTTATTTATTTTATGACCTGTACGAAACAGTGATCATTTTAAGTGAAAGTTAAGTTAGGTATAGGTTAAACGAGAACTTTTTTTAGTTTGTGAGAGCGCGTAACGCCTGAATCTCCGGTTCAGAAATACTCAAGCGATTTACAGTTGTACGCTCGATATATATATATATATATATATATATATATATATATATATATATATATATATATATATATATATATATAACGATAACTTTCTTTTAGCATGTGAGGGCGCATAGCACCCTAATCTACGGTTCAGAAACACTCAAGGGATTTACAGTGATTCTGAACCGGAGATTCGGGCGCTACGCGCCCTCACATACTAGAAAAAAGTTCTCGTTTAACCTGTACCTAGCTTAAATTTCACTTAAAATGATCATTGTTTCGTACAGGTCATAAAATAAATAAAACATGCTATACCTGCTCTATGGTTGACTGCTTTGGTGTATTAATAAAAGGTCACTTATGATCGTAATACGACAATTATCTAAAAAGCTCTTACAAATGAAAAATCAATTACAATCACACAAACGCCGCACCGAAATCCTCGAATAAACTTCGAAATTGACGCCAAATTTAGTCATGAAACACGCAATCTTATTGGCCGGTATAATTCGACTCCTCGACTCCTGATATATAGGGTGTCCCAGCTATCTTGTCCACGCAAAATATCTCTGGGACAATAACAGCTATTGGAAAACGACTTTCACCGGTATCAATGTACGGCTGGGGCCCATGAATGTACATATTTGGAAACATTCTAAAACGATAGCAAATGTGTTTTTTAATACAAACTTATGCTTTTTTTAATGGACACCCTATAGTTTTCTTCAGCAATCCATAGCATGACAAATCACATAAACAATGGCGTTGATTGCATCGCAATATTCCAATTACATCAGGAGATATTGCGACGCGAAGTTGACGTTTGAAATACGCGAAACGCGCAGCTAGCGCACAGCCTGATCCTCAGGCGAGACCCCATGCAAAAATATAAGTTTGTGTTAAAAAACACAATTGCTTTCGTTTTAGAATGTTTCAAAATATGTACTTTCATAGGCCCCAGCTGTACACTGATACCGGTGGAAGTCTTTTTTCAATAGCTTTTATTGTTCCAGAGATATTTTGGGTGGACAAGATAGCTGGGACATCAGTCCGAGCTTCCTTGATTGCATGCATTTTTGGAAATTACCGCAATTACTTTTGCTGACCAGACAAGGGTACATACAAGAACCTGTCAACCATAGAGCAGGTATACTACGTTTTATTTATTTTATATGTTCGAAACAGTGATGGAGTGACATCCATACTGATAGCAACAGTAACTTGTTGATGGTCAAAAACTATTGTATACACCGCTTCGACTTGTTTACATAGTACAATTGTAACGCTCTTTCCTATTGGCCGCGGCATTGTGACTCCTGATTGGCTGCTCTGCCTTTCCTAACCTAGCGAGCGCGACTGCTAGCCGCTGCCGCATATACTGTACTTTTACCCGTTTCTGGCATCAACTAATTAATGTATGGTAATCAAACAAACTTCTTTGGCATCCAATAACAACAAATGACTTCAACTACTTAAGTTACAACAAAGAGTAACCGTTTTGGAAAAGAAAATAGACTAATTACATTCATATGCAACAGTGGTATCGGGAGGTTCGGTAATGCAAGCAGGTGGGAATAAATCCCAACATGCCTCATTACAAGTATTCGAAAAAGTTACACTCATAGCCATTTTCAAGGCAGCTGCAGATGGGAAGTATAGAGTATGGACATTTGCCAGAGTAAACCATGTTACTACGTGCACATCATGTTGCTTTTTTGGTCTACTAAACGTGTGCAGTTTCAGGTAAATCCATAATCAACGAGGCCTCTCCTTTCAGATGTAGCCGTTCCGGTGACGGAATCTTACAAAGCGGCCGGGGAGAGCGCTGTTGTAGCCCTTTTTGTACCGCATCAGTATAAACATGCTGTGTTATTTAAGGAGAAAGCATCCAAAATGTTTTTTGGAAGAGTAGGTAAATTCGATTCATATACCTATTATGTAAAATTGGAATAATAACTTTTGATGTATTATATTGTTATGCTAACAAGTTTTATTAATGTGATTCCTTGAAAGCGAGGGGCTTTTTTTAATAACCAATATGGGTTTAGGTAACATTGATCATGTGGTGCCTCGCGAGGTAGCCGTGCGGTCTGAGGCTCCATGTTACGGGCTGCGCGGCTGCTCCAGTCAGAGGTTCGAGTCCATCCTCCTCCCTCGGTCATGGGTGTGTATGTTGTCCTTAGCGTAAGTTAGTTTAAGTAAGATTAAGTAGTTTTTAAGTCTAGGGACCGATGAACTAAGCAGTTAGGTATCATAAGAGCTCACACCCATTTGAATATTCTTTGATCATGTGGTACGCAGCTTTCCTAGTTCAATTTGCGGAAATTTACACTGACAACAATCATGCTGTTAGTCGGAACTGTGACATTTTTCGAAATACTTCTGCAGCACTGATTGAAGTTCATTTACTGACTGTAACTTGTGTATATAACGAGATTTTCATATGCTCTGGCTCACAAGTCCAGCTTACGAAGTGGTAGGCTCAATATTCGCCACTGCCGGATGGAAATACTAGGCCAGTAAATCTGTATGCTTCGTATATCGTCTTCTACGGACTCCTGACTAGGCTTACACAGACTCAAGAAGGCGTAGTATTGGGAGGGGATCTTGCAAAATATGGAAAGACTAGTGATTTGTCGTACGTATAACGTAAATTTACCTAAATTTTAACTAAATTTCGGCCGAAACTAGAAGAACCGAAAATTCGATTACGGTTTCTGTTTCGGCCGCAAAATATGTTTCGGTCGAACTCTACTGGAAATAATAGCAATAAAAAACCGAAAACCGGTTATTTAAAAAACCGGTTATCTTCAGCAATTTTTACAGTGCGGTTTAACTGGAGATGAAAAGAACCGGTATAACCGATAACCGGTTGTTTCCGCAATAACCGCCATCCCTACCGCATCTGTCGACGCCTCCGAGCTGAGGGTGACACTGCGACCGATCGGTACCGCCTTCCGATGCCTGCAGGAGGGATTTAGTTTCAGTTTATTTGGCACGGTAATGCGCTATGATTTTAATACCACATTTTTGTCCATCACCCGAACTTCCGCGAGCAGCGGCGGTCACCTCCACGCGTGTACGTAGCGACCATTAGCACACGGCCGTGTGTGCGCGCTAGGAACGCCTCGCAAGAAGCGTCTCATTCGTGCCCTAAACGAGGCCATTAGAGTTTTTCACGCATTTCCGTTAATTTCGCCCCCCGACATAACCGCGCACATTATGTTTTGTTGGCGTGTAACGAGCGTTTTTGCCACAAACCGTTTGCCCTTTCTTCGGACACAAAAGGCGCGATTGCGTCAAAGCAGTCGTTAGGAGTCGTTCCGCGCGCCGGAAGTCGTCGCCGGCATTCGTATGCAAAGCGGCCGCAGCTTTTGGCCGTTGTTTGCGCCGTATTAAGACGTCACTGTCACACGGCGCCTGTGTTTGTCTGGCTCTCAGGTCGGACAAGAGAGCGCATCGCGCCGTCTCCGTGGAAACTTGCAGGTCTCACCCGCGCTTCGCGTGTATCCCTACGGCGTTCCTCCTTTTGCTACACTGTCACGCGTATGAATAACTTAAGATTCTCGTAAGCCAGGCAATTACGTCTATGCGGAGCTGTTCCTGACTCGGGCATGTAAGGAATCCTTTAAGTGCGAGGTCTCAAGTTAAATTCTGGTAGTGCACATTTGAAAGTGTTGGTCACAAAAATCCCAGTTCTTCCGAATTAATAAAAATAAATAAATAAATAAAATACCGCATATTTCCACAGATAAGACGATGGCTAAATCATAAAAGAAGGCCCTTAAAATCCGAGGTCGTCTTATACGACGGTACCAGAAATATTAGATATGAATTTAATCTGAAATTGGTAATTTCGTAGATGTGCTGCTTAGCGCTGTTTCGACCTCCAAACGATATATATCGAATCGGTTAAGTATCGAAATGATACATATCGAACAGGCGAATGTTATGATTTTCATGAATATGTCGTGATTCTAAAGGATGTGATTAGGCAGAAATCTAACAACTTTCTGGGTAATTTACAAGAAAGCTTACACTCGAAGTAACTCGGCCTGAAATGATAGATATCGAACATACAACTGTGAATCGATTTAGTGTTTCTCACGTCAAAAAAAGGTCAAAAGCAGGCCGCAAACATTGCAACAAAGGGCGAAATCCAAGTGTACCGATCACGAGAACTACTTATGACGGCTTCTAAAGGCATTTTTCGGAACTTCCTGAAGCTTTGCCTCCGAGTTGAATTCGCAGGCGTATTTTTAGATCCCAAAAACTGGAAATAAAGGGGTACATGTGTTCGGGTAAATACGGTAACTTGAGGGTCGTCTTATAGGCCAGATACATGCTTAAACTATAAAATTTTTACGAAAATTTGTACCTCGTCTTATCTACGGAAATATACGGTAAATTAAAAAAAGTTGTTGGCCTGAAGCTCTGCGGAACGAGAGGTCCTTGGTTCGAGCCTTCCCACAGCCGAAAATTAAAGAAAAGAAAAGAACTGCGTCCTAGAAAAAATAGCAAGAGAATGGAAACAAAAACTAAAAGATCATAAGCTATCACCAATCAGACTGGGGACTTAACACAAAGGTATTGAAATTCACTTTCTAGCATTTGCGGATGATTTTGCCATTCTTTCTGAAAACCTAACAAATGCAGAAATCCAAATTAATCTCTTAGAAGAAATAGCCAACAAAGTAGGTTTAAGAATTTCTGTAGAGAAAACAAAATTTATGACAAAATTTCGCGAATTTCTTGTATCTCGAATAAAATTTAGTATTAAGAGACTGAATTTTGATTTTTAAAGTTCATTTATACAGGGTGATTCAGGAGGAATCTGCAATACTGTGGGAGGTGGTAGTATGGGTAATTCTGAACAAAAAACGTTATATGAACATATATCCGATTTCCAATGGTTACCAAGAAAAATGTATTTTCAATGAAAACAGAAAAACATAAAAACCACTTAATTGGAAGAAAATTACTATTACTGAAATTTATGTAAGTATTTTTACTACTGAAAAGTGTATTTACATGTAGCAACCAATCATGGCAGTTTAACATTCAATTGAAAAATAAGTAATGCCATCAACCCCCCAACAGTGTAAATAACCAAATGTACTGTAACATTGTTAATCCTACACACTTTATGACAAATGTTCAGACTCTTCCATGGACTGCGACGCACGTCTGCACTCTTTCCATGGTACTTTGTGTTGCACGTCTTATCTCCTGTTTTCGGTTTTTGAGGTTGGTACAGGCAACGTCGATTCTACGAAGCAGTTCCTCACGTCCTTCGTCTCATAAACCTCATTCTGCAGCCACCCCCACAAACAAAAATCCAACGGTGTTAGGTCTGCTGGCCAACGAATGAGGCTACCTCTAACAGTCCACCGGTTGGGCTACACTGCATTTAAATGTTGTATAATGGGTCTTGTGTAATGTATTGGCGCACCATCGTGCTGCATGTACATACGACACCTCGAATGCAAGGAAACATCTTCCAACAATGCAGGTAATTTATTTTTGCAAGAAATGGAGATACTTTTCACCAGTCATTCTGTCATCCAAAATTACAGGTCCGATTATCATGTCGTCTATCATGCCACACCAAACGTTAATTGAGAATCTTATTTGGAAGTTTGACTCAACTGTAGCATGTGGAATATTGACACCCCACTCATGCGAATTAAGAGTATTATTAATACCATCACGTGTGAATTTAGCCGCATCTGTAAATAATAAAAATGGCAAGACATTGTGGTTATGTTGTAACCAATGACAAAACGCCAATCTTTGTACTTCATCGTCAGGATGTAGATGTTGTACTTTTTGACGATGGAATGGATACAGTCGTTCTTTATGCAATGTTCGCCACACTCGACTTTGTGCAACATGCATATCTGGCTATTTTACGTGTACTAGTTGAGGGCTTCTTTGTACAGAATTCACTATTTGTTCATGTTTATGTTAGGTTTGTTGTGCAGCTCGTTCGGAAGTCACCTGTGCACTTGGAACTTTACCAGTTTCACGTAATGTGCGATAAACATTGGAAAAAAACTGTACGGCTTAGTGGACTTCGATTTGGATATCGGTCCCGATATTCATTCACAGCCTGAAATGCATTTCCATGACACAAACCGTACACAAAAATCATGTCCGCATACTCTTCATGCGTAAATGTATGCGGCATTTTCAACCGTTTCTTCAAAATGCTCACACAGACACAGCACTGAATACCACGGAACACTGCGCGTGATAAACATTGCTGCCATCTGTGTTTCCATTGGTGAACTTCGGCGTCAGCTACAATTTAGCGCAAGAGACGCTATCGTGGTAAAGTTTAATTTCATGAATCATGTCATCAATGTACAGCATTTTAATAACGTACAGTTACGAATCAAGTAACCTACATATGTTTACATTGTTTGAAATGAATGAACACACTCCTCAGTTATAAACAAACATGACACGTACTTTTCCATATAATTTTTACTCTGTTTTCATTGAAAATACATTTTTCTCGGTAACCATTGGAAATCGGATATATGTTCATATAACGTTTTTTGTTCAGAATTACGCATACTATCACCTCCCACAGTATTGCAGATTCTTCCTGAATCACCCTATATAGACGTGTTTCCTGAAACTACGTGATTTTTCATAAGTATTTTTAACGATTAGATATGTTTTAATTACCATACATTTAATGACTTTTATATTTAAATGGCTGAAGTACTCCAACAGCACGAAGAAAGTCATAGCAAGATTCTAACTACGTGACCGACATTCACTGCTTCCACAACCTATAACGCTATCAAATGAGCTACGCTGACAGCGGAAATAATTGGGACCATAATATGTATTTATATCAGGCTGCAAAATTTTCTCGAGCATTGTTGAGAGTTGAATCGAATGACTTTGGCTGGTTAGTATTTTAAGTCTGAACTTTACACACCATAAATATTTTAAAAACCGATACCCATAATGTCTCCTTTTTGCCATTCTGTAAGAATCGTGCCGTCGCAGACCAGAAAGAATCGTGAACAAATCGTGGGAAAAGATTCGCAAGGCTAGATTCCAATGCCATCTATGAGCAGGTTCTAGAAAGTAAGAATCGTGCCATGGCAGAATATAAATAATCGCGAACGAATCATAGGAATTGATTCAGAATGTGGAATTGAATCGCAAGAATCGATTCCTGAAAAAGTATCTTGTTGCCCAATTCTAATGGAGACTTGTTACGTGTTGTACCGTGAACCGCATCCTTAATGTCATCCTTATCAAAAGGGAGCTTCTAGCGTGCCAACGTCCTCGGCCGCCAGACAGAGCTTCGCAGACTTGTGGATCCACTGATGCTTTTCTATATGGTTTAGTGAGATACGCGTGTGCCTGCTGGAGACGCGGAAGGGCCGGGCGAGCCGGGCGACCGCCCTGGGCGCCAAATTTATGTTATTGTAAACAGTGAACTAAAAATTAACTTTTTCATAAATTGTGTAGCAACATTGCTTACTACCTCATGCCATAGGCTTACTCTTTATAACAACACCGGTTTCTTTTGAATCTCCTATAAAGGAAATTCCTTCATCCCTTCACCTTATTTGTCTGTAAAAAAATCTCCGCTGACAAAGCTAAAGACTATTGTTGAGAGTTGGGAGTTTTGAGCAACAATCACACGCTCTGACAATTACAACCGCCGCGGTGCCGACAATTGCACTTCTTGCGACAAAGCTATGGCGCCCACTGTAACAATACACACAAAAAATATTCAGTTATCGGCAACCAAAAAGAAATTAGTCCTGTTTGTACTGTCAAATGTCTCGTGAAAGAAAATTATAAATCAGAAGTCATGTAGATGTAGTGCAGGCTTCATGGTGTGCGTGTTCTTCTTTTGTCTCCTGAATTTCGACTCTTAGTAGAAGACTCGTTGTGTTAATATGTTCTTTATCAACATGTCGGAAAAAAGAAGCCTTCTGGAAATGCATACAGAAAAAGAAGAGCACAATTAGCGGCTCAAAATGAGAAACGGCAGCAGCATTAAAAAAATTCTTTCGTACTCCTGAAACAGACAATAATGGTAATGAAAACGTAGAACCAGAGAATGAGGAAACCAGCAAGAAATCAACAAATATTCCAGAAGATAACAACACAGTACAGGTAAGTAGGCCTACATTACGTAACGTATTTTCGTTTTATTACGTTTAATAGAGAAGAGGTGTACACAGACGTAGCGTTTGAGGAGGCTGGGGTGGGTAGGGTGGCGGCCTTTTCAGATAGACGGCGAACTTCAGGCTCAAAGAAAGTTCTTTCCCCATTGATATAAGTAGCAATAATTACATTCTATACCAACACCGATGCTTGATACATGTACCAAAGCGATAAGACTTTTACTCGTTAGATGTGTATTAACCAACTTTAATTAAAGACTTTGCAGAGAAAAAGGCACGAAAAGTTAACTTTACTTAGCTGTCTAAACAACTCAAAGGACAATTTGCATTAAAACTGTATAAAGATATAAAATTATATTACTGGTTGTATTATTTGTATTACGAAATCTTTGTACAATGTTGTTACAAAATATATTTGTATATTCTTTTCTTCATATACGTGTTCTCTTTCGCAGTTAACGAGGTTGTTTATGTATATATGTGTAAATAAACGCTCTATCGCATCATCAATCTTAATTCTATATAAATCGTTGTTTCTGGAATCGTTCTGTAAATTTCTAATCAGTGATGTAGAATATTCTGCATGATCATGTCTAAATAATTGTTTCGTATATCGTTAACCAAAAAATACTCTGTTTATTTAACTGACAAAAGTTAGGATCTTACTCAGTTTGATAATTGATTCTTATAGTTCTAGAGTTCAAGGAGTTATCCTTTAAAAGCAGCTATCTGTAAGGTAACATAGCAAATTTAAAGTCAGTAATACCAATGGGTTGTAGGGGGTGCCATATGGATTCTTTGCCCGGATGATATTTTCCCCTTCCGCCGGTCCTGAGTGGAAGGGCTAGTCGTTTGTTAATACAAATCCCATAAACATTGATAATAGCTCTCTATTATGCGCTTATGTCAATATGCCTTCTGTCAAGCATAACGCAAGACAGATGTCCGAAGTTTGGGTTTAGCAACTGCAACCCACCATTCCAGAGTTGTGTTAAATCGAGTTTTAGTTTATAAGGACTGTCTCCAAACATACACAATTTACTCAAATGTCTGTAAATCTATCGGACCAAACTGCGTGGTCATCAGTCCGTAGCTTACAAACTACTTAAACCTAGGTAAACTAACCTACGGACACACACACACTCCCATGCCCCAGGGAGGACTCGAACCTCCACGGCGAGCAAATGCTCGCTCCGCAGCGAGGTGCTTTAGACCGCTCGGCTACTCCACCGCGGCCACAATTTACTCCTCGAGCTCTTCATCACCTAATAAACTGACACTGACTTTCCAAAATCCTCTGCCTCTGGTGAATTGAGGAGGTTGATAATTGACATGAAGCAGGTAAGCACATTGATTATAAAGGCTTACTGGGGCGATATGATCATTGATAACATGTTGCCGTAGCCCTTGAGAGACGAAAACTCTGTCAATGCGAGTAACTGAGCAATGGGTGACATGACTAAAACCCTGACGATCACTGTGGAGTTTATAGCAAGTGTCGCAGAGGCGGGGCCCCAGAACAAGATTTTTAAGTTCTTCACGGATATTGCTATTCGGTATCTGATAAGTAATACAATTGAAATCTCCGTCAGTAAGAATGTTATCCGCATGAGGGCCAATTAAATTTAAGCACTTCATTTTTAAAGAACAGAGATCGATCATGCCGATGACTAGTGCCAGAGGGGGCTAGATCTTGATTATTAACATATCATTGTACATATAGGAATTGCCTCGTCCATTGAGTAAAAACCTCATATTCGTTATTGGAATACCTTCGCGAAAGAGAATGACAGTACCAGTGGTGTCATCTTGACTGATATTGCTTATTATTACGAGCCCTGGAACTGAAATGTCTGCGACAACCTCCTGTAGCAAAGCAATGTCCTTAGAGGTTCTGTACAGGAAATCTTTCAGAGCCTGGAATTTGGTCGGACTCGAAATTCGTTTGACATAAGGGGTCATAAAATTATAAGTTCGAGACGCCATGCTGCATACAAATTCTCCCGCCGCTAGCAGGGCTCTGCATGAGCCCATCAATGACTGTCTTGACGCGCGGAGTAGCCTTTACAAACATTTGAACATTTTTCATTGATTGTCTTCTTCGAGAGCCGCGAACGGCAGTTCTCCACTTTCTGTCGTGTCCATCACCTCCGGTCTCATTCTCCAATGCAGGAGCTTTAGAACCAGTTTCCGCCTCTCTAAGACTCTCGATAACAATGTTCTATTTTAGTCTTTGTCCTAGTTCCGGATCATGCGGCTTTGGCACTCGGATCTTTTTTGTATTCGGCGGGGACTGTGCATCTTTCGCCTTAACCTTTTCCTTCTGCGTCTTTTTTGGATTATTCGAAGGAGGGGTGGAACTTTCGGGCGGTACAGGAGGCTGGAGTGTACAATCGTGTAGCAAAGTTAGTGTGGAAGTCGGAAGTGACTCGGGATTTCCGGACTAAGGACTTCATCTTTGGCTGCGGAGGGACTGTCCATCTCGTGGCTAGTGGATGCGGTCTGCCCTGCAATATCATGCATTACGTGATCTTGTAGGTCCTCGACAGTGGCGTGGATCTGTTTGTGTGCCTCAGGCTGCAGTGCAGCCGTGCATCGACATTCACAGATTCAGTGCGAAATGGTGCAGGTGTTTCAGCTGGTTCACGCATTATTTGGTCCGGCGATTCCTCATCCTTGCGGTGCTGCACAAGCATGCTGACCCAACACCGTCTAGATACAATGCCTCACAACAAGTTGGTGTCACGTCACACCAATAGGCTGCCCTCGCATGCTCACTGGCTGACGCTACGAAGCAGTGGGCTGTGCCCCAGCGGCCAGCCAGTGGGCTTGCGAGGGCAGCCTATCGGTATGACATGACACCGACTTGTTGTGAGGCCTTCTATCTATATGGTGTTGACTGATCTCAGAATGTGACGCCGGCCGGCTCTGGCACTATTTTTGTTGGCTGTCCGAGCGCGCCGCTCATAACAGTTGCATACGAAAAAGTTTGCTGGTCCGGATGGAATACTAGTTCGGTTTTACAGTGTTCTGCGGCATTGGTTCCTTACTTAGCTTGCATTTATCGTGAACCTTTAATTCAGCGCGAAGTTCCTAGTGATTGGAAAAAAGCGCAAGTGACTCCCGTTTATAAGAAAGGAAAGAGAACTGAACCATACAATTACAGGCCAATATCGTTGAGATCAGTTTCATGTAGAATTTTGGAGCATATTCTCAGTTCGAATATAGTAAATTTCCTTGAAACGGAAAAGCTTCTTTCTATGAATCAGCACGGGTTTAGGAAACATTGTTCATGTGAAACTCAGCTTGCCCTTTCCTCACATGACATCTTGCGAGCCATGGATGAAGGGCAGCAGGCGGATTGTGTTTTCCTCGACTTCAAAAAGACGTTCGACGCAGTGCCACACTGCACTGCTAACGAAGATACGAGCTTATGGAATACGTTTACAGATTTGTGACTGGCTGCAAGACTTCCTAAGTAATAGAACGCAGTATGTTGTTCTCGACGGCGAGTGTTCATCAGAGACGAGTGTATCGTCAGGCGTGCCCCAGGGGAGTGTGATAGGACCACTATTATTTTTTATCTATATAAATGATCTGATGGACAGAGTAAGTTGTAATTTGCGGCTGTTAGCTGATGATGCTGCGGTGTATGGGAGGGTGTCATATTTAACTAACTGTAATAGCATACAGGATGACTTAGACAAAATTTCTAGTTGGTGCGAAGAATGGCAGCTAGCTCTCAATGTAGAAAAATGTAAGGTAATGCACATGAGTAGGAAAAACAATCCTATAATGTTCGAATACAGCATTAGTAGTGAGCTTCTTGATGCTGTCGCATCGTTCAAATATCTAGGCGTAACATTGCAGAGCGATATGAAATGGAACGAGCATGTAAGGACAGTTGTGAGTAAGGCAGACAGCCGACTTCGGTTTATTGGGAGAATTTTGGGAAGATGTACTTCACCTGTAAAGGAGACCGCGTATAAAACGTTTGTACGACCATGTCTTGAGTATTGCTCAAGTATTTGGGACCCGCAGCAGATCGGTTTGAAGGAAGACATAGAGGCGGTTCAGAGGCGAGCAGCTAGGTTTGTTACCGGTAGGTTCGACCAATGCGCGAGTGTCACGGAAATGCTCCGGCAACTCAATTGGGGATCGCTGGAGGAAAGACGACGTTCTTTTCGTGAATTTCTGTTGAGGAAATTTAGAGGGACGGTGTTTGAAGCTGAGTGTAGTACGATCTTGCTGCCGCCTACTTACATTTCGCGTGGTGATCACAATGACAAGATAAGAGAAATTAGGGCTCGTACGGGGCATATAGGCATTCTTTTTTTCCTCGTTCTATTTGGGAGTAGAATAGGAAAGGAAATGCCTAGTAGTGGTACAGTGTACCCTCCACCCCGCACCTTATGGTAGATGTAGATACGTCACAGGGAAGGTACCAACCCAACACCGTCTAGATAAAAGACCTCACAAGAAGTCCGTGTCACGTCACTCCCATAGGCTGGCGTCGCAAGCTCACTGGATGGAGCTACGAGTTAGTGGGCTGTGCCCCAGCGGCCAGCCACTCAGCTAGCGATGGCAGCCTATTCGTGTGACGTGACACGGACTTGTGAGGCCTTGTATCTATCTATACGTCCAACCTCGCACACTCTGGTACGGTCAGAGTAAACAATAAGCGACGGCCGCTTGTGCGGACAGACTGCACGCAGGTGGGCTGCCGAATTACAGATTGAACTGATCCGGGGCTGTCCCTCGTATGTTACTAATGCTTTAAATCCCCTTACGGTGATGGAGGGTACATGACTCGTAAGATCTATTTTTACTACTCTCACACCGTTGTCCACATTAAAGAACATGTTATTCATCCAACGTTCTGCTGTTACAGTGTAAACCGTACCAAAAGCAGCTAGTGAGTTTCTGATCTATGTACATAAAAATGAATGTTTGTCTGTATGTCCTGTGTGTGTTCATAAACCATCCATTCATTTGTAATGAAACTTCGGTGAACTGTTCACCGTACGCCCACGAAGCTTCCTGACCCAGAAACAAAAGAGCACGACATATAGCTCAGGAAATATGACATCATAAATAGAGGCCACTGCGTGAGAATATACAGATTTATGCTTCAATTATTGTAACATGGGAGTAGTTAGGGACCTAAACAAAGTTTGCAAGTAATTTCGAACGTTTATGAAGCGCTTTGTAACTGAACCCCCCCCCCCCCCCCCCCACACACACACACACACACCTACCCACAAAATGATGAAAAGAAAAGAAATCTACTGCACACAAGTTTCACTGTAGATGCCATAAAACTGTCGCATCAGGCATCATGACCTATCAAATAAAGTTAGCATTAGAGATCTGTATGTTACTATTTATTTTTGTCTACAAGTCTCCCTTAATTCTCTTGCATCCAAATTTAAGCAATCTGTTTGCTTAATCTCCATCTATATAAAAGCGATAGGACACTCACTCACTCACTGACTAAACATGAAATCTCGAAAAGTACTGCACCTATGAACTTGAAATTTGGTAGGAATGTAGTTTATAGGTAGAAAACGTCAGATAAGTAGCCTAAGTATTTTGTGACAGTTGCATGGCGGAGCATACTTCTCCTACAGACTAACGAAATTTACAGTTTCATTTCGATCTTCACGAAATTTCGCACACTTGTCCTTCAAAATAAATGGAAGGTCACCGTCTACCTTAATTTTCATACGGTGCAAGGGGGAGGCTACTTTGAAACATAAAATGGATCCCCAAGTACCTTGTTCGTGCCTCTACTTGTCAACGGCTGGATCTATTACACAGATCCTTTTTTTCTTTTTTTTCGTTATTCTCAGAACAAGGGTTATATGAAATAAAACTGGAATATTTGAGAACAACAAAGTACGTTTTTCACTTTGACCCTTCGTTTCTATTGCATGGAAATCTATAGTTTTGTTTCGATATTGATGAAATTTTCCACACTCTATCTTAAAAAGTAGAGGAATGTCTCTATCTATAAAATTTTGTTCGGTGCATGGTGGAGGGTACTTAACTTACGGAATTTTACAATATGCACAGTTTTGCTTCAATCTTTATGAATTTTTGCACACATGGTCTTTAAACCAAGAGGAAGGTCACTGGGTACATAAATGTTTATATGGTATATGACAGAGGGTACCTTGCAGAAAACTTTGCCAAGAAAGGGAAACGAACAGAGGGATGGGGGAGAAAGAGGTGGATGCAGAGAGAGGGGGGAAAGGGAGGTGGACTACGAGAGTGTGGGATAAATAAACACCTGGGCAACGCCAGGTTTACAGCTAGTACTTTATAAATCCCAACATTTCACAATCCCAGACCAGTGTAAGAGATCGATGCAGTACTCACCACACTGCCTTCCACGGTGTAGACGGCAGACCCGTTCGTGTTGCTCATAACTCGACGACAGACTTCAACATTTCGCAGTTTTACGCAGTATTCGTTGCTCAGAAAATCGTAACCAATACCAATAACTTCACCTTCATGAAGACCAAGAGATTCATGCAACCAATAATTAAAGTCATAAATCCTAGGACGAGGACAGTCGAACAGGAAACTGGACTTCAAAGTAAATTTACGGAACAACAGATCCTATTCTACAAAATCACACACACATGCGCACAAAGTAGAGAGAGCCTGCAGCATACCTTGATAGTCTTAGCGGTTCAAGACATTTTGCTGGTCTCCCTTTCTGTCAGCAAAAAAATGCATTACATTTTTCACATCTAGTAAACCATTTTAGTTTAAAACATTTTCAATACCAGTAGAGTAGAAGAGCATGTTTTTGTACCACGGACCTCTGAGTTATGGATCCAGCACACTTCCACTAATATGGCAGGTAGGCACTGCATGGTTACCATTCAAAATGTGAGCCATTTTGAAATTTATTGCCGAGAATCATTTGTGATGAAAAGGCTATAGTATTATCACCTATCCAATGGGTGTTGCCACTAACGTGTACTTGAAAATACAAACCCTGACAGGTCATTACAATTTAGCTTCTTGAAGAGCTGGTATATAAATTGAAGATTTTTGGGCAGACAGAGAAACAAGACATGACTGAGCTGGTAGCATGTCTTGCACCATGCTAAAGACACTAGCACAGATTAGTGTGGCAAATGTTGGTCAGTTCTGTACAGTTTTTGGGTGTTGAGCAGTTCCTCCTGTTGATATTCAAATTATTATTAACATAAATATACAAAATGAGTGAAAAATTTACATTTCTTGCAGGTTGAACAAAAAAAAAAAAAAAAAAAAAAAAAAAGCACTGTAGCTTAAGAAGTATTTCAAGGGAGGAATACTCACCTCTCAGTTATTTCACTACACTTCACATTACACACAGATCACTTGTCCTATCTTCATGGTGGGTCCATGCCTTCATCAGGTCCAAAATGGTTGTTCCACATGTCCTTGTCCTTGAGGTGGCTCTCCTCCAACAGAGTACATGAAAAATATACAAAATTCCCTACATTATTACCTCAACAAAACTTATCACTAATTACACAAAATATTTCTTTCCTGCCATAAAACTATTCACAATACAGACCTAATTGAAATCCTGTTAAAAAGAAAGAAAAAGAAAATCGAAACTTGCTTTGTATCTCTCTCTCTCCCGTTCCCTTATCTCTGTCTCCTCTCTCTACCCTCCCTTCTCTCTCTCTCTCTCTCTCTCTCTCTCATTTTTTGTAGGGCCGGTCTGTGGGGTCATGTGCCCCTGTGCCTCCCCCCCCCCCCCAATCTGCCCTTATCCTTATACCCTGCACACTAGTTGACACTATTGGCTGCCACACCTTCTCAGTATTTACTAAGTACTGCTTTTTTTCTTTTTTCATACAAAAGATCATTAATCTTTTCCTTGGATAAGCAATCAATCATTTCAGTCAAATTATTTGAGGCTACAGTTAAGTGACACACATTATTGTCTGCTTCCACTTCCCTACTATTTTCTAGCTCTAACTCTGCATTCTCCTCCTGCTGACTTATTCTTTCTACCTTTGTCTTAATAACTAATTTACTATCAGCATCAAAAATAGATTCATTTGCCTCAACTTTCTCATCACTATTCTCACTACTACTGGTTCCTCCCAGAACTCTCACCACTATCACTTACTTCAAACAAACTGTTTGCCACTGTACCTGTATCCTCAATATAGGACCATGATGCCTGACACATAGGTTCTTAATGTTATCGTAATGATTGCCCACTATCATCAGGTTCAAAGTAATTAAATTCTGTACAGTTATCAAAAGAAACATTGATACCCCCAGCACATGCACTAAACTTGATATCTTCTACCTTTTTCACTCCCTCTTCAATTTCTACAAATTTAGAATCCATATCCTCAAACTTTTTTACCACATGTACAGAATTTACTTCCACTTTATCCTCTACTGTGCTCAACCTAGTTTCCAATTCTGATTTTACCTGGTCAATTTGATGTTAAAGTTCTTCCTTATTCTCTGTGCAAGTTTTCCTGACAGAAGGGGCAGAAGAGTAAAAAATTGTAGTTGTGGGACAGGGAGGGGGGATTGTAAAAAGATAAAAATAAGATAAGAACTAAAAAATATAAATAAAAGACAATAAAATGAAAATATTTTACTAAGGGGAAGTGAAATATTAAAAAAACAATTACAAAAAAGAGGCAAAACACAATTAGAAGAAAGACATGAATTGGGGAATTACAGGATAGTGAATGAGGAAGGGTGAAGTGTTAGGCATGGGATGTATGGATGGGAAGTTATCTTGATGTCACAATGACTGCATGATCTTATAATGTGTCTTAGGGACAACTATCATCTGTGCAGTTCAGAAGAGCTTTTGGTGGCCCAGTTTGTTAAAGCAACAATTGAAATCATATTTGTTGTGTTCATTTACTCTCTGTGCCACAGTGTGTTCTATCTTGGTCTTTGCTACAGTTTGACAGTGCCCATTAATGCTGATGGACTGCTGGATTGTTGTCATACCAATGTAAAATGCTGTGCTATGCTTGCAGTAGAGTAGGTAAATCACATGGGACTGGAATTGGATGTGCTGGTTGGGTGGATTTTGTGAGTCTTAAATGAGGGTCTTCCATAGGGATATGATCCCTGTGGTAAGGAATTGGGAGTAGCATAGGGATGGACTAGGGTGTTATGGAGTTTGGGTGGGTGGTTGAACACCACTTTAGGAGGGGTCGGAAGGATCTTGGGCAGGATGTATCTCATTTCAGAGCATGATGATAGATAATTAAAGCCCTGAAGAAGGGCCCAAGGTGATTGGTAAGGATTATGAGAAATGATGTATTGTGCTTGGAGTCTGAATCAAGCTCAGAAAGGTAGTTTTTGAAAGCAGAAAACCATGGGCATATGGGATATTAGTGTGTAGGGAAGTGACATCAACAGTGATGAGTAATGATCCTCAAAATAGTCTGCATACTCATCACTACTGATGCCACTTCCCTGTACACCAACATACCACATGCCCATAGTCTTTCTGCTCTCAAACACTAAATTTTCATCAGCCAAGCACAATACTTCACACCCTTCACCAGTTACATCCTAACAATTACTCTTCCTTTGAAGGAAAAGTATACAATCAAATCTGTGGCACAGGCATGGGCACCTGTATAGCAGCCTTTGATGCCAGCCTATTTATGGGCCATCTAGAGGAAACCTTGCTAGCCTCCCCAAACCCCTGGTCTCACTCAGCTTCATTAATGATATTTTCATGATCTGGACCCAGTTCCAAGACATTCTTCTCTCCCATCAGTTTCACTTGGTTCTTCTCAACCCAACGTGCACATTCTCAGATGTTAACAACATCCTCACTTATGATCCCATCCATACCACTATCCACATTAAATGTACTAATTATTATCTGTTGTCATTCCTTGAAATGAGACATCCTACCCAGGAACCTTACAAACCCTCCTAAAAAGGTGTTCCATCACCCACAAAAATTGCACAATATCCTACTCCATACCTATGGCACAGCCAATCCCAACCTCTCAACAGAGTGATCATATCCCTGTGTAAGAACCCAATGCAAGATGTTCTAATCCATGCACCCAGCTCTACTTATACGTGTGCCATCACAGGCTTATCTTACCCCACCAGAGGCTGGGCTACCAGTTAAAGGATCCATGTGATTTACTGACTCTGCTGCAAGTATTTCACAGCATTTTACATTGGCATGACAACAAACCAGCAATCCATCTGGATCAATGGCCACTTTCAGACTGTGAAAAGAGCAAGTTGGACCCTCTATGCCACAGCATGCAGCTAAACACAACACATTTGGTTCAATAACTGCCTTACAATTAAGGCCTTCTGGATCCTCCCCTACACCACCAGCTTTTCTGAACTGCACAGATGGTAGTTGTTTCTAAAACATGCTTCATGGTCCCCCAACCACCCTGGTCTCAATATAACTTATCATTCGTAGATCACAAGCCTAAGAATCCTCCCTCCAAACTTATTATGCTGTGTCCTCCCTCCATTTCATCTTTCTTCCAATGATGTGTTACCCTTTTTATGTATTTGTTTTATTTATGTACTCTTTCTTTAATATTGTAATATCACTTTCATACTTGTTTTCAATTTAATTGTAGTTTGTTTTGTATTATTTATCTTTTTTATTTATATCATTTTACTGTTCCCCTTCCCCCCCCCCCCCTACAAACACATCATGTTTTACACTCTCCCTCCATCTACCACATTCCGTGTTGCATCCCACATCCCTGCTTCGATAGGGGCCTTTGCAATCTGTCATCCAATGCTGAACATCCCATCCCCAACCTTACCAGTCATCCTTCATCCTTCCCCTCGTAATGGTTTTAGTACCCAGAAGTATTGTTATGAAAATGATTATACCCCCTGTAACTGAGGCTTTACTTGTATATAACCACAAAGATATTCACAGATTATTACAATATAAGATAAAACTATTTCAACATAACAATAATATTGTTTTCTACAACATTTTTGTTATACTACTTTTGTTCATAAAAAAATCATACATCAACATGATGCACTAATACGTTTTTCTTAACAGATTTAGTAACTAACATTTTCTGATGTCTTTTGTAACATACTTATCTGTTTGAATTGTCACTTACCAGTAAATTTTATTAGTACTATAAATTTGTCCAATATGAATAAAAATGAATCCGGTACTGCTTTGGTCGTAACTTGTATATAAATCTAAATTGTGTTTTAATTCATACATAAACATGCTGAAAACATTTATTATTTCTCCTGAACAAGGTTACTATACATTTTGCCTATGAATAATTTATTTAATGATATCAGAAGTAAAATAAGGTCAATGAATTGTAAGAAATTTATTCTAGAACATTCTGGATAAGAAGTGAATGCATAAATATGCGCAAATTGGCACACATACTTGAGAATTGTTTAGTCTAGACTTGTCCTTGCCTCTGTCTTAGACTCAAGTGTGTATATTACCACTCCTGGGATTGGAATGACTCCTTTTCCACTTTCTTAAAAGCCATATCCTTTCCTTTCTCCTCCCCTTTTTTCCTCTCATCCTGAAGAAGTGACTGACGGTAGCGAAAGCTTGTATGTGTGTTTGTGTGTGATTTTATTTGTGTCTATCGACGAGCTGGTCCTTTGGTTAAGTCATCTGTTTTCTATTTTTTATATTTGTCAATGCAATAAATACTTTGTTAAACAAACTGGTGTTCCATTAACACATAAGAACCCAGGTCACATAAACATTATTTTGAAAGTTTTAGATATGAAATTAGCAGGTGAGCTCTAGAAGTTGATGGTGACAAACAGGTGATGTAATTTGTGACAATGTATGTATACAAACACTCGTCATACCCCCCACTCCACCTCTGCTCCCATCCTCACCTCACTGTCAAGATGTGTGCTGTGCTGGAGTGGCCAGAAATGGTGGTAATGTGTGCTTCAGTTCTATCTGTGTGAGTGAATGTGTGAACGGATGTTTCTTTTTCTGATGAAGGCCATGGCTGAAAATTTAATTTGTATGAATGTGAGCTGTCTGCATCTCAGTGATTGTCTTTATGGTGACTTGTTACTTGTTATCTGTCCTGTATTATTTACATTACAACCAGAATCTGACATTGTTATAGTTTTGTCAAATGGCCTTCTTCCATCCTAAATCCAATGTATATTCTCTGTTACTATTCTCAAGAATTTCTTTACTCAGTACTTAAAGTTTACATTATGACACAGATTGTTGAATCAGCATTAAACTATTACATTCCAATCATTCCCACTGTATACTCACCCTCACACATTTTCCTCTCATATTTACTATTTGTTTATTAATTAATATTTTCTTCCCAACCCTTCCAGTGCTACACACAACAGTATGTTATTAATGCCTCATCTCTTCGCTAATTAAAACACCCACAGACACCCATATGTTTTCCATGTTTTTTTTTCCCCACATCCTTGCTTGCTTGCCTGTACATGATTTTTCATGATAATGTATGTGCATGTTTGGATGTATTTTCATGGGTATTTGTTTGCATATTTATATGTTGATGGGCAATTAGGCATATTGTTGCTCATTTATAGCTTGGCCTATCGACACATGATTTTTCTGTATAAATTTGTATCTTTTGTGTATTAGTTCATTTTTTGTGTACTGGTAAATAATTTTGCATACTGGTGCTCAGTTGTTTGAAGTAGTGTGTATTCTTATGTATTTTCAGATATCTATGCACATTTTTGGGTATTTTCACATTTTCAGCTATCTAGCTCCACTCCAAATCTCCCAACACCTTTTATCAGTGCATTTCTCCATCATTTTCCATTTTCAAACATCATACTCACTCCAATTCATTCCTGCTCCATCTTTCCGCATAGGTTCTGAAAAGTACCCCTGTGCTTGGCTAAAACCCAGCCCCACATTAGATTTCTCAAGTGCTACCTAAACCATGGAATTCCAAAAGGACTTGCACCTCTCCTTTCACAATGGCCTTCATCTTTTCATTGGCCATATCATTCACAAACCTAGTACTACAAAAAACAATCTCATGGCCTAGACATTCTGAATCAGCTCTCCTCCTGCAAGATATTGCTAATGTGCAATCCCCAATACATACATCCCAAATCCAAAATTGAACCCATTTTTCTCTGGCAGCTGGAGGAATATTCCAGACACCACATCCACAAGTTATCCAGGCTGCTGACATACTCTTGTGGCCTTGGTGCACCACTAGCCAATCCTATCCCACCTAAAATGTTCCTCCTCATGAACCCCTCATAGCACCTAGACCTTGCCTTGCTAATCTTTTTCACCCCAAGACACCCAACCAACAGTCCACAATATCCAAATCCAAAACAATCCCAGAACACTGTTAACCTTACTGCCTATCAAAAGATCTCACTGCCAGCCTCGCATCCAAATTTAACCATGTGAAATGTGTCATCAATCTCTTCTCCTTCTGCCGATCCCTACAGTGAAAACACTACTTTGCCACTAACCCCTCGAACCAAAGCCAATCGAATTCCAATATTGATCTCTACCCCTCCCATTTCATACCATCATCCAACTATGATACTGCCTCACTCCCACCTAACCTCCCTCTGTTCATCTACCAGAAATTCTTCACATCAAATTTGGCATCACCATCCTTCCCCAAGACCTTTCGTTAGAATACCAACCTTTTGGCAGAAGAAAGGACAGCTTTAAATAACTGTGAAATAGATCCCAACTAAATCACCCTCCCAGCAGAGAAAGTTTCCACAACTGTCATAGTGAATCATTGTGACTGAGGCAGAAGGCTTTCTTCAGTTGTCTGATTCCTTCTCCTACAAGTTGTGCATGGATCACCCCATGCTAAAAGCCCAACATGAACTAAAATTCATTCTAAAATCCTACGAACATTCCCAGAAACTCTCCCCTGAATCCATTTCCTCCTCACGCCAACACTCTCTTGCCTACCTTCTATGTGCTCCCAAAAATACATGATGCTATTGTGGATGGTTACTGTGCTCCCACTGAAAGAATTTCGGCCAACTTTGCCCAACAACATTTTTTTTTAAATCTAGCCCCCAACATCCAAGATTTGAACACCTTACTTCATTGACTCTCCACCATTCCCACCCCATTACTTCCTGGATCCTTACTCGCCAGTGTTGGTGCCACTTTCCTATACACCAATATCCCACATGGCCATGGTATTCTTGCTCTTGAACACTATCTTTCTCAGCTTCCTTCAGACTCTGAGTGCAGTGCCTCATTACTTATAAGCCTTATCAATTACACCCCAAAAAACATTTACTGTTACTTCAAAGGAACCTGTATGTCATCCTCCAATGCCAGTCTATTAATCTAGAGGAAACCTACCCAGTATTCCAAAACCCCAAACCACTGATCTCATTCAGATACATTGATTATATTTCTATGATTTCCTCTTGGGGACAGGACTCCCTAATCTCATTCCTGTGTCACGGCATGCAACACAACACATTTTATTTGAAAGGCTGCTTTACAATCCGGGCTATCTGGATCCTCCCCTCCATTTCCAGGTTGTATGAACTGTACAAATGGTAGTTGTTCCTACAACACATTCTACGGTCCTGCTAGAACCCTGGCCTCAACCTTATCATCCCTACATCCCGTGGCTAACAATCCCCCCTCCCCCACTCTCTATCCTACATCTCCCTCCAATTTGTGCCTTTCTTCCAACTGCATATCACCCCTTTTTGTACTTGTTTTATTAATTCATTTTTATTTTTCTTTAGTAAATTTTTATCTCTTTATTAATTTTATTTTTCATTTGTCTA
Organism: Locusta migratoria; assembly: GCA_026315105.1. NCBI lineage: Eukaryota > Metazoa > Arthropoda > Insecta > Orthoptera > Acrididae > Locusta > Locusta migratoria. The sequence continues at coordinate 140,043,346 of CM048749.1, read as the reverse complement.
TTTTTTATTTTTATTTTATTTAAGTTTTTATTATTTTTCAGCCCTACCCCTTTGCTCTCCACTCACACCTCTACATGTAACCTTTCTTGCTCTCCCACTGCTTTCCTCTATTGCATTTCATGCTCTATCTCACATTCCTGCATATCTGAGCCTTTGCAAACTGTCACCCAATGTGGAATGTTCCATACCCATCCTCACCCGGCATTCTTCCCTCCTCCGCTCCCTTCCTCATTCATTGTCAAAGTGCTTGTTGTGCTGAGCAGTCTGAAATGGTGGTCATGTGAACTTGAGTTACTTCTTATAGAGAGTGTGAATGTATGTGTCTAATTTTCTGATAAAGGCCATGGCCAAAAATTTAAAGTTGTGTAAAGGTGATTGTTTATTTATGCACCTGTCTGCATTTCATTGACCATATTTATAGTGAGTTGTTATCTAACCTCTATTATTTTTGACATTTCAACATGGATATTCCATTGGTAGATTTTCTTGACATTGACCTGGCACAACAGTTAGATAATTTTTTGCTGTTTTCTGTAAATTTGAAAAAGCAAGTCAGTGGGTTTTAATTAGTTTCCTATAACATTTCCTTAGCTGATATTAGTGATATGCTGGTGGAACAGACATACTTGGGAGATGTGTGTGCCTAATACTGATTTAAATCTGAACTGATTAATGTATATCATTTTGGGTCCAGTACTGTGGTGACCCAGTAGGAGAGTACGTATCCAGGGGATGAGTATTGCCATACTCACGTTGAAATACGTCATAACTGTAGGTTGTAGCTACCACTGTGCAAGGTATGAAACCAAAAGATTGGTCACGTGTTTTGTTTGCATCGAAGTTAATTAGGTCAATTGGTAAGTGCTATCAATCAAGCAGATCTGATGTGGGGATGTGAATCCTCTCTATCTGGTAATCAACTCAAAATGTTTCCACTCCTGCACAGTCCATCTGTAGTGGCTATCCAGGAGAGGGTAGATGTTACAGATGTCATAGGCTGAGTCATCCTGTATTTCAAGGCCACTCCATAGGCAAACAGAAGATGAACAGGTGAAATGCAAAACTATCAACTTCTTGCCTAACGTATGTAATAAAGCGAGGGGTTTAACTAATAGTTCTCTTCCTTTATTATACCCTAGTATCAATCATGAACCACCATTGTGCCACTGAAGCCTGCCACTCAAAGCTGAAAAGCTGTTAATGGTCAAACACTTCGTATGGTAAGCTCATTGAGAGATTTTCATAGTATTATTACTGTTCCTTGGTTCTTAAATGTGTTTTTAATGATGGGGTTGTGCCCTAAGGTTTTATTGGGGTGTTATTTTATAAAGGGTACAGGGTTAGGTTTATATTATTCCTGGGTTAAGTTTTATTGTAAGTGTAATTCTGCTGTGTGCCAGCATTATAATGGGTTTAGAATTGAGACTGCCATGGCTGATGGATTTGATGTACCGGTAAGTCAGTGTCTAAAATTTTGCTTTAAATCTTTTGAACATATCTCTTACTAATAAACTGCAACTTTGTTGTGCAATGGTTGTATCAAGAAGTCATTAAATTTCAACTATGTTAATTCTTGTTAGTCAGTGGTTTCAAATTACGGGATTTGTTATTTCTCATACGACTTCAATTTAATGGATTACAGTTTTCCAATAAAGCATCATGCATTATGTTCAACTGCCCAGTCATTCCACTCCCAAGGTGAGGTACTCTTGCTTGCTACATTTAATGATCTATTATGCTGCAGCTTGATTAGTTTGTAGGGAAAGGTTTCTAGGACTTTGATGGTTTAGTTGTGCAAGATAATTTGCTGGTCTCCTTTTTTGTAGAAAATTATTTATTTCAAAATTTTGATCCTATAGATGAATTGTGCTTTTCACCATGTATTTAATCACATTCCATGTCTTTCCAGTTCATTTAAGGTGATAAAAACAGCATTTAAAGTGTACCTTTTGAACTGGTGATAGTCCTGTTCATTTTTTGCTTCTCCTTTGTTTATATACTAGAGTTTATAACAGACATATTAGTAAATATGCCTACAAGGTCTAACATCATCATCATCTTATCATACAAATACATTGATCAGAAAGGGAACCCAATATTTCAAAGAAATATTAGATTACATTATGTTAGATGTACTTCTCTCCAAATAGAGGAGGTCCTTCAGGAAGTAGAACATGCCAGAAGAACGAGGATACACATTTAATATTTACAAAGAAAAAATATGTATGATGTCCCTTCCACATGTCCCTAGTGAAATGGTTATTATGGAATCAAAGAAACCTAAATGTATTTCAAAGTCTTTCCTCTATTCTAATAGTACAAGAAAAGCTTATAAATATATTAATTTTAGGGTAAAGTTAGATTAACTGGACCATTTTATCACTATTATCATTATTATTATTTAAATTTCTTGTAATTTCATTATTCACAAAGAACAAATGTACAGTGAATCATTCATTTTTTGGTTTTCTGTAGTTACTCTTTTAAAACAGGTATTATTAAGCCTTCAGACTGCCAGATTAATGGTTAAACCATCTAAGATTAATGTTGTTAGATAGCAGAAAGAACAAACTTGAGATTTGAGAAAGTTTCCTCCACTTAGTAACAAAAAGGGTGTGGGAAAACTCATCAGAAAGGTCAATTATTTTCACAATTTGTTCCTATGTTCACTCATCTTGTCACAACTCGTAACCACCTGTGTAAAAATGGGATGTGTTTTACTTGGGGTGAATACCAGCAAATGGCTTTTTTAGCAATTATTATTACTCTTAGAAAATCTCTGGTTTTGGGTGTTCTGCATTTTGAGAAGAGGTTTATTGTTCAAACTGATGCTGTTAAATACTGAGTTGTGGCCAGTTTGTTACAGGATCAGTTTGGAGAGATAAGACTTTTAGGTTTTGCCTGTAAGGAGATTGTAGGTCCTGAGCTTAAGTACTTTGTTTATGATTGTGAGGCACCGGTTCTCTTGTTTGTTGTGGAAAAATTTAAATTTTATCTCCAGCATTATAAATTTGATTTGGAAACTTATAACCAAGCCTTTCGTTAGGTCTTGGCATGTCATAGGAAGATTGGTAGGATTGAAAGATGGGCTGTTCAAATATCTGCCTTCTGTTTCAAAGTTTTCCATATCAGAGGTTTCAATAACCAGGTTGCTGATGAACTTGATTGCTTGTATGATGAAGGCACTAATGAAATTGGTGACTGTGACTTGGCCATTTCAATAGTTTGTAGTGTCCTAACTAAAATAGCCTAGAGAAAAGAGAGAGAGAGAGAGAGAGAGAGAGAGAGAGAGAGAGAGAGAGAGAGAGAGAGAGAGAGAGAGAGAGTGACAGACTGACAGACAGACAGAGAGAAAGCCAAGACTTTCATGGTGGATTTACTAAGACAAGAGGTGGATATATTAGTTAACCCTAAGATTTGTTTGCCTACTGAGTTGGTAGGCTGAAAGGAAAAACGAAACATGGAAGGAATATATACAGGGCCTATACAAGGGAAATGAAGGCAGTACTGTAGAATGGGGAACAGGAAATAAATGGAGATGAGAGAGGAGATACTATATGGTCAACCCAATTAACCACCCCAAATCTCTAGTTAGTGCTAATAAATGCACTGTTTTCGATCAGAACATTCAAGGCTTAATAAGGCTTTTCAAAATGAATAGAATATTTGCTCACTCATATTTTTGCAAAAACAAAGGATATTATAATCTTACAATTATATATTTTTGACAATGTTACAGCATTCAATCAATGAAATAAATCGCAATTTGTGATCAGTTATGGCTGCACTGTACTAGGTTTAGATAAAATACCAAATCGCAGCGAATGAAAGTTTGTATCCAACTGGGATTCGAACCTGCGATCTCCTGCTTACTAGGTAGACGTGTTGACTACTCTGCCACTGAGGACACAGTGACCAGCCCGACTGCAGAGGACTCTTCCCTGCACGGGAGCCGTGCAAGGAAGAGTCCTCTGCAGTCGGGCTGGTCACTGTATCCTCGGTGGTGGAGTGGTCAACACATCTGCCTAGCAAGCAGGAGATCCCAGGTTTGAATCCTGGCGAGACACAAATTTTCATTCACCGCACTTTGGTATTCCATCTAAACCTAGTACAGTGCAGCCATAACTGATCACAAATTGCGATTTATTTCATTATAATCTTAGGTGATTTTAATGTTGATTATCTTATTGATAACATGGAAAGAAATGATTTGTCATATGTAATAAGCTCTTTTACTGTAACAGCACAGGTAGATTTTCCCACTAGATCCCAATATCTTCTTAAGTAAAAGCAAAAATCCAAACACAAATGTAAAACATGTTTTAAATGGGCTCTCAGACCATGATGGTCAGCTACTTTCAATTGAAAGTGTTAGTAAAACTTTCAGAGCAATTAACTCACTGTCTATAAACACCTTCTGTAATCTTATACAAGACATTGATTGGGACAAATTCAAGCACTTAGTCTATGTTAATTACAAGTACAATGCTTTTTCAAATGAATTTATTTGCCTATTCGAAGCAGCCTTTCCCCAAATCCAAATGTGAGACCTACTCTGATAAAAACTGGTTAACTCTGGGCATCAAAACTTTCTGCAAAAGGAAAAGGAATCTGTATGCTTCACTTAAATCTTGTTATAGTCTAGAAAATGAAAGACTTTACAAACTGTACTGCTCTATCCTTAAAGTTCTAAGAAGGGCAAAAAGTAGTTCTATAAAATCAGAGATTGATGTCTCTGGTAATAAAATTCAAACCATATGGGACATAATGCTGTGATGATGCTGTGGTGTATGGGAGGGTGTCGTCTGTAACTGACTGTAATAGCATACAGGATGACTTAGACAAAATTTCTAGTTAGTGCGAAGATTGGCAGCTAGCTCTCAATGTGGAAAAATGTAAGGTGATGCAAATGAGTAGAAAAAACAATCCCATAATGTTTGAATACAGCATTAGTAGTGAGCTTCTTGATGCTGTTGCATCGTTCATATATCTAGGCGTAACATTGCAGAGCGATATGAAATGGAACGAGCATGTAAGGACAGTTGTGAGTAGGGCTGACAGCTGACTTCGGTTTATTGGGAGAATTTTGGGAAGATGTACTTCACCTGTAAAGGAGACCGCGTATAAAACGCTTGTACGATCACGTCTTGAGTATTGCTCAAGTGTTTGGGACCCGCAGCAGATCAGTTTAAAGGAAGACATAGAGGCGGTTCAGAGACGAGCAGCTAGATTTGTTACCGGTAGGTTCGACCAATGCGCGAGTGTCACGGAAATGCTCCAGCAACTCAGTTGGGGATCGCTGGAAGAAAGATGATGTTCTTTTTGTGAATTTCTGTTAAGTAAATTTAGAGGGCCAGAATTTGAAGCTGAATGTAGTACGATCTTGCTGCCGCCTACTTACATTTCGCGTAAAGATCACAAAGACAAGATAAGAGAAATTAGGGCTCGTACAGAGGCATATAGGCATTCTTTTTTTCCTCGTTCAATTTCAATGGAGTGGAATAGGAAAGGAAATGCCTAGTAGTGGTACAGTGTACCCTCCGCCTTGCACCTTACGGTGAATTGCGGAGTATGTATGTAGATGTAGATGTAATAAAAAAGAAAACAGGTAAAATCCTTACCACATAAAATTCTTTAGAAATAAAAAAAAGGGTCATTCACAATAATGTTGAAATAATTACTGGCATTTTTAACAGCCACTTCTTGCCATCAGCAGCCCAAACTGAAAAAACATGTTCTGTTAATGAAGCGATGTTGTTTCTTCAAAATGTATTTAAAAAACAAAGCAAATTAATATGTCTCTGTCACAGTTCATGAAACTGAGTATATAATTAGAGAGATGAAAAACAAGAAATCCATTGGCATTGATGGTATTTCTTCAAACTTACTGAAGCATTGCTATAAATCAGTAAGCAACATATTGAGTCCTATATTCAATGAATCAATCCAACAAGGAATTGTTCCAGAGAGACTGAAGTATGCAACTGTCAAACTTCTCTTAAAAAAAAAAAGAGATAAAAACAACATTATCAACTATTGGCCTATCTCCTGTCTAAAAATCTTCTCTAAAATACTTGAGAAACTGGTTCACAAAAGATTTATTGACCACCTCATTCCACAAAAGAGTGATCAGGGTAATGAGTGGAGTCAAATGTAGTCATTCATGTAGAAACCTTTTTAGGAAATGAGGGATACTGACCACTGCATGTCAATATATCTGCTCCCTACTATGCTTTATTGGCAAAAATGAACATTTGTACAAAACTTTGTACAAAAAGGAGCCCACTATATGAGCTGCAAGGTGTTCAGTGCTCTCCCACTATCTCTGTCACTAGTCAATGAGCCTTACATGTTTATACAACAACAACTCACATAATATCTATTAGATAAGTCCTTTTATTCAATTGGAGAATATTCCAATTGTGTTTTATTTATTAATTAACAAGATGTTATTTTATTGTAGCATGCCGTGTGTAATTTTTGTTAATCATCACTATTTCTTGCTGCTAAGATCCACCTTTATTTTAATCTTGTGATGAGTAATTTATCTTATACATAGATCTCCTCTTGCAAGTGGGTTTTCTGTATGTTCCTTCTATAACAATTTGACGCATCCTACATCAAAGCTATATTGGGTCTATGGGATCTAAATAAATAAATACAAAATAGTTAAATACTGTGAGAAGAATTCACTCTTAACTGCTGGAATAATTGGGGGAGAAATTCATGAAAAAACTCTTCCACTTTGTGTGCAGGATGTATGATACAGGGGAAATACTTTCAGATTTCAAGAAGAATGTAATTATCCCAATCCCATAGAAAATAGGTGCAGCCTCGTGTCAATATTACAGAATTATCTGGTTAGTAAGTGTTGGTTGCAAAATACTAATATAAATTATTTACTTATGAATGGAAAAACTGGTGGAATCTAACCCTGGGATCAGTTTGGATTTAAGAGAAATGTAGGAACATGTTCAGTAATACAATGTGAAGTAATTTGAAATTTTATACAATGGAAATACCTTAAAGGATTCAACAATATTTTGGAAAGGATTGGTTGCTACTCACCACAGAGATGCCCAATGAACCATAGAAAGGCACACATAACAGAATAAACGAAAAAAAAAAACAAAGCTTTCAGCTGCGCGCGCACACGTGCGCGCTCACTCACACTCAACTGCCATCTCCAGCTGTTGCAGCTGGACTGCCAGTTTTTATTTATCCTGTAGATCATACAGTTTATCAAAAGAAGCACATGATGATATATGACTTGTCAAAATGATGATGAGATGATACATGGTTAAAATGGTCATGACAGTGGTATTATAATGATACAATTGTTCATACAAAATATAAGAAACACCAAGAAATACACAAGCAATTAACATGGCAAGTCCAAAGTACAGTACAAATTAAAAATCCACAACTAAAGTAAAACACTAGAGGTATTAATATGTTCAGGTTTGCATATAAGGTGTAGAATTCAGAGTGTACAAATAGTATTGGAAATCTAAAGAATACTTTTAAAAATACAACTACAAAAGGGAAAACACACTTCTGTTTGGGTTATATATAAACTACAGAAAACGGACAGAGCAAATAACATGTAATTTCTAAAGTATGCGTTTAAAAAAAGGAAAGAATAAAATAATCACCTTACAAATGGGACACACACATCTGTCTTAGGTCTACATGGTTTACGTTTGCATACAAATGTATATGAGATAGAAGAAAAAAAAAATACAAATAATTTTAAAAAATTAACACACAGTCTAACTTATGTAGATGAGCTTTTAAGAACTTACAGTTTTGTTTCAAGAAATGTAGTGACAGAACAAAAGCAGGGATTTCATAAAATTTGTTTCAGTTTTTTTCTCAATTTCTTTGGATTGTTAATTGCCTTGATCTTTGCTGGGAGATGGTTGTAGATTTTTATGCCCATATATTCAACACAGTTGAAAATAATTTGGTACAGTGTGCTATTATTCTTAGCTGAGTTTTGTTTTTAGTGTTATGTGTGGCAATCCAGATTTTTGTGTGGTGTCCCTAAATACTGAGCTACAAAATGAACCAGTTCCATTATATAGAGGTACAGAAGAGGCAGGATTTTTAATGCTTTAAACAGTGGTTCAGTGTTCAGTTCTACTTTTTCATGCCATAATTCTCACTACTTGTTTTGTAATTTGAAAACTTTATTGGATTTTGTACTATTTCCCCAGAAAATTAGGCCATACCTCATAATGGATTCAAATAGAATACGATATACAAGCTTCAAAGTGTCCATGTTGGTTGAATCTTTTATTGATCGAAGTAGGTAGCACATTTTTCTGAGCTTCTTTTCTGTTACCTCTACAGTCAGTTTCCAGTTTAGTGTACTACTGCGGGTTAGTCCAAGAAATTTAGTATCCTGTACAGTGATAATTTCATCTTTACCAATGAGTATGTTGGCATTGATGGGGTAAAATACTGCCTTGTGTGAAAGCTCATACCTACAGTTTTTGAGTGTTTTTGTGCAGTTTGTTTGCCTCAAACCAAGATTTTAATTGATTGGTAGTTTCATTGACTTTTTCTTGAGGTGAATCTTCTACATCTACATACATGTACATACTCGTCAATCCACTGTAAGGTGGATGACATTTCCTTTCCTATTCCACTCCCAAATAGAATGAGGAAAAAAAGAATGCCTATATGCTCTGTACAAGCCCTAATTTCTCTTATCTTGTCTCTGTGATCACTACATGAAATGTAAGTAGGCAGCAGGAAGATCGCACTACACTCAGCTTCAAATTCTGGCACTTTAAATTTCCTCAACAGGAATTCACAAAAAGAACATTGTCTTTCCTCCTGCAATCCACAATTGAGTTACCGGAGCATTACTGTGACACTCGCACATTGGTTAAATCTACCAGTAACTAACCTAGCTGCTCACCTCTGAACACCTTTTATGTCTTCCTTTAAACTGATCTGCTGCAGGTCCCAAACACTTGAGCAATACTCAAGACATGGTTGTACAAGCGTTTTATAAGTGGTCTCCCAATAAACCAAAGTTGGCTGTACACCTTACTCACAACTGTCCTTACATGTTCATTCCATTTCATATCGCTCTGCAATGTTCCACCTAGATATTTGAATGACACAACTACATCAAGTTCACTACTAATACTGTATTTGAACATTATGGGATTGTTTTTCCTACTCATGCTCATTACCTCACATTTTTCTACATTGAGAGCCACCTGCCTTTCTTTGCACCAACTAGAAATTTTGTATAAGTCATCCTCTATGCTATTACAATCAATTAAAGATGACACCCTCCCATACACCACAGCATCATCAACAAACAGTCACAAATTACAAGTTACTCTGTCAATCAGATCATTTATATAGCCAGAAAATAATAGCAGTTCTGTCACACACCCCTGGGGCATGCCTGACAATACACTCATCTCTGATGAACACTCGCTGTTGAGAACAACATACTGCGTTTTATTACTTAGGAAGTCTTCCAGACAGTCACAAATTTGTGAACCTATTCCATAAGCTTGTATCTTCATTAGCAGTCTGCAGTGTGGCAACATGTCAAATGTCTTTTTGAAGTCGAGAAAAACACATTCAGCTTGTTGCCCTTCATCCGTGGCTTACAAGATCTCATGTGAGAAAAGGGCAAGCTGAGTTTCACATGAGTGATGTTTCCTAAACCCATGCTCATTCATTGAAAGGAGCTTTTTTGTCTCAAAGAAATTTGCTATATTCAAACTGAGAATATGCTCAGAATTTCTACATGAAATTGGTCAACAGTATTAACTTGTAATTATGTGGACCAATTCTCTATCCTTACTTATAAACGGGACTCGCTTGTGCTTTTTTCCAATCACTAGGAACTATGCGCTGAATTAAGGATTTGTGAAAAATGCAAGCTAAATGAGGGGCCAATGCGGCAGAATACTCTTTGTAAAACTGAACTGGTATTCCATCTGGACCACGGGACTTTTTTTGTATTGAGCCCTCTCAGCTGCTTGTCTACTCTGGAAATACCTATTACTATATCCTACTTGTAATTTAAAAATTTGTATCATCCACATACAAAAAAGAATTAAGTTTAAGGATGTTTTCTTGAAGGTCATTGATGAACAATGTTAAAAGGACTAGCTCAAGAACAGACCCTTGTGTGACACCATATGTTATACTTAGAGTATCTGATTTACAGTAGGTAGATGCCTCCTAGAAGATGGATTAAGGAAAGGCAAACCTGCATTTTTGGCTCTTGTAGATTTAGTGAAAAAGCTTTGAAACTGTTGATTGAAAAAAAATAAAAAATAAAAAAATAAAAAAAATACAGAGAAAGAGAGTTAAATGTAACTTGTACAAAAACAATTAAGCAGTTGTAAGAGTCAAAGGGCATGTAAGTGACAACACAGTGCTTAGGAAGAGAATATGACAGTATTGCAGCCTTTTCCCAATGTTATTCCATTTGTACATTGAACATGCAGTGGATGAAAGCAAGGAGAAGGAATTAAAAATCTAAGAAGAATTAAAAGCTTTGAGGTTTGGTGATGATATTGTAATTCTATCACACAGAGAAAAGGGCCTGGAAGAGTAATTGAACAGAATGGACAGTCATGAAAGGAGGGTATAAGAAGAACATTAACCAGAGCAAAACAAGGGCAATGGAATGTAGTCTAAGAAAATTAGGCAATTCTGAAGCTGTCATCAGCCCAATAATATATTATATAGATATTATTATAGTTAGTATTAACATCATTATTTATATTAAGTATTCCCTGAATGTAAAATGCAAATGCATTTGTTTCTTAAATTAATTATTAAACAGTAATACCTTCCACTGTTGAAGTATAAAAACAGAGGTAAATAGTAATGTAATGATTTGTCATTAATTGTGTAATTTGGAATCAGTAAGGTACAAGGTAATCGGCTCATAAACCAAAACCTCTGTCATGCATAATAAAATAAAGTTTTGTGAAAAGGGCAATAAGTGTGGTTAAGTTTTTTAATACTGAAGGCATTAGATTAGGAACAAAACAATAAGAGTAGTAGATACAATTTATTCTTTGGGTAGCAAAATAACTTCTGATGGCAAAAGCAAAGAAGATATAAAATGCAGAATGGCTGTGGGAAGAAAAGTATTTATGAAGAAAAGATTTTGGTTGGCATGTAAAATTAATTTAAGTGTTAGGAAGTTATTTCTGAAAACATTTGTCTTGAGTGTAAAATTGTACAAGAGTGAAACATGGATGATAAGGAGTTCAGAGAGAAAGATGATAAAAGCTTTTGACATGTGCTGTTATGGGAAATTTTGAAGATTAGTTTGGTACATCACACAACTAATAAGGAGATGCTGAATAGATTTGGGGAGAAAAGAAATTTCTGGCATATGTTCACAGAATGGATTGATTGATGGGACACATCCTAAGACACCAGGGAATCATAAGTTTAGCATTAGAGGGAAGTATGTAGGGTATAAATCACAGATGTAGACCAATAGATGAATACGGGAAGTGGGTTCAAAAGGTTCTCCTGACTTATAGTACTATCAGGATTCTTTGATGGGAGGTCTGATGGGCCTTCATGACTCTCAATAAAATTCATTATCACCTAACTGGCCTCTTGCTGTATAAAGATGTTCATCATTTGGTAGGCGAGTGCAAGTTGTGTTAAATAAGAAAACCTAATAACTCACACAAGAGTTTGTTACAATCCGAGCAAGAACTGAGGCTGATGGATTTATTATGAGAGATGCAACATTGAATGCAGTGAAGGAAAGAAGTGAGAGAGGATAAAAACGAGATGTAGAGATGTGGGGGAGGGAGAGGAGGAAATGAAATTATAAAATTTATAAAGAAAAATTAAGAAGATGAACACAGCACCCTTGATTTCAATGGCTGCTTTACTGTCTGAGCCATTTGGATCCTCCCATCCACCACAAGCTTTTCTAAACTGCACAGATGAGTGTTGTCCCTTCAACACCTTCTACATTCCTGCAACCACCTGGCCTCAACCTAGGATAACTTGCCATCCCTTTACCATATGCCTAACATTCTCTCTCCTCCTCTCCCTTCCCCCTCATTATCTTGTATCCCTCCAATTCATGTCTTCCTTCCAACTGTTGTTGCTCCTTACAATATACCCTTAATACATTACTTTTTTTTAAGTTTTATGTGTTTTTTGAAAATTTTCCTTCCTATTTATATTGTTAAAAGTCCCCAGACCCTTCTCACACACCTCTGCACCTCCCTCTTATATCCTACTGCTCCTTCCCTTCACTGCATTCATTGCTACTTCTCACATCACCTATCAGATTCTTTACAACCCACCATGAAATGAAGAATTGCCCAGTCACATCCTCACACAGCATCCTATCCTCTCCACTCTCCTCTTCACCCACTGTTGAGATGCTTGTAGTGTTTGAATGGCATGAATGGTGGTCATGTGTGTATAGTTATCTGAGTGATTCTGTGAATGTGAGTGTTTCTTTTTCTGATGATGGCCATGGACAAAAATTTAACTTTTTTGAATGTGATTGTCTATTTTACTTACCTGTCAGCAGCTCAGTTAGTGACTTTGTGGTGAGTTACTGTTTATCCTCTCTTACTGATATATTTTCTTCATTCAGTCTACTTAATACTCTTGTGAGTTTTCAGGCCCCTCCCTTTATTCCTATTCTGCTTAAGCACTTTCATTTAAGTAATCACATTAAACACATTATCACTACCCCCAACTATCGACAGCCTTCTTTCTCTGAAAGGATCAACAAGAAACTCAAGGCATCCTTAATTATTTATTCTGCAAAAGCTAAGGACAAATGGAATATTTATCTCCCTTGGATCAATTTTTCCTTTACTTCTGCCAGCAGCAGTCCTCTAAAATGGTTCCGGCAAACCCTCTTAATTCTTCACTTCCCAACTTATGGAATGCTAATGATCTTTTGCCTGAGCATATTACCCTGGAGGTCATCATACAGAACTGGGTTAGGCTAGAAGGAATTTTGATTTAGCCCATCGCCATCACCGGAAATATTACAATCATGGTAGGAACCCTTTTTGAGGGAATATTGAGGGTAAATTTTCTTATATACTGATAATATGGGTTGAAGTCAGTATGGTGGATTTACTGGCAAGGGGACCTTGTTCCATTGCTAGAATTTTAGGTCCAGTGAATCTTTTGTTTCATGATTTGATGACAGCAAAACGAGCAAGGTAGATGTGAGCTAGGTCAAACAAGGAAACTAGCCTTGTTGTCTAAGGGAGGTTCTTTGAGTTTTAGTTGGGGAGGATGAGCTGTGACAATGGCTTTGTATTGATTCTATCATAATTAGGGATATGAATCTATGATGCCACATTTGTCCTCTCTAGATTGATTCCCCATGTCTAGGAATATTTTTGGTCTTTTGAAAAAGCAGTGTTGAGAGTGGTGAGGAGTACTATGACTAGATGGCCAGTTTGACCAGTATGAAGAAAGCAACTGAGGAAGGTGAAAGCTGAACAGCAGGACCAGCTGCCGAGTCACCAGCAGCAGTATAATTTTAAGGCATTTGTTTTGGTGGCTATTAAGTACTTATCTATTGTGCCTTATTTAATTATATTGGTGATTATTTTCAGGAATTGCCTTTTGTTTGCTTTGGTGGCCACCTCTTTTTTAATAATTTTATTATTTATTGAAATATTGCCCTTGTATTCCTTATTAAAATAATGTTTTGGATGTACCATGGCTGGTGTTTTTAATTCATAGTCTTGCATTTCTGGTGGAATTGAAATAAATGTAGTTTTAAGAATCATCAGGGTTCAAACTTAATTGTTTAGACAGCCTTATTGTTTAAATTGTGCTGTTAATAATTTTCAACAGTTGTTTTAATACTCTACTGGTGGAGAGTGAATGTAAACTTGTATTGCTAATTTGTGTCCACATTGTGTTCTAGATTTCCTTGGATAAATTGTGCACAGAATTTAATTCCAGCTATATGGAAATAAGATCATTCCTTATTGGCTTACTTTAATTTATGTCAACAAACTTTTTTTAAATCTATTCAGACCAAACTGCGTGGTCGTCAGTCCATAACTTACAAACTACTTAAACCTAGGTAAACTAACCAAAGGACAAACAGACACACCCATGCCCCAAGGAGGACTTGAACTTCCACGGCGAGCAACCATGCGGTCCGCAGCGAAATGCTTTAAACCACTCGGTCACTCCACCGCGGCCAACAAACTAATCTGTGAGCTTGCTACTAAGCCTTCCGCTTTATCTTGTAGCCATTATGTTGGTTTATGATTGAGGCTTACCATAATCTTTCTGTTTTCCCTAATCAAATATAAATATTTTTAACTGAGTTTAAAATCATTTCTACTTTGTTGAGCAGTTGACTGTTATTAGAGGGCAGTCAGAGTATAATTGTTGAGTTTCTTCCTTTCTGTTATTTAATGGGCATTATTAAAATCCCTACCTTGTCTCAGCTTGTGGCCAGCTTCCTTACATTCTGTGGTTGCTACACCCTACTGCTGTTTTGTGTTATACCACTGTTTGTTTTAGCATGTGTTGCTAATTATAAAGATTTTAAAAGGAAATTGTATTTATTGTTATATTTCCCTTTTTATTTTTTATAACAAATTATTTTCTATTACTACTACTACAGAGTCTGTAAGTTGTTCACGACATTATTAGTGTGTACTTCATATTTTTGGCAGTTTTGCAAGTATTACTCAAAAATAATGTAGTCTAATGAGTACTGGAGACTGATTGAGAGTGAAGTGCAAAGAGACAGTTGTAATAACAAGTAATTGAAAGTTGCAAAAGACCTAACTTCAGAACTGCAGCTTATAATGGAACTAACCCCTGTTAATGATCACTAAAGGAGACGATTCCAACACCCACTGAAGTATAGAATACCAGTTCCTGCAAACCGAACATTCAATACCAAACATGTGGTTTTTTTTACGGGTGTGAGCCCCAGAAAACACACTTGTCTGCATATCAATACATTATTAAACCAACAGTTCAAAAGCAGAAAACAGACTGAATGTAATTGTTGGTGGCGGCCTAGAGGCAGCTCACCCAAAGACAATCGTTTGTTCAGAGTCAATTACGGCTATCACTGCCACACAGCCCCTCCCATACTTCCCGCAGTACGGAGTAATCTTGTTGAGGTGATGATAGGGGGGGGGGGGGGCATGAGTGAAATCGGCTACATTAGGGATGGGAAACCTGTCCATGATCATCTTAGAACTGAGCCTATGGTTGTCACCACACATTTCCCAAGAGCCATCGCTTTTTTTTTTACTAAGTGAATTGGGGAGGACCAACTGCTAGAAGAAGGTTCGATTATGAGTGCCTCTAGTAATTCTGTGATCTGTGCTTCCACTACACACAGGCATGTTACCTGTGAGTCTGTGGACTGTGCCGTTAGTTACTACAGAAATGCACTGCCTAGGGCGGGAGGCAGAGGGGTGTGTGGCATCTGGTGCATCAGATTTGGCGGATGATGTTGTGACAGCTGGTGTGGGGATGGAAGGTGACAGTCTGGTGGAAGTCAGACTGGTGTGTTCATTGTGATCATAACCACTGAATCATATTTTGCAAATTAACCCAGCACGGATGAGCAAAATGCACTAAAACGTGCACAGTAGCACAAGAAACTCGGTACAGAGTCATCAATGTGGGTTTTTCATGGGGGTGTGAGCCCCAGAAAACACACTTGTCTGCATATCAACAATTTATTAAACTGATAGTTCAAAAGCATAACACAGACTGAATGTAATTGTTGGTGGTGGCTGAGAGGCGGCTCACACAAAGACAATCATAAGGCTATGATTGGTTGTTCAGAACTTTATTACGGCTATCGCCGCCACAAACTCTTCAGATACATTGTTCAGTTAACTGTGGAAAACATAACTGTGATTCCATCCCCATACTTAATTAGAGCTTCAGACTGAATGAACTTTTAATGACAGCATATACAAATTATTATTGCCCTGCTGTAGATGAGTTATTAAAGCAGAAATGTTTCTACAATGAATTAAACTGTACAAGAATATAAACAGCAATGAAAATTATCTATTGAAATAATAATTTTTCATACAAATATTATAGACAAAATATTCCTAGCAGGAAAGCTTTCTACAGTATGTCTGCCTAGGTGTGTTCGCGTCTGTGTAAATGTGTGGGTGTGTGTGTATTTGTTTACCTTCCTTTTCTTCCCCCAAGGTAAGTCTTTCCTCTCCTGGGATTGGAATGACTCCTTACCCCCTCCCTTAAAACCCTCATCATTTCCTTTCCCTCTCCTTTCCTTCTGCCTAAAGAAGCAACTGGGTTGCGAAAGCTTGCGTTTGTGTACGTGTGTGTTTTATTTGTGCTACTATCACCACCTGTGCTCCTTCGCCTGGTGAGTAATCTTCATCTATTTTTTTATAGAAATAATAATTTTGAGCAATATATTGTAATAAATCATATATTTGTGACAATTCAAAATGTTACCTGTTTATAATCCAATTACTGCAGTGTACTCATTAACATGCAATTAATGGTAATATCATAACGTCTTGTAATAATCTAATGACGAATGTATATAAAAATCTAATACCATTACTGAATAGCATTCTGTAAATATTAGTGTAATTACTGTTAGTGTCTCTAATCATTTATTTAACCAATTGTAATCAATATTGTTGACCTGCAATGCCCTATAAATAACAAGAAGTTGCACCCAATGTTATTGTATGTTTATCATTCACTAGCCAAGATAATTGTAAATACAATTCATAAATTGTAAACTTTTAATTGTAACTTAAAATTTTTTGTAAAGTCCAATACTGTATTTCAAAGCCCTGATTGTTAAACAATGTATATACAGATCCATGTTGTGGTACCAATTAGATTGGCCATTGGTTCAAGTTCAGTTCCAGGTTCTGTGCAGCAAGAAGTTCTATTGAAGTACAATGTAAAACTGATGATGATTGGAATATTTATATTGCAAGAATGGCCTTAAAATGTATGACAGCTAATTAGTCAGTGTGTTTTTTAAAGGAAAAATTCTCTTCTTATTGCTGTACAACTCAGGAGTGATGCAGATACCTCTATGGAATCATCCATAGCAAAGCTACTCTGATGACAGTGACACATTCATTCAAGACTAATTTATAAGCCAGAGTACTGTACTTATAGGTCCAATGATCATTTTTAAGGTTGTAGTGATACCAGCTCCCTCATCATAACAAAATAGAAGAAAGATGTTGTGAATTGTCAGAATGGGGGTCTTTTTGGAAAAAGACTGATAGCATGATTTTCAAAATGACCCCTCTACTGACAATTCACATCTTTCTTTCACCCCATCTTTAGGCCTCTAATAACTTTGTTTTCATTCATTTATTACCGTTTCACTACAACCATGTATCATTTCACAAGATTAATTTCCCGCACACCACAAAGATCTCTGTTTTACTAAGCTGCCACTTGGCAAGCCGCTCATTCTCACGGGCATAACTCTGCCCATACCACTTTGTTTAATGGTCGCATTTATGATCTACAAACAAATTTTATTTTATTTTATTTTTTTATTTATTTTTTTTTTTTTTTTTTGGGGGGGTGCGCACAACTTCTCAGGTCATTAGTGCCCAGATTGGAACATAAATTCGCTAGATCTCGAAAAAAATTGCTAACTACCAGATAGAGTATCAAGAGAAGGCTAAAAACGAAAGATAAACAATTAAAAGGGTTAAATATCCTTTGATAAATTGGCCATGTTGATAAAACACAAAACTTGAGCAGCTGCTCGTGTGTCATTAGCTAAAAGTTCCTCCAGAGTAGATGGTAAGTGAAGGGCTACACGGAGATGATTAAAATTAACACAAGACAGTTAAACATGTCACAAATGATGGTGGCTGAAACGGGAGTGACTGATCCACAACTGGGCCAGAATGACCTCTTCTCACCGAGAGGATTGTGAGGAGGTCCTCCAACCGGTTTGGATTGGTTTTACAGTTCTCAATTTATTGTCGTGGAGTGAGAACCACACAATGTGCCAGGACGACACAATACTCCGGCGAAGAGCCCGTTGAACATCGTCTGATGGGATGCAAAAAGTAGCCATGCGAAGCAAAAGAGCTGCTGCCTTGGCCGCTATGTCAGCGGTGTCATTCCCGGGCACACCCATGTGGCCAGGGACCCACAGAAAAGAAACGTGACAGCTGTTATCTGGTAGCAACTGGAGGGAGCATTGGATTCGTTACACGAGAGGATGGGTCGCGAGAGGGTCCTTAAGACTCCGCAGGGCACTAAGGGACTCTGAACAGATGGCATAAAAAGGACGGCGGCGAGTATATAAAACAGCCTGGTGGAGGGCAAAAAGCTCAGCCATGAAATTCGAGCACTGGTCAGAGAGCTTATATTGGAAACAGTTGTCCCCGACAACGAAGGCAGATCCAACACTGTCAGTGCTCTTGGAACCATTAGTGTAGATAAATATGGCATTATCGAACCGCGAATGGAGTTCAAAAAGCCTCGAGCGGTATACCAAATCCAGAGTGCTCTCCTTGGGCAGAGAACAAAGTTCAAGGTGGGTGGGAACCTGGGCCTAATGCCACGGTGGCAATGGGCTCCCACTCAACCAAACAGTGGAAGGAAGAGTAAAACTGAGCCACTGAAGCAGGCGGCGAAACCAAACTCCAGGTGGAAGCAAGGATATTGCAGACAACTGATATTGGCGATCGAGTGAGTCATCAAAAAATAATTGGTAAGATGGGTGGTTGGGCATCGACCACAGTCGGCATGTGTACCAACACAAGAGTATGTCATGCCAAGTGGTCAAGGGTAATACAGCAGCTTCGGCATACAGACTTTCAACAGGGCTGGTATAAAATGCACTGGTCACCAGGCGTAATCCTCAATATGAATAGAGTTGAGACGGCAGAGAAGCGACGGCCCTGCAGAAGAGTATACAAGGCTTCCGTAGTCGAGCTTTGACTGGCCTGGTAAAGGTGAAGCAGGACGGTATGATCCGCTTCCCATGATGTGCCACTGAGGACACGGAGCACATTAAGGGATCAGGCACAATGGGCAGCCAGGTAAGACACATGTGGGGACCAGCATAGTTTACAATCCAACATTTGCCCTAAGAATATTGTTGTCTTCACGAAAGGGAGAGCAACGGGGCTGAGACGTAGAGATGGCAGAAGAAATTCCTCGTATCTCCAGAAGTTTATACACACCGTTTTCTCAGTGGAGAAGCGAAAGCCGTTTGAAATGCTCCAGGAATATAAGCGGTCAAGACAGTGTTGAAGACAACGCTCCAAGAGACACGTCACTGCACTGCAATAAATTGCAAAATCATCTACAAAAAGGGATCCGGAAACATCGGCTGAAAGGCAGTCTATGATCGGATTGATTGCAATAGCAAAAAGAGCCATGCTCAAGACAGAGCCCTATGGCACTCTATTCTCCTGGCGAAAGGTATCTGACAAAACAGAGCCCACCCGTACCCGGAACTTGCGATCCGCCAAAAACGCTTGAATAAAGAGAGGGAGGCGGCCACGAAGGCCCCATGTGTGCAGTGTGCGGAGAATGCCCGCCCTCCAAAAGGTATCGTAAGCCTTCTCTAAGTCAAAGAACACTGCTACCATTTGACGCTTCCTTAGAAAGTTATTCATAATGAAGGTCGACAAGGTGACGAGGTGATCATCAGTAGAGCGGTGTCTACAAAAACCACATTGAATATTAGTCAGGAGGCATCAAGATTCGAGGAGCCAGACCAACTGAGCTTTAACCATGCATTCCATCACCTTACAGACGCAGCTAGTAAGAGAAATGGGGCGATAACTGGATGGAAGATGTTTGTCCTTCCCTGGTTTGGGGATGGGGACAACAATGGCTTCACACCAACTTGTGGGAACCTTACCTTCAGTCCATATATGAATATAGGTGCTAAGTGGGAAACAGTTACCCACAGGAGAAAGGTTCTTCAGCATCTCAATATGGATGGAATTGGGCCCGGGACCAGAAGATCGAGACAGGGCGAGTGCACGGTCTAACTCCTGCTTGGTGAAGAAGACATTATAACTTTCACGATTAAAAGAGTGGAAAGAAGGTGGCTATGCCTCCTCTACCTGTTTGTGAGGGAGGAAGGCAGGGTGGTAATGGGCAGAGCTCAAAACCTCTGCAAAGGAATGGCCCAATGCATTGGAAACATCAGCGGGGTCCACAAGGATTGCGTTATCGACGGTCAGGCCAGAAATCGGTAGGGGGACCTTAATGCCGGATAAACGGCGTAGGCACCCCAGACAGCCGAGGAGGGAGTAAAGTGGTTAAAAGAACTGATAACAGCAGTCCAGCAAGCATTTTTGATGTCGTTTGTAACACAACAACATTGCGCTCACAGTCGTTTATAGTTGATACTATTCTCCAACATTGGGTGGTGGCGGAAGGTGCGTAAAGCACAGCGCTGGGCTCTAAGAGCGTTGCGGCAGGCTGCAGTCCACCAACGGACCGGGACGCAACATGGAGAAGAGGATGTATGAGGTATGGGATGTTTGTCAGCTGTGAGAATAACCTGTGTGAGGTATTCGATCTGACTGTCACAGCTGGCAAAATTCTGATAGTTAAAAACAGCCATAGAAGAATAAAGCCCCCAGTCAGCTTTAGAGATGTTCCAACTGGTGGGATGAGGAGATGGGGAATGATGCAGGAAGTGGATGACACAAGGAAAATGGTCACCTGAGTATGTGTCAGAAAGTGCATACCACTCAAACCGACCACCCAGCTGAGGAGTGCATATTGCGAGGTCTATTTGGGGAAAAGTATGTGTTATATCAGAAAGGAATGTCAGTGCACCAGTGTTGAGGCAGACAAGATTGAGGTGTTGGAAAAGGTCCACCAAAACGGAGCGTGTGATGCACTTCTACTGGACAGGAAATGTGTGTAGCAACGTAGTCCGTATTAGTTTTTGTGCCTGGAAGGCACTGTCCGCTTCCAGCAACAATGTTCCATTGCACTGATGTGAACAGGTCTTAACAGGGCCAGCAATCACATCAACACCTTTCTGAATGACGAAAGGCTTTACAGAAGTGAAATCTTTACCGTTGGTTCGAGAGACAACTAGGAATTTCAGAAGATCGGGTGAAGTTTTCTTATGCTGAGGTGAATCAATCTTTCTTTTTTGGGTCAAAGTTACAGAAGAAGAGAAGGAATTCATAGTGGACATGTCCCCCATGATTACCGGCGTCTCCGATGGCGCGCTCCTTCCTAGTGGGGGCCCTCTCTGAGGGCCTCCTTGCCTTAGCTGATTGTTCACACCTCAGGTCACACCTCCTGAGAACTGACGGAGGGACCAATCGGCATGTTCAGAAGTTACCAGCTTGGGTAATCACCTCTCCCTGGGCCTGGCCTTTACCAGGGGGTACGAACGTGCCCTACTTGTCTACCCAGGGTGGGGAATTACGCGTTACCCCGTCACTTGCTACGCATGATAATGCATGGGTTGGCCTTCAGACATGCACAGGGAGGAAAGAAGAAGAATAGAGGAAGTGAAGAGAAAGAAGTGTCTCAAATGCCAAAGTGGAGACTAATGAGGAGGAGAGGAAGGCTAGGAAAGTACAGCAAGGAGAGAAAGACAGAAGCAAAGGTTAGGAAAGAAAGAAACCAAGGAAAAAGTGAAACTAGGACAAGAAACCACCTTGACTTGCAAAGGACGCCTGTCTCCAGGCGAAGGCATGAACCGGGAGGGAAAGTGAAGCAGCCTGGGGCGGAAGAAAGGCTGCTTCGGCTCGGGACCCCGTGCGCGCCACACACATACCCACAAGAGAGTTGTAGGCCCCCTGGGGGGACAAACAATACTACCAGTTGGTAATATGGACCTGCCATGACAGCAACTCCTCTGTTGCTATGGTGAGTTTTATCATATAAAAAGCATTCTATTAATTTCCATATTGTACCCCTTTAGTCCCTAGTTATTCTAATTCAAATAGTCATTATGTACTTTGTACGTTTACCTCTTTGCAGGGGCCCAATGACAGAACACAAATTGTTAATCTACTTCCACCACAGCTTTAAATAGTTCTGTGGCTCCATCTGCACACAAGAAAGTTCTGACTTTTCAAAATTTACTCAACTTAGCCCTATTAGATTTGCTGCCCTCCAGGTACACAGATTGTAATAACACATTTGTCTGTTTCCAGTCTGTTGATGTGCTAACAGTACGAAACACATTATTGGATGTAATAAAAAATATTGGAAGAGAGACTGCAAAGTATTTAATTATTCAGCACTGTTGCTGCACCAGCCGCCACCACCGTCGTGGAATGAAATGTATGGAAGAGAGTAAGTTCAGTAAATTATGTTTGTAATGTTGGTGCTTCTGAAAAAAGGCATTTGTTTTTCGAGAAGATTGTAATGTGGATGGTGATTAAATACTAAGAAAATGAATTGCTGGAGTTCTTTCCTTATTTGAAAAATACACACCAGGACACTAAATGCAGCATGGAGATAAACCTCGATTGTAAAAGATAAGTACAACTTGATGTGTTGCCTGAAACTTCAATCATTGCTAACAATTTATGCTTTGAGAAAAGGCAGTGCAATCTCAAAAGGTGAGTTGCTATCTGTCCTCTATTATTGACATTAACTTCAGAATTGTATCTTGTAATCTTGACACATTTTACAACACTACTCTACGCAATGATATTCAGGTGCATACTTGTCTTATCCATGGCTTATCTTCCACAAGTCTTATTAAAAGTACTAGTCCCACACAAGGATTTTTTGCTGAGTGGTATCTTCCAAAATACAAAGGAGGCACTGCCAGTTATGGCAGAGAGTACTGGATGCACCCGGCTGCACATTTTGCTCATATTAGCATGATTGATTACTGCCACCTGGGTTCATAGGCCACTCCTAGTTCCTACTTAAAGGTGATGGTTTTGGTTAAGTCAGCTAGCCTTGCTTTTGGGGTGAAAGCAGAGCTATTGATTTGTTGCATCATTCCCAGAAACAATTGTAATACTTGGTTGTGATCTAAGTGGAAGGTATAAACCAGAGGCTTAGATGCTGTGGTAAACTTTGACACAAATTATGTTACTGGTACCTTCTTAATAGGTCAGCATGCAATATGTGCAGAAAGCAGCTACTACAGTAGCACAGTGTGGCATGCACTTTTTTTAAGGATAGAGAAATCTCTCCACAGGTCTAATAAGATCCCTCCTGACTCTACATAAGACAGCAGGTAGCACAATATAATACAAAAACAGCTAACTCCAGGAGCATCCATGGAAAGAGGCCAGAACTGCTCTTGCTTATAAATGGTCATAATGACCACATAATACTAGGGATGGAAAGCTGGCTGGAACCATAAGTCAGTAGCATGGTAATGAAATTCAAATCTGAGACAGGAATTTATATCACAGAGACAAGCTGAACACTGAATGTTGTTTGTTTATAGAGATAAAAAAGTAGAATCAAGTGTGATTATAACAGATTTGATGAAAATCCAGGTTAAAAGAGACTCTAGCATTGTCATTGGATGTTTCTATAGACCCTCTGACATTGGTGGAACATCTGAGGGAAAACTTGGACTATATTTTGTGTATGTATTCCAATCATGTCAAAGTAATAGGTTGAGATTGATTATAGCTTATTGGATATAGACTGGCCTACTCAAATGTTTAAGACAGGATGCAGGAACAGAAACAAAGAAGGCCTGAAAATTACCTTGAGCAACTAAATAGAGAAATGATGCATAAAAATTTCATCTTAGACCTGCTGATGACAAACTGAACCAAACTTTTTGATTCACTGCAGAATAGGAAATGTGTTAATATCATCAATTAATACATAATACAGCTGTGAATATAAATGTCAATAAAGGCAAGAAAGTATTTCTGTTTAGCAAAAGTTATGCGATTTCAGAGTATTTGATGACTGAACACAAAAGTTTCAGCTCCAGCATTTACAGTGCTGAGCATCAGTGGACAAAGTTCAACTCTTCATACAAATCACTTTAGAAAAATATGTGATGAACAAAATTATGAGATCAGGTCCACCATTTTTCAACAATTGAATCAAAAAAGTGCTATGAAAGCAAGGAGAACCTCACTGAAAACATAAATGTAGCTACAGCTTTTCTGACAAGGTAAAACTATACCAAACCAAAATTAACATAAAGAGGGCCATCAAGATGCATTCAGTTACTTTAAAAGTAAATTTTTATTTATGGAGTTAGCAGAAGATTCTAAGAAATGTTGGTCTTATGTTAAATTGGTAAAAAGATCGAAACTATATGCTCAAAAACTCTGTGACCATAATGGTGTTGAAACAGAGTATGACACAATGAAGGTTAAAATACTAAATGCCTTTTTTCAAGCTGTTTCACACAGGGAGACTGCACTGTAGTTACCCCTCCAAATCATCACACAGTTGACAAAATAGCAGATAATGAAAGATATTGGAGAGGGATATAAAAGCAATTAAAATCACTCAGCAGAGGAAAGCCTACTGAACCTGATGGAGTACCAATTTGATTTTACACAGAGCATGCAAAAGAACATGCTTCCCTTCGGCAGCAGTGTACCTTAGGTCTCTAGGAGTGTAGCATTCCTAATGATTGGAGTAAACTGAATGTAATTTCTATTTTCAAGAAGGGTCATCAAACAGATGTTCAAAAATATCTCTGACATTGGCCTGTTGTAGAATTTTGAAACATGTTTGTTTGAGTATTATAACATTCTGAGGACTAGAAATCAACATGGTTTCTGGAAGCAACAATTATGTGAGATCCAGCATGCACTATTCATCCACAAGACCCAGAAAGAAATATATACAGATTACCAGGTAGATGCCATGTTTCTTGATCTGCAAAGCATTTGATACATTTACAATTAACCACACCATGAACAAAATAAGAGCATATGTATTTTCAGACTAATTGTGTGATTGGATTGAAGAGTTTCTACCTAACAACAGGCAGCATATCATTATGTTCTATGTTGCGACTATATCACAGGATAAGGAATGTGTCAGTTTTACATGTTGTTTGGATACAGTTTATGATAACACATAAATAAACAAAAGTATTTCATGTGGCAGTATACAATTACTTAGATTCTATCACAAGGAAAAAATGACAGATAAATGAATATTACAAGCCAACAACAGTTACAGAAAATAATTGTAACAGATTACTGGTTTACAATAAAAATAATAAGGATTGTAACTATTGATTTGTGCATGTATTTTACAGTTTACATTACATGAAAATACTAAGCACTGTAGTTAAGAAACTCATCTATTGAATAAAATGTTCATTGCAATAGGAACTGTCTCAAGGTTTTTTTTTTAACATGACTTCGACTTCTACCAAATATATAATTCTTAAGGGAAGTGCATTAAAAATTTTACACCCACTGAAATGGACTCCTATCTGTATCATACTTAGATTTGCCTGTTTATAGTAGATATCATGTTTCCATCTGGTATCATGACTATGATATGCACTGTTAGGCTTAAAGATTGAATTATCTTTCCTTATGAAGCACATTAAGGAGAAATGTATATTATGCAGAGCATGTGAGGATTCTGAGTTTTCTAAAAAGATTCCGGCATGTGGCTCTAGGTTGGACTCAACACATGATTCTTATGGCTGTTTTTTGCATATACAGTACTTTTTTAGCTAATGCTGGTTACCCCAAAAAATAATTCTGTATGACACAATGGCATGAAAGTAACCATAATAGGCTGCTTTCATTGTTTCTATATTCCTGTAATCAGAAACAATGCATATGTTGCTGAACTGGGTCTTTTGCATAGGTCTAGGATGTGGTTTGACAAGTTCAGTCTGATATCAATAAGCAAGCCTAGGTATTTTGATGCATCCAACCTGGTTATCACCTGATCACCTAGTTTTACTACCATTTCCTCATTGCTAGGCCTAGATGTTGTATGGAACTGAATGTAGTTTGTTTTAGTGTGATTTAAAGAAAGACCATTTACACAAAACCAGTTACTTATTTCACTCAAAATCTTATTTGCTGTTACCTCAAGTTTATTTACTGAATTTGAACAATTATAGGCTGCTTAGAACCTAAGACAATTATACAATTTTTTACTTCTTATCTTCCCAGAACTTCTTCAGGTGTTGGTTGATGGCCTGCCTTTGTTCGATTGGCATCACCCTTCTAGGTTGTAGTTTTTGTTGCTGGATGGGAAATTTTGCAGAATTTGTCTGTAGCTTGAAATTTTACCTGTCTTCTATGGTGTCTTCTGTGACAGTTTTCTCAAATCCATTTTTGTGTCTTCTAGCCACCCTGTGGTGTTATTAAATTTGGAAATGAAATTTAAAATCAATCTATTGTCAGTCATTCTATAAATGTGTCCATAAAACTTCAATCACCTCTTCCTTAATGTGTCTGTGATGGTTTCTATGTTTCCCTATAAATCAACATTTCTTCTTTTCTCTTTTAGTCCTAAAATTTTTCTGAGTATCTCTTTCTTTCTTTTTTTCTAGTTTTTCTTGTTTCCTTTTTTTTTATTGTGTTAGGCATTCAGATCCATACAGTGCTTCCAATTTAATTACTGTTGCATAGTGTTCCATTTTTGCATGGAACAATACTGATCTTTCTTTATATCAGTTTTGGGTGAGTTCGTATGCTAATTCCATTTTCCGTGATCTTTCTTTGGTTGTAGTATTATCCAATCCATTTGATTGTGTCCATTCTCCCAAATGATTTAACTTCTCTACTCTTTTAAAAGTTCTGTGTTGTGTTTGTAGATATTTCTCTCAGTTGTGTTTATGTTCAATGTATTCTGTTTTCTCATATGATAATTGTAAACCGGTTTTGGCTGCAGTTCTGTGAAGTGTTTCTATTTTTATTTTTGCATCTGTTTTGTCCTTAGAAATTCTTGTAATATTGTCAGCATAAGTGAGACATTTCCCTTCAAATCTTCCCCTTCCTTGTCCTAAATTAATTCCTTCAACATTTTTCTCTTTCAGGTCTCTTTCCAGTTCTCCCACTACTTTGTCTAAGACCAGATTGAAGATAATGGGTGAGAGTCCGTCTCCCCGCCAAACTCCTGTGTTAATCTTGAAAGTTGCAGAAACTTCTCCAAGAAATTTTAACTTTTGAGGTTGTGTCTGTGAGTGCCTGTTCAACTAACTTTCTGGTGGATTTATCAACACCTACTTATTTCAGTGTTAGGAATACTGTTTGTCTACAGAATCATAAGCTTTTTTGAAATTAATGAATGTAATGACTGTGTTGAGGTTCCGCAATGTCCTGATACTGAGAATAGTTTTCAGGGTAAAGATTTGCTCTGGACATGAACTACTTTTTCTGAAACCCTCTTGGTACTCACTAATTTGTGTTCTGCTTGTGCTTCTATGACAATCAGCAGAGCTTTAGATAGAATTTTGTATGTGACTGGAAGGAGAGATATTCCTTGGTAGTTGCTGGTGCCTGGCCTCTTTCACTTCTTACGTAATGGGTGAATTATGACCTGTTTCTAATCATTTGGTATAGTTTCCTTTTTCCAGCAATTTTTAATAACCTCACAGATGGTTTCAGCTGCCCACTGTCTTCCCAGTTTCCACATCTCAGCAACCATCCCATCTCCACCTGGTGCTCTGTTGTTCTTCAACTGGCCAATGTATTTCTCAATTTGATGCAATGATGGTGGATGTGATGGGCAGTTTTCCTTTTGCAGCTTACAGAAAGTTAGTCGGTGTCAGTTCTTCACAGTTTTGAAAGTTCTTGAAGTATTTTGGAAGTAATGCACAGTTATACTTGTTGTTGGTAATCAGTTTGCCTGTCAAGTCTGAAGCAGAGGCTCATTGACTTGTTCCTTGTAATTTCTTCTTTGAAAACTTTAGACAAATTCTTAGTATTGTTCTGTCTGAAATTGGTATCTCTTTCCATTAATCATTTTTTATCATATTTCCAGTTCTCTGTTTGAACAATTTTAGATGTCTGTTTTCTGTTCTCAGTGAATGTGTTCCAGTCACTTTCCTTTTTGCAAGAGTTCTATTTTTCCAGGCTGTTAATCTATTCTCTATTGTTTCATCACATGTCTTATTCCACCACCTGTGTTTCCTTCTTTTTGGTGGTCATTCTAGTTCTTTTACTTTCTCTATCGTTGCTTCTCTGTTCTCATTCCAGTTTCCCCCCCCCCCCCAGGGGGCCCACAGTTCTTTTGTGGGTACGTGTGTGGCGCGCACGGGGCCCCGAGCCGGAGCAGCCTTTCTTCTGCCCCAGGCTGCTTCACTTTCCCTCCCGGTTTATGCCTTCGCCCGGAGACGGGCGTATTTCACGAGTTCAGGTGTTTTCTTGTTGTCGTTTCTCTTATTCCTTGGTTCCTTCCTTTCTTACCCTTTGTTTCTGTCTCTCTCTCCTTGTCCTCTCCTCGCCCTCTTCTCCTCATTAGTCTCCGCCTCGGCGTTTGAGACACCTTTTCTTCTTTCTCTTCACTTCCTCTATTCTTCTTCTTTCCTCCCTGTGCGTGTCTGAAGGCCGACCCACGCATTATCATGCGT
Organism: Locusta migratoria; assembly: GCA_026315105.1. NCBI lineage: Eukaryota > Metazoa > Arthropoda > Insecta > Orthoptera > Acrididae > Locusta > Locusta migratoria. Next base: position 140,014,830 of record CM048749.1, on the reverse strand, counting down.
AGCAGGTGACGGGGTAACGCGTAATTCCCCGCCCCGGGTAGACAAGTAGGGCACGTACGTACCCCCTGGTAAAGGCCAGGCCCAGGGAGGGGTGATTACCCGAGCTGGTACCTTCCGAACATGCCAATTGGTCCCTCCGTCAGTTCTCGGGAGGTGTGACCTGAGGTGTGAACAATCACCTAAGGCGGGTAAGCCCTCGGAGAGGGCCCCCACTAGGAAGGAGCGCGCCATCGGAGACGCCGGTAATCACGGGGGACACTTCCGCAATGACTTCCTTCTCTTCTTCACTGACATTGACCCAGAAACGTAAGATAGACTCGCCTCAGCAAAAGAAGACTCTGCCTAATTTGCCGAAATTTCTTGTTGTGTCGCGCACCGACGGAAAAGACTTCAATTCTGTCAATCCTTTCGTTATACAGAAAGGTGTTGATGCAATTGCTGGCCCTGTTAAAACCTGTTCACGTCAGCGCAATGGCTCATTGTTGCTGGAAGTGGACAGTGCTTTCCAAGCCCAGAAACTTATCCGGACTACGTTATTGCACACGTTTCCAGTCAAAGTAGAAGCGCACCGCACACTCAACTCGTCACGTGGGGTAGTTTTTACGAGATCCCTTGACGGGTTGTCTGATGACGACATCCGGTCCTATATGTCCGATCAGGGTGTGACAGCCGTCCACAGGGTGATGAAAAAGGTAGATAACCAGCTGACACCGACTCGTACTGTGTTTTTGACATTCGACAGAGTTGACCTCCCGTCGAAGGTCAAAGCAGGGTACGAAGTTATCTCAGTCCGCCCTTATATTCCAAACCCAACGCGCTGCTACCAATGCCACAGGTACAACCATACCCGTGAACATTGCCCACATGCAGCAAAATGTGTCACTTGTGGTAGGGACGCCCATGAGGGGGGATTGCCCACCTCCGTCCCCTCACTGCCTTAACTGCAACGGCGACCATGCGGCTTCCTCTCGCGACTGCCCTGTATATAAGGATGAAAAAATCATTCAGCAAATTCGGGTCACGGAGAAGGTATCAACATCTGCCGCTCGAAAGTTGTTGGCGAGTCGAAAGCCCGCTGTCCTCCCAGCGGGTACATACAGTAAGGTCCTCACCTCAACTCGACCTACTAAGGATTCCAGTACCCAGACTTGTGATTTCACTTTCGCTGACACAGTTGTGCGATCCGCCAGCCCGAAGATTGCCCGTTCCACGTCCCCGCTTCCTCCTTCTGCATCTAAGGTACAGTCTTCAACATCTAGTAAACCGCGGGCACCTAAACAAGATGCCCGGACCTTGAAAAAGGAACCCGTCCGTGAGGATTTTCTGCGTTCTCAGGCTTCCCAACCGTCAACTGCCTCTTCCCGCCATCACTCTTCCAGAAGAGCTGACAAGAAAAAGAGTTCCTCTCCTTCCCCGCCGAGGCGTGACCCATCTGTCGCGCCGTCCAACAGTTGCCGGCCTCGGCCGTCTTCTGTTTCACCGGGACGCTCCGTTTGCCGGGCGCCCGGCCCTTTACCGGCGGTGGAAACTGCCCCTCCTGATCAACTCAGGGAGGTGGCAGGCGTGTCGGTCGAACCTATGGACCACGACCCTTTGCCCCTGGACAGCGATAGCAGTGCTCCCTCGAAATCCGGTCCTCAGCGGCCGTCGAGGTGACCCCGCTCGCTACTTGGTTTTTATCCTTATTTCTTCTCTCATTTTTATCATGGCTCTCCTTCAATGGAACATTCGCGGCATTCGTTCTAATCGGGAGGAGTTAAAATTACTCCTTCGATTGCACTGCCCGCTTCTAGTCTGCCTCCAGGAAACTAAGTTGCGTCCACGTGATCGTGCAGACTTTCCACACTACACCTCTGTGCGGTTCGACCTGCCACCCGTGGAAGGTGTCCCAGCCCATGGAGGGGTTCTGATGCTCCTTCAAGACGACGTCTATTTCCATCCCATTTCCTTGCACACTCACCTACAGGCAGTTGCCGTCCGCATCACCTTCTCCACATTTACCTTCTCCCTCTGTAATATATATTCGCCATCGTCATCTGCCCTTACTAGGGCAGATGTGCTAAACCTTGTTGACCAGCTCCCTTCACCTTTCGTGTTGGTAGGCGACTTTAATGCCCACCACCCCCTATGGGGCTCTTCGGCACCTTGTCCGAGAGGCTCCCTTTTGGTGGACCTTCTCCAACACCTCGATCTTGTCTGCCTCAACACCGGTGCACCGACCTTCCTTTCTGACACAACACACACTTACTCCCATATAGACCTCGCAATATGCACGCCTCAGCTTGCCGGTCGGTTTGAGTGGTATGCACTTTCTGACACATACTCGAGTGACCATTTCCCTTGTATCATCCACTTTCTACATCATTCCCCATCTCCACGTCCCACCAGTTGGAACATTTCTAAAGCCGACTGGGGGCTTTATTCTTCCATGGCTGTTTTTCACAATCAGCATTTTCCCAACTGTGACAGTCAGGTCGAATACCTCACAGAGGTTATTCTCAATGCTGCTGAACGTTCCATACCTCGTACATCCTCTTCTCCACGTCGTGTGCAGGTCCCTTGGTGGACTGCAGCCTGCCGCGACGCGCTTCGAGCCCGACGCCGTGCCTTACGCACCTTCCGCCGCCACCCAACTTTGGAGAATTGCATCAATTACAAACGTATGAGAGCGCAGTGCCGTCGTATCATAAACGACAGCAAGAAAGCTTGCTGGACAGCTTTTACTAGTTCTTTTAACCGTTTTACTCCCTCCACGGTTGTCTGGGGTGGCCTACGCCGTTTGTCCGGCATCAAGGTCCACTCCCCGATTCCTGGCCTGACCGTGGAGAACGCGGTCCTCGTGGACCCAGCTGATGTTTCAAACGCATTGGGTCGTTTCTTTGGGGAGGTTTCGAGCTCTGCCCATTACCACCCTGCCTTTCTCCATCGCAAACAGGTAGAGGAGGCACGGCCGCCTTCTTTCCGTTCTTTTAATCGTGAAAATTATAACGTCGCCTTCACCATGCAGGAGCTAGATCGTGCTCTCGCCCTGTCCCGGTCTTCTGCTCCCGGGCCCGATTCCATTCATATTGAGATGCTGAAGAACCTCTCTCCTGCGGGCAAGTGCTTTCTTCTTAGTACCTACAATCGCATATGGACTGAAGGTCATGTTCCCACAAGTTGGCGTGAAGCCATTGTTGTCCCCATCCCCAAACCAGGGAAGGACAAACACCTTCCTTCCAGTTATCGTCCCATTTCTCTGACGAGCTGCGTCTGTAAGGTGATGGAACGCATGGTTAACGCTCGGTTGGTCTGGCTCCTCGAATCTCGCCGCCTCCTGACTAATATACAATGCGGTTTTCGTCGACACCGCTCTGCTGCTGACCACCTCGTTACGTTGTCGACCTTCATTATGAACAACTTTCTAAAGAAGCGTCAAACAGTAGCCGTGTTCTTCGACTTGGAGAAGGCATACGATACCTGTTGGAGAGCGGGTATTCTCCGCACATTACACACATGGGGCCTTCGGGGCCGCCTTCCTCTTTTCATTCAAGCGTTTTTGGCGGATCGCAAGTTCCGGGTACGGGTGGGCTCTGTTTTGTCAGATACCTTTTGCCAGGAGAATGGGGTACCACAGGGCTCCGTCTTGAGTGTGGCGCTCTTTGCCATTGCAATCAATCCGATCGTGGACTGCCTTTCAGCCGACGTCTCCGGATCTCTTTTTGTTGACGATTTCGCAATTTATTGTAGCGCCCAGCGGACGTGTCTCTTGGAGCGTTCTCTCCAACGCTGTCTTGACCGTCTATATTCCTGGAGCATCGCAAACGGCTTCCGATTCTCCACTGAGAAAACTGTGTGTATCAATTTTTGGAGATACAAGGAATTTCTTCCACCTTCTCTACGTCTCGGCCCTGTTGCTCTCCCTTTCGTGGAGACTACGAAATTCTTGGGACTCATGTTGGATCGTAAACTTTGCTGGTCCACACACGTGTTCTACCTGGCTGCCCGTTGTGCCCGATCCCTTAACGTTCTTCGTGTCCTCAGTGGCACGTCATGGGGAGCGGATCGTACCGTCCTGCTTCACCTTTACCAGGCCATTGTTCAGTCGAAGCTCGACTATGGAAGCCTTGTGTACTCTTCAGCACGGCCGTCGATTCTCCGCCGTCTCAACTCTATCCACCATCGGGGATTACGTCTGGCGACCGGTGCATTTTATACCAGCCCTGTTGAAAGTCTGTATGCCGAGGCTGCTGTATTACCCTTGACCACTCGACGTGACATACTCTTGTGTCGGTATGCATGCCGCCTACGGTCGATGCCCAACCATCCCTCTTACAGATTATTTTTTGACGACTCACTCGATCGCCAATATCAGTTGTCTGCGATTGCCTTGCTTCCACCGGGAGTTCGGTTTCGCCGCCTGCTACAACGGCTCGATTTTACCCTTCCTTCCACCCTTCGGTTGAGCGAAAGCCCATTGCCACCGTGGCATCAGGCCCAGGTTCACACACACCTCGAACTTAGTTCGCTCCCCAAGGAGAGCACTCCGGATTTGGTATACCGCTCGAGGCTTGTCGAACTCCGTTCGCGGTTCGATAATGCCGTATTTATTTACACTGATGGTTCCAAGAGCACTGCCGGTGTCGGATCTGCCTTCGTCGTCGGGGACAACCGTTTCCAATACAAGCTCCCTGACCGGTGCTCAAACTTCACGGCTGAGCTTTTCGCCCTCCACCAGGCCGTTTTGTATACCTGCCGCCACCGCCAACCTTTCTATGCCATATGTTCTGACTCCCTTAGTGCCCTGCAGAGTCTTAAGGACCCTTTCTCGAACCATCCTCTCGTGTATCGGATCCAACGCTCCCTCCAGTTGCTGGCGGATGACAGCTGTCACGTTTCTTTCCTGTGGGTCCCTGGCCATGTGGGTGTGCCCGGGAATGAGGCCGCCGACACAGCAGCCAAGGCAGCAGCTCTTTTACCTCGCATGGCTACCTTTTGCGTCCCATCGGACGATGTTCAACGGGCTCTTCGCCGGAGTATCGTGTCGCAATGGCACAGTGTGTGGCTTTCACTGTACAACAATAAATTGCGAACTGTCAAACCGATCCCGACCGCTTGGAGGACATCCTCACGCCCCTCTCGGCGGGAGGAGGTCATCCTGGCTCGGTTGCGGATCGGTCATTGCCGTTTCAGCCACCGCCACTTGCTATCCGCCGAACCTGCACCGCTATGCTCCTGCGGTGAACTGCTGACAGTGCGACATGTTTTACTGACTTGTATTAATTTTAATCATCTCCGTGTAGCCCTTCACTTTCCGTCTACTCTGGAGGAAATTTTAGCTGATGACACACGAGCAGCTGCTCGGGTTTTGCGTTTTATGAACTTGGCCAACCTATCCAAGGATATTTAACCCTTTTAATTGTCTTTTATCTTTCGTTTTTAGCCTCTTGTTGATGTTCTGACAGTCACCATTTTTTTGAGATCATAGCGAATCAATGTTCTTGGCTGGGCGCTAATGACCATAGAAGTTGTGCGCCCTAAAACCACAAAAAAAAAAAAAAAAAAAAAAAAAAAAAAAAAAAAAAAAAAAAAAAAAAAAAAAATTTCCAGTTTCCCATCTTCTTTGTGTGAAGGTCTTTAACAAATTTGTCCCTGTTGTCTAATATAAATTTTGTGTCAATTGTATGAACTTTCTTAATTTTGGGATTTGGTTTCTTAGGTTGAAATTTGGTTTTAATTTCCGTTAGAAAGTGATCTGAGTATATTCCTAGTCCTCTTCAAACTTATACATTCATAATTTCTCTATGGTTTTGTTATTGCCACATGATCCAGCTGATATGAGCCTAAATGTGTATTAGAACAACACCAGGTCTTCTTTCTCCTTGGCAATTTTCTAAAGAAGGTAGAAATTAGTTTTATGTCAAATTGCCTGCAGAAGTTGATGAGCCTATCTCTGTTTTTATTGGTGTGTTTGTGTGTTGGAAAATTTCCTACTATTTCCATGTCTTCCTCTTCCCTGCCTACCTGTGCATTGAAATCTCCTATGTTTAGTTTTATGTTATGATTTGGTATTTTAGATGTCTGTTCTTCTAGTGTTTCCCAAAATTATCCTATTTTTTTCTGGATTTTTTTCTGTTGTCCTTGTTGGTGGGTGCATGTGCATTTATGATGGTGTAGCCTTTGTTTGCTGATTTGAATGAGGGAAGTGAAAGTCTCTCTGATGGGGATGTAAAATTCGTTATGGATTCTGTTAGGTTTCATTTTATCGTGAAAGCTGTTCCAAGAATACTGAAATTTTGTTTATTTTTTTGGCTGGTTTCCCTTTATAAATCCCATAGCCTTCTGATTCAACCACATTCTCATCTCTGTATCTGGTGTGCTAGTATGAGTATGTTGCGTCTGGTTAACACTTCGGTCAATTGTTTCAGTTTTCCAATTTTTTATTAAAATTTTGGTATTGAATGTGCTGAGTAGATGTTTGCTTCAACTCTTCCTTACACGATGTTTTAGACTCTCCAGAATCCAATGGCCTAGTTGTATCACTGTTTTCAGTGATGGAGGATTGCTTACCTCCTGTAGAAGTTTTCCTATTAGTGTTTACCATCATGTCTTGCTTGAAAGTAAGATGGGAAGGGGTGTTAAACGCCTTCATGGGATGTTACATCTGTGATCGTATCACCAGATGGGTTTTAACAAGCCACCCAATGTGAGAACAGATGCCCTTCTTAGCCAACCACTATGGTATGAGACGCTACTGTGAATGACTCGTCTGCTTTCTTTGCCATCGAGAATAACATCTTCAGCTGTTGATCGTCTTCACCTGATATATTTCAGTGGCTCTTTTGCATTCTGGACCATCGGAGAGTGAAGTTCCTCCTCCACCGTTGAGACTATTGGCCAGGCTTCACCCGTAACCCTAAATGGGGGGTCCTCACAGGGTGCTACCAGCTGGAGCCAGTTGGATCCAGACATTTTAATGAGGTGTTCCCCCCCCCCCCCCCTCCACCACTACTTCCCCAACACTTGTGAGATGGGGCTCCAGGCAGGGGCCAGCAGTGGTGGATTTACTGTTGTGCTATTATTGTGTTATTAAGAAAATAATGTAAGCCTCTAAAATACTCATCTATACTAGACAACTGTTCTCACTAGATGCAGTGTGTTGTTTTGCATTTAGTTTGTGGTGACCTAGCCATGTATGCCTCTTAGTTGATGCCACCTCTATGATACAGGCTGAACAGCCCTTACTGGTGTACATCATGCCACTGCTACATCTGCAGCCTTAATTGTCATTACAATTATCAGTTGCATGTCAGCCATTTTATATATCTTGAACTTTGTGTGCTTTTTATATTGATTTTTCAGTCAAGCTTTATTATGTAATGAAAGTTATGTCACTTAAAATAACTGTGTATCTGCATGTGAGTACTGTCCATTATTTTTTCCTAAGTAGTTATTTTTATTTCCCATGTTTAATAATAATTTATACATCCTTTGTAAGTAGTCAGATAAAACGAAAACAAATGAAAAAATCTGATAATGATACCCTTATTCAGTATTGAAACATGGTAACAAGTTACAATATTTGTGTCGCAACCATTTGGCTGCACAATATACTGTATTTATGTGAGGTTTGAATTACATAAGGTGTCCCAAGTTTTAATGAAATGTATTGCTTAGCTTCTTTATCAGCTTTGCACAATTCTAAATGTTTTAAGTGAAAGTAAAACAGAACATCTGACAGAAAGTGAAAGAATACAATGAAATTAGTACAAATGAGAGGATGAAAAACACGGAAAATGCAGAATGTTTCAATAACAAATTACAAAATATGACACTAAGAAACTGTCATGTTTGTAACATAGAAAAATAGCTGTGACGGTTTATGCCCTGTCTGCCTCTTACAGTGACAACACTTATGGTATGAAGGCATCACAGATTGCCTGACAGCTAGGCAAACACTGACAACATAAGCTCACAGGTGGCACTAGCCGCACTTCCAGAAGGCGCAGAAAGCAGGGATCTACTCCCGTCTGCTATACGCAAGACTAGGAAGTTGATCCTGCTGATATCCTACCATGTACTTACTTAAGTCCACACAACACCTGGTCACAGGAGTCAGATGCAAGCCATGGGACCTGCAACTTCTCCTTCTTCCCAGATCACCGCAGCCGCTGCTCTGCTGCCCACCTGCTTCACCAAGGATGTGATCAGGTTTATCGCAGCATCGCCGCCTACTGTGAGAACAGATGAACTACAGATCCTCTTCCTTGACATCTGAAATTTGGTGAATGTTGAATACACTATAAGTACTGTAGCCATAAACCAGTGGCTGTTTTTGTTTTGTGGCTACTTTTGTTTTGTGTAGCATTGACAACAGTTTGGTTGGTGTGTATCGTCATACATCTAGCCAGAGAAATACTGAGTTTTTGATTTGTTATAATAAACTTAATTAAAGGAACAAATAAGTGACATCTTTACTGCACAATGGAATTATAGTCAGGTTGAAAAGGAGGAACTGGCTATCATATTTGGTATTAAAAAAATTCCATGACTACCTACCCTAAGCTGGGCTTCCACTTCAGTCCCCACTAAAACATCCCGCCATCTCCAGCACTGGGCTCTTTTCTTGTCTGCCTATTTGTATGACATAAAATACCATCCCACCACTCATCATGCAAACACTGATCTATTGTCTCACTTACCAGTTGGTCAGGACACAGAATTCAACAAGGCCCATGAGGGGTATTTTCACTTGGACATGTCAGCGGAAAATACCCTTGCCAACTTCCCACTGGATGCCTCACTGGTGGCATGCCACTCAGCAGACAACCTGGTCCTGAAAGAAATCCATCGCTCCGTTCAACAGGGTTGGCTCTCCGACTGTCACCTGATCACTGACCCTGAAGTACAGGCCTACTGGCACCGGCACCATGACTTGTCGAATCTGCATGGAGTTCTCTTGCTCCTAGGTGAAAACTAGCACACGTGGATTGTAATTCCCACATCACTGCAGCAGAGAGTGTTGGCCCTCGTCTACGGAGGCCACTGGGATGTGGTCCTCACCAAACGTCTGCTGGCATGGTCTCAATGCAACCATCAACTGCATGGTTGCTGCACGTGGCACCTGCAGAAGGAAGCAAGCTGCCCCACCCAACCAGTTCTTCTCCTGGGACAGACTGAAACACCATGGTCCTGTCTGCACCTGGATTTTGCCAATCCATTCCAGAGTCATATGTGACTTGTTGCAATCAACGCCGGTACAGGTTTCCCCTACATATTCCATAAGTCCGGTACCTCCTCCCATCACATCATCCAGGCCTTAGCCACTATATTTTCCATAAAGGGCCTTCTGGAGACTCTTGTCACAGATAGTGGGCCTCAATTCACTTCCACTCCATTTCACAATTTTTGTGACACAAATAGCATATGGCTCCTCCATACTGCCTGTTTCCATCCTGCCTGCAACGGTCTCACTGAATGTTTTGTTCATTCCTTTAAACAACATTTAGCCAAACTGGTCCATCATCATCTAGAGGAGGCTGTTAGCCTTTTCCTAGCATCATATCATTCCACACCTCAGAATGGTGCCTCTCCAGTGGAAAAATTGCATGGACGAGCTCACAGATCCAAGCTCTCTATCATCCTTCCAAATAATTCCCATCCCCACTCACAACCTCTGGGCAGACAACAATACACTCTTCAGGATCCAGACTGGGACCTCATTTTGTCCCGAGGATAACAACAGTGTCTGCCTGCTATGATCATCAAACTCTTTCGCAGAGCCATGGTGGAAGTCACCCTCACCTCAGGTGGCATCCGCCACAAGCATATAAACCAATTGTGACCATGCATCTCTGCCTCTCAGCATGCAGATATTTCACAGTCTTCGCCTGTTCCAGAGATGGGTAATGGGCTGCCTCCTCCCAGGGATAACTGACACCCGCCACAATGCTGTCATCACTCCCTCTGGTGGATCAGGCAACAGTTCCCATGGACGTCAACATTGTGCCCGACGATGTGGAGCCAGTCCTGATTTCCAATACTGACATGAGCTGTTCTCTCTCAGCCCTGAACTGGAGCATGGTCAAGGTGGAGGGATGTCCTGTTTGCCTCCTACAGCAGCAACAATCATGGCACGAAGGTTGCCGGACAGCTAGGCGAACACTCTGAGGGACAACATGAGTTCACAGGCGGCACTTCCAGAGGGCGCAGAAAGCAGGGACCTACGCCTGTCTGCCATACACTTGACTGGGAAGTAGGTCCTGCAGGTATCCTACAGTGTGTGTATTTAAGGCCGTGCACTGCCTAGCCAAGGAAGTCAGTCGCCAGACACAAAACATGGAACTTCTCCTTCTGACATCACCGCACTGCTACTCTGCTGCCCAGCCACTCTGCCGAGCATGCCATCAGGTTTACTGCAGCATCGCTGTCCACTGTGGGAACTGATGAACTAAAGTTCATCTTCCTTGACATCTGAGATTAGATGAACAGTGAATAAGTTATAAGTACTGTAATTGTAAACCAGTGGATATTTTTGTTTTGTGGCTACTTTTGTTTTGGGTAGCATTGACAACTGTTGGGTTGGTGTGTATTGTCATTCAGTTAGCTAGAGAAATACTGAGTTTTTGGTTTGTTATAATAAACTTAATTGAAGGAAAAACGAGTGACACCTTTACTGTAGATCCTTCATATGCCAACTCTCATCTTCATTTAAAAATAAACAAATAATACTGAAATTTGTAAATTGCTAAGATGTAAATTGAATGTGAGACCCAGATGACAAGTAATCCAACTGTACCAGAAAGTACTAAGCCAAAAATTAAAACTGTTGCAGTTGTCATGCAGGAGACTGGTTTGATGCAACTCTCCACCCTAGTCTATCCTGAGCAAGCCTCTTCATTTCATAAGAATAGAAACCCACACCATTTGACTCTGATTACTGTATTGGTCTCTTGGTCTCCCTCTGCAATTTTTCACCCCACACACTTCCGTAAATTCTTAAATTAAAACTAACAGTACTAAATATGGACTTATGTGAAGTCAGTAATCTCTGTTGCACAGAAATAGTGCTGAGAAATGTGTGAATTGCAGTTGCAATCAGAGCCACCATGAAGCAATGCATCTTTTGGATTCCATCCATTGTGGTCATCCAGATCACAGGAGTCCAACATTTTGATTTTAAACTATGTAGTACTGCAATGAGTGCTTCTAACTCTCTGGCAACCTGGGGGAGATGCTGTTGATAAAAATTAAGAATCCCAAGATAGTGGTGTAAGTCTTTGTGATCTATGGGCATACCATATTGAGGATGGCTTTTACCTTTTAGGGTCGTGGTGTGGATCTGCTTGGGGGTGGTTAAATGCCCCAGAAATTCAGTGTCACCAACCCCGCATATGCATTTCTGTAGGTTGATGACAATGACTGCCTTGCTCAGAAGCCAGAAGATAGTGTCAGATAGCTGCAGTGGAGTTTGGGCATCTTCATGAACATGAGGATGTCACCCACGTAGGCAAAGCAGCACAACAAACATCACAGGAAGCCCAGGAACTGCTACCATGTTTGGGCAGCATTCCATAGGCTGAACGTCATAAACATGCTCTCAAAGAGCCCAGAGGGGAATGTGAACATGGTTTTCTCAATGTCCTCTGGCACCACAGGGCTGTGAGTTGTAATGTAACATTGTACACTACTGGTTTCTAGCTCGACCCAAGATATTCAAATAGTTTATGTTATAAAGGATTTGGCACTGTGTGAGCAAATACTGCCAAACAGAATTTATTTCTGCAGGTTTTGGTGGGTGAATTTGTGCTCACTGCCATGGAGTGCCAAGGCAGAGAGAAGATTAAGGATATTTGAAGATGACTGACTGTTCTTTTTATGATTTAAAGCAATTGTTATTCTTAATTAGGACTTCGTTCAGTCCATATCAGAATCAGAAATGTAAAACTGCTGTAGTTCTTAATGAAGAAAGAATAAAGTTTAATGTTATTGGAAAGAATAGTTATCTTTCAAATGCAGATATGGACAAAATTTCCCAGTGTCCTGATAACCATATCAAGCAACTTCAGATACTAGTCTGTTTATTATGACTATTTTCTTTTAATACAAGATACGGACTAGCTGGACCTTGTGGGAAGAACAGCTTGAACTATATCTTATATACTGAAATGAACAGGCAAAGGTATTATTTGTGCTGTGGAAATACTGAAAGAAAAATACTCGGTGACAGCACAGAGTGTAGGCCTTTGCATGCTCCACCTTGGTGAATACCAGTTAGAAAATAATTGAAATTCTGCAGATGTAGCACCAAGTAACTGTCTGGAACTGTTCTCTCATTAATGGTGTGCCACAAATTGTCCTTTTCCAACACCAAATGCAGGGCAGAAGACCATGGGCTGCATAAAGCCCAGATGATGCCTTAGCACACCGCCTTGAATTCAGTCTTTGCAACAGTGAGTCTGTTGGGCACAAGGCAAAGTAGGCAGCACAAGATGGGAGAACCAGGACTGGTGACGATGTGGTGCAGCATCAAGTACTTCACATCCTTTGGTGGTCCAGACAGGAATTTGTCTAGAATGTCAGTAAATATTCAGAACAAGCCACAGGTTTTAATTAAAGAAGGCAGCCTGTAGCTGTCATCCAACAATCTTTAGTGTCACTATGTAGTCAATCAGTTGATCATTACCAATGTTGGTGAGCAACTTGTAGTGTGCAAGAAAGGCTTTTTCAAGATTTGGTTTGTTAATTTCAGCTACGGTGAACCTCCATGCAAATGTGTGCTAGAGTCCTATGTCCACATCCATATGCTGAGTGCCCTATGTTTTTAGGTATGAATTGTCACCATCAGGCACAGAGATTCAGTCTTACTCTTCTCCAAAGGCAAAGACTGGGGAAAATTGACAGGTCAGACCCTGTGTCTTTGGGATACCTCACACCCCCGCCTTTTTCTGCCATGAACAGATGCTTGGAGATGGCATTACAACTGGGTGCATCTAACCATTTTGTAGCTGGTATTTGCATGGGAGCAGAGAGTTCATGGTACCAGCAGAATGGGTATTATATCAGCTCAGTACTGTTAGAGCAGCTGACACTGCACCTGCATGGCCAGCTGTGTGAGTCGCACCACCTATGACTCAAACTGCTGCCACTGTGGTGAGTGCTGCTGTCTTGTTGTGAGTGCAGCCAACTGGTCCACTTGTGTAATAATGGAGGCTGGTGTCTGTTAGAATAGCTGGGGAAAGCAGGTTTCTCTGCTTGGAGAGGGTGGCTGGTGGAGGTATGGGCTCATAGGTGGCAGTGGACAAAATGATCAGCATTGGTGTGGCATCCATTTGAAGCTAAGAAGTTTCATGCATTACCTCAGAGGCAGCAGTCTCTGTGCACTGCAGCTCGTGTTCATGGAGTCAGTTGAGTGCCAGGGGTTGTTCTGAGATACAACATTACCTCTTCCATCTTTACATAAAATGTAACAAAAGGCAATCACACACAAAAAGAAAAATCACATGACACAATAAATAATAAGACACAAAAATACATGAAAATAGTAAAAAACTGTCCAGAGTTTGAAAATTGTTCACATGCTACTGCAGTAAACATAGAATGTTCCTTTTTCACCACTTGTGATTCTGTAACACGCACAAATGTAGCTTTCATCATGTGTTCTTACCTATGATCATTTTGGGTTCACCATTGAAGTAGATGCGTATCATCTCCGCTTACAACTATTGTTCATTATAGACAGTGGTGACAGGAGTGGCAAATAACATCATTTACTTGATTAGCAGGATATTTATTTGCAGTGTGGTAAACTATACAATAAGCAACTTGTTAGAAAATGTTTGTGTGTTTGATGTCTGGTCCCTGGTCCCAGAGGATGCACACTCCCCAGCGATCGAGGTCATTGTCTGGTCGTGTGAGTGTAGGTGAAGAACCAAAAATGTGTACATCGGTAACACATGTCAGTTAGTGGCTGAAAGCATACTGTGTGTCTCGGTGGTGAGACAATAAATGAACAATGCAGAAATAAATAATATTTGCATGCTCGTGTGTGTGTGTGTGTGTGTGTGTGTGTGTGTTTGCGTGTATGTTTGGTTGGGGGGGGGGCGGAGGGGGAGGAGTTCATGTTTAGCCGAACACACTTTGTCTGCAGCAAACAGCAAATAGTCAAAAACAGAGAAGGCAAGTAGACATCTGTTCAGTCCTGTCTTACAGCTTGCACTGGTTTGCTGCCTTGTGTCCAGTGAGGGTGGGTATTTTCACACCATTGCCATAATTCAATAATTGGAATTTGCAGGCGTGCTGGAGAACTACAGGAAATATTAGCTTCAAGGTGGCTCTGCTTGTGTCTGCCATTCATGCTTTTCTTGGCATAACTGTGAGGCAGTTCAGAGCAGCGAGGGGGAGAGGAAAGGGAGGGTTGAAGGACAAGACTGGGAGTAGAGATTCTAACGGCCGTCACCCCTTTTCGGAATGACTCAAACTGAGCCCTAATATATTCCTGAATCACGGAAATGTTTATTAGTTCACAGTCTATAACAAAGTCATTCCACTGTAGGTGAAGTTGAACTTATCTTATATGCTGGCTGAAGTCCATTGCGTTGTGAGCTTTCTTCGGCATTCACTAAAACATTTGATTTTACAGGATCTTTTCGTAAATTAAAACCATATCAGTTGATATGGAAACGATTTTATTTCCACTTAAACATTGCACAATCAAAAAAATGCAGCAGCAAGCCAACAGAGTTGCTTACAGGTTTCTGGCCACTAGAATACTGAATAAAACATGGTTTCTCTCCAATATCTTTCTGCATAACCACGTAATAAGATTGATGACAAAGTGTTGTAATTCACAATTAAACAATATTCTTTTACATTAAATTTGCCAAAATACAGAAATTAAAACATTACATTTAAGCTTTGACTATTTATGTCAATGTATGTACTTGTTTTATGAAATTTGTATTTAAATGTGGTACACTAATTCAACGTCATCCTTTTGACTAGTGTTTAGTGTGCTCAAATTATTTACATTATGTGTGTTTTTCGAGGTGCACACATATTTGTTTTGCCAATATTCTGTAGGCATACTATTATTGTGACATGGAATTTTAATGTGTTTCAGTTTGCGGTCAAATTATTTATTAATACGGATTTGTATATGGTTGTCATAGTTTTGTTAATTTCGAAGATAGTTTCTTAGTACCAAACGGATTATTAATTTTAGTGCATGAAAAATTATCAGTATTTAATTTAGGATCTAGTGATATATAAAACATGGTCTGCCCTAATTTATTTAAACAAAAGGTATATATGAAATCATGTTGTGCAATAGTTATAACATGTAGTACTGTTGTTTTTATACAAATTAGTATCTATATAGGTTCAGAAATTTACGAAACTAAGTGTAATGCATTTTTAGTGTTTGCAGCTATTATTTACGAAAGTATTAAAAACTGAAAATTACGTAAAAGGTCAGCCAAAGTTATATTTAAATCAACATACTATTTTATAAAGGTATTTTACTAATAGTGTTAATAGAATTTCAAACAGAAGGTGAAAAGGTGATATTTTACATGTTCGGTAATGATGTTTTACTTTAGGTGTCAGATATTTCATGTTTCTATGTTGGCAACTGATTTTTAGGAGTTTGCAACATAGCAGAAACGTTACAATATAATCTGCAAGTGCCTTGTTGTTTTCATTGCAATTTCTTAAGTATAACAGGGTATTTTTCTGCTTTGTAGTGGTTGGCAGTCTGTTACATGCCCTAACTGACAACATATTTGTTGACAATGTTCTTTCTGCCACTTTTCAATTACTGCCTAACCTTGCGTAGAATTCATTCATTTTATCAGTTTCGTGTTCTGGCTGGAATGTTTATATTATAATTCTGTCTCCACCCACTGGCTATTGCTTCATGGATTACATTCACTGTAGTGTTTAACAATTGGTGTCACTGGCCTGTCTTAAGGTGTAATCATTGTCAACCAGCTGTGTTCAGGACATCGTTGAACAGGTATTATAGTTTCCTCTGTTGTGTTGTGTCATGTATGTAGACTACTGTGGCTTTAAATTGTAATTGTTTAATGGCAACTTTCTTGTGGTAATTACTGTTTAACACTTGATGCAAACTTGGCCTTTTGCCTTTTGAAATCCTTGTAAGATTAATTAACAATTAATGTATGGATTTCACCCACTGCTTGTCAGATTTTAATTGGGCTTCACTAAGTTATCAATTTTATTTGATAATTTGTTTAAGAGTTCATTTAAAGTTGGCACTTTCCTTTTGAAATCTTTCAGGAATTAATTAACAAATTATGGTGCGGGCTTCATAAGCTAATTGTCAATTTTTAAATTGTGCTTCTCCCAGTGATTTGTTGTCAAATTTTAAACTGTTAAATGTGCTTCACGTAATGATTATTTCTAATAAATAAATTTGAAAGTAGCAATTGTTTTGGTAACCCACCCAGTCCTTCCACTTGTCTAAGGGCAAATTTGAGATTTCTATGAGATTGAGTTGTTTGTGTGTGATTTTCTTTTCTTTTTGTTCCCATCTGTGGCATAGTCATCATCCTTATGGTGAGTTGCAATCCATCCTCAGTATATCACACATAAAACTTGTGGTGTCACACAAGTCTGAAGTGTGCGCCACTTACTTTTGCCGCACACCACCATGCAAGCATGGCTTGGCATTCTTATGACATCAGCCATGAGAGCCCACTGCTGCAACCCCACTCGTGGCCAACACTGAACTGTATCAGTCACTTGGCAGTAGGAGAGGCACTAGAACAGTCTCTCAAGAATAGGCAGGCCTCTACCTAGTTAAACTATGTATCAGCAATTCACTAGTCTGCATGAAACTTATTGTAAAAGTATTACAATATTTCTACAAAATATATATCTTGTACTAATCTAGCTTAGTGTTTCTAGTTTCTGCTGTCCCTATGGCTGGTCACCTCAGGCACCATACCTGCACACATGTGCATTCTATTTCCCTGTGTCGGTCTCTCTCCACTCGGTCACTGACACCTAGGACAACTGGCGGCAACGAGACACAAAAAAACTGCTATTGAATTTGCACAGCATGCAACAATCATCTCTTCAGAAAGTAGTCATTATGTATTTTACAATTAACTTAAAACATTGATTGTCCCTACACATCAACTACAGGATTAATTTAAATGTATGGTCAAAGTGTTGCTAGTTTTCCTGAACAATGTGGAGGGGGTTGTGGTTGGTATTGTTGATTTATGAATGAAAGCACCTCACTCTTAAACATCCCTTAAATTGCTTTTGTACACAGCAATACTGCCACAGTGTTTTTAGTTCATCTAAAGCTCATACACAGAAAGTGAAGATCTTACTACACCAATTCACTCAGAGTGAATAATTTTTCACACCAGCATCTTTACAGCTACTGACATGTTGACATGTGGTGGAGATGTTAACATATAGGATGTAATTGTGTCTATCTGCTCACATCTAACAGCAATTCTAGACCATGATAACTGTTAGGAACACAATATGTTTTGGTACATTGCATTTCAGAGTGGGGAGCGGAAGAGGTTAGATGCAGGAAAAATTATCATTATGTGACAGAGCATGATGGGGCTAACAATTTCACATGCATCTTTGGAATGTAGTGGAACCAATTTTATTAACAAGGTACATATAGTTGGATGTGAGCATGCTGGGAGACCTTGATTAAAATTTTATTCAGAATGTAAAATCCTCAGGGAGAAGTAAGTTATAAGAAAGTTGCCTAGCAACTGTTTTTTGATTCAGTATTATGTTTCAAAGGAAATACCAGTGCTGTTGAAGAATAGTTACTCTACATGGACCTTGCACTTGCCTAAAATCAAAATTTATTGTGTTTGATGAAAGGAACTTTTATTACCCTTACAATACTGCTGTAAATGTGTTGTCAGAGTGACAAGCTAAGTCTGAATACTACACCATGCAAAATACACAATACTGGCATATTTATGGTATTACTTTGTAAATTTGTCATGCAACCACAAATATTTGTTATAGAGGTGCCAATGAAACTAAGACTTCATTGCCCAATGTACCAAATATTGTTATACATTAATCATATGATAATTCAATGTGGGAAATATTCATTCTGTGCTGGTAGGAAAAATGAAATTACTAAAGTAATACAATCATTTAGTGTAGTTATTTAGAATCTCTGTCCAGTTTTCTCATTTTTCAATTATAAATCCTTTTTGGATAGTAGAGCATTTACATGTTCTATTGGTCAACAGAATGATACTATAATAGAACAGGTGCTTTTTGACAGTTAGCATATTATTATGTGAGATTAAAAATTATGACATTTGAACAAAATGATACTCATCAGGTTTGCAGTTATGGGTGTACTCTGCTTGCATGCACGATAAACCGACAACAGGCTAGAAGTTTCTGAGTTACATTGCAGGAGAGGATGATCTTCAAAAATGCACATTTGAACTTAATGTTCATTCCTTCTTTACACAGCTCCATCCATCAACTAGTAACTCAAGAATGTTCCAGAGCGACTATCACATTGATATCTCAACTACTTCCAACAGCTACAACAACTCCCACAGTGCCAAAAGCTCACCACAACAAACAATGCTTCTT
This sequence comes from Locusta migratoria, assembly GCA_026315105.1. Classification (NCBI taxonomy): domain Eukaryota; kingdom Metazoa; phylum Arthropoda; class Insecta; order Orthoptera; family Acrididae; genus Locusta; species Locusta migratoria. The sequence continues at coordinate 139,996,227 of CM048749.1, read as the reverse complement.
AAAATCATTATTAGTTACCATACAAAATATTACTCACAATTAAAGGTTGTGCAATTAACCCAGATAATTCATAATTAATAATTCATAAATAAATAATTAATAAAAGTTACAATAATCAATAAATACTTAGTTAAGTTACTAGTCAATTATCTAGATGAGATAAGACTGCAAATACAGTATCTTCTTATTTTCTTTGTGAAATATGAAAACTTGTTTATCATGTTTTGTTATTTGATTAATGATGGAAATGATTAAATCAGTTGCTAACATGTATTCACAGAATATTCACAAAGATCTACAAAAATATTAACTGATGTTTACCATTGATTTGCATTCACTTAATTACAGAAAGTCATCACATTTAATTAATTGATGTCTCTACTAATTTGACCACAAGATGTAGTTATTTACACCATATGCAATTGTCTATAAATGAAGTTTATAGTGTGTTCTAGATTCTGCTTTTGTTTAATCAACAATTGTGGCATCTTAATCTCATAAAATTGTCTTGCACAAAGATTTTTCTAACAGATTATTTGACCGTCTTTTCCACTATCCTAATAATATGATTCATCGTAAGAAAAATGTACACAAATTGAAATAACAGAGCATGACATCTTGATTAGTCTGCCAATTATCTGCACCGGTATCACATAGTTCATTAGCCTAATTATTGTAAGTAACATGAACATTGTCCTATGTCAAATCACTTAGTTCAGAACATGTTTGTGTGGACTGGATTTTGATATAACATGACCGGTATCCTGTTCTTCGGTTGCCCATCAGGCAATATCTTATTCTGTGGTTGCCTGCCAACTGATATTGTTTTGTTGATTTAATGATGGGATGCTTGTGGTACATAAGCCTCTCTCTTTGTCTGACATGAATAACATACATAGAATATATGTACATGAATCAAGTGATACTTAGGCCTATATGCATCTTCTATAACTAACATGAAAGTTAATTATGATTATGATTGTTAAAATTACAAATTTGTGAAATTTCAAAGTATCTAGCTAACTTAAATTAATTTCTTATTATAACATGACAATTATCATTAATTACATGAACTTACAACTGATATCTACATCCTTAGGAAATAGAGAGAAAAAACCATGATGTAAGTGAATAACACATTATATTCTCACAAGGCAAAATAAGATGCAACCCCCCCCCCCTCTCTCTATCTATCTTCAAAAACTAGTTTAGTATTCTTTAGGCTAAAACAAACCACACATTACCACTTTCCTTGGAAATGACCATGATCCGGTTGTTGTATTGGCTGTTGCTTCTTTCAATAATGTCCCGCTTCTCCATTTTGTCTAATTCCTTTTCGACAGCTTTCTTCTTCAATATTGGTACCCAATAGTGCTTCATATAAAATGGTTCATGAGGTTTCACCTTCATTGTACACTCATAGTGCCGGCCGCAGTGGCCGAGTGGTCTGCTGTACGTCAGTCACAGTCTGCAGTCTGTACGGTGCTGCAACATGGATATTTGTGCCGTCTTTAGTATAAGCTAGTTCATAAGTAGTTTGTAAGTTTAGGGACTGATGACCCGTAGTCCCATAAGCTCTACAAACATTTGAAGTGAAATAAACAACATAAAGTGAACTTTTACGTGTTTTCAAAAATAGTAGTTAGTACACCCTTTTCTCTCATGAACTTGATTTTATTATGAATTTGTTTTGTTAATCATATGCAGGAAAGGAAAGCTGCGAACATGTGATATCATCCCCTAGAAAACGAGTCAAACAGTCGCAATCACAGTTACAGTGTTTTTGCATGTTTAGGAATTTGGTTCGCAGTTGGTGGTTGTGAGCTTTAAAAATTAATCTTTCCCTATTTTAAACTCTCACCCTGACCTTCACGCTCGTTACGGGATAAGTTCATGTTGGACTTGCTCGGACGGAGAGATTAGGGTGTGTGTAGGACAGTGAACAGTTACAAACAGTTGCAAACAAGTGCACGGCCGCGATGGACAATTTCAAGTGTGTGTGGCGGCTGGCAGCAGAGAGCGGGATAAATTCACACTGGTCTTGCTCAGACAGAGAGGTAGGGTGTGCTTAGGACAGTGATAGTGGACAAAACAGTTAGCATAATCGGACGATACATAAACGCGCTGCGCGGTTAATGACGGTTGTTGACTGAAAGAGTTCGGGCGCGGGCATCCGTAACAGGCAATCAATGGCGCATCGGCCCGGCAGCAATGAGCGGCGGCATATGGGATCCACGCACTCAAATTTCATCTTCTACAATGGACGGCAGTGATCGTGGGGACTTCGCAAGTCGCCAACGGAGCATCGGGGCCCAGCTGCTTCGATTCTACAAAGGACAAGGGATGCAGTAAGGACATATTCCAGCCACAGCTTCTACAACAGATGGTAGCGAGCGTTGGGGACATCGCAGCTCATTGCAGCAACTTCTGGATTAAAAGATAAGTAAAGCAGCTGGTGCTATAAATTCTTGTGTGTTAATCAAGCTTTCTTGTGGCACAAAAAATAATGGAGTACGTTTTTAAAAAGTCGCCAAGCGATGTAGATTCAGAGAGTAGCATACCAGAAAGTCCAGAGAGGGTAAATACTGGGGGAATGTTGTTGACACCTGAGATGATCGCAGCCAAGTTAGCGAGTTCTAGCTCAAATTTAGAATCAAAAATAGGATCAAAAATAGAAAATTCAAACTCACATTTAGAATCAAAAATAGAAACTGTAAAATCAGAATTGAAAGCAGACTTTAAGGCAGACATTGGGGCACTACAAAATTCAATGTTTGTATTAAAGGCAGAAATAATCATAGACATTGACAAAAAGATAGGAAGTCTAACAGAATGGTTTGAAAATAGGGAAAAGGAGATACATGTCAGAATTGGTGCTATTGAGACTGAGGTAGGAGGCAAGTTAGATGCTGTGAAACAAATATGTGATCACAGGAATGAGGGCACTATGCAAGCGTTGGCTGAGGTTGACAAGAGGATGGTGGCAGGTATTGAGGAAACAAAAACTTTGCTGTCAGGAAAATTAGAGAATACAGAATGTAACTTTAGGAAAAAGATAGAACAAGTAGTGACAGTAAACAATACTGAGATTGAGAAGGTGAACATAGAATAAATAGTCTAGAATTGTGTACTGCATCAGGAAACACTAATTGGTCCATGGTGCAGACACCTAATGGCAGAAAGTTTTCAGGAGTGGGTAATTATCATCCAGTAGATTTTTTGGCTGCATGCAAGGACCAATTTGTGCCTGGTATGTCAGACCAGTGTAAAGTGAAGTTAGCAAAGAGAATGCTTGACTGTTCTGCTCAAACTTGGGCAAATCAGTGTGTCGATAAATTTGTTACTTTTGAGGCGTTTGAAAAATTGTTTTTAAATAAGTATTGGGGGGAAGCCAAGCAAGCTAAGATACAAAATGAATTCTTGAACAGGCCAAATTATGTGAAAGGGAAACAGAGCATGAAGGAATTTTGTACGGAGGAACTTGAGAAACTACTGCATTTAGATACACCTTTGAGTCTTTTAGCAGTAATTTCCACTTTGTGTAGGAGGTTACCTGCAGATTTGCATTGGCAGTTAATTCATCATCCCACAGATTCAGCTGAGAATTTCATTGAATTTGTAGAAAAGATAGACCAGGGTTTAGTTATGGAATGACAGCTCAGGGGGACACAGCATGTGAACCACAATGAAAACAGAGGCAGTAGAAATGGGGGTCACAACCAGGGAAACCACAATAGAGAGAGGAATTTAAATGAAAATTGGAGAGGTAACAATAACAGAGGAGACAACTGGGAGAATAGAAGCCAGAGGGAAACATGGGAAAATGATAGGGGAAATCAAAGGCAGGAAGGTGGAAATAGGAATTGGGATAACAGGGTATCTAATGACCATAATTACATTAGGATTAGAGATGGGGAGAGAAGGGAGGAAAAACTATGTTACATGGACAGAGATGATGATAGGAAAGAGGAAGTAGGAGTTCACAAAGGCAAGGATAAAGAAAAGAGGGAAGAAAACATAAATAGAGTAAACAAGGAAAGGGAGAAAAGAGAGGAAAGTATATGTCAGATGGATGCTGTTATAGGTAGTGAGGAAATTTTTGGGGATTGGTTCATGCAACATGACAAAAGAAAGGCAAACAGGAGGAGAAAGGATAGGAATGAGAACAGTAAAGGGGAATATGATGTGCGAAATTTATTTGATAATAACATTAAAGAAGATAAAAACAGTGTTGGGTTAGCCTTAGTTTTGCATAGGTCAGAGGCACAAGTGTTGACTGAATGTGAAAGTATGAATGTAAGTATTGATGGTACTGGAGTCAGCATAGATGGTGTTGAGTGTGTGAATGAGAATGAATGGAGTTCTGAATTTCAAAAAATTAAATGTGATCCAGTAAAAACAATAAATGACACTGGGTCTAGTATGAATAATGAGAGAAGTGTGAATGTTTCTGAAGTAGGTGAAATTGTCAATACTGATGTACACCCACCTGTAACTGATGATGTGTTGGGACAGGACAGTGGTATTATTGAGAAGATAAAGTTGATTAGGAAGTGGGCACCAGATGATTGGCTATTACACAAATATGAGTATTGGGACCAACTTGGGAAACAGAAAATTATGCTTTTGCAGGAAAAATAGGGGTGTTAAATGCAGGGAACTCAGAATTTGAAGTAATCATTGAGGAGGAGCAGGGTGGATTGATAAAGAAGTAAGTGAATATGGTCCAGATGATTGGGTCCAACTCCTTAGACATTTAAAAATCAGTGGAGCCAGTGACATGGGTAGAAGAGAAATATGGGTATGCAAGGAAACTTGGGGAGTTTAGTGCAATAAACTCAGAATTTGGGAAAGCATTCAGTGAAATATTTGGAAATGATGAGGACATACAACCATATTGTTATGTAGGGGAAGTAAATACTATGGTCAAGAACTGTATGCAAGAAATTGAAGAGGATTTGTTGGCAGAAAATGAACTTAAGGAAGATGTCATTGAAAATGTACAGCCCATTATAAATGTTAAGGTAGAAGGGGTCTGTCAAACTGCATTGATTGATACTGGAAGTACAATTAGCAGTATTTTAGAGGATTTCTACAATCAGATCAAGAGTACAGGAACAGTAGAGTTTCCAGTTACTGGGGTATGGATAAAGAATGCTACTGGCAGTTATAGCAAACCAGTGAATAAGGAAGTAGTGTTAGACTTGATGATTGAGGATGAATTGTTTAGTCAAGGTTTACTTGTCATAAAGGGACTTTGCTTAAATTTAGTGTTGGGAAATGATTTTTTGTGCAAATATTGGGCACAACTAGACTATAAGGATAAAGTGCTAGAATTAAGTCTGGAGGGATGCATGAAGAGGGTAAAATTCAAAAATTTTGTAAATGATAAAGATATAATGGCATGTTTACACAAGCAACTGCCATAAACCAGTGTAAATCATGAAGTATGAGATTCAATGCATTGTAGATAGTAGTTTAAGAATTTGTGTATATCTATTCTGTGTCTGTGTTAGTATTTATGTATGTGTTTAGATTTAAGCATTGGGGTCACGTTTACATGCTTTCTTTATATATTCATTTTCTTGTTGTTGAAATATATGCTAACATCAGAATTTGGAGTAAAGACTGTACATGTGTGTATGTGTGTATGCTTACACTAAAGGATAAAGTGGGAGTATACTGTTTATGTGGGTGTATATGTGAGCAGGGATGGCTATGTGGTGTGAGTTGTGGGGTGACTTGGAGAATGAGAAAGTGGTGGTCATTGAGGCAGGCAGTGGGGTCAGTGGCTTAGATAAATTGTGATGAAGATGTCAGCTGACGGTGTTGCATATGTGGGCGTGACTGACCATATGGGTCAGAAGTGAGGAATGTATGTCTGTTGTGGCTGTTCTGGCTAAATGTGGGTTGGATTGAGAAATGTTTCAATGAGAGAAAGTGTTTGCTCTTTAATGTCTGTCTCTTTGAGTGTTTGGTAGGTAACATGTCTAATAGGGAATGCTCTGTACTGTTATATCAAACTGATTCTGATAACACATTTTGGTTTCTTTAATGGTGCTCAACTGTTGACTGAACAATTTCTGCAACAACAGTTGACGAGAACTATTTTTCTGTCTAGCCTGAGTATCAATAGGGTTTGGTGATATTTTATTTAAAAAATGTAGATGTTTTGTGATAAACTAATTTTGAAATTAGACTTTAACCTTAGATATTTTATTGTGGGGAGTACTTGTGGAAAGCACATGAGGCTGGTGACAAGGATCCAAATTTAATCTCACACCAGCAAAAATAATTTTTTTGATGTGAGGGGGTAGGATTTGTATTTATGTTGGTAGGTGTCATTATGATAGAAGAGAAAATTCTCTATAACATTCTTTTGGTAGTATTATATGAGCTTTAAGATATATTTTTGACACAGGCAGGGTTTTTTAATTTTATTTTTATTTGATGGAGTAATACTCAAAGTAGGCCACATATTCTCTTGTCTGTTTCATCTGAAGCTATGGCTGATGAGAGTGCAGGCATGGTAGTTTGGGTTGATCCGATAATGACTAACACCAGCCACTTTGAGTTCTTAACTCTGTTGATTTGCTTGTTACTGTACATGTCTCAATGCTTAGTTTCAATTGCACCAAGTCTGGATGGCAGAGGGGTGGGATACTAATCAAACCGAATCCTGGTGTCCAGACAAACTTTTGTCTATGTTGACTCATGAGTGCCTTCTGCTCTTCCTGTTCCATGTAGGGTGCATATGACATGTGTGAACAAGAACACTTGATCCATTGCCATGAATCTAAGCTGCAACAGCATGTTGGTTGAAATGACGGAGACATAGGACCATACACCTTGGACCAAAGTTGCTGCAACGATGACTCTGGGGTTCTCAGTGTCAAAGTGGTGAGAGATTTCCTTTAAAAAAGTGGAGTGTATACCGTCAAAAGTTTTTATAGTGATAATTCTAGTTTTTCCATGTAAGACAAGGTCCTCTAAAGATTAAAGGTTAATACTATTATAAATTTGGTGCCAATTTTGTATATAAACAACAGGCCCACTTAAATTTCATGAATGTAATTAGTTATAAGGATTCTTTTCTTAAAAATATGCACACACTATAAGTGGTCTTAATGGTACAAATATTGTGAAATTTTCTCACTGCCCTGTTTATTTTTATTTTATTTTATTTTATTTTTGCATTAGTTGAGGTCATAATTGGTATAGTGTTTGAGCCAATCCAATTCAATACTTTTGTAATTTTAAATTTTGCTCATTTGAATCTATTAATTTTGGTGCTACTTGCGCCATCCTGCACATGGTTTTGATGCCACAAGTGGGGGTATTGTAAGATTACCACCCAATATAAATACTGGTAATTAATAGAATTTGATAATTAAACAGTATGAAGTTCACTGCAAACATTGACCATGCCAATGCACTAAATGTTACACAATTTTAATCTTATTAATTATGGTAGCAATGTATGTACGCAGTTGGGTGACAACATTTATAGTTAGGCCATAGGTAGAAATTCTCTACGTTGAGATTTGCTGTGTGCTTGTAGCTGACGGGAAGCCAGCGAGCAGGCCGACGTTGGTGGCTTGTTCCAGCTTAGGATTTTCCAGTTCATTTCCCGTGAGGGGGAGAGGGACAATGGCGAGTGCCAGGCACAGTGCAGTGCACAGCGTGAAATAAAATATTCTAATACTACTGGCATTTGAAGTAATACGATGCAGTTGGGAACCTTTAAGGCCCTCATTACAAAATAGCCTGTTGACAAATAAACAATACATTAGCTGATATAGTCACATCTGGCGTAATATGTTTAATTGACAATGAAAAGTAATAAATTACCAATGAATACAAGACAGTTACACAACTAGCATGGCAATGTTTGTTTATATAAATAATACATTAACTATTTCTCATTTTATTTTCAATTAATCTTGTGTATTTTATCTTGAAGTATTCGGTTAAATCACTTATCTGTGATATAAGAAATTGCACGATTATGATAAACAGTACAAAGGATGTTTATACCAATATAAAAACCTAAAAAGAAATTTGTTTAATGTGTAGTGTAATTATTTTGATTTTAAGTAAAGTTTTAGAAATGTATTGGCTCAGCGATGTACGTTGGAAAATCAGTTAGAACAGCTCACATGGGGAAGTTGATGATGTAGGGAAAAAAACCCCGGCAGTTGAGCTTTTGGTGCGCGCTCGTGCGTGGGCAGGAAGTGATGAGGTGAGGAGCATGTGGGGTAGCTGGCCGGGCGGCGTCGCTCTGGATCAGTCGGCATGTGGATCTCGAGGTGAAGACTGGAGACTGGCATGTGGCAATCGCCACACGTGGTTGCTTGTCTTAGACTGCACCAAGTTGAATCGAGTGCTACTGTGTGTTTGTGAATATTTAGCCGGTGGAACAAGGTGTGCATCGCATTGAATTAAAGTGACTGTGATTTGTTAATGTAACATGTGTCGTCGCATAGGCATGAACATAAACGGTGTTTGAGACAGCCACGTGGTGTGAAAACAATTCGCGACAAATATTCATTTTGTCTGGGGGCTCACAAGCTATAACTTTATTTGATAAATGTGCCGACGTACAGACGTATCAGCCACAGGGTTCAAAGATAGTGAAATATACAACATAAAGTGAACTTTTACGTGTTTTCAAAAATAGTAGTTAGTACACCCTTTTCTCTCATGAACTTGATTTTATTATGAATTTGTTTTGTTAATCATATGCAGGGAAGGAAAGCTGCGAATGTGTGATATCATCCCCTAGAAAACGAGTCAAACAGTCGCAATCACAGTTCCAGTGTTTTTGCATGTTTAGGAATTTGGTTCGCAGTTGGTGATTGTGAGCTTTAAAAATTAATCTTTCCCTATTTAAAACTCTCACCCTGACCTTCACGCTTGCATAATTTAGAACTGCTGCCGACCATATCCACTCAAATTTTGGGGTATGCTTGAGCAATCAAGCATACATGTAGTCGGAGCCTATGTTGAACACATCTTCTCGTATCCAGAAATTTCAATTCTAGGCTCTGATGACTAAGGTTTCCATTATTCTGAATAATAATGAAACTACAATGAACAAAATACAGTCAGTACCAAGTAATACATATTCATTAAATCCAGGAATAACTAGATATCCTTGCATCAGATTTGTATCACTTATTGTAAATTATAACAACATCTACATGTTCGCTAACTTGCTGTGTCTTCTGGTGGCCCCTTTAATTTTGATACCTAACACAGGCATTTCAATAAAACAAGAGTCCTGCTTGATTATCTCTCTAAACTTCAGAGAAATCCCAGTGATTGGACTACCTGTGTCAACAAGAGCAACACTCTCACCTATTGGCATCCAGTCAAATCGTAGTCCACATTTTTCTCTTCTTCATGCTGTAGGCCCTCTACAATAACTTCAAATTTCATGTCATCTGTCTCTTCATTAGTTTGTACATTACTTAAGGTTACATGAGGTATTTTCTGCTACTGTCTTCACAGAGGTCAACACAAGATGCATCTTCACTTTCAGTGTGACTTTTACTAGGAAGACTATCATTCTTTTAAAACTTTTCTTCTTCGACAGTTCATCACACCTGATTTTTATCTTCTCCAGGCCTCACATTTAGTTTGAAACTCATTGTAACTGTGACACAGCATACAATATTTCACTTCCCAATTCTTCCTTGTTGTCAAGTACAAGACTGGTTGATTTGCTGCCAAGGTTCACTGGTACAATCCAACTCTCCAAGTTGTTCTGTTTAACTACCTTCACTTCTTGCCTTACAGGAATCCTCATAAACAAAACTCTCTTCTTACACTTCTTCATACACAGTACCATGTATTTATTTCTCATAGTCAACTTCACACAATTTTTCATAATTGTCAATACTGTCATCTTCAATTAAATTTTACACATCTTCTAAATCTTCTAAACTCTCTTTCCTAGCGTATTCCTGATTGTCTGACTCCTCAGGGCAGCAACATCTTCACTATATTTGTCCTCTTCTACATCTACATACATACTCCGCAGTCCACCGTAAGGTGCATGGGGGAGGGTACACTGTACCACTACTAGGCATTTACTTTCCTATTCCACTCCCAAATAGAACAAGGAAAAAAGGAGTGCCTTTATGCCTCCGTACGAGCCCTAATTTCTCTTATCTTGTCTTTGTGATCACTACGTGAAATGTAAATAGGTGGTAGCAAGGTTGTACTACACTCAGCTTCAAATTCCGGCCCTCTAAATTTCCTCAACAGAAATTCACTAAAGGAACATCGTCTTTCCTCCAGCGATCCCCAATTGAGTTGCCGGAGCATTTCTGTGACACTCATGCATTGATCGAACCTGCCAGTAACAAACCTAGCTGCTCGCCTCCGAACTGCTTCTGTGTCTTCCTTTAAACTGATCTGCTGCGGGTGCCAAACCCTTGAGCAATACTCAAGACGTGGTCATACAAGAGTTTTATACACAGTCTCCTTTACATATGAAGTACATGTTCCCAAAATTCTCCCAATAAACCGAAGTCGGCTGTCCGCCTTACTCACAACTGTCCTTACATGTTCATTCCATTTCATATCGCTCTGCAATGTTACGCCTAGATGTTTGAATGATGCAACAACATAAAGAAGCTACTAATGCTATATTAGAACATTATGGGATTGTTTTACCTACTCATGCGCATCACCTTACATTTTTTTACATTGAGAGCTAGCTGCCATTCTTCACACCAACTAGAAATTTTGTCTAAGTCATCCTGTATGCTATTAGAGTTAGTTAAAGATGACACCCTCCCATACACCACAGCATCATCAGCAAACAGCTGCAAATTACAACTTACTCTATCCATCAGATCATTTATATAGATAGAAAATAATAGTGGTCCTATCACACTCCCCTGGGGCACGCCTGACGATACACTTGTCTCTGATGAACACTCGCTGTTGAGAACAACGTACTGCGTTCTATTACTTAGGAAGTCTTCCAGCCAGTCACAAATCAGTGAACCTATTCCATAAGCTCGTATCTTCGTTAGCAGTCTGCAGTGACGCACCGTGTCGAATGCCTTTTTGAAGTCGAGTAAAACATAATCCGCCTGTTGCTCTTTATCCATGGCTTGCAAGATGTCACGTAAAAGAAAGGCAAGCTGAGTTTCACATGAACAATGTTTCCTAAACCTGTGCTGATTCATAGAAAAAGCTTTTCCATTTCAAGGAAATTTACTATATTTGAACTGACAATATGCTCAAAATTCTACTGGAAACTGATGTCAACGATATTGGCCTGTAATTGTGTGAGTCAGTTCTCTTTCCTTTCTTATAAACGGGAGTCACCTGCGCTTTTTTCCAATCACTAGGATCTATGCACTGAATTAAAGATTCATGATAAATGCAAGCTAAGTAGGGGGCCAATGATGCAGAATACAAAAATCAACAAGTTACTGGACAGTGGGCTTTGACACACTTATCGATTTTACATAGGAACGGAATTTTTTTGGGTTCTCGGAAAGATCTTTTGGTAAGGTATGGCTGTGGTAATTATTGTATGCTTCGTGCATCAGTCTTTTTATAAACACACGAATCTCTACTAACTTTTGCCTGTCATCATTTGCGTGTTCTTTTTTGAATCAAGAGTGCAACAGTCTTTGCTTTCTCAGCTGCTTTCTAACATTATTATTATACCATGGTGGATCTTTTCCATCCTTAATCATCTTTACTGGCACATATTTCTCAAACCCTTTATTTACAATGCACTTAAATTTAGTCCACAATTCCTCTACATTCATAGTCCCGGAATTAAATGATGCCCATTCATTTTATGTGATCCTAACATTTGCTTATCAGCTCTTCCCAACAAAAACATGTTCCTAGCCTTCTTGATTGGTTTATGAACTGTGGTTACCATCAATGCTATGATGATATCAAGATCACTAATTCTTGCCTCTACACAGACATCATTAATAAGGTCAGGCATGTTCGTGGCTCTAAGGTCTAAAATAAATCCATTGCGTGTGGGTTGCCGGTCTAACTGCTCAAGACAGTTTTCTGAGAATGTGTCCAAAAGTAGCTCGCAAGACTGCTTGTCTGTACTGCCTGAAATGTAACTAGAGAGGTCCCAATCTATACACTTAAGGTTCAAGTCTCTCCTGACTAATATTACATGGCCCGGATACCTATGCACTACATGGTGTAGACTTTCTTTGAATGATTGTAAAACTGCTACAGCAGCACTGGGTAGCCGGTAACTACACCCAACTATTAACTTTACTTCTTTTAGACCTGTTGTATGTGCTCTGATAACTTCACAGTTAGTTTCAACCTCGATCTCAATAGAAAAAATATCTTTGTCCACAGCGATGAACACTCCTCCTCCAGTTGTATCCGATCTATCTTTCTGGTATACATTCCACGCCTCCCAAAATATTTCTGAACTTGCCACATCATGATTCACCCAGCTTTCAGTGCCTAAGACTATCTGAGCACAATAATTTCCATGCAGTGTGGCAAATTTGGGAACTTTGTTTCTAATACTTTGTAAGATCGTGGCTAATATTTTGATATTCAAATTTTTGAGCCGAACATGGGCTGAATTCGCTGTTTGAATGTTGACATGCGTGTGCTCATCAGAGTTAGCGTCTATCCTTAAAAAGCCCCATGTGCACTCCACAAGTACTCTGCTACCCAAGTAACCACTTCCTTAGTGTAGTGCACCCCTGATCTATCTAGGGGCAACTACAATTCTCCACCTGATAACGCAGATCCAGAAATCTGCAGCCATGACTGTCACAGAGTCGGCGAACAACAACCTCTTCCAATAATTTACACAATCCAAACATATCAGAGGTATCATCCACTTTGGTAGTAACTTCATTGACAGAATTTCAAGCATTGTACAGTACAGATACAGTCTCATTATCTAAGGCTATTTCTTCATGTTCTTTACACTTGACTTCAGCTTCTCTGCCTGTGTCTTGACTGACAGCTTCCCAAAATTTCTTATCAAACCTTAAATTATTTACATTATATATTTCCCTGTAGTTGTGTCTAGTTGGCTCTGATCTATTTCTTCTTCCATGTCCTTACTGTTATTCATTGCCTGGTTTTGTATCCATTTCTTAAACCCCACTTTACAGACCTCCAAAAGGCAGTCTTAAATTTCCCTGTCCATTACTTCTTCCATTAGGTCTTCTGTCATCACGGTCTCTATCATCCTCCATGAATAATTCTTATGGTGGGTTCCACCATTGTGCCAGTGTCTGTCATCTTCATTATGGTCTCTTCTATCTCTGTCCCCATAGTTGTTCCTATAACTATTGTGGTTCCTGTAAAAACTTCTATTCAAGTTGTCAATGAACTTTAGAAACTGATCCAGTGATTCATCAGGTCTGTAATCCAATCATTCCTGTAATCTTCCTGGGAGTCTCCTCTTCAGAGCATCAATTTGTGTCATTTCATCAAAAGGTGCATCTAAATATACTAATTTCATAAGTTGTGCTTCACATAAGTCTTTCATTGATCCATTATTCTCCATGTACTTAGGTCCACTCAAAAACTCACTTTTCACTCTTGCATGAGTAGCAGTAGACCAGAACTTATTTAAAACACTTATTTCAAACTCACTGTATGTCAACCCTTCACTAGCACAATGGGTAGCCCAAGATAAAGCCTCAGAATCCAGAAATGTCTTTACAAATGTAATTTTAAGGGCATCACTGATGTCTTAAGTGAAATTATCACTACAATAGTGCAAGAAATCTTTTGGATGAAGTTTTCCATCCCCTGCATAAGTCTTAACTACAATATTGGCCCAGTTTACACTGTAACTGTCACCTACCCTTTTTGTTTCTATATCTTCTTGCAACTAATTTAGTCTCTTATTTAAATTTTTAACATCACTTTTACAAGCATTCAAACAGAAATATCCTGATCAGTGCTGGTTTGATACTCACTAATTTTCTGTTCTAAGCTTTTTCTCACTTCCCCGATCTCAGTCTTTATAACCTCATTTCCTGCTGAATATACAAATTGAAAATATATTTTTGGAATTTTTATTGATTTTGCCAGACAAGCTAGATTCTACATTAACAATTCTGTTATCTACAGAATCTACATGAGCATTCATGTATTCATTTGTCCTGTCCTGATCTGACTGTATTTTCCAGGTTGTTTAGGTCTTTCCTTAATTCCTACAATGCTTTATTCATATCCATCAGCTGTTTTCTGAGTTCTGAAAGGTTATCTTCTATTTTCTGCCCTAGTTCTTGCTTTTCAGCTGACACTTTTTCACTCCTGTTGAACTGACAACACCTTTTCACTTGCACCTACAGTTGCTGCCTTAAGTTTTAACTAGCCTCATTAACTTGTTGCCATATCTGATGGTTAACTCATTAAATGGGTTCAGAAGAGCTGGTGACTACTACTTCTTCAACAACTGAAGTATCACTTCTTCCCATAAATGGACTACTTGAACTTACAATTTGCACCTGAAATATCCCTAATTAATCCTTGAATTGATGCCCCCTCCCCCATCCTCTTGATAACCTGAAAATCAAATGACACTTCCCTACTGGAGTCGAGCCTTTTGTTGTGGGCCATGATGATAACAAAAAAAAATTGAAAAGAAACAGTACTTATCTTATTTGATGCAGTCCACCAACTTTTGATCCTTTTCAGGCTATTTGTTTGTTCCTCTTTTCACTCATTACAGCACAATTGATTTTCCCATTCACACATGTATATGCAAGATAGACTGACAACAGGCCAGCAATTGAGCAGTATTGCAGGAGAGGATGATCTTCAAAAGATGCACAATTCAAACTTAATATTTATTTCTTCTTTACACAGCTCCATCCACAAAACTAATAACTCAAGAATATTTTAAAACAACCACAAACCTTACAAACATTATTAGTTACCATACAAAATAATAGTCACAATTAAAAGAAGTGCAATTAATAAAAGTTACAATAATCAAGAAATACTTAGTTACTAGCCAATCATCTACATAAGATTGCACATTTATTCTTATTTTCTTTGTGAAATATGAACACTTTTTTACCATGACAATACAAATCACATTTTTTTACTTAACTTATTACAGAAATGATTAAATCAGTTGCTAACATGTAATCACAGAATACTCACATAGATCTACAAAATTATAGCAACTGAGGTTTGACATTGATTTGCATTCACTTACAGAAAGTCATTAGATTTAATTAACTGATTTCTCTACTAATAAATTTCCTTGGGCTACAAAATGACTTGGTAAGTTATGTTATGTCCTTTGACTATAACATGTAGTTATTTTACACCATATCACAATTTCCAAAGGTCGCGGGTTCGATCCCCGCCAGGTCCTATGATTTTTATCTGTCACTTTCCATTTCTTTCACCTCTGGCAGTGTTACTAATGTGGAAAATATCGAGTAGCACCATGGTTCAGAATCCACGTTAAACTGTAGGTCCCCCTTTAACTGGCTGGGTAAGTCAGTTCGAAGGTTGGAGGAAGGCAATGGCATACCGCCTCCAAACAGGACCATGCCTAGTAAAGCACTGTGGTGTTCAAACCAATCTTTGGATTGATGACTGCTTTACCTTTTAGAATGTTCTAGAACTGCTTTTGTTAAATCAACAATTGTGGCATCTTAGTCTCAATTGACATGTCTTGCACAAAGGTCTTTCTAATAGATTATTTGATGGTTTTATCCGCTATCCTAATAATATTATCCAATGTAAGCAAAATGTAAACTAATTGAAATAACAGATCATGATATCTTGATTAGTCTGCCAATTGGCTGCATCATGTTCTAACGTCCATCACCTCTTTTCGGAATGACTCAAACTGAGCCCTAATATATTTCTGAATCACGGAAATGTTTATTAGTTCACAGTCAATAACAAAGTCATTCCACTGTAGGTGAAGTTGAACTTATCTTATATGCTGGCTGAAGTCCATTGCGTTGTGAGTTATCTTCGGCATTCACTAAAGAATTTGATTTTACAGGATCTTTTCATAAATTAAAACCATCTCAGTTGATATGGAAATGATTTTATTTCCACTTAAACATTGCACAATCAAGAAATGCAGCAGCAAGCCAACAGAGCTGCTTACAGGTTTCTGGCCACTCACAAACTCTATCCACGACTGACTAAACAATGGTTTCTCTCCAACATCTTTCTGCTTAACCACGTAATAAAAATGATGACAAAGTTTTGTAATTCACAATTAAACAGTATTTTTTTACATTAAATATGCCAAAATGCAGAAATTATAACATTATATTTAAACTTTGACTATTTATGTCAATGTATGTACTTGTTTCGTGAAATTTGTATTTAAATGTGGTACAAAAATTTAACGTCATCCTTTTGACTAGTGTTTACTGTGCTCAAATTATTTACATTATGTGTGTTTTCGAAATGCACACATATTTGTTTTGCCAATATTGTGTAGGCGTATTATTATTGTGACATGGAATTTTAATGAGTTTCAGTTTGCGGTCAAATTATTTATTAATACGGATTTGTATATGGTTGTCGTAGTTTTGTTAATTTCGAAGTTAGTTTCTTAGTACCAAACGGATTATTAATTTTAGTGCATGAAAAATTACCAGTATTTAATTTAGGATCTAGTGATATATAAAACATTGTTTGCCCTAATTTATTTAAACAAAAGGTATATATGAAATCATGTTGTGCAATAGTTTATAACATGTAGCATTATTGTTTTCATACAAATTAGTATCTATATAGGTTCAGCAATTTCCAAAACTAAGTGTAATGCATTTTTAGTGTTTGCAGCTATTATTTACGAAAGTATTAAAAACTGAAAATTACGTACAAGGTCAGCTAAAGTTATATTTAAATCAATGTACTATTTCTTAAAAGCGTTTTACTAATAGTGTTGATAGAATTTCCAACAGAAGGCAAAAATGTGAATATCACATGTCCGGTAATGAAGTTTTACTTTAGGTGTCAGGTATTTCGTGTTTCTATGTTGGCAACTGATTTTTAGGAGTTAGCAACATAGCAGAAACGTTACAATGTGTCACATAGTTTGTTAGCCTAATCAGTGTAATTAACCTGAACATTGTCATACATCACATTATTTAGTTGCGAACATGTCTGTGTGGACTAGATGTGGACACAACATGATTGCTATCTCGTTCATCAGTTGCCTGCTAGGTGGTACCCCATATTTCAGTTGTTGAATTAATGCTAGAAGGTCCAATATAATCATAATGCTGGAAGGTCCAATATTATTATAATATGACATAACAGTTGAAGCTAGTGTAAATATGCAGTATATCAGAACAAAACTGAGCACTGTAACAATGTTTGTGGACCTAGTGAAACTTTGTGTGATGTGTATCAGTGAATACTACCTTCCTGAGCAGGAAGGAGATTAATATAGACTTGTTCAACACCTTGAAATCATAAGTGCATGGCATTGTAAATCAGATATCATGGAGAGGTATCTGTTTATGCAAATATCAGCCTGAGTGTCCAGGAATTTGACCTAAGTGAAGTTTTATCTTTACTGGTATAGTGGTACTGGCGGAAGTAAAGTTGTGAGGGGGCATTGTAAGTTGTCTGGATAGCTCAGTTGGTAGAGCCCATGCCTGCGAAAGGCAAAGGTCCCAGGTTCGAGTCCCAGTTCTGGCATGCAATTTTAGTCTGCCAGGAAGTTTCATATCACCCCACACTTTGCTGCAAAGTGAAAGTTTCATTCTGGAAACATCCCTTAGGCTGTGGCTAAGCTATGTCTCCACCGTACCCTTTCTTCCAGAAGTGCTAGTTTTGCAAGGTTCACAGAAGAGCTTCTGTGAAGTTTGGAAAGCAGGAGGCGAGGTACTGGTGGAAGTAAAGTTGTGAGGAGGCATCATGAGTCTTGTTGGGATAGCTCAGTCAGTAGAGTGCTTGCCCATGAAAGGCAAAGGTCCCAGGTTTGAGTCCTGGTTCCGGCACGCAATTTTAATCTGCCAGGAAGTTTCATCCTCACTGCAGATGGCAAGTCATGATGACTCATGTACTCTGCATAAAATATTTAAAAGTAAGATCCTTGAAATAACTGAAAAGGTCTTCCCAGTACATGTACAAGGAGGACCTTTGTATTTATGTTTAATGTGGAGTACATGAATTATCATGACTTACAATATGCACTGATGATGTTTCATTAAGGAAATGAAATCAATATGTAATTTTTTTGTAAAATAAATATTTCATATTGCACCACCAAGCTGGAAATTTATTGTTTTTATTTAAACGTTCTGTTAGCATGGATATATATGTGGTAAGTTTTGGGGTGTTTTGAAGGGTATTATATCTGTAATTTCTGGACCTTTGACTGCTGTCATAAACCAGTGCCTTGAAGTTGGTAGTTTCCCAGACTTCTTAAAACTGGAAAAGACAGTGTCAGTGTATATAAAAGGCAATCTTAACAGTCCATCCACCTGTAGACCAATTTCAGTAATATCTGTGCTAGTGAAAGTGATAGTGAGTAGAATGAAGAGAAAACTGTTCTGTTATTTTGAAGACAGCAGTCTGTTCCTGGATAACCAGTATGGATTTAGAAGATGCAATTCCTCATTCATTGGAATGTCTGATGTAACAACAAAAATAATAGAAGCATTTGAAGAAAAGAACTACTTGGCTTTAATTCCTTGTGACCTAAGCAATCCTGATTCTAGGCTGTACAGTTTTCGTAAAGGGAGACAGACTATCCAGAAAATACGGATGAGCTGTTAGATAAGTCTGAAAATATCAAATACATGACCAGTTTTGATATGATTTCTAGACTCTATGACTGAATTATACCCTAATTATAGGAAATATGCACGAGTCTTACAAAGGGGAAATTTATCTAACATTTTGTTGTACCATTTGGATTAAATTTATGAATAGTAGAATTTATTAAGGTATTGAATTTGGTCTTAGAAAAGGAACTCTTAGCAAAATTAATTGTTTCTGTAGAAGATATCCTTATATATAATAGAATGGGGGAAGAATGTCTAGAAACATCAAGGAAAATAGGAAAGAAATTAAGCTTGCAGTAGTTACACTTGGATTAACAGTTTGCACCAATGTAGTATTTTTTTCCTTTTTAATATTTTTTTGCACCTAGGAACAACATAAACCAACTTCCTTCTTGCAATCAGCAGTACTATATTACTCCTATAGTTCCTTTAGATTAGTTGTTGGATTGGTAAACAATTGTGAGCAGTGTCATTCAGCATAATTTGCATTGTTGACTGTGGGAGAAATAGAAGAGGGTAACCCATTATAGTTTATTCTCAAGAGGTGCCTTATTAGTTTAGTCTTGATTTCTATTCAGTTACATTGTTTTTTGTGGAACTTATCTGTATGAAAGATGAGTCTGAATGAATGAGAAAGATGGTTGCTGAGGTTTAGGCAGGGACTGGATTGACCTAGCAGAGAGCGTGCTCTGTGTACTGCTTTGTGTCTTTTGATCACATGTGTGCAGAAGATAAGACTAACTGGTTTATATAAAATGAAGTACTCTAGTAGCCATTGTTTGCCTTTCAACCTGTTAATGATATTCATTTGTGGATATGGAAAAGGTGTAATATGTTAAGATACAGTTTTAATAATGGAAAGTCCAGATGGAATTAACAAGATAGTAATAAGGACAGTTTACAACTCACTGCAAAGACCTGATGATGAGCTGCAACAGGTACAAGTAAAGGACAAACACATACAACACTTCAACTATCAACCAAGATCTGCTTCATAAAATAGAACATACATGCAATCATGCAGGAACACAACACAGTCACACATCTGCCATCTCCAGCTGCCACACACTGAATCGTACTATGCAGTGTGAAAATAGGGGAGGGGAGGGGGGGGATAGGAAGGTTGCATCACAGTGGTGGGAATGGATATAGCACAGCCTTCCAAAGTGTGGTACAATTGTACATAGTAGATGGGAGGAATGGGATGCAGCTTGGGAATGGAGTGGAAGGCAGGTGGCAGGTGAGGAGGAAAATAAAATAAAACAATTACTCTCATGCCCCCCCCCCCCCCCCCCCCACAAACACACATCACTCAAAATAGGAGAGGCTTAGGATAGATAGGTAGGGACTCTTGGGTGTAGAAAAAAGGGAAATTATCATAGGTTGAGGTGTGAATAATTTCAGAATCAGAGAATGTACTGTAGGGATAACTCCCATCTGTGCAGTTCAGAATAGCTGGTTCTGGTGGAAGGATCCAGATGGCCCGGCTTGTGAAGCAGCCATTGAAATCAAGCATATGCTCTGTTGCATGCTGTGCCACAGGGTGATCCACCTTGTTTTTGGCCACAGTTTGGCAGTGACCATTCATTCTGATGGACAGCTAGTTAATAGTCATGACATATAGAAAGCTGTGCAATGATTGCAGCACAGTAGGTAAAATACATGGCTGCTTCCACAGGTGGCCTGGCCTCTGATAGGGTGGGATAAGCCCGACAGGACTGGAATAGGAAGTGCTGGGTGAGTGGATTGGACAGGTCTTGTAGCAGGGTCTTCTACAGGTTCCCTGTGGTAGTGGCCTGGGTTTTGGGATGGCATAGGGATGGACTAGGATGTTATGGAGGTTGGAAGGGTGACAGAACACCACTTTAAGAGGGGTGGGAAAGATCTTGGGCAAAGTGTCTCCCATTTCTGGGCAAGAGGACAGAAAATCAAAACCTTGGCAAAGGATACAATTTAGTAGTTGCCAAGGGGAGTGCTCTTTTGTGGATGGTTACTGGTGGTAGAGGAAGGATTTCGGTTGTATGAGGATATGTACAGGAGATCTGTTTATGGACTAGATCTGTGGGGTAGTTTCTGTATGTGAAGACCTTTGTAAGACCCTCAGAATATTGAGAATTCTTTCTTTAGACATGATGAAATTTAAAAGTCACTGGTCAGGTTCTGATAAGATGCTGTGGAAATGTGGAAATCCTGAAAGAGAACAGTTTATTTGTTTCTTACCACCACAGGATAGACATTGTGGTGTCAATGCAGCTTGTAGATTCTTGATTCATGGTCTGCAATTGTGTGAACCTGTAAACCTTGAATAACTTTTTTATGCACAAGAGAGAGAGTCTTGAGATTAGATTAGATTAGATTAGATTAATACTTGTTCCATAGATCATATATACGACATTTCGTAATGATGTGGAACATGATTCTCTCTGCACTAAACAGATAATCCACTACCCAATGTGGAATTGCCAGCAATTCTATGTCTAATGTAACAATCAATTTTACAATCAATTTCAGATAAAGTGCCATGTGTATAATCTGCAGGTTCTTAATTTCAGATGAGGTAGCTCATGTAGACTACATATGTATTCAAAATAAATGGCATGTGCAAGAGATTAAATAACTGTAGACAAATGCAGAACTTTCTTTTGAATTTAAACCTATATATTGAGCGTTTGTGATACATCCAATAACAATCCATATAGAAGCCAATCATAAACCCCATATATCAAATACTTTAACCTCTACCAAAATTTATAATTAATGATCATGCTTTTGACACATATTGAATACTGTGAACATTCTAATTAGGCTTGAAATTAATTTACAGTGTGACAAAATCTTTTATCTATAATTACATCGTTAACAAATGTACCTATGTGACGCATTCTACTGACAGGTATCTTACAGTGGCCAGGCTGTAAGGGAGGGATCTTTTTTATGTGGAAGGCATGGTAACTGTTGAAGTGTAGGTCCTGTTGGTGGTTGGTAGGTTTAATATGGACAGAAGTGTGAATGGAGCCATCAGTGAGGTGGAGGTTGACATCCAGGAATGACCCCATCCCCAAATTCTCCGCCAACTCTCTGACTCTTCTACTTACAAGTTGTGCCAGTATGACCCCATCCCTAAAGTCCAACAAGATCTCCAATGCCAGTTAAAATCCCCCATCAGGGCTTTGATTATCTGTCATCATACTCTGAAATTAGACTTCTTATCTAAGATTCTTCCGAGTCCTCCTAAAGTGGTGTTCTATCATCCACCCAACCTCCACAACATCTTAGTCCATCCCTATGCCATCCTGAAACCCAGCCCACTGCCACAGGTTCATATGCCTGTGGAAGACCCCATTGCATGACCTGTCCAATCCACCACCAGCACTTCCTATTCAATTACTGTCACAGGCTCATCCTACTCTATTGGAGGCCAGGCCCCCCTGTGAAAGCAGACAAGTAATTTAACAACTGTGTGGCAATCACTGTGCAAATTTCTATATTGGCATGACCACTAACCAGCTGCCCATGAATATGAGTGGCCACCACCAAACTGTGGCCAAAAACAATGTGGCCCACACTATGGCACAGCACGCAGCAGAGCATATGCTTGAGCTCAATGGCTGCTTCACAACCTGGGCCATCTGGATCTTCCCACCCACCACCAGCTTTTTTGAATTGTACAGATGGGAGTTATCCCTACAGCACATTCTCTGATCCTGGAACTATCCCCACCTCAACCTATGATAACTTCCCTTTTTTCCACACCCAACAGTTCCTATCTCTCTGTTCAAATTCAAATGTTTGTAGAACTTATGGGACTTAACTACGGGGTCATCAGTCCCTAAGCTTACAAACTACTTATGAACTAGCTAACTCTAAGGACAGTACAAATATCCATGCCTGAGGGGGGGATTTGAACCCCTGACCATAGTGGCCGTGCAGAGCGTGACTGAAGTGCCTCAGTCCCATCAGCCACCGTGGCCGGCCCTATCTCTCTGTCCTAAACCTCCCCTTTTTTTTAGAGTGGTGTGTGTGTGTGTGTGTGTGTGTGTGTGTGTGTGTGTGTGTGTGTGTGTGTGTGTGTGTGTGTGTGTGCGCCTGCCACCCCGTCCTGTCCCAACTCCATTCCTAAGCTGCATCTCATTCCTCCATTCTAATATGTATATTATTTTTGTGAACATTATGGAACAGCAACCTTATTTGTAATTATTAATTCAACTAACAATAACAAGTCAGTCAAGATCAGAATTTATTTTATTTCGCTGGTAACCGGTTTCGGTCACTTATATGACCATCATCAAACCACAACTGTAATGTTGGCCACCAGTTGTTTACAGCTGGAGCTGTCTAAAGCTTTAATATTGACTGCTGTCAACATTAAAGCTTTAGACAGCTCCAGCTGTAAACAACTGGTGGCCAACATTACAGTTGTGGTTTGATGATGGACATATAAGTGACTGAAACCGGTTACCAGTGAAATAAAATAAATTGTGATCTTGATTGACTTGTTGCTGTTAGTTGAATTCATATGATCATGCTCTGCAAGGCTGTGCTGCAACCTTCCTATCCCTCCTCCCCTCCCCTAATTCCACACTGCAGAGCATGATTCAGAGTGTGGCAGCTGGAGATGAGAGTTGCTTGACAGTGTTGTGAGACTGTGCGATTGCGTGTATGTTCTATTTTCTGAAGAAGGCCGTGGCCGATAACTGAAGTGTTCTATTTGTGTGTCTTTTTATATGTGCCTGTTGCAGCTCGTCATCATGTCTTTGCGCTGAGTTGTAAACTGTACTTATTACTATAAAGATACAGTTTTAAAAGTATTGGACATAATTTGTAGTTTTATAATATACATATACTTTACAATTAAAAGTTAAACATAGTAAATTACTTTCTTAATTTTCCAAAGAAATTTATATACATCTTCATGAAGATTAGAAGTTCACAGCAACTGCTAACAGTAAAAATGTTGCATCCGTTACAGTGTAAATAGAAGAGTGAATGGCACTGAAGGTAGAAAATGTAAAATTTCCATGCAACAACCTAATTTCCTTTGTCACAGCATATCAGATGAGGGAATTTTGACTGACTTAGAAAAGATTAGCCATTGCAAATTCCTATAATCAGGATCTAAAAAATAATTAAAGTCTTTGTTCAGACTATGTTTTTTAGGAATTAATTAAATCTGAGGCCTTGGATGTATATAATAATCTCTTAATAAGAAAAATATACAGTAATAAAGTGGTTATTGTTATCAGGATTTTAAGGAAATAAAGAAACAGCTTGCCATAGTAAAATACTAAATAGATCAGATGTTGCATCACCATTGTGTAGTGACAGATAGCTATGACATAGAACTGACTGCTCATCTCTTTCAGGAAAGTGTGATAAATAAGGAAATAGAACATTTAGTTTCATTTGCAAGCAAATGACATTGAAAACCCGTATAGAATTATTCTGTGACTGAAAGTATAATTTTTGATTTTTGGGAGGATATTTACAAGATTAAATAATTATTTGCTAGGACACAAAGTTTTGTTGTATCTTATGATCATAGAGGCCTGTACTACTTTCAGGAATATAGGATGTATCACAAGTGAATTAGAGTGTTTTCTACAACAGTTTAAATTAAAAATTAATCAGGAGGATCGGTCAGTCAGCACATACTAAGTATGCAAGAAAAGACTATATAAAAAGCTTTATGTGTCTTCATATTTTCACAGTATATTTCTTGATTAATAAAATTACAGGAATTCACCAATTACCATATATTTTATTCTTCTGATATTTTGACTGAAAACTGTTCAGTCAGCATAGGAGTGAGTCTGAAGACTGATGATAGAGTGCTCCCATTCACCTTATATGCTATAGTGAAAACCATTGCGCAAACATATTGGAGAGTCATTTTCACAGACATACCAAAAGCCCTTTGGGGGAGGGGGGATATGTAACCACATTCTGTGGTTAACAGCAATGACAAAGGTGTATGAAACTGTAATGCCCGCTATGGAGAATGTATGCTATCACACTCTGTGGTTGACAGGATTGCAATGCCTCTGTCTTTGATTGTTTACAACTGTGAGTGCTGGATTCAAAATTTGGCCAAGATTTAAACCTTCACACTGATCAAGCAAATTACTCACCAGTCAAATTTCAATGGCTTCACTATTAAACAAATCCAAGAAGTATGGTACAGATGATAACATCTGAACATTCGCATGTACCATAATGTGGCCTGTCTAAATACAATGTTCAGCCACAGCTGATTTATCATGTTGAAGCAGGGGGGTTTGAATAGAACGCACTCTTTCAAATTCTGAAGTTACCCAGGGTAAAATATAGGGAGTGAAGAGTTATAGTCAAGATGTACAAAAACCAGACAACAGTTATGAGTCAAAGGGCATGAAAGGGACACAGTGGTTGGGAAGAGAGTAAGACTGTGTTACAGTGTTGTAGCCTTTCCCCAATGTTGTTCAGTATCTACATTGAGCAAGCTGTGAAAGCATGTAAGGATGAATTTGGAGAGGGAATTAAAGTTCATGGGGAAGAATTAAAAACTTTGTGGTTTGTCAATGACATAGTAAATCTGTCAGAGACAGCAAAAGACCTGAAACAACAACTGAAAAGAAAGGATGATGTCTTTAAAGGAAGGAATAGGATGGACATTAACAAGGGTAAAATAAGAGCAATGGAATGTAGAGTAATAAAATTGGGTGATGCTGAAGGAATTAGATTAGGTAATGAAACAATGAAATTAGTGAATGAGTTTTGTTATTTAGGTAGCAAAGTAACTTCTGACAGCTGAAGTAAAGAAGGTATAAAATACAGAGTGGCTATGCGAAGAAAAGTGACATTCAATATTAATTTAAATGTTAGGAATTCCTATCTGAAAGCATCTGTCTAGAGTGCAGCATTGTATTGTAGAGCAACATGGATGAAAAGAAGTTCAGACAAACAGATGATAGAAGCTTTCAAATGTGGTGCTACAGATGAATGCTAAAGATTAGATGGGTAGATCACATAACTAATGAGGAGGTGCTTCAGATAATTCAGGAGAAAATAAGTTTATGGCGTATACTGATTAAGAAAAGGGAGGGGTAGTGTGAAGGACATCCCAAGACATCGAAGAATCATCAAGTTAGTATTAGAAGGAAATGTGTGGGGTAAAAATCATAGAGGGAGACCAAGAGACAAATACAGTAGGCAGGTTTGAAAGGATTACAGATGAATGGAAAAATTGTGGAATCCAACCTTGGAGAAGATCAGTTTGGATTTAGGAGAAATGTAGGAACACGAGAGGCAATACACACAGTACGACTTATCATAGAAGATAGGCTAAGGAAAGGAAAACCTACGTTTTTAGCGTTTGTCGATTTGGAGAAAGCTTTTGACAATGTCGACTGGAATACACTCTTCCAAATTCTGAAGGTAGCAGGGGTAAAATATAGGGAGCGAAGAGTTATATTCAACCTATACAAAAACCAGACAGCAGTTATTAGAGTCAAAGGGCAAGCAAGGGACGCAGAGGTTGGGAAGGGAGTGAGACAGGGTTGTAGCCTTTCCCCAATGCTGTTCAATCTGTACATTGAGCAGGCAGTGAAGGAATGGAAGGAGAAATTTGGAGAAGGCATTAAAGTGCAGGGAGAAGAAATAAAAACATTGCGGTTTGCTGATGACATAGTAATTCTGTCAGAGATCGCAAAAGATCTGGAATTGCAATTGAATGGGATGGACAGTGTCTTGAAAGGAAGATATAAGACGAACATTAACAAGAGTAAAACGTAGGTAATGTCAGAAAATCAGGCGATGCTGTAGGAATTAGATTAGGAAATGAGACAATAAAAGTAGTAGATGAATATTGTTATTTGGGTAGCAAGATAACTTCTGATGGCCGAAGCAAAGAAGATATAAAATGCAGAATGGCTATGGGAAGGAAAGCGTTTCTAAAGAAACGAAACTTGTTAACATCCAATATTAATTTAAATGTTAGGAAGTCCTTTCTGAAAGCATTTGTCTGGAGTGTAGCATTGTATGGGAGTGAAACGTGGACTATAAGAAAATCAGATAAAAAGATGATAGAAATATGGTGCTACAGACGAATGATGAAAATTACATGGGTAGATCACGTAACTAATGAGAAGGTGTTTAACCGAATCGGGGAGAAAAGGAGTTTCTGGCATATCTTGACTAAGAGAAGGGATAGATTGGTTGGACACATTCTAAGACATCAAGGAATTGTGAACTTAGCATTAGAAGGAAGCGTGTGGGGGTAAAAATCGTAGAGGGAGACCGAGGGACGAATATAGTAAGCAGATTCAAAAAGATGTAGGTTACCGAAAGTATTCTCAGATGAAGAGACTTGCACAGGACAGGGTACCGTGGAGAGCTGCATCAAACCAGTCTGTGGACCGAAGACCACAACAACAACAACAACATATTTATCATGGATATGTAAAACTAAACTGGCTATCCTATTCTTTGACTTTGACACGACGCTTGACAGAGTAAATCACGGATTTTTATTAAAAACAATGGAGAAAATGGGGTTCCACCAGAATTTGCGACATCTCATCAGGAATTGTATCTGTGGAACATCCTCTCGCATCAAGATCAATGGGCAGCTGACTGCTCCTGTCCCCATCCAACATGGCGTGCGACAGGGGTGCCCCATTGCAGTGGAGCCACTTCTTAAGGCATTTGACGTCACTCTCGGGGGTCTACAGACGCTGAATACGAAAACAGTCTGCCACGCCTATGCCGACGATATCAGCGTCATCAACAACAATGACGAGATGGCGACTGTCAGACGACTCGTGCAACGGTATTCCAACACAATCGGAGCGAGACTTAATGAACGCAAATCCAAAGTAATGATGCTAGGACCTCATGTTAACTATGTTGACACCGATTGGATTGACAGTACGGCAGATTTAAAACATCTAGGATTGATTATTACACCGAATCCGCAGAACATGATGAAAGTAAACTGGGAACGCAAGCTCAATGTTTCACGGGCAATGATCAAAGGCCACAAGGTGCGATCCTTAGATCGAATACAGCGAGCGATCTTTGTCAATACGTATGTTCTCAGTCAGGTCTTATCATATTGCTGCTGTTCTACCTATTCCACAGACGTAGCGCATAAAATTCTATCGCTTGCTTGTTGGTATGTGCGGAGGGATAATATTTTTAAAGCCTCGTTCAAGTCGACATCGCTACCTCGGACCAGGCGGATTGGGTGTTGAAGATCGCCAGGCATTGTGACTGAACATCTTTATGTCCCGTACTTCACGCATCATACAGAGCGATCAAAGCAGTCTCAACGCTACTCTCTTTAGGCAGTTACGTCCAGTGGACTTATTCGTGCCGACGAATGTGGGTCATATTCATGCCTACCTGGAGTATATCCGAAAGTATTATGTAGAGATCAGCTATTTTCCTGAACACCAACAACAATGCCACACTGCGACGATCTATAAGGAAATAATTAAACGGCAGCCACCAAACCGCATTGAGCAAAAATATGTGACCAGAAATTGGAAGCATATCTGGAAGAATATTGGTATCCTTTTCTTCGTTCCGGCGTCAGTTCGGTTTGGTATGACGTGGTCAATGAAGTAATCCCCACCGGAGAAAAACTGTTCAACGTTAAGCTCCGACCATCACCACTTTGTACAAAATGTAATCTCGTGGAAACATTGCATCACATATATCTGTTTAGGGATCGGAATCAAATATAGACTTGGACACGGAAGAAACTGGCTCTTATCAACAGAACGTCAGAGAATTCCATACAGTTACAAGACATACTTCACCCGGATTGGTGGCTCTTTCCAGAATACAAGAATAATATTTATACCTGGTTAACGGGCCAATTTATTTATTAGATGATTACCGACAAAACACCAACTCTTCATTGTTATCATATGTACCTGACTGCGGAATATTTTGCGATCAAAAAATATCGAAAGTATAAAAAGACATTTCAGAATTTTCTCACCATTGCGTTAAACGATGGCCGCCTTTAAGTTATCGACAAACTAGGCAGCTTCTTTTTTCTTTTTAATTTAATTTTATTGTTGATTATTATTATTTCTAATTCTGTGCGTTCCTAGCCGTTTGGTCTATCCATACTCTGTTTATTACGCCAGCGACGCGCCGGCCGCGGTGGCCGAGGAGACTGAGGCGCTCCAGTCACGGTCTGCACGGCCACTGCGGTCGGGGGTTCGAATCCCCTCTCGGGCATGGATATTTGTGCCGTCCTTTGTCTTAGCTAGTTGATAAGTAGTTTGTAAGCTTAGGGACTGATGATCCCGTAGTTAAGTCCCATAAGTTCTACAAACATGTGCCAGCGACGCTGCACAAAATGTTCAAGTGACCTTCCTTCTTCTGTTTAAGTTGGAGAATTCCTTAAAGGCTGCGGAAGTTAAGCACCATTTGTGTTTCCAATACTAAAGTTTTGTACCAGCTGATTTATTATGAAAATCATGTTCTTCATTGGAGAAGTCTTTGTTTATTCCTGTGTACATTGAAGAGGAAATATTTTCTTTGCTACAAACTTTTCATTTATTTACTTATGTTTATTTTTGAAACAGAGAAGGTCACGCCAATAGCAGCAGCTTTCAACCAATTGTAGGCACTAAAGTCACAGACCAATGACAGTACGAAGCTCTCAGCGGGTTCTACCCTCAGAGTTAAGAGCAGAGGAACTAAACATATACATAATTAAACATAGGCTTCGGGAAATTGAAGAAAATGTTGACCTATAGGAGACGGAAACCTAAAACTTCGAGAAGACGAACTCTGAGCCCTGACTTCGCTTCGAAGGCACCGTACTGCGGAGATCGTACGGCACAAATGGAACCTACACTCGTACATTTTATGGTACCAGGATAGAAGATACCACTTTTATTTACATATATGGCGTACATAGATAAGGGAAAACAATTTGTTTTAAGAGGCATTGAAGCCGACGCCGCAGAAGGCGATATTGGCGAGCGAAAGGATGGGCTGTGAAAGGAGAAGGGAGGCCCATTAAAAAATAAAATAAATAAAAATAAAAAATGGTTAAAGCGTTGAAAAAAGTGGTCTGTGGCGCGCCAGTCTCGCTCTGCACAGCCACTATGGTCGGGGGTTCGAATGCCCCCTCGGGCATGGATATTTGCGCCGTCCTTAGTATTAACTAGTTCATAAGTAGTGAGGAGCAAGTCTCAACGTTCATGGAACGAGTCACTACATCAAACTGTAACAAAAGAGCCGTAATAGATAAAGTGAAACGCATAGAAATATTATGCACACCACAGACCTAAAAGTAAGTAAAAAGAAACTACAGCGTAACACAGAAATAAGTTTCCTTTTCTAATTTTCCTAGGAATTCCTAGACAGAATAGAAAGATTGAGCTACGAGGAAACTTTTCAGTTTAGTCTTGAAAGTCCGTGGATACTTATTAAACTATTTAAACTCTTGCGGCAGCTTATTAAAAACGGATGTGGCAGAATACGGTACACCTTTCTGCACAAGGGTCAAGGAGGTGTCATCCAAATGCAGATTAGATTTCTATCTAGTATTAACCGCGTGAAAGTTGCTAACTCTTTGGAGTAGCCAAATATTTTTAGCAACAAACGCCGTTAAAGGTTATTTGTATTGAAAAGCCAAAGTCAGAATTCCCAGGATACTGAACAGAGGTCGACAAGAAGTACGCGAGCTTTGCCCATATATTGCTCGAACCGCCCGATTCTGCGCAATAAATGCCCATTTTGAACCAGAGGAGTTACCCGAAAATACATCAAAAGCAAAGTAGACTGCATTTAGTGTCTAACTACCACTTATTTCAGAAACTGTTAGACTGGTAAAAAACGCAACATTTAATTTCTGAACAACATCCTGAACTTAGGGTTTGAATGACAGCTTACGATCCATCTGAACGCCTAGAAATTTGAACTGTTCAGTATCATTTATCATGTGCCGTTACTGTGTAACTGAAATGTCAGTTCCTTTTGAAGTGCGTATTAGAAATTGTAAAAATCGAGTCTTACTGTGATTTAGCCTCAATTTATTTTCTACAAGTCATGAATATGTTTGTCGAAGTGCGTTCTTTGATACTGCCAAGCCAGTGTCATCAGCAAACAGAAATGTCTCACTATCATCGGTTATATATATATATATATATATATATATATATATATATATATATATATATATATATATATATAAACCCGGCGTTGCCCGGGTGTTTATTTATTCTACACTCCTCGTAGTCCACCTTCCCTTCCCTCCTCTATCTGCATTTATCTCTTTCTTTTCCATATCTCTGTTTTTGCAAGGCATCCTCTGTCATGTACCATACGTATATGTATGTATCTTGTGACCTTCCTCTTGGTATAAGTGTCGTGTGTGCAAACATTCATCAAGATCTGAGAAAACCTATTCATTTTGTCAACGTTCGTATGTTAAACACCCTCCACCGTGCACCGAACGAAATTTTATACAAGCAGTGACATTCCTCTTGTTTTTATGGTGAAGTGTACAAAATTTCATAAATATCGGAACAAAACTACAGATTTGAAACGCACTTTGTTGATCTCAAATTTTCCACTTTTATTTAATACAACCTGTGTTCTGAGAATAACAAAAACAAAGGATCTGTGAAATCGGACGAGCCATTCTCAATTTATGGCGCTACCAACATACTTAGGGATCCGTTTTTATCTTGCAAGGTACTCTCCCCCATGCACGGTATGAAACTTTAGGTACACGGTGACCTTCCTTTTGATGATCAAGCTTGCAAAGTTTCGTGAAGGTCGGAATGACACTGTAGATTTAATCTGTCTGTAGGAAGAATATCCTCCGCCATGCACCTTCATTCAGTCGTATCGTAAATACTTTCTTAGCTAACATCTTCTACCTTAAATCTACAAACCGGCAAAAATTCAGCTTCATAGGTTCATTAGTTTTAGAGATTTCGTGTATCGTCAGTAAGTGAGTGACCTTTAGGTTTTATATTCATAGAGATATCTCCTGAATTATGAGTCCTACAAAGACATTTACCAGGTTCGTAGAGAGAAATATTAGGAAAATGCCTGCGAAATGTGTTGTAAATTGATTTGGTAGTAAAGACGTAGTAAATTACAACCTCATACTTTTTAGGGCGAAGTTTCATGTATTTCAATGTCTTTGACGTCATAGCACCTGAGCTATATGTCGTAATACGATATTATTTCGAAGGTACATCCATGGTGCATATGTAAAACGTTTGCAAAATACGTCACGAATAGAGTTAGTAGGAAAGACGTAACAAATCAAAACATCATGCGTGATGTGGCGGTTTTTCATTATCGTAATTGTTTATTACTCCATATCTTATGAACTGTGTGTCGTACTATGATAAAATTTCGAACGTACGTTCATTGGTATGTTTCTATACTGTCTGTAACATTCCTCGCGAATACAATTAATAGTTTACGAGTAATAAATTGCAACGTCATGACAAATGCCGTAATTTTACTTCATGAACGCCGAAAAAGTAGTAAGCGACAAACTTTTTTCCTATTATCATTTTGCTGGGGTTGTCAGTTTCCTAAAGGTTTGAAATTATTTTTGAAGTTTGTTACAAGTCGCTAAGTGCTCTCCTTCTCAAATAGTGGACTGATAGTCACACTAACACGTGCCGTAAAACGGGATGTTTTCATTGTTTATGACGTCATATCTCCTTAACTATGAGCCCTAACGCAAAATACTTTCTTAGCTGACGTCTTCTACCGATGAACTATATTACTGCCGAATTTCAGCTTCATAGGTGAAGTAGTTTTCGAGATTTTATGTTTAGTCAGTTAGTGAGTGAATGAGTGTCATTTCGCTTCAACGTCTACTGAAAAAGAGGAAAAGATTCAGTTCAAGTGTATACTATCTTTATGAACTTCCACTGCCTCCACGTGAGCCAACTCAACTAACAGCAAACATCCGTATGTTTATCGACATATTCAGAACCAGATCTCGAAATAGATTAATTCGCACTGCTAAGTTCTCAGCGTCCCGTATGTCTCCTGACTTGCTCGTAATTTACGAAACTGTTGTGCTGTGTAACACTGATTTTTGTGTGATGAATTAATGCTCTGTTGGAGAAACTTACCTTTGTAGAAAGACTGTGTTTGTGTTTTATGCCACGTTGGGGAGACAAGGTGTCATCGCAAAGTTCCATGGGTGATGGATTGGCTGAGGAGATGCGGTAGCATGGCCTCCCCATTCATCAGACCTGAATATTTTGTATTCCTACTTATGGAGACATATAAAGGCATCGACAATTTGGAGACATTGCAAAGAGTGTGACCGAAGCATGTGACACAGTTCGTATGGAGCCAAGTGTATCTGTAAGCCTATGTGGTTCACTGCGAAGAAGAGATGAAGGAAGTGTTAGGATGAATAGCAAACTCATGCAGCGCTGCCTATAGAGCAGTATTCGTGTTATTACGATTTTACCAATGCAGTGTCCTTGAGTTACTTTCAGGTGTCTGGTTACATCTAAACACATCGACACTGTATATTATAGTACATGCCGAAGCAAAGGCACGATACACATTTTACCGCGAGAGTCCCGATATTTTCATTTCTATAATATATTTACAAATTTATGCTCTCTTCATTTTGGTATTTCGCAAGCACATGAACGGAAAAGACGTATTCATTATAGTTATTGCCTCTATTTACAGCGAAATTAGATGCCGCAGTGAGCATACATATGTGTTAATCATCTCGTACACCTCAGCGTAATATAAGCTATTTTAGCAGTCACCGCTCTTCATATACACTCCTGAAAAATGAATAAAGAACACAATGAGTTCGTCGACCAGCAGAAGGAAATTTTATTGAAGCTTTCTTGAGGATGTATACAACACACGATCACACAGGCAAAGCCATACGCACGTGAGTGCAGCCACCAGTGCGGGAGCAATGTCGACAGTAGTGTATATCCTACTTTAGCATTAACACAAGCTATAATTCCCCCACGGAGACGATCCTAGAGGTTCCGAATGTAGTCTTGCACAATGGCTGGGAAGCAGTTTCCACCTGGTGCCTCAGTTGGGCCAGATTTCATGCCACTCATGCAGACCACCGAACATGACGTTCCATCTGGTCCCAAACATTCTCAGCGGGGGACAGATATGGGGATAATGATTGTCGTTGACATATACCTAGAAGAGTACGTTGGGTTGTACGGGAAACGTGCGGACGTGCATTGTCCTGTTGAAAAAGCATATCGCCTTGTTGTTGCATGAACGATGGCAAGACGGGTTGAATGAGGGTTTTACTGTACCGTGCACTGTTCAATTTTCCCTCGATGGTCACCAGAGGAGAGCAGCTGGTGTAGAGTATGGCTCCCCATACCATGATGCTAGGTGTCGGCCGCTTTTGCATCTGTCCTGTACACTCCAGATTTTCGCGCTCCCCTGCACGACACCTTACACATGTACGACTATCATTGGCACCGAGGCAATAGCGACTCTCATCACTGAAGACTAAATGTGTCCATTCGTCCCTTCATAAGTGCCTACCTGACACCACAGGAGGCGGGATGTACGACGTTGGGACGTGAGGGGAGGATATCCTAAGCGCACGCATGATCATGCATCATTGTGTGGGGAGCCGTATCCTAAACTGGCCGTTCCCCTCTAGTGATCGTGTAGAGAACATTGCACAGTGCACGGTACACTGAAACCACCATTAAACCCGTCTTGATACCCCTCATGCACCGACTAGGCGATACGCTTTTCCATCAGGACATTACACGCCCACATGTATCCCGTACCACCAAACGTGCTCCTCAAGGAGTATATCAACTACCATGGCCAGCACGATTCGCAGATCTGTCCCCCACTGAGCATGTTTGGGACCGCATGAAACGTCATGTTGAGCGGTCTGCATGAGCTACACGAAAAGTGGCTCAACTGAAGGTCTCCTTGGAAGAATTACAGCTTGTATACACGGTACTAACGCTGCCACTGCGGACGCTCTGGTGACCGTACTCACGTGCGTATGGCTCTGCCTTTGTGATCGAAATGTTCTATACATTCTCAAAAATGTGTCAATAAAATTTTCCTCTGTTGGGTCAAAATGAGGGAAAACTGAAAAAAATGGGAAATAACAACAAAGGAATAAGAGGAACTGAAGTTGTTAACCTGATCCTAGTTGGCAATACGATTGCAAAGAAAAAAATTAAAATTTCTTTAAACACTGTAGGAGTATTAATCGTTCTAAATCATTTACAACTAAACCTCAATTTTTAAGAATGATTCAGCAATTATGTAGATACTTACAACGTACAAATAAAATTTTACTGACAGTAATGGACGAAATTAAAGTAAGGCAACCGACCTTCACATAAAGCACTAAATTCATGGAACTCATTTACAATCAAATTTTAAGGCTTTTACGATGAAATCCAGAAAGGCAGACGCCGTTACAGTCGATTACACTGATGATTTGCTGGAATCACTCTCTAAATGCAGGTGTCGTTGCAAACAAACAGCCCGCACCTCGTTATCCTGTTAACCTGATGCATACGACCACCAATAAACAGCGTCTCTGTGTGGCCACGCAAAGCCCGTACATTAGCAACCCATCAAATACGGCATTGTTTCCTGGAACATACGAGATTACCTTTAAACTCTGCGGCATACAATAAAACTAACTGCCACTGGATTTCCTAACCAGTATATCAACAGAATTCCAACGTAATGGACAACAAGGAAGTTTGTAGACCTATCCCAAAAACACAACACAGGCCGATAGGCATAAGTGTCTATAGTGACCTTAAAAGTTATAAAATTCCTTTCAAAAGAAGACTTAATTTCAGAAAGGCTGACTGGACAGAATATGCAAATAAACTTGACATAGAGGTCGAAAGCCTAGCCGTAATACTAAAATGATGATGTGTTTGTGGAATGCGTGAAATACATCTCACCGCGGCGGAGTGGCCGAGCGCATTGAGGCGCTATGCTGCGAGACAGTTCCCCGTCGGGGATTCGAAGCCCCCTCGGGCATGGATGTTTATGGTGTCTTTAGTATAAGGTAATTTATATGTAGTTTGTAAATTTAGGGACTGATGACCCCGCAGTTAAGTCCCATAAGCTTAACAAACATTTAAACATTTGAAATCCATCTCCCGGAAATATATACCCAGAGGATGCCGACAACACTATATATCAGAACTGAATGATGAAGCAAAGAATATAATATCACAATATACAGAACAGTACAATATAGACCCATTCAGCGCAAACACCATAGAAATGGGCGAAAAATTACAACACTTACTTAGTACTTCAAGACAAGGAGTGAAACCGTTGAAAAGATAGACATGTCCCATAGTGGTAAGCAGGCCTGGAATACAGTAAAGAAACTCAATGGTGACCCCACAGAGGTCAAAAAACCGTGTGCAGTGAGACCAGAGCAGGTTGCTCGTCGACTCCTTGTGAATGGCAAAACCAACAAAAGCTCCAAAAATCACAAGAAGACCGGAAATAGAAATAGATTTACTTATGAACCAGTGGCGGATTAAAGCTCTTTGAGGCCTGAGGCGGCGGCGAAACAAAATGAGCCCTCCCCCCGCCCGACCACTTGGAAATATCTATATCTATAAATGTGAATGTCTGTTTGGTGTACGTTTATCACGTCTGAACCGACATAAAGAGCTAAAATTTTGTACAGTTACTAATGTATACCCGGGGAAGGCTTTAGACACGGTTTTATAGCGATCGAATAGCTATTTATCTATATATATTAATGTGAATTTCTGTTCGGTATACGCTTATCACGTCCGAACGACAAGACGAAAAGACTTAAATAGTTGTACAGTTACTAATTTATACCCGAGGAAGGTTTTAGGCACGGTTTTATAGCGATCTGATAGATATTTAGTAATTTGAAGAATATAACGCGAAATGCAGAACAATAATTACTCTTTGAAAATTATAATTACTCTTTGAAAATGGTTCTATTGGTTGCATTGTTGCTTGAGGGTTGATAATGATAAAAGGGTGGAGTATATTGGGATGGAAAGCGGTGTATATAAAATTCTACGTGTGTGTTAATATTTCGTTCTGCAGCGAAAACTGCAGAACGCAAACGAATGGTCTGTGTGTAATTGTTGTCCGAAGTCTCTCGTTGTACACCATAGCAGTTCCATGCCGATAGCTATAAGGGGGTGGAAATTACGGTGGTTGAAAGTCGTCAAATTATTAAAAAAATTCGGACTGAAGGCCAGCGATGACGTTTGCGACTCTATAGCAAGGAGGTTACATACAGCGAAACGTGATGCCACAGACCATATCTTTGGTCTATGCGTGCTACAATGTCTTCAGCTCTTTGTTAGGATAAGCATACGAATAAGGAAATATATGAATAAATAAATAAAGCAGAAAAAAAGAAATTTCTCTTGTAAAAAATCGATTTGACGTTTCGCGCATTATATATCACAATCAACGAACACGTGAGCGGAGCCGCGGGTTTAAGCTAGTATTACAATAACAGTAACTCTTGATATTTGGAGGCCTCACAGGACGAGAGGCACGGGCCAGTCTAAAACAAAACAAAAACAACCCTCTTTGCTTTAGAGGTATTTGGAGGGCCCCCCCAAGACCGGAGGCCCGAGGCGGTCCACCACCTCCGCCCCCCTCTCCCCCTTAGACCGGCACTGTGAACCAATTCACTACTGAAGGACTTGAAAAAGGGATAAATAGTATGAAAAATGGAAAATCACCTGGGGTGGATGAGATGCTAACAGAACAAATCAAACGTTTTGGACCTAAGACAAAAACATGGCTACTAAAGCTCTGTAATAACTGTAAAAATAATTGTCAAATTCCTAAACTATGGCGCAGATAAATAGTATGAGTATCACTTCAAAAGAAATGTACCCTATTTTTTAATACAGTTTGTATTCTACATGTTTGAAAGTTTTACAGTGTGTAGATACATTCTTTAGGAACAATATTTTCATTTCTCCACATAATCTCCATCCCTCTCAACTGCCTTACGCCATCATGGAACCAGCGCCTGTATATTCGCACGGTAAAATTTTGGACCAACACGTCTGAGCCACTGTTTGGCAGCGTGCACAAGGAAGTCATCATCTTCAAACCTTGTTTCACGAAGAGAGTGTTTCAGTTTCCCAAAGAGATGATAGTCAAATGGAGCCAGGTCAGGACTGTAAGGTGCGTGTTTCAGTGTTGTCCATCCGAGTTTTCTGATCGCTTCCATGGTTTTTCTGACTGACATGTGCCCTGCATTGTCGTGCAACAGCAAAACATCCTGCTTTTGCCGAGCTTGAAGTTTCTCCAGTGTCGTCACATATGCATCAGAATTTATGGTGGTACCACGTGGCATGATGTGCACATGAAAAAGTCCTTGGGCTTTGAAAACAGCCGTAGCCATAACTTTTCCAGTAGAAGGTGTGGTTTTGAATTTTTTCCTTGGGTGAATTTGCATGATGCCTCTTCATCTCTGGTGAAAAATGATGGAGCCATGTTTCAACACCTGTCACAGTTCTTCCAAGAAATTCATCTCCACCATTCCCGTACTGTTACAAAAGTTCGCTGCATACCGTTTTTCATGTTTCTTTGTGAGCCACTGACAACAAACTGGGAACCCACCTGGCACAAACCTATTCTAACGTCAACACTTTCAGAATTCTGCAAACAGTTCCTTTCCCTATCCCAACGTAACGTGACAATTCGTCCACTGTGATGCGTTTGTCAACAGTCACCATTCCGTTAATTCTCTGCACATTGTCTGGAGTGTGTGCAGTACGAGCCTACCGCTTCCAGGACAGTCCTCGATATTGCCGTGCCCGCTTTCATAACGAAACCTCCTTGCCCACCAACTGTACTGCGATCGAAAGAAGCATCTCCATACACCTTTTTCATCCTCTTGTGGACATTTCCCTCTGTCTCGTTTTCACATCACAGGAGTTCAATGACTACACGATGCTTTTGACGAACGTCAAGTGTAGCAGCCATCTTGAAGACATGCTGTGACGGCGTCACTCACGGGAACATGTTGAACTAAGTTTCAAAACAAGCGGGAAGGATGTATCTACATACTGTTAAACTTTCAAACATGCAAAATGAAAACTGTATTTAAAAAAAAGTGTACGTTTATTTTGGAGTGACCCTCGTAATTGCTCTTCTCAAGCCAGGCAAAGACCCAGAACTACCGAGTAGCTATCGTCCGATGTCCTTGCTGTCATCTATACGAGCTGTATGAACGTCTCATCCTTAATCGTATCCATGACCATGTAGATCCGAAACTTATTCCCAAATAAGCTGGCTTCAGGCAAGGAAAATATTTAACAGCTCAGTTACTGAACATCACTGAATCTATAGAGGACTGCTTTGAGTGGAGAGAGAAGACTGGGGTGGCTCTGATCGACCTCACCAAAGTATACAACACACTAATGGATCACAATCTTCACAAGAACTTTTTATATGTGCTGATGGTCTTGGCAGCGCCGTACAAGGCAAAACACATGAACAGCTTGAAATTAAACTACATGAAGCCCTGACAATGATGTCTAACTACTACAAGCAGAACTCACTTAAACCAAACCCTAACGAAACCCAGGTATCTGCCTTCCATCTGAACATCCGTCTGGCAGTCAAAAAGTTAAAAGTAACTTAGGAAGTACAGGCATTAGAGCATACAGACAAACCTAAGTACCAGGAAGTTACCCTCGATCTCTCCTTTACATAGAAATACCACTGCCAAAACACGAGGCAGAATGTTTCTACCAGGGACAACCTTCTGAAAAAACCTAGCAGGGAGGAATTGGGAAGCAAAGCCAAAAGTTCTAAGGACAACGGGTGAGGCCTTGTGTTTCTCAGCTGCAGAATATGCCTGTCCAGTGTGGGGTAGATCCAGTGTGGGGTAGATCCGGTCATGCAAAATAAGTCAGCACGGCACTAAATGATACCTGCCGAATAATTAACGGCTGCATGAAGGCTGCTCCATTACCATTACTTTACAAAGCAGCGGGTGTCGCATCTGTTGAGGATCGAAGAGGCAGTGCCCAGTATTTGGAAAGGTTCAAACAAAAGTTTGATGACAGACACCCTTTATACCAGCTCGAGGAACCTCAAGTCCAGAACACGTTTCATGAGATCTGTCAACATAGAACTCCAAGAAATCCAGGCTCTCCACCAGAAACCCTCGCAGGGAATGGAACTAGAATGGAAAATCTGGCGCATGATTAATTGTATGTGAACCGGCGTT
This sequence comes from Locusta migratoria, assembly GCA_026315105.1. Taxonomy (NCBI): domain Eukaryota; kingdom Metazoa; phylum Arthropoda; class Insecta; order Orthoptera; family Acrididae; genus Locusta; species Locusta migratoria. The sequence continues at coordinate 139,956,207 of CM048749.1, read as the reverse complement.
GCACCTGTCAACTCAATTGGGGTCTAATAGCAAGTGATGGCGTTTTTTGCGACTGTGGGGAAATACAGAATGTGACACATTTGACTACATGCGAGCTGTGCCCATCAACGTGCACCCTCAATGATTTATGGTTCTCTAACAATGAAGCTGATGACGTATCCCGTTTCTGGACTGAAAAGCTATAATTTCGGATTCTGAACAACATATATGCCGAATATGGTTCATGTCTGGAGAGTATGATGTAGACTTGCGCATAATAGTACGCGATCGGAAGCGCTCACTTTAGTTCGTCTGCTCCCAGTGACGGCTGAGCGTCGTGGTCTGCGCATGCAGGTGGAGGGAGAAGTTCCCCCACCTAGCTGCTCCACGCGCTTGCTGCTTGAGACGCTAACGATATCACGCAAAGCAAAAGAAACAGTTTGTGGATAATTTCTCGCGTTTAAGTTTAGAGTTATCTCTATATCTTGTCATTATGGAATTTATTAGTCAGATATTGCAGAGTGCAGAATACTTCAAAGCAGAAATTTTGTAGCACTGAACTATGTAATCTAGGAGGTAGACGCTAACCTCCAAATGGCTCTCATCAGCAGAAGGCAAAACGTGATTTTTTTATTCTGATCGCGACCTATCGCGCATCTTTTAGTTCGCGACCTATCGCGCATCTTTTAGTTCGCGACCTATCGCGCATCTTTTAGTTCGCGACCTATCGCGCATCTTTTAGTTCGTGATCTATCACGCATCTTTTAGTTCGCGACCTATCGCGCATATTTTAGTTCGCGACCGGTAGCTTTCCTTTTAGTTCGCAGCTCGGCTGCGAAGTAGGTCGCTCTTTTTAGTTCGTCCGCTCGTTTTGGCTTTTGCTACCACTACTAAAACTACAGCTGAGCTGCATCTCGGCTCTAAATGACGGCAACTGGCAGAAGGGAATCACGCGATTCTGCGCGCTCTCGCGTACTGTCGCTGATACCCGTCAGTCATCGGAAAAGGAGCGAGCGAACTAAGAGTCGAGGGATCAGCCAACTAGTTCGCTTAGTTCGCCTGTAGGAGCGCTCTTCCGAACTAGTTCGTTCGCGAACTACACAAGACTAGTATGATGGCCAGCGGTTGCGTTTAGCTCGGAAGTGTGTTCCTGGAGCCACTCCGTAGCAATTCTGGACGTCTGGGGTCTCACATTGTCCTGCTCGAATTGCCGAATTCCGTCGGAACGCACAAAGGACATGAGCCATTCCGCGACCGATACCTCGCGTCTGGTTCTTGAACATGGCTGAGAGCTTGACCACTGATAGACGACCTCTGGCGGGCGGGGGTGCTAGCAGTTTTGGTGCTGAGACACGGCGTGAGTGCGCGGGCATGTCTCACAAGGGAAACTCCAGGTATGGTACAGACGAATTTTGATGGGTCGCAGGTATGTTGTGCAGGAACTCCTCTAGACCACCAAGCTAACAGGATTTGTTCCAATGCGCCTTGGTTTCCATGAAAATAGAGATCAAAGTTCAGCGCGGAACACCTATACCTGTACAAACTCACCGTTGGTACGTGAGTCAGAGCGGTGGAATTATGGACAAATATACACCTTAAAATCAACTCAGTGAAGTCTACTTGGTACAAAGTAGTTAATGATGTAGTTTCAACCAATGAAAACCTACATTAGATAGCAATGAGTGACACATAACTGTTGTTAATGTGGACTGGTAGATACGCTTGTAGACAGATTTACATGTGGAGGACACCTGAGAAATTGGGAGTGGATTAGGAAGAAGTTGGGACTCCTCACACGAACTAATGAACGGAAATACACGCCGCAAATACTTTTACGACCTAATCAAAAATATTTTTCCGAAAAAAAAGAATAACAGTATAATGTGGTTACGGGTAACTATGTAAATTATATAATTAACAGAAGAGGTCCTGACAATACCACTGATTGTATAATGTGTTTGGAGACAGCGTACTGGCGAATAAAGAGATTCGGAAATCACAAAAATCTTTTTCGCAACATGCTAGACATCGTTTTTGAAAAGCAAGGGATTGGGTAAAGGAGGTTAGATGGATGAAAGATAAGAGTAACAAACTGAAAGAAGGAACTTCATGGAAAGGAAAACTGTTGAAAGACATGATCTAAAGTAAAAATAAGCTATGAATGGGGCCCATGACTTGATTTTCGTGTGATAAATAATTTTGTGTTGATCTTACTGCATGTCAATTTCTACTGCGGAATTTTTATATAAATAGATATTGTTAATTGTAAAAATCCAGAAAACTGTACATACTTGATGTAAATTTGTTTTCAATCTTTGTAATAAAAAAAAAATCAAGTCGCTCGACTGTCACACAGACAACCCGAGTTCAAATCCGGCACGAATTTTTTTTTCTTTTTTTACCCTTGTGCGACGATTGATTGTGTATATTCCTTTTTCCAACTTCATCAATTGTTATTGCAAAGATAAAGTTATATTAGGTAATTACAGTTACAAGTGAACGATACGATACGAATGACTAGCCTCCTGGCCGCGGCATCATAATCCGCTGGGACGCGTCAAGTGGGCACACACTGCATTCCACGGTACAAAAACAGTGGGGCCGGGGACTGTAAATGCAGCTAGCAAATGCTGCACAAATGTTTTACGTGATAACTACGTAAAAGTATGCTTCGAAATAACGAATTGCCGGCCGCGGTGGTTGAGGGGACTGAGGCGCTCCAGTCGCTGTCTGCACGGCCACTACGGTCGGGGGTTCGATTCCCCCATCGGGCATGGATATTTGTGCCGTCCTTAGTATTAGTTAGTTCATAATTAGTTTGTAAGTTTAGGGACTGATGACCCCGTAGTTAAGTCCCATAAGCTATACAAACATTTGAAATAACGATTAAAAAAAAAAAAAAAAAAAAAGGAAAAAAATCCGTGCAGTATTATAACTCGGATCATTTGTGTGACTGTCGATCGCTTTGCTAATAATACTACGGTGATCCGCGTACCGACAGTGACTTAGTAGAGGTATAGCTTTTATGCGCTAGTCTTTGATCTCGAATTTCGCGGAAACCAAGGTGCATTGGAACAAATCCTTTTAAGCTTGGTGGTCTGGAGGAGTTTCCGCCCCATCATCATTCGTTTGTACCATACTTCGTGTTCCCCTTGTCAGTACAGAAGCTGAAATGATGTGACGTCGTGGCGGACCGGGTATTGGGTCTTTGCCGTTCTGCTGGGACGTCGGCCCTGTCCGTGGTATCCTGTGTGGCTGCCGTGTTGGTCTGTCGGTCTGCCGGGTGACAATATATTGGAGAAAACAAATTCGTGGAACGAGACGGGACGACCTTACGGAAGGCGGGACAAGAGCAATTCGAAGCGAGTCGTCACTGCAGAGACTTCATTCCGTGTCTTCTTTCTGCCAAGCTGGGCAGTAACCTGTACTGAGAATCTCCAGTCGCTAAGGATGGGAGTGCGAGGCGCACCGAGAATTTCTCGAGCTGCCGGAGCTCGAGTATTTCTCGAGAAGCTCGCGAGAAGCGACGCTGTGGCTCGTGTCGCTGCTAGCTGGTTGAATAGGGCAGCGCGCCACGCCAGGCGCTGCGGTTATTTGCGACGCTCGCAGCTCGCTGGGATCATTATTTAAATATGGGCACTGGACACTAGACTTGCGTATAATAGTTTGCGATCAGGAGCGCTCACTTTAGTTCGCGGCTCTAGCCGCGAAATAGTTCGTTCTTTTAGTTCGTCCGCTCCCAGTGACGGCTGAGCGGCGTGGTCTGCGCATGCGCTTTCTGCTTGAGCCGTTAACGATATCACGTAAACCAAAAGAAACAGTTTGTGGATAATTTCTCGCGTTTAAGTTTAGAGTTATCTCTATATCTTAGCATTATGGAATTTATTAGTCAGACATTGCAGAGTGCAGAACAAAACAGATATTTGTAGCACTGAACTATGTAATCTAGCAAGCAGACGCCATTGTGTAGCAAAAAATACAATAGGCGTGGTAAGACATTTAAAAATTACATAATATATCTAGCAATCAAACACATATGTATTCACGAATACAAAGCGCACTCTTATGTAAATACAAGTCAGACAAAATACCCAGCTATTATGTATGTTATCCATTCAAACTACATTGAAAGAAAATTCCGTAAAAGAATTGGATAGTGCCTGAAACAGTTAGCCAGTATCGGAAAAATGCAATAAAATGCAAAATGTATTGAAATCATCACTATCTAACTTTCAAACAGAATTTTCTACATTTTTTTAAACATATTAATGTAGTGTCCAACCATGACATTTCATGGTTGGACACAACATTAATATGTTTAAAAAAATCTGTTACATTCAGCTAATATGGCATATGATTATGCATAGCTGATATTACGATGACTGGTGCATTTAGGATGATCATTAAGTGATCGAAATCGATCTGCAAAAACATTTAATAAAAAACGACCAATGCTGCATACTATATTTATTATTTTGTGGTCGCTGAGCACACCGTTCCAAAACATGGAATCAAACCTCATTAAATACTTTAGTTATTGCATTCAATATACGTTCCCTACGTTTCAGCCTCATCGATTTTACTGTAATTGTAGTGAAGAAATCTTAACGTTCTTGAGTAGAAAAGCGACGTATTTCTACCAAAGAGCAGGTCTTGTGGTGTTTCCTAGCTCTTTTTTTATTTTTGATAGTAAATGAAATTATTTAGTAAAAGTCTGTACTATACAACATAATTGTAAATACACTGTCCTGTAATGTACCGTTTCGCACCTTGTCAGGGATTTTAGAAACCTAAGAAAGACAAATTTGGAGCTATTATTATTACCTGTTTTTATGGCACTGCATGCGTTTCCTATTGTAAAAAGTATGTAGCAATCAATATAGACGATACTATTCCTACTCGTTCAATATCGTATTCAGAAAAGTAGCTTACCGGCAGCTTGGAGCGCTGCTGTCGTAATGTATAACAGAAATCATTGGGAGTGTCGTGACTGTAAATGTTAGATCAAACTGCGCACTCCGGCATTTGTGTCCAAAACGTATGTCGGTGCGCGTATTCATAGTAATTCTAATTGTTGAAATGTATGTGATACCTCAGTAAATACTCCGATGTGACTCTCAATTTAATGAGTTTACGTAAAAAGCGAATATTTATACTGGTTTTAAGAGATAAATATTTATGATTTTGTATCTTTGGCATCGGTCTCTGTCATCAGACTCTCAATTTAATGACTTTACGTAAAAAGCGAATATTTACACGAGTTTCAAGAGATAAATATTTATGATTTTGTGTGTATCTTGGGCATCAGTCGTGTAAAACTCTTTAAAGGAATTCACCGCCACTTGACTGAAATAAGTGTTTATTACCACAACCTGGTTTCGGCTTCAGGCAATTATCAAGTGTTAATACTCTTCAGACTGGTTTATCGAAGTCACTGTCATGGCAATAAAATCGCTAGGACAAGTTAAATCTAAAACATTCTGGTACAAATGTGGTACCTATTTTATGTTAGTGACATGGACGTATCAACTTATCCTAACGACTTTATTGCCATGACAGTGGCTTCGATGGGACCTAAACCTGTCTGAAGAGTTTTATCACTTGATAATGGCCTGAGGCCGAAACCATGTTGTGGAAATAAACAATTATTTGGGCACAAAAGCATGGCCACTTTGGCTTCTACCAATGCTGTTGTCAGCATAGGTAAAACCACTTCCCTTCATTCTAACCTTTGCCTTTCGCGGGCAAGCGCTCTAGCACTGAGCTACCCCGACACGACTCACGATGCCGCCTCACAACTCCACTTCCGCCAGTACCTCGCCTCCTACTTTCCAAACTTCACAGAAGTTCTCCTGCGAAACTTGCAAGACTAGCACTCCTGGAAGAAAGGATATCCCCTAGGCTGTGGCTAAGCCATGTCTCCACCATATCCTTTCTTCCAGGAGTGCTAGTCTTGCAAGTTTCGTAGGAGAACTTCTGTGAAGTTTGGAAAGTAGGAGGCGAGGTACTGGCGGAAGTGGAGTTGTGAGGCGGCATCGTGAGTCGTGTCGGGGTAGCTCAGTGCTAGAGCGCTTGCCCGCGAAAGGCAAAGGTCCCAGGTTCGAGTCCCGGTTCCGGCACACAATTTTAATCTGCCAGGAAGTTTCATATCAGCGCACACAAGGCTGCAGAGTGAAAGTTTCATTCTATTTTGTTGTTGTTGGAGAGTGGTAGGCGCCCTGGATGGGGGGGGGGGGGGGGAGGGGTCGAGAGAATGGTATGGCATATAGATGAGATGCGACAGATTAATTTTTATTTACTTATATTACGGTCTGTAATGTTCTTATACTACAACAAAAAAACTGAAAATCAGATACGGAATTAAATCACGAGACGGCGATGTGCTGCTTTTTATTGCACAATCGTTACTTGAAGACATGTTTTATGGCCGAAACAATCGTTTATTACTGGTTTATGGTTCCTTTGCTCGCTCTTCTTGTATTTATCGGCCATGCCAATAGAGTTTATTGCATTCTCTTAGCGTGGTGCAGCATATACAGTATTGAAACCTCATCATCAGATTCTAGCCTGGCCACTGTCAGTTATGTCGCTAATATCGCGGTAATGAAGCGCTGTAGAGCAATTACAGCTGAAGCACTGATTTGTTTAATAACTAATAGAGGGAAAACACTGCTTGACGCCTAGGATATTTGAAATTCCCGTACTCTCAATCATGCACTATAACCCAAATTAATACGGCATTACAAGTTCTCTGGCGTTCATCTACATGTTATTACAGTTTGTGAATGCCTCATGTGTATAAATGTGGACCTTAGTACACAAAGAGTCTAACAGGTATACCTATGGAAGTGTCACTCTCCGTTTTTTCTGAAATTGCTCTATGTTACAATACATGAAAAAGTAAGACACGTATTATATTAGCGGCGGTAAAACATATTTAAGAGGTGAAACGGTCCCTCTAAAATGGAAAATTTGCGATAACTTAGGGATTAATGAATCGATTTTTAATGATATTTGTTATGACATTATCATTCGATAAAAGACGAAAATCGGCCTAGTTATATTGGAGAGGAAGTGAAAATTAGAGTGCCAACTACCCGGAAAGAGACTAATTTGGCTACAAAAATTAGTTTTGATTTAATCGGAGTAGAATCTATTACAACTTCAAAAGGAAGTCTAATTAAGAAATGCGTAAATGCGTATTTTTTTTTATAGAGGGTGATACAAAAAGGTACGGCCAAACTTTCAGGAAACATTTCTCACACACAAAGAAAGAAAATATATTATGTGAACGAACACACACACACACACACACACACACACACACACACACACACACACACACACACACAACACATATATATATATATATATATATATATATATATATATATATATGTGTGTGTGTGTGTGTGTGTGTGTGTGTGTGTGTGTGTGTGTGTGTTTGATATCGGCAATCATCATCATCATCATCATTAGAGACTGATTATGCCTTTCAGCGTTCAGTCTGGAGCATAGTACTTCTAATAAAATTCCTCCATGATCCCCTATTCAATGCTAATATTGATGTCTCGTCTGATGTTATGCCTTTTACTTCAAAATCATTCTGCAACAGTGGTGACAGGTTACAGCCTTGTCTTACCCCTGAAACTACCCTGAACCATGAGCTTAATTTGCCATCTACTCTAACTGCTGCCTGACAGTCTACGTAAAAGCCTTAAATTGCCTGCACAAGTTTGCCTCCTATACCATAATCTTGAAGAACTGACAGTAGCTTCCTCCAACACGGTTTATAAGCCTTTTCCAGATCTATGAAACATTGATACAATTCCCTGTTCCACTCATAGCACTTTTCCATTACCTGCCGTAAGCTAAAGATCTGGTCCTGACAGCCTCTAACAGGCCGAAACCCACACTGATTTTCATCTAACTTGACCTCAATTATTCCTCGCACTCTCCTTTCAACAATGTCTGAGAATATTTTGCCTACAACGCTAATTAAAGAGATACCTCGATAGTTGTTGCAATCTTTTCTGTTTCCATGTTTGAAAATTGGCGTGATTACGCCTTTTGTCCAGTCAGACGGAACCTGTCCCGATTCCCACTCCTTTTCAATTATCCTGTGTAACCATTCGAGACCTGATATTCCACTGTATTTGAGGAGTTTCGGCTTAATTTCATCCACCCCAGCCGCTTTATTGCACTGCAATTTGATGACCATTTTCTCCACTTCCTCAAATGAGATCCTGTTTCCATCGTCGTTCCTATCCTTTCTACCTGAAAATCTGATACATCATTGAACGTTTCACCTACATTGAGCAATTCTTCAAAATATTCCCTCCATCTGCTCAAGGCATCCACATGATTGACTAGCAGCTTTCCTGACCTGTCCAAAACACTTGTTAATTCCTTCTTCTCTCTCTTTCGAAGATTGTTAATTACGCACCAAAACGGTTTCCCCCGCGGCTTGGCCCAGAGATTCTAGCTTGTTTCCAAAGTCTTCCCATGATTTCTCCTTGGATTCTGCTACTATCCGTTTGGCTTTGTTTCTTTCTTCAACATAACTTTCTCTGTCTGTCTGATTTCTAGTATGAAGCCATTTTTGAAATACCTTCTTTTTCTTTTTACAGGCTGCCTTTACTATGTCATTCCACCAGGCTGCCGGCTTCTTCCTGCCTTTACACACTACTGTTCCAAGACATTCTCTAGCTGCTTCCAGTAATGTGTCCCTGTACCTTGACCATTCCTCTTCCAGTGACTGTAAATCATTAAATTCAACTAACTGGTACCTTTCCGAGATCATTGTTATGTATTTGTGCCTAATTTCCTTGTCTTGAAGCTTCTCATCTCTTATCCTTCTACACATGGACCTGACTTTCTGCTCTTTTGGCCTCACAAAACCAATTTCACTGCAGATTAGATAATGATCAGTATCATCAAAGAACCCCCTGAAAACACGAGTGTCATTGACTGTCTTCATAACTAAGAACAATCTAAAATAAATTTAAATTTAACACCTGACACAAAATCTTAAAGAAAGATGGACTCAATGCAATTTTACGCCAATTCAATAAGTAACAATTTTAAAGGAAATGGCTGAAAGCATCAATTACAAGCACTGATGTGCTGGTAGTAAGACAAAAAAGGGCTGAAGGCCACAATAAATAGTACTGCTGTGTTGGCCAAATTCTAAATTAAAAGACGGAAACCCACAATAAATTACACAAATTTGCTGGTAATATTCCATCATCTTTCAGGATCTTTCAAGAATCACGTGCTGGTAATAGTTTCAAGGAAACTGCTGAAGACCACAATAAATAACAAATGTGATGACAATAAATAAATGGGCGAAGATCACAAAAAATAACACAATATGCTGGCACTAGTCTTAAAGAAATGGCTGGTGGCAACAATATACTACACAAATATGCTGGCAATAGTTTTTAAGGAAATAGCTAAAACCAGGCAAATACACTTACTTCCAGCACCAGAATAATTAAAAACCAAAGCAGTTAGCTGCAGCAAACAAGTTTCAGGAACTTAATATGAAAAACTCCAAACAGATGTTGCTACAATGAATATTAAAAGAAAAAACACGAATAACCAGGTGCCACGCCCCTCAAACCCCAAAGTGTCACCAAGATATGCTGAAAGTACTGAACTACCGCCGCCACAACAGATACAGACAGGAGATGGCACCGGGTATCAATAACCATATCCAATCATAATAGTGGTGAAGCCCCAACAACACACATAATAAGTAAGTATCATAAAATGTAAATTAGCTTAATCAGCTGCATATAACTTAACACAGGAGCAAACTAAATTTCAATCAGTTGCAACAGTCCATACAAGTTACTCGTTACAAGCTGCATAGGATATCGCCAAAATTATTAACAAGCGAGATGACTTTATCTAGGAAGGGTGCCCAACCGCCTAACGGGAACTACAGCCCTGCGGAGCTGGGACTTCATGCGAAGAATAAACGCCGAATTACAACCGCGGGGCCGGCGATACCATGCGGAGGGTAAATAATGTGCAAGTTGGTACAACCGTTGCCCGGGCAAATACGAGTCAGTGGAGGGGCACAAACCAGGTAAATTCCTCCTGTGGCGCTAACCAAATACAATTAATTTGAAGGTAAGGATCAATTTTGCACAGGGCAAGGGTAATGAAAAGAGTTGAAACATGAAACCGAAAGCTTCAAGCAACCCTTCCTTCCCTTCCTATATGGAATTCCTATGTGGAATTTTGGCGATATCCAATGCTGCTTGTAACAAGTAACTTGTTCGGAGTGTTGCAACTGATTGAAATTTAGTTTGCTCCTGTGCTAAGTTATAGGCAGCTGTTTAAGCTAATTTATATTTTTATGATATTTACTTATTCTGTATGTTGTTGGGGCTTCACCACTATTATGATTGAATTTGATTATTGATACCCGATGCCATCTCCTGTTTGTATCTGTTGTGGGGGCGGCATATCTTGGTGACACTTTGGGGTTTGAAAGGCGTGGAACCTGGTTATTGCTGATTTTTCTTTTAATCTTTATTGGAGGAACACGTGTTTTTCATATTAAGTTCCTGCAACTTGTTTGCTGCAGCTAATTGCTTTGGTTTTTAATTATTCTGGTGCTGGAAGTAAGTGTATTTGCATGGTTTTAGCTATTTTCTTAAAAACTATTGCGAGCACATTCGTGTAATTTATTGTGGCCACCAGCACATTGTGTTATTTTTATCTTCACCCATTTCTTTATTGTCACCACATTTGTTATTTATTGTGGCCTTCAGCCGTTTCCTTGAAACTATTACCAGCACATTTGTGTAATTTATTGTGCCTTTCTGTCATTTCATTTAGAATTTTTCCATCACGTCAGTACTATTTATTGTGGCTTACAACATTTTGTAAGCTGTGATGTTTTTAAATTGTGTATTTTTTTATATAGTTACTAAGTGCAATGTTGCATTTGTTATTTTACACCAAATTTTTAAAAAGCTGACCAGCTTGTAATATGTATGTGACCAGATGATGGTGACACAGTCCACCGATACCAGTCGTCATTAAATAAATTATTAATGTGCGATCTTGGCATTTCATTCTGAAAACTATAAAACTATATATATAACATGACATTCGGATTAGCCGTGCGCTTTGGGGCGCCGTGCTGCGGTGCACGGCCGTTCGCCGTCGGGGATTCGAGTCCCCCCTCAGGCATGAGTGTTTGTGTTGTTCTTAGATTAATTTACCTTAGTTTAAGTAGTTTGTAAGCTACGGACTAATAACCCAGCAGTTGAGTCCGATAGATTTACAAACATTTGAACATGTTTAACATCTTATTAGAAAAAAGAAGATGGACAGAGAGAGAGGTACCAACTAAAGGCTTGAATAAATAAATAAATACCCGGGCAACGCCTGGTTTTCAGCTAGTTTAAATATAAATATTACAATGACATATATTTTAGACGAATTGCAGCGTTCAATGAATGAAAGAAATCGCAATTTGCGATCTTATGGCTTCACTGTACTAGGTTTAGATGGAATACCAAACTGTGGCTGTGGTGTAAGGAAGAGACAGCGTGGCGAATGGAGATTTGTGTGTGGCGGGAGACGTGCAGGGAAGAGTCCTCTGCAGTGGCGCTGGTCACTGTGTCCTCGGTGGCGGAGTGGTCAACGTGTCTTTCTAGTAAGCAGGCGATCCCGGGTTCTAATCGCGGCCGGGCACAAATTTTCATTCACCACAGTTTGGTATTCCGTCTAAACCTAGTACAGTGAAACCATAACATCAAAAATTGCGATTTAATTCATAAATAGTACTAGTTATTAATTTCTTTAAATTATTTAAACACAAAAAAAATCGCACGACGTGTTTTACGACCCACTTTAGATTTGTAGTTTTATAACTTTTTGCAAACATTTTGGACCAAAATAATAATCTAAATAACAAAAAACTAATTATTAAGAGTGTCTGAAACTCTTGTAGGAAAAAAAAATTTGGTAGTGACGGGTTCCGAAACACCGACCTCTAGCATCATAGTCCAACCCCTTGCCCATTATGCTACGGCTATCAATCAGAAGACGAGTCCCATAATCTCATACTATTGATGGCCGTTGTTAACTGATGCTAATACGGCATTTGTAGACACTAGATTATCATTTATCGTACGAAGAACGATGTGTTTTTGTTAATTCTTCAGTGCGCCATTGCTTTGAAATGACGTGTAAGTTACAATAAGAAAATCATCAAATACGCGCAAGATGGCTTATGCCACAGAGAGTACTGCGCGAGGAATGTCACGTGACGTCTCGTAACGGCTGCTTTTCGTTAATTCAATGGAGGGTGTCAAATCTGCGTTATTTTTGCAAATATGTCTCAAAAGATACGAGATATGAAAAAAAAACAAAACAAAGAGAGCTAAGTTGTAGAGAATTTTCTCCTCTACCAGTTAGGTTATTAAATTTTCGTATTAGATGGACGGTTAGTCTGCAATTACAATTATATTACAAACGGTTTTTTTAGGTATTACTACCGTATTTTTTGTCCGAAAAATTTGAAAAAGGGAGGTTTTGGTCTCTGGCGCCGTACAATCATGTCTGTAAAATTTGGTACTGATCGGTTGAACGGTTCGTCTTAAAAACAGGGAACACGTTAAGGACAGACAGACGGACGGACAGACAGACAGACATACATCCCAAAATCGCCGTCATTTTTGCAAATATCTTTGAAACGCTACGAGATATGAAAGAAACATAAGAGAGCAAAGTTGTATAGAATTTTCCCCTCTACAAATTAGGTTATTCAATTTCCGTGTCAGATGAATAGTTAAGCCGTTATTTTCATTTAAATTTCGAGCTGTCAAAAGACGATCGCAAAGGCCCACTTTTAGTGTTACTACCGTGACCTAAAGTGGGCCAAAACATTTGGAACCAATACTACTGAAAGTAGTTATACCGGTGTCTTTGCCCAGTTATTGGCAATAACTAAGAAAAATCGGTTACAACCGACAGAAAATAAATACCGAAAAACTGCTTAGTCAGAACAAAATACCGGTATCGCTTTTACCCGTTCGGTTTTTTTTTTCATGCCTACCTTCCTTGCGTCTGCTACTGACGATGGTTTGTAGGCTGCTACTGCAGCTGCTGGGCGGTGAGGCAGGTGTTTTCTGTGTGTGTGTGTGTGTGTGTGTGTGTGTGTGTGTGGGGCGGAGAGAACGCCAGCGACAACGGGTAGGGTGGGTGCCGGGTGCGGCCGGATATTGCCGGCGTTAATACCCTTCCTCCCTTACCGGGAAATCCGGTTTTGATGACGCCGCGGCTCGGAAAGAGTCGGCCGGCACACAGGAGCGCTAATCCTGTTTCGCTCCTGAGACGCGAGCTCGCGCGGCTTGTAATTGGGCGCAGTTAGCGGAACGGCCGACGCCGAGCGCGGCGCCACCTGCTTCTTATAACGCCCGGGGAAGCACGGGGCACAAAGCACCGGACACGCGAGAGCGACTCCGCTGCGCACTACATTTCCTCTGCCGCGCGTGAGGTCAAATCATTGTTTCGGAAGCAAGATGGCAGATTTATAATGGAGGGGGGAAATGCTAGTCCCTTCCAATACCCTTCTCCCAGTTTGTAATATCATTATTTACAGTTTAATTTTAACACAGTACACGAAATCAATGCTGATTCAACGCTATATTTAACACTAGCTGAAAACTCGGCTTTGCCCGGGTATTTATTTATTTCTTCCTGCCTTGAGTTAGTACTTCTCCTATCCTTTCTCTCTCTGTGCAACTCCTTTTCTTTTCTAAAACCAGGCTATATTTATCTGAGAAGAAATAAGAAATACGGATGTCTCGCATAATGTACAAAATCATAAATATCCAAACAAAGAAAGATAGTAATCAAAACACAAATGACATACAAAATGCGTACGATCTCATATTTATTGAGTTATATGTTGTACAATTGTATAATTTTGCAGGTATGTATTCATTTCAATAAATTTTGTATGTCTGTATTAAAAGATATTTCTTTTTTACTGCTTTTTTATTTATTCTTATACTTCCTTATTCGTATGATTATCCCAGTGATCTCTATACAAACTGGATGTATAACTCCGGTGTTTGGACATATAATTGCAGCGTACCTGCACATTCACATGTTTTCCACACGATTTCGCATTGTCCGCCATGTTTAAATTTGGCAAACGAGTTTCCATCAGTTATTACGTGACAAAGAATTGCTTGCTTACCTCTTAATTTGGAATTTAATTCAATATTCCATGTTGTAGGCTGATAGGGAGCGGAATGGAAACATATTTTCTTCTCTTTTTCTTGAAATGCTGCTTAGCAGCCATGTTTGAATTTGGCAAGAAACTAAATATGAATTTCTTTGCCTGGCACGCTAAGAAAGCTGAAGTTCAACATCCAGAGTGTATAGAGATCAATGGATTATCCTTACAGAGAAAGACCTGAAGACATTGTTGCACACATAGACCAAATATATGGTCTGTGGCGTCACGTTTCGCTGTATGTAACCTTCTTGCTATAGAGTCGCAAACGTCATCGCTGGCCTTTCTGTTCGATTTTTTTTTTTATTTAATTTGACGACTTTCAACCAACATATCTTCCACCCCCTTATAGCAATCGGCATGGAACTGCTATGATGTACAACGGCAGATTTCGGACAACAATTACACACAGGCCATTCGTTTGCGTTCTGTAGTTTTCGCTGCAGAGCGAAATATTAAAACACGCACACATACGTAGAATTTTAGATACACCGATAACTTTCTATCCCAATATACTCCACCCTTTTATCATTATCAACTCTTAAGCAATAATGCAACCAGTAAAACCATTTTCAAAGAGTAAATATAATTTTCAAAGAGTAATTACTGTTCCGAATTTCGCTTTATATTCTTCAAATTACTAAATGTCTTCCAGATCGCTCTAAAACCGTGCCTGAAACCTTCCTCAGGTATAAATTAGTAACTGTACGAATATTTAAGTATCTGCGTCTTGCCGTTCGGACGTGATAAGCGTACACCGAACAGACATTCACATTTATAGATATAGATGAAAACATATTTTTTCCTTTATTTAATCGTATCAAAAACATACATAGGGGAAGGTAGGGGAAGATGGCAAGGAGTCATTAATTTAATGCAACTGTCTAGACAGCAGCAAATGAAGTCTACTTGTATCCTTTGCATACGTGTGCGCTTCAGAGGTCAAAGTTGTCAAGACCTGACAGCTTTCCAGTAATTTCCTTAAGCTGAATGGAATACATGTTGCATACTGTGACAGGTTTTTACCAATCGCAGTATATTTGATGTTATATTTATAGCATTACACAATTGTATAATTTTGCAGTTACATATTCATTTGCATAAGTGCTTTAGTCGGTAAAATCCGTTGCAAACAGAGTTAGTTGTAAAAATGTAACAGATTAAAAACCTGATGCGTGATGGGGCGGTTTTTCATTAACTTTACTGTTATTGTCCTCTTATCTCACGAACTACGTGTCGTACTGTGATACAATTTCTAAAGTACATTCAGCTGTATGTGTGTATACTCTCTACAAAATTTCCTGCGACTACAATTTGTTGTGTAGAAATTATAAACTGCGACGTCATACCGAATGCCGTAGTTTTGCTCCATGAACAGTGGGTAAGTGAGAAACTTTTTTTCCTTTCATTGTCTTGATGTGGTTGTCAGCGAGAAAAAGTTTAATAAAGTTTTGAAATTATGTTTAAAGTTATGCAACAATATGTACTAAGGCCCATTTAGCACTGACACTATCATTTATGTTTACGCACATGTTGGTTGTAATATTTCATTGCACCGAACTATCATCTGGAACACGTGTGGTAAATTTTTCCTAGCTGGTCTAATTTTTTCGTAAACTATAAACCGTACTGTTCTTTTAACGTATATATTCAACTCGAAAGATCATTTAATGATGTGTTGTTTATAATGTAGCGCCTATCATTTGTTGGGGTTTGAGACGTTAACTAAAATATTACGTGAAAGCCTCGAATCGGGGAGAAACGGAGAATTAATGGAGGGTATGATTTTAAATATTCTTTGATTAATTTTGAATAACGTCAGAAATAAGGGGAATGTTGGCGGCAACTACATTATAAAAAAAAAATTGACAAGCTAAACCTTCATGGTTACGATAAATCTTTTTGATGATATCAGACCAGAAATCTGTACATTAAGATGAGAATAATTGAAGGTAAAACACCATCGTGATGAAGAATTGGACGGGTGGAATTTTGGTATGCAGTGGACTGTGCAATAAATTTTTGGTTGAGAGCTCCGCGATCATTTACGCCACTAGGAGGCGGGAAATCAAATAAGAACACCTCCACCATTTAATTAATGGACTTATATCTTGCAATGTATAAAAGGTAAAGCAGTCAACAATCCGAAGATTGGTTTGAACACCACATTGCTTTACTAGGCATGGTCTTGTTTGGAGGTGGTATGCCGTTGCCTCCCTCCGACCTTCGAACTGACTTACCCAGTCAGTTATAGGGGGACCTACAGATTAACGTGGGTTCCGAACCAACGTGCTACTCGGTATTTTTCACATGAGCAATATTGCCAGAGGTGAAAGAAGTGGAAAGTGACAGATAAAAATCTTAGGACCTGGCGGGGTCAATGTATATCTTCTCGAATTTAGCACTATACTTACAGCAATTTTAGTGGTGAACAGGGAGATCTGCTAGTAATGCGTCTTCACTCGAAAGCGGCAAAAGACAGATAAAAGAAGCGGTTCGCTGTTCTTTCTCTCCGGCAGTAAAGCAAGGAAATGTAGGATTTTCAAAGATTATTTTTCATTAGAGAGAAAGAAAAACGATTCTCGGTGGTATTTATAATCTTCGACTCGCGAAGTTAATTATTGTATCTTTATTTATATTTTTATTTGTAGCGTTTCATGTTCTTAGTTTTAAATTATGAATGGCCGTTTAGAAGTTTACGAATTTACCGTGTGTACAAGATGACGGCTTATATTTCCCAAAGAATTCGTAAATCATTTTAATGAGCTTTTCGTACTAACTTACAGAACTGAGCGTGTGTAAACAGTGTAAATGGAGGACCAACAGGCTGCAATGCGCACAGGAAAGCAGGGACCGATGACCAGGGTGCTGGACATACAGAATGGCGCCATGGTGTATGCAACTTCGAAGAAGAAGCAAAGGAAAAAATTTGCCTTCATTACACATTGCAAACAGAAGCCAATCTGAAGGAAAAGAAATATAAAATAAAAGAAGCAGATAAACAGAATAACGAAAATGGGAGGACAAGTGCGACGAGGCACTCCTTAATTCCTCGATATCACACTGAAGAGGACGACGATGACGGCAATGATTTCGTCAGAGAAGAACTTCCTGAAGTCAGCAATGTCTGTGCTAAATTAGGGACACTGTATGGTTGTTCATGCTATCGTAAATGGACCCATGCTGCTTGTACCGAATTCACTGCAGCACATACGAAGCGCAAAGCAAATGTATGCTACTTTCGTGATTAAAATAATTTTTTTTTATGCTTACCCAATTGGTTTTTCCTTCGTCAAATTACCGGCCGAAATCGTCGTCTTTCCCGGAAACGAGAGTAAAATGACGAATATAATTTTTGTTTAGGTAAACAAGTCATCATAAATGTTATATTTAGAAAAACGACGAAATCTTTAGTTGGAAACAGGACTCTAATCGTTTCCCTAGATTGTTCAAGTAGGTGTTAGGTCTAAAATAATGGGATAAAAAATCGGAAGCTTACTGTCGTCATCTAATCTCCTTTCCCCTGCTTTAGTACTTATATACAACAAGAAAAACAAGGCAGTAAAAATACAAACAAGCCAGACACTGGTACTATAAACATCATTTCTGTACATAATTGTGGCCTAAGCCACTTCACGTGAGTCTCTGTTAGCGTCAGTCATATTTTGGGGAGAGCAACTAGTTGGACAGAATTTGCATTCATGAATATAGCTCACTGTCTGTTCTTTTCCACACTCACAAAGCGTCGAGTCGCAGGAAAATCCCCAACTTCTCATGTTGGTCTTCGCTCTTCCAACTCCTGAGCGCAGGCTGTTAAGCGTCTTCCATGTTGACAACCTTTCCTGGTGAATTGGAGGGACGCTTTCTGAGGGCACCATCCGCCCTGAGAGGTGGCTAGATATAGAGCGCCAACAGTTCGCTCTGAAGTATGATTGTGGTTCGTTGACGCTGTCTGTTGAATGAGCAAAGCTTGACCTGAGCCTTTGGTTTGCTGGTTTGTATTCATATAAAGTATGGATCGCAAAGTTTAGTCCTTTAGTTATCTACAGGCTGGAAGCGCACTGAAGGCGGGGATACCTGCTAAACAGTAAACTTTACCAAGTGATGTGGATGTCAGACATCCTGTTATGAGACTGCGAGTCTCATTTAAGGCTACATCCACTTGTTTGGAGTGATTAGATCTACACCAGACACGGAAAGCATATTCTGTGGCTGAATAGGAAAGAAGGGATATAACTGTTGTTCCTAAGTTGTGGGGATATGTTACTCTGATTGTACTTGGTGGTTCTTTGTAGACAGCTTCCTTTTGTTACATCCACTTGTTTGGAGTGATTAGATCTACACCAGACACGGAAAGCATATTCTGTGGCTGAATAGGAAAGAAGGGATATAACTGTTATTCCTAAGTTGTGGGGATATGTTACTCTGATAGTACTTGGTGGTTCTTTGTAGACAGCTTCCTTTTGTTACATCCACTTGTTTGGAGTGATTAGATCTACACCAGACACGGAAAGCATATTCTGTGGCTGAATAGGAAAGAAGGGATATAACTGTTGTTCCTAAGTTGTGGGGATATGTTACTCTGATTGTACTTGGTGGTTCTTTGTAGACAGCTTCCTTTTGTTGTTATTGTATAGGTAAGTGCTCGGTCAAGAGTTACTCCCAAGTATTTTGGGGTGAAACAGTTCTCTAATCGTTTACCTTCCCAGACCACTTGCAGCTTTCTGGATGCCTGTTGATTTTTGGATTTTTGAGGTGGAAGGCAAAGACGTGTTTTTTGTGGATTTGGCTTTTGGTTCTCTTGATAGTAACCACTTCAGATTTGTAGGGCAAGTTCAATTGGTTCTTCTTGTACTGATAAAGAGCGTTATCTGCATATAAAGGGTGTGAATTTTAAGTTGACAAACCAGAATAACCCCAGAAAATAAGCATCACATGAAAAAATGTGTAGAATGCAAAGTTGATTATTTTCGAGGGGGACATCTGCTGGTGCTAAAATTAACCCGTCACCCCAGCCCCCTGGGGGTGGCGTGGGATGCAACTTTAAAATTTCAAACAGGAAACCCCATTTTTATTGCGGTATCAGATTCTACATAAAAAAGAAAACAACGTACGTTTTGTTTCATGTGGGCGAGGTTGTTCATTGGAGTAGATGTTGAAAAGAATGAAAGAGACAGTTCTTCAGGTTCCGCCATTTACTGCTCTGACCTTGGAATTAAAAAAGAAAACACCTATTTCGAAGAAATCACTCAAATTTGTGTTATATTATGCACTTTACGAAGCAGTATTTGGTGGTTAACTGTGTATCGTAGGTTGATGTTAAGTCCGTGATTTTGTTGTTTCATAGCCGTCTTCCGTATATTGCTGCAGGTGCAGTATTTGGGAAGTGCAACTTCTCCCAGGTCTAAAGCGTACTTGTTCTGGTATGAGCAGTGAGTCTACCACCTCAGATAGACTGTCCCAAATCATTCTTTCTAAGATTTTATACCAGCCGGCCGCGGTGGCTGAGGGGACTAAGGCGCTCCAGTAACGGTCTGCACGGCCACTACGGTCGGGGGTTCGAATCCCCCCTCGGGCGTGGATATTTGTGCCGTCCTAGTTCGTAAGTAGTTTGTAAGTTTAGGGACTGATGACTCCGTAGTTAAGTCCCATAGACTATACAAACATTTGAACATTTTTTTATACCAATGACTCAGCAAAGAGATTGCTCTATAATTCTTTGAATCATTTGCGTTCTTGCCCAGCGTAAGTATCGCAATAACTTGTTCTTGTCCAAAGTTTATGAATTTTTCAGAGCCATCGCTAATAACAGGTCTAAATCTTTTGAGTTGTTCAATGCATGTGTATTACGGCTTGCTGCCTTATCATTTTTGCAATTATTCAAAAAATCAAATGTTCAAATCTATGGGACTTAACTCCTGGGTTATTAGTCCGTAGCTTACAAACTACTTACACTAAGGTAAGCTAACCTAGGACCACACATACATCCATGGAGGATTCGAATCTTCGACGCTGGAGTGCAACTATTCAATGCCCTATTTACACCTCCAATAATAAAATGGCTAGAAGGCACTTGAATTAGTGACACTTGTAGGAGAAAGAAATCAAAGAAGCGTGGGGGGCTATTAAGTGGAATAGTACCGCATATAAGATAACCAAATGATGATGATCATGCGATACTACGCAAATCGTTAAATTCTACCACAAATACATTTTAATGGAAAGAAAAAAAGTAGCACGATATCGATAACATAGGAGGGAAAATATGCCTATTTCAAAGACGTCAGTGTATCATTATATTTTCAATAAACGCTGCAAAATACCATTTGGTTAAAGTAATTATACCAGCGCAACATACACATCCAACAAACTGCTTTTATTAATCCTCAAGGTTCAGATGCGGGATTTCAGTGAAGCGGTTAAAACAGAGGAAAAAAATGTTCAAATGTTTGTACATCTAGGGAACTTAACGATTTATATTATCAGTCCTTAGGCTCACAAACTACTTAAACTAACACAAGGACAATACACACCCATTTCCCAGGGAGGACTCGAACCTCCGACGGGAAGAAATCACTCGCTCCGCAGCTAGGTGCCTTAGAGCGTTCGGCCATTCCATGCACAAAGTTCAGTTTGAATGTAAAAACGTGGCTTTAGTGCGCTCTGCTTATATTGTCTTCCATGTCGTATCAACCACTTCGCCGAAATTCAGCAGCTGCACTTAGAGAATAGTACAAACACTATGAGGTGTGTAGGATAAGTGTGTTATGAGCTATTATAAACACTTTTGGATGTGTTACCTGAAAATGTGATGATGGAGTGACGTTATCGAGTTGTAATTTACCTACTATGGTGCTGTTATCTTGTTATTTGGTTTTCTATAGCAAAATATAACCAGTGGTAGAATGAAACATATTGCATGAAAATGATACAGACCACTACTGTATTTTTACGATTATTATTCTAAGCGTGGATTCATGTAGTATCGAGCGTATGAGATGAGGTCAAAGTCGTACCTGGAAAGCCAAAAAGATAAAAAAAATAATTACGCAGCACCAGGTAGTTATGCAAATTAGTCACAAATTGATATTCGAACAGAACTCGATGGGAAACAAAAAAAAAAAAAAAAAAAAAAAAAAAAAAATTAACTGTGTCGGCCGGTAAATGAATGTGTAGCCCTGCAGCAATATTTTACTGCATAGCTGGCAAGAATAGTAAACAGGGGCCATGTCGACAGCATGGCATAAAATCTGCGAATTTTATTTCGGACGCTCAGTTGAACTGTAACTATACTTTGCGGCCAGATGCGTGAACAATATACGCAGATGGCAGCATTTGACACATGCTCAGAGTGGACGGATGGATTAATGGACGAATGACTTGACATATAAATAAGCGCGATGCGACTATTGGACGGTGTTGGCACGAATAGTTGTACAGTGGTCGACCGCAGCGCCAAGAATAAAAGCGGGTGACTCAGACGGCAGAACGTGAGAAGCGGACAGTCCTCTGTCAGTAAGAGCCCTCGATCCTCATGGAACCGACGAGGAGCTGGTGCTTCAGTGACCACATCATATGGATATAATATGGCATGGAGTACTGCTAATGAAACTAATGAAGATCGGAATCCCAGCAAAAATGACCAGAATTATACAAGGACAAATATTAGGGAGAACATGCAGGATACATGTTGGAAAGGAAGCATCACAAAGTTTCACCCCACAAGCTGTTTTACCACAGGGTGGAATACTATCTCCCCTATTATAGACAATATACACGACAAACATCCCCATGCCAACCACAAACCAAGAGGCGGTTGCATTATACGCGGATGATGCCGTTTGATTTTCTCAACTCCAACCCGCCACTGCCCGCACCGAAACGAAGTTTATTGTGCGGTATCGCTCTCTGTATATCTAGTAAAGCCAACCAATGCCCTTGAACAGTGCAAGGAGTCACTTCACCAGTTCTTTCTAAGACACAATTTCTTCAGGTCTGGTTGTCCCAAATGTTCTGTGCCTTTTACTCTCCAATACAATGAATTCGAAGATTAGATGTGATGCAGTTTCATCACCGTCATCACAGATCCTACATTTGGGGTCCTCTCTTCTGTTATTCCCATTGTATGTAGGTGTTTTTTGAAATTCCCATGGCCTGTCAGCAATTCACCATGAGTCTAATCTCTCTCCTGTTCAGGCCCAGGATTGCAGAGCTTCTTTTAAAACATGGCTTTGCCATCATTACCTTGCCATGTTTTTGTTGATAGACTTTGGTCCAATATTCTACGTGCTGTCTTCTGAGCCAGTTACGCAGCTCCAATTTGATCATTGCCTTGGTGATTGTCAGGACAGGTTCCGGTCCAATAAATGGAGTCTCTGCCCCCATCCTGGCTAATCTGTCGGCATGTTCGTTGCCTCTGATTCCCGAGTGGCCAGGGACCCACAATAGGTTTACTCTATTGCTTTCCCCTAGCTCCACCAGAACCCTGTGATATTCTGCAACAATTTTAGACCTTGTTGCAGGAGCTGCCAGTGATCTCAGGGCTGCCTGGCTGTCTGAACAGATATAGATGCTACGCTCTTTGTAGCACCTACGCAAATTCTCCTCCACACACGCCCTGATGGCAGTGATTTCGGCCCGGAATACTGAGGCCAGTTTCCCTAGAGAGATGACGCCCTCCAGTCTTCGCTGCACCCCGTATACCCCGGCACCAACGCCTTGGTATGATTTTGACCCCTCAGTGAACCAGACAATATCCCCCGTACGGTGTCGAACTATTTTCTCCCACTGCCCCCTACTTCCAATTGTTATACTGAAAGGCTCGTTGAAGCAGTATGGGGCTATAATATAGTCAGCTGGCATTTCCCCAACCTTTCCTATATTTACCTCACTCACTATTTTAGTGTGCGATGATGCCTCTTACTGGGTATCCGATGTCACCACAGAGAGGATAAGACTGGATGGCAAAAAATAGGATTAAACCGAACCCTGACAAAACGCAAATGGTGCTGTTCAGACACAGAAACCTAACAAAAAAGAAAAACCAAGACGAGAGAGACATAAGGCTCACACTCTGGGGAACACCACTCCAACTACACAATACAGCGAAATACCTGGGCCTCCATTATGACAAGTACTTTAACTGGAACATACACCTGCAAGAAACACTTAACAAAATAAGGAAAAGGCAAGGCCTGGTTCGCTTAGTACAAGGAAGGTTCGAAGGTAGCAACAACAAGACATTAATACACACATATAAAGCATTTATATGGCCACTCCTAGAATACGGATCCCCGGCATTAACAGGAATGAACCCCACGATAGCCAACAAAATTTTTTGAACGGAGAGGAGGCTCCTGCGCAGTTTAATGAGGATGGAACACAGAACACCCGAGCACAAGTATATGCTACAGCAAAAGTCATCCCTCTACAAACAAGGCTAACGACGCTTAGAGCAAAAGACGGCAAAAGAACCTTAGAACATAAGCCAGATCTCGAAGAAATCCTAACAAACAGAGTACCC
Source organism: Locusta migratoria (assembly GCA_026315105.1). NCBI lineage: Eukaryota > Metazoa > Arthropoda > Insecta > Orthoptera > Acrididae > Locusta > Locusta migratoria. The sequence continues at coordinate 139,932,433 of CM048749.1, read as the reverse complement.
AAAACTCGCAAACCAAAATACAAATACATACAACCAAACAGAACGGTTGCTGACACTGACAATGCTGCTACTAACACAAAATGAAGCCACACCAGCACATCTCGAGACATCGCATAACTCAAACAGACAACAAGACACAAGCCAAAGGAACGAAGAAAGAAGAAGAAGCCGAAACAAAATGTAGTAACCAACCACTTCACACAGCAGTGGAATTTGTAACAAACAGAATTAAGATCTAAACCAACAATATACCTTGTAAATAGTATTTTTTGCATTTTTTGTCTTTTTTCTTTGTAACCAAAATAAAATTCTTAAAAACCTAATGCATATATATATATATATATATATATATATATATATATATATATATATATATATATATATATGTGTGTGTGTGTGTGTGTGTGTGTGTGTGTGTCTGTGTGTGTGTGTGTAAAACCAACTGGCTGACTAGGGCATAAAGACGCTCTCGAATAGCCCGCCACTTTCCCTTAAGGAAGTGGAATGAAAAGATTTAAAAAAAAAGAGAGAGAGAAAAAAAAATGGATATCTACCTTGCGGCTATTTCAGACTACATATTCCTTCGTTGTTCTCATACTCATGATTTCTTAATTTTTAGTGCCGTCTTTGTGTCATACAGCTCCTCGTTTCTTCTTCCATTCCCTCTCTTCCCCAGAGTAAAACCTTAAATATTTTACTAGAGAACAATCTAGTCTCAAATTCCTATGTCAATAACATTCTCCGTTCTTCTGCAACTCTTCCCATTATCTCGTCATTCCTTACTTCTTCGGTCCAGCTGATCTCCGCTACATCCACTTTTCACAAGCTTTAATTCTCCTGTCATTCTGCTTTCTTTGAGGCCATGTTTCTGATCCGTACAAGGTCATATTAGGTATTCCTCTACTCGCTTTCCTATGTCCTTCCCTAAACCATTTGTTAAACATGAAATACAAGTAATACAAATGTTTGTATTTCTAAGGGACCAAACTACTGTTGTTATGTCCGAAACTACTTAAAGTAAACTTACGTGACCTCTGGCCAACACGTACAACCATGCCCGAGTTAGGGCTCGAACCTCCGGCGGTAGTGGCTGCGTAACCCCAGACATGGCGCCTAGAACCGGATAGCCAACCCACACGGTTGTATGAAACATCTTTTCTGCTTTTGAAATGGCTCTTTTTAACCAGCGCGATTTTTTCTTTCATGCCGTGTTCACAATTAATAACTTCAGTAATTCAACTTTCAAAATAATTAACCCTATTCTATAGTTTCCGATCCCAACTGAAAATTCACTCTACTTTTGTTTAACCCTACAACAGTACCATTCAAATATTTTTTTTTTACCCTATGCCCCACAGGCTTCATTCAGGTCATATAGCATTTGAATCAATCTTTCTTCGTTTTCAGTGAGAAACATCATAATGCAGGCGAATGTAATGCATTGTTCAGTATGTAAAACAGCCATGAACACTAATAATCTTCATTCAGATGATCGGTTTTCTTGAATAGTGAACATCATCCTCAATAATAACATTGTAGTTGCGTGCACTGCTAATACTTTTGAATTTAGTTTGGTTATTAATAACAAATTTCATAAGTGAATATATTATGTATATACAACATGTTCCAAACTTAAACGGCCAAATTTTGGGATGTATTTCGTGCACAAAAATAGACACAAAGTTCCTACGAAATTTTTCTCGACTATCATTTATTACGGAGATGTTGTTGTTGTTATGGTCTTCAGTCCGGAGACTGGTTTGATGCAGCTCTCCAAAATACCCTATCCTGAGCAAGCCTTTTCATCTCCTTATAAGAACGACAACCCACATCCACTTGAATCTGTTTACTATACGCGTCTCTTGGTCTCCCTCTGCGATTTTTACCTCACATACTTCCCTCCAATGCTAAATTTACAATTCCTCGATGTCTAAGAGTGTGTCCTACCAAGCGATCCCTTCGTTTAGTCAGGGTATGCCAAAAATTCCTTTTCTCACCATTCTTCTGTAGCACCACATTTCAAAAGCCCCTATCCTCTTCCTGTCCGCACAGCTTATTGTCCATGTTTCACTCCCATATAAGGCAACACTCCACACAAATGCCTTCAGAAAACACTCCCTTACACTTAAATTAATATTCGATATTAGCGAATTTCTCTTTTTCAGAAATGCTTTTCTTCCCATTGCCATTCTGCATTTTATATCCTCTGTACTGCGACCATCATTTGTTAGTTTACTGCCCAAATAACAAAACTCATCTACCTCCTTTATTGTTTCGTTACCTAATCTAATTCCTTCAGCATAACGCGATTTTCTTAGACTGCACTCCATTACCCTAGTTTTGCTCTTGTTAATGTTCATCTTATATCCACCTTTCAGCACACTGTCCATTCCATTCAATTGCTCTTCCAGGTCCTTTGCGGTATCTGACAGAATTACTATGTCGTCGGCAAAACGTAATGTTTTTAATTCTTACTTCACCAAATTTCTCCTTGCTTTCTTTATAGCTTGCTCAATGTACAAATTGAACAACATTGGAAAAGGCTACAACCCTGTCTTACTCCCTTCCCAACTGATGCTTCCCTTTTATGCCCTACGAGTCTAATAACAGCGGTCTGGCTTTTGTACAAGTATTACGGAGATAATGGAGAAAATGAAATTTGAAACGGCAACTCAAGAACCACATTTAAAAAAACAAGATTGAACGCACAGACTTTCATGGCTTTTGTGGCGAACGACCTCCCGGGTTATCTTGAGTATTGCAGATTATAGGAAGAATCAACATGTGGATCCAATTAGATGGATGTCCAACACATTATGGTCGAGTGACTCGTGAATGGTTGAATGGAAATTATCCAGGTCGCTGGATTGCTCGAAGAGGATCTCTACTGCGGTGTGCACAGTCACGTTACCTTAAACCGCTGGACTTCTTTGCAGGGGGTACATTAAAACAAGAAGTGGTTCGCTTCAAATAGCCTCAGAACAGCTTCCTAGGGACAAAATTATCGCTGCAGCTCAGCGAATTACCCCAGATCAATTTTTGGCAAAAACGCAAGCTGTCATATCACGGTGCAACGCATATTGGCCTTGAGAGGAGAATACTTTGAACGTCATATACACTAATGAATTGTCTGTTTTATTTATGTCTCTTAGTACATAATTACATTCTATTATTAATATGTAATTGTAATGAAACAACATGAGCCTCCATCTAATGTATTACACGATCTCTCTTAACTGAAACCCAGGTTACCCTTCTTTCCTTATAGTGTAGTTTAGCATACCATTTCCTATATACTGAAGCTCCGGATACCTTTCTATCCTGTAGTAAAGTTTGTGATACCACCCGTATTCATTTCTACCAGTGTCGTAACTAGGACTTGGCTTTGGGGGGGGGGGGGAGATAGATCTGCTTGACGAGCAAAATTATAGTCAGTGTCCAGACAGACTACCATCTACCACTTCTGTTTAAGAAACTAATTCACTCCCATCAAATGAAAGCTTATGGTCAAACACCCCAGGTTTCCAATCTTTACCTTTACCAGATTGCTGTTATACGATTTATTTGATTTTTTTTTTTTTTTTTTTGGAGGGTGTCTGGGGGGGGGGGTGTTTCTATCCCCCTCATCCCCCCATAGTTACGCCACTGATTTCTACATTATAACAATAACAACTACATTGTTTATGTCACTAAGTATTTACCTCATTTTATTCCCATTAATAAAATCCATTAATTTCATAGTAATTACAGCTTTTACGCCCATTACTAAATTTCTATAAATTCGTAATTACCATTACCATATTTTCCCATTATCAAACCTCATTAATTTCGTAATGCTCTATTACCATTGTTCCCATTATTAAACCCCAGTAATTTCGTAGTATTTATTTTGCAGCATTTTCCTTTCATTTCCTTTATTAAGAGTAGATTAATTTTCATAATATTTTTGGCTTGACCAAATTCCAGTACAAATTGTAATTTAAAGTTGTTGTTACATCTAATTGTCATTATGGCTAATTGTCCGACACTGTAGTTCATTGTAAAGCAGATTATTTAACTTCAACCAAACAATAGGATTCACTTCATTTATAAAATATTAAAACTGTTTAATCAATAATTTGTTATACTAATACATTGAAATTGTATAAAAAAATACAAATTTCACGAATTTGTTGTTTATAAAAGAACTGATTCATAAATTATCATTGTAATAATTATGCGTCACTTATCATTGTTAATAATGTAATAAATACATGTAATGCGCGGGAATTAGAGGCAGTCAGTCAGTTGTTGTACTTCAGAATTAGAGTTCAGTTGTATCTTGTCTTTAGCAATGAATCGAAATGAATTTCGAAGAAGTATTTGTTCTTTTTGAAAAACACCTCTTCACAATTAATATTTATCGTCAAGTTCAAATTTTATAAATTATTAAAGGAGACCGCGTATAAAACGCTTGTACGACCACGTCTTGAGTATTGCTCAAGTATTTGGGACCCGCAGCAGATCGGTTTGAAGGAAGACATAGAGGCGGTTCAGAGGCGAGCAGCTAGATTTGTTACCGGTAGGTTCGACCAATGCGCGAGTGTCGCGGAAATGCTCCGGCAACTCAATTGGGGATCGCTGGAAGAAAGACGACGTTCTTTTCGTGAATTTCTGTTAAGTAAATTTAGAGGGCCGGAATTTGAAGCTGAGTGTAGCACGATCTTGCTGCCGCCTACTTACATTTTGCGTAAAGATCACAAAGACAAGATAAGAGGAATTAGGACTCGTACGGAGGCATATAGGCATTCTTTTTTTCCTCGTTCAATTTGGGAGTGGAATAGGAAAGGAAATGCCTAGTAGTGGTACAGTGTACCCTCCGCCACGCACCTTACGGTGAATTGCGGAGTATGTATGTAGATGTAGAATGTGGCAATCACCTAATTCAAAGAGGGTTAGTCATATAATAAATGACATGATTTATTCCTTACTTGCATTGTTTATTAATGTTAACAGTTCGTTTATGTTAGAAAATATTTTGGAGATTAGCACCTAAATCTCCTCTCAAAAGAAACATACCTTCAAACTAAATGTTGAAATATCCCTTTCCCGATAAAATTCTTCTCGGGTCTTCAGCCGGATGGTATCGTCAACTAGACACAATATTTCGGCAGACCGATTAGCTGCCATCTTCAGGTGAGTACGCCGAATGCACTTACTCGCCGGCGACTAAGTGCATTCGGCGTACTCACCTGAAGATGGCAGCCAGTTGGTCTGCCGAAGTATTGTGTCTAGTTGACGATGTTATCTGGATGTAAACCCGAGAAGAATATCATCAGTTATTACGACCGAAAAGTCTACGCTGCCACATCATTTTTTCTCGATTATCTCCATAAGAAATCATAACGGAGAAAAATTTCGTAGGAACTATTTTCTTAATTTTGAGTCCCAAGGTTCGGCCATTTAATTTTGGGACAGCGTGTATAAATTGTGAGGCTACTGTGAAGATCCCTAGTTTCTAAAATAAATACCTGCAGGATGATCTTGGCTGGGCTCAGTGGCGGACTCAGGCATTCGGAGGGTCAGGGCGTCAAAACAAAATGAGGCCCCCCTCCATTTGGAAATGGATGTAGCTAACACTTTTCAGATTTAGAGACCCCCTCCCCCAGAAAGAGACGCTAAGTGCGGTACGAAAAAGGCGATTTCGAGATATTTGAATATCCTCCAAGGTGCGATGCCTGTGGCAGTCCGTCCCCCCTCCCCTCCCTCCCACAGTCTACCACTGGGTGGGCTCCAGCAATTATTCTGATTACACGCTTTTTTGCAATGAACACTTCTTTGCTAAGTGACGAATTACCCAAAAATAAGATGTCAAATGAAGGACGTGAATAGAATAAGGCACAGTAAGCTAATTTACTGAGATATCTTTTACCAAAATAAGCAGTAACCCTAATAGCTTAAGTACCTGAACTCAAACTTTCAGCAGATCAATGTGTTTCTTCCAATTCAATCTCTCGTCAACACATTTAACTAAATTTTTTGAATATTCTGCATTAGGTACAGATCTATGCTCAAACTATATATCTATTGATGCTACAGTGACAAGGAGAAAACAGCATGTAGAGGTGTAAATGAACACTTATGTTCACCAATTGTGCCGCCCTGAATGAAGAGATCAAACATGGCAAGGCACCAAAACATTCCACAGACGATAACACTCCTTCCGCAGGCTTGGACCCTTCCTTAGTTTGTTTCGGAGTGTTCACGTTTCACGCTGACAATACTATGGAGCAAAGAAATGTGGTTCGTCAGAAAAGTCCACCTTTCGCCACTCGTTGAACGTCCTGTTGCAGTACTGGTGCGCAATTTCCATTCATCGCCGATGAACCACAGTCAGCATGAGTCCATGAACCAGGTGCCTTCTTCATATTGCCATGACCCCACGAAACAACATCCGCTGAACGGTCATTTTAAGCAGTACCGGATGTATGACATTTCCTAATCGGGACACAAACGTGATAGTGGGAAATTCGGTGCTGCGTTGAGAAGACACATTTGGTAAGCCTTTGCTTCTCCTGGGCGCTCAGGTGCTCAAAGGTTGCGTATCTATTAAGCCGTATCCATCTCTCACCCCTGTCAGATAATGGCCCTTGGCCCACCATACTTATCTTGGAACAGATTTTGTGTAGCACCATTTTGCTATGAACGGTGTACTTTAACCATGGCGGTACGTAAACGGCTTACAGCCTATTCCGAAATTTTTCGTCCCTTGCCCCAAAAGTTAATGGTAGTGACATTTTGGACGTCGGTAAAATGTCTGCGTTTCCACATTACGACAACCACTTCACTGTTTTCTAGGTCCCTCCTCCATGCACCCGACAAGTTTAATATCTTGACTTGGGTTGTCTCTTGCTCCCTGAGCGCTTATTGTGCTTCAAAGTCGAGCACACTCTCTTGTCACACTAATGTAACTAGGTAAAAAGTTTCTATTATATCAAAAGTACTTTGATGTGATAAAGGTGCCGTAGCTTTTGTTTATGCTCTGATAATGATACGGCAAGAGGGGAATTAGCTATATGTTCTAAAATTCTTGCCTCTTCTCCCTGCCCATTTCCTTCCCCTTCTTTGTCCACCAATTCCTTATCCGCCTCAAATTTGTTAATCACTTCTTAGACGCGGAAGGATATCTGTGCGCACTAAGTCACCTTTCTGCGGTGCGCGCAGCTGTTCGTCGTCGGAGGTTCGAGTCCTCCCTCGGACATGGGTGTGTGCGTTCTTGTTAGGATAAGTTAGTTAAAGTATTTAGTACGTTTAGCGACTGATTACCACTGCAGTTAGGTTCCATAGCCTACAAACGTTTGAACATTTTTAAATCACTTCTTACCCCTCTCTGTCCACCTCTTCCTTCCCTCACTCCTCCAACTCATCATTCCCCGAACCTAAGTCTAGTTGATTGTTATTGAAAATAAAACCATTATTGGGAATTGGAATCGCTTAAAATGATGCATACATCCAGAATGAAACTTTCACTCTGCAGCGGAGTGTGCGCTGATATGAAACTTCCTGGCAGATTAAAATTGTGTGCCGGAACCGGGACTCGAACCTGGGACCTTTGACTTTCGCGGGCAGGCGCTCTACCACTGAGCTACCCCGACACGACTCACGGTGCCACCTCACAACTTTACTACCGCCAATACCTCGCCTCCTACTTTCCAAACTTCACAGAAGTTCTCCTGCGAAACTTGCAAGGCTAGCACTCCTGGAAGAAAGGACATGGTGGAGACATGGCTTAGTCACAGCCTAAGTGAGGCGGCTCCGTGAGTCGTGTCGGGGTAGCTTAGTGGTAGAGCGCTTGCCCGCGAAAGGCAAAGGTCCCAGGTTCGAGTCCCGGTTCCGACACACAATTTAAATCTGCCAGGAAGTTTCCATGTATACATCGTTTGTGATCTTTCGTAGATGTGATATGAGAAAGCTTTAGCTGATGAACCTACGAGGATAGTAGCGTTAATGACAGGATCTCACGTAATTGTAATCTGCGGTGACATAATTTCATAGTAGAATTTTAATTTCAAGCAATAAACCTTAAATAAATCTTACTTGATTCATGGGAAACTATACTGCTGGATGTTCAATTTTTGCATGAAACTAGCTGCAAAACCAGGCAATAGTGGTGTATTAATTTTTCCAGTCTTCAAACGAAACGGATGTATTCTATACACATTTGATACGATTTCCTCTTCCCCTCTTCATTCATCTCATCCTCTCGTAACTACATTTCGTCCTCACCCCTCCTGTTCATCTCCCTTGTCACTCTCCAACCTTCCCTCTTCCCATCCCTCCTTCCTCCCTCTCTTTGCAACTCCTCGCACCAGTGTATAGGCCAGTCTTCTCCTCCCCAATGTTTCATGCCAACAACCCCATCTTCTCCGTCTAGATCTTCCTCACTTGTCACTTCCTACCCATGTCTCTTCCTATCTCCTCTTCCTCCTTCATCTCTCTCTGTTCAATTACATCCTCTCATTTATACAGGATGGTCGGGAATTCCCGTTACAAACTTTTAGGACTTGTAGAGCGTAGTTATTACATAAAAAATTTGAATAGGACCCCATGCTCGGAAACTACAGTTTCCGTTCTACGACAGTTTCAAATCCGAAATGTAAATGCTCAGGGACAGAGAAACGTCCATCCAAGCTTACGGGTCCTGCATACTTAGTCTTCCTACGACACGCATTGGACCCGTTCTTGGAAGATGTGCCATTTAATTTCCGTCAGGAAGTGTGCACCACCTCACTTTTCACTGGCTGTCCGGAGAAATCTCATCATACGTTTTGGTGAAAGATGAATATGCCGTGGTGGTCCAATCGCGTGGCCGCCACAGTCGCCGGATTTAACGCCTATGGACTACTACTTGTGGGGTCGTATGAAGAGCCTAATTTATGAGACACCTGTAGAGACAAAAAAAAAAAAAAGATCTGCTGACACGAGTTCTGGCCGCTGCACAAGACACTGAAGTGACACCAGGTGGAGTGAAGAGAGCATACCAGAACATGCTTCGGAGGTACAATGTGTGTAACAACGTTGGTACTCGCCACATCGAGCCGCTGATGTAATGCATCAGTACATTGTGGCTGGTGCCGTAGATGCTGGTTTCTTGTTGTCGTCGACTAATGTAAACCATAAGGTGTAAATTATAATGAAAATGCGGAAGTAATAACGGAAAGATTGAGAATTCTTTTCAAACTGATTGCAACAAGTGTAATGGGTCACGCCTAATTACATTCCTCAAGTGGGAGTGGATGAGATAATTATCAGAACTGAAACCGTCGTGAAACGGAAATGATACGTTTCCCGACATGGGTTCCTATTCAAAACGTTACTAGAGGACCTTTCCGAATCCTTCGCACCGTTAGTCGAAAGACAAAAAAGTTGGGGAAAAATGGAAGTAAAGCTGAATGTTCACGCATAGCTTTCTTCAGAATCAGTCAATGCGAGTTTTTAAAAGCGCAAATGAAAAAGATTCATCCGATAAAAAAGAACTACATACCGTAATTAGAACCGAAGATATGATAAAACAAACCGATTAAAATATTCAATGCAAGAACAGAAGGATACTGCGTTTGAATAAAAATGAAGGACGGAGAGTCTTAATTCTGATACTCGATAACAAATCTGCGAATGAATACTTTTCGTTTAAAGCAAAAATCAAGGAAATCGATCGGATAGAACGGCCTGACCGACTGACTTTAGTTGGAAAAAAAGAAAGTAATGTTGAATTTTTACGCATATCTTTCTTCAGAATCAATCAATGAAAGTGTTTAAAAGCGCAAATGGAAACGCTCCGCTGAGTGTTGTTCAAAATGTTTGTATAGTCTATGGGACTTAACTACGGAGTCATCAGTCCCTAAACTAACTACTTACGAACTAGCTAATACTAAGAACGGCACAAATATCCATGCCCCGGGGGGAATTCGAACCCCCGATAGTAGTGGCCGTGCAGACTGTGACTGGAGCGCCTCAGTCCTCTCGGCCACCGCGGCCGGCCCTGAGTGTTATTAGGTCAAAAAGAACTGCGCACCTTATTTAGAACCGAAGATATCATAAAACAAATCGATTAAAATGTTCAATAAAATGACAGAAGGATACCGCATTTGAATAAAAACAAAGGATGGAGAGACTTAATTCTGATACTTGATGTTAAATCTGTGGTTGAATATCTTTCGTTTAAAGTAAAAAGAAAACCCGGGTAGTTTGGTCTGGGCGACTGACTTTAGTTTTTGTAGATTCTTTTAATATATAAGATGTAGTCACTACCCTCTACAAGGCCTATATGGCTGTAAAGGGAATTTCCGACCATTCTGTATCTGTCTCTTCATTTATCTCATTATCTCCTCAACCACTCTGTCTGTCTATGACCATGTCCCACATCCAAATCTATGTCTGTTCATCGTCTCTTCCAAGTCTTTCGCTCATTCCATCTTCTCCTCTTTTTGTCCATCTTCCCATCGCCCACTCTTTGTCCATCAAAAATGTTCAAATGTTTGTATAGCTTATGGGACTTAACTACGGTGTCATCATGAACTAGCTTATACTAAAGACGGCACAGACATTCATGCCCGAGGGGGATTCGAACCCCCGACCGCAGTGGCCGAGCAGACCGTGACTGGCGCGCCGCAGACCCCTCGGCCACTGCGGCCGGCCTCTGTCCATCCTTTCCTCCCACCCTCTTTCCCCACCTCTCCCCCCCCCCCCCCCCCCCCCGCCTCTCTGACTACCCTCTCCAAATACAAAAAACGAAATACTTGTAAATTTAATTTTGTTTTTGTTCAGCAAATAGTGCTTTACCTTTGATGATATTTGTCGAACTTTCCTTTCTCAGTACAGTACCATATTTCTGTAAAATTCAGTGCTTCCCAAAGTTCTGCCAGTCGTTCCTTCTTGGAACTGCATCATTTACGTCAACAGAAAGTTTTTGCAAGCCACCTATGTGGCGAGCGATATTTTGTGCTTCGCTAACGTGCGAACAACTCGCAGGAATATTTTCTACTAAGCCCTGTGTGAGCTAAAATCTCCCTGAGTTTAGCTCCACGGCGTTTTAACGATGTATACGCAGGGGGAAGCAATATTTTTGTTGACTCTTCTAGGAACGTTTTCTCTGGGAACGTTATGATGGAAAATACCTCTCTCGAACTGGAGTTGGCTTATCTCTTCCACGAAGCTTTCATGCTTACTAAATGAAATTAACAACTAAACGAGCGTCTATTCTTGGAATCATCTCTTTTTCCTGAGCCAGTTATATAGATTGTGGATTACATACTTGCTTTCCTTGCCCGTATCCCGTAACTTTGAGGTGTTAATCTGGCTTTGGAAGTGTTAGTGGTGCTTTCCCTGTCGCTTGGTACACTGTTTGAAGATTTATTGTACAAATACACTTAATACATAAACTGACGACCACAAAAGACTTTCGCAAATTGGGCACAAAGTGATACTTCTACAGCATTGACGGCTAATGAAAAATTGTAAACTTCGGTGAGCGATATATGGATGATTGGCCCTGAAGCGTAATCTCATCGTGTAGGTGGCAAGAACTGTAAATAGGAGCCAAGTGGATACCAGGACATAACGTCTTTGCAAATTTCATTCCGTGAAATTAGTCGGATAGAAACAATAAGAGTAAAAGGCAGACAAGGTTATACGCATTTCAGAGATAATTATACTGCTTTGGTTTGCTTAACAAACTTTAGAAAGAGCAAACAAATCTACTGGCTGAAAATTTCAACGTTCGACAAAACATTTGTATTGGTGTATGGTTACTGCGTCTGTATTTGGCGGACTTGAGATACGTGTTAGCTAAACAAGCGGCGTCAATATCAGTTAAGAAAATCACCATGAAAGAAGTTTGCTCGCGAAATAAAGAAACAGGATCAGTTTTACTAAAATGGAGTTGCTAATGGGTAATATGGCCGATTTCGCAAAATGTCCGTGTAGAAACACGCCACGAGAAAACTGTTAATTTTGAGAATGAAAATAAATAGCTCGAAATGGAAAGGAAGTCTAACATGTATTTTTAGTGCACTCAGAGTCACTTAGATGAGCTTCCACTATGGAGGAAGACAGCGGACTGACAGCAAAAAGAAGGTAATAGTAGAATGTTTCTCCTACTCAAATTTTCCATAGGTAGTTAAAATTCAAGGGAAAAAAAATCCCTGAATGCAGGTGGATTTCTTTACGTATTTTCGCAAAGAGATTTTCCCATCGTTTTAAAAATGCACAAAAACAGTTCTATACAGAAAAGAGATAAATTTAACGTAAAATTAACCCACAGTTAAGTTACATAAAAAATTTAAAGGCAACACGACGTATAGCAGCTTAACTCGAGTAATCAGCAAATCACTCCACATTTGAACAGGCAAGAAGCCACTATTCCATGGTATTGGCAGGGTGGATGAACCATGGACCAACACAGCATCTAGAAGAAATCCGTCGACATGGAAGACCAAAGCATCACCAGAGAGGAACTCACAACACCCGATTCATCATTATAATCGACGTGTCTTGTAACTGGTGGCTCAATGACCTTGTTGTTGTGGTCTTCAGTCCGGAGACTGGTTTGATGCATCTCTCCACCCTACTCTACCCTAAGCAAGCCTCTTCATCTCCTCATAAGAACGGCAACCTACATCCATTTGAATCTGTTTACTGTATTAGTCTCTTAGTCTCCTTCTGGGATTTTTACCCAACACACTGCTCTCCAATGTTAAATAGAAGATTCCTTGATGTCTAAGAATGTGTCTACCAATTGATCCCTTCTTTTAGTCAAGGTATTCCAGAAATTTCTTTTCTCCCCAATTCTGTCAAGTACCTTCTCATTAGTTAGCATTCGTCTCTAGCACCACATTGCAAAAGCTACTATTCTCTTCCTGTTTGAACTATTTATCGTAAATGCTTTACTCCACAAAATGCCTTCAGAAAAGAGATCCTAACACTGACATCGATATCCGATGTTAAAAAATTCTCTTTCTCAGAAATGCTTTTCTTCCCATTGCCAGTCTGAATTTTACATCATCTGTACTGCGACCGTAGTATGTTATTTTACTGGCCTAGGAACAATACTCACCTACCACATGTGTTGTTTCATTAGCTAATCTAATTTCTTCATCATTTTTATGTGCAGCTCCATACTCCATAGTCCATACTCAGGACCATAAGAGAACAAAATTACTTGATGTTCAACAAAGACTTCTATGCCCAACAGGTAGTGGGGATCACAGATTAGTGTCCTTCTAGCTAACATCTTCAGTAACAACTTGTAAAAGAAATGTTTCAGTTACATAATTCAACAAAAAGAAAGTTATATACTGCTACCGTTATATCGATGACACAGTATGTCTGACCAATGATCCACACAAACACACACACGCACAAAACAACTTCATAATGAAATAAACAATCTACACGCAAAAAAAAAAAAAAAAAAAAAAAAAAAAAAAAAAAAAAAAAAAAAAAAAAAGATTCAAATGTTTTGTAAATCTATCGGTCCGTAGCTTACAAACTACTTAAACCTAGGTAAACTAACCTAAGGACAACAGGACAACACACACATTCATGCCTCAGGGAGGACTCTAACCACCACGGCGAGTAACCTCGCGCTTCGCAGCGAGACGCTTTAGACGGCTCGGGCCGGCCGCGGTGGCAGAGGGGACTGAGGCGCTTCAGTCACGGTCTGCACGGCAACTACGGTCGGGGGTTCGAATCCCCCCTCGGCATGGATATTTGTGCCGTCCTAGTTCGTAAGTAGTTCATAGGTAGTTTGTAAGTTTAGGGACTGATGACCCCGTAGTTAAGTCCCATAAGCTGTACAAACATTAGAACAAGAGCGCTCGGCTACTCCACCGCGGCATATACACAAAAACCAGAAACACAGAACACACTGAATTTCCTGTCTATTATTATAGAAAGAGTAAACAGTACTCATGAATTCACAATGTTCAGAAAACCAACCACAACGAGTACCACCATCCACTGTTTATCAAATCACCCGGTGACACACAAAACGGCCAGCTTCAGATTTTTGCCAAACAGATTAAACGGAACAACCATTAGCAAATAAAACTACACACAGGAACTGAACACAATAAAACAAATTGCATTGGAGAATGGTTATGACACTAATATAATAGGCAGACTAAACCAACAAATATAGCAAATGAAAAATAATGAACGGGCCACATACACACAAGACCTCACATAATACAAAAGAACGCAACAGACAATGGCAGCATACAAGCAACAACATAAAAACGGAAAAAATGGCACACACTCACCTACAAAAAGGAAATAGTTCACAGGATGGGAAAAATATTAAAGAAACAGGGATTACAAATTTTCAGTAAAGTGAGCATCACAAATGTAGGAGTTCCCTGTTAGCGTCTTGTCATTCTTTTGGGATAACTTTATTTCCATTTGTTGAAATTTATAAAGTTTTGGTGACGTGAAAAAGCGTAACTACTATAGTAGTATAGTATAGTATAGTAGTAACTGCTATATCCTGAAACTTCCTGGCAGATTAAAATTGTGTGCCGGAACCGGGACTCGAACCTGGGACCTTTGCCTTTTGCGGGCAAGCGCACTGCCGACTGTTCTATCCCGATACGACTCACGATGCCGCCTCACAACTTTACTTCCCTCTACTATATCCTGACTTGTAACCACGGGCGGAACATGAAGGCATCGACACTTCAGTTTAGGAGACTGCCTCTCTACTATTCGTTTCAGTCGAAATATTTGCTTGGCACACGCGTCTTTCGGTTTAATTAAACATTGAACACCACTGACAATCTGTACCGCTGCACAATACTTCACATAAGACCCGAAATATCCACAGATCAGCAACGAAGCACACGACAGAGCATTTGTAAACAAGAACACAACAGCGTGCAAAACGATTCATCCCATGTTATCGGAGATGAGAGATTACACTTGCTACTTCTATACGTTATGCTTTATCATAACAGACCTGGCAGACAGCCCGAATCCCTTCTCTTCGCGTACCTCTGGGACTTACGTGGTGTCGACTGTTTCCGCAATACTGGCTACTGAGAGCAAACTAATGGGCTGGTGGAGCAGTGACGCTGCTCTTTGAAAACCACACTGACATGCCACGGCGGTGAATGGCATCACGCGCTGCCCTGGGTGCCTCGGCGTGCAGTCCTCCCTCAAATAGGAACGAAGCACCTCTTTTGCGGAGCTTCTACATGATGAACCACTCCAGCTCTTGGCCGATTTTGTCGAGGATCCCTTCTTCCTCCCCTTCAGAACTACTCGTACCATGATAATTTCTCTCTCTGTGGCTACCTGCCACAGTGTCTATGCGCCGAGTCAAACCGGCTCGGATTTTGTCACGAGAGTCCCCGGGCTACTCATCGTCGACAACAGCAAACATTAGATCCTGCGAAAATCCCCCACTGCTGTCTTCTACCAACAGGGCCCGCTCGCCCCGCCCAGCAGCACTACACCAACAGCTCATCACGTGACGTCCATGCTTGCTACTTTTGAATGGCCGTATTTATTTCAGTATTTGGATTCATCATACAATGTAAGCTTTCACGGCCGGCGTCAACTTCATTTAAAACTTTCGGCCTCATAAGCCGTGGTCGATTTGTAAAACTTTCCCCTAACGTTTCATCTTCGGCTGCGGAAGACATATTCAGAGGTAGAGTGGCAAACTGCGATGAGAACTTGAAGGAGCGCCGTATATATAGGCGATGCAGAGGGCACCACAAGACATCACGTGACGTCGGTTACGACACTATCTCTGGTATTGCCAACATTCTTAGCAGAGAAGAATCGATAGTCATTCCGCTGGCGTAAAGTAGAAGTTCAAATTCTGTCTAATTTAACAGCTTCCTCTTTCCCGTTAAAATTATTGCGATATTTATAGATCTCGATTGCTTCTCTATATGTGCGCGCATGATAATGAGAAGCTTTTGAGATGACACAAGTCTCATTAAATTTAATTTCGTGGTTGCCTTCTTGGTACACATATTCCGCTACGGCCGATTTCTCCGTGTGTCCCAAGCGGCAATTCCTTTTATATTCGACCAGACGAGTGTTGACGATTATTTTTGTAGTTCCAATGTAGACTGAACCACAGCTGCAGGGAATTTTATATACAACTGGTGTATTCAACGGATGTCGTACATCTTTTGCAGATCTTAAATATTCTTTTATCTTCCTCGTAGGTCTGAAAATGGTTTCTACCCCATAATTGTCCAGCACTTTTCCAATACGGTCTGTAACCTTACTTATGAACGGAAGAAAAACTTTCCCCTTGGGCGGTTGTTGTTCCTTGTTGACATTGACTACGCAGCCGAAGATGATACGTTAGGGAAAAGTTTTACAAATCAACCAAGGCTTATGAACCCGGAAGTTTTAAATGAACTATTGGATTGTTTCCAAGATTAACTTGCCTTCAATTGCGAAACCTACACCGTTTGTAGGCAACAACTAAATGCAACCTTATCATAGACACGTTATTAGATATAAATAAATGTTTCTGAATATAGGTAAACTTATAAACTCTTTTATAGCGATGTGATTCTTCAGTTTCTCCCGGCGTATTTGACAAAATATCCACGGGTGTACTGCCGGTCTATAGTGTCCAACGGGCAGAAAGGGCTCAACTTTGCTCCTACCCCCAAGTTCACACCGGTCGCAGAAATTATTAGTGTTGTTGAACAGGTTGCAGCTCGACTTCCACCTGAATCAGCTGAGGAAATACGTCGTGAAACTTGCCGTGCGTTAACGAAATCCAAGCCCATGAAGTCGAACATCACTAGTAAAGAGAGGGCGGCTATTCGTGACCTGAGGAAGCGTCCTGAAATTGTTGTCTTACCGGCTGACAAAGGCAATGCTACGGTTGTTGTCTCCCATAAGGACTACACTGAAAAGATGCAGGGCCTGCTAAATGACGATTCCTACCGGAAGATCAGCGTTGACCCCACAAAGAAGGTGGAAAACAAGACGAGGGCGCTTCTCAAGGATGCGGATTTACCGGAGGGTGTCGCCAAGAAACTGCTACCTCAAGGTCCGGTACCGCCAAGAATTTATGGACTCCCTAAGGTTCACAAAGATGGGGTGCCGTTACGTCCCATTGTCAGTAACATCAGAGCACCTACATATTAGTTGGCCAAATACTTGACGGGAATATGAAGTCCTTATGTGGGTAAATGCCCTCATCACATCCGTAATTCCGTTGATTTTGTTAAAGTCTTAACAGCTTCAGGCTGGATGAGTCAGATATCATGGTGAGTTTTGACGTCGTTTCCTTGTTTACGAGGGTGCCCCTTCGAGAGTCACTAGATTTGATTGGCCAGAAGTTTGACCTCGACGTATTTTCTTTTCAATGACGAATACTACGAACAAACGGAGGGAGTCGCCATGGGTAGCCCACTCTCCCCTGTGGTCGCAAATTTGTACATGGAGAATTTCGAGGAGGAAGCCCTGGCATCATCTGAATGGAAACCTACTTGCTTTTTCCGTTACGTGGACGACACTTTCGTCATCTGGCCACATGGTATGGATAAACTCCTTGACTTCCTTACATATCTGAACTCCATACACCCCAACATCAAATTCACTATGTAGACTGAAACGGAGGGTAAATTGCCGTTCCTTGACGTCTTGGTCAAGAGAAGAGCTGATGGCACCCTGGGTCATAGTGTATATCGGAAGACAACACACACTGATCTGTACTTACACGCAGACAGCTGTCACCACCCTTCACAGAGGAATGGGGTACTTAAAACTCTTAGTACATAGGGCGCGCACTATCTCCGACGCAGAGAGTCTACCTCATGAATTGGAACACCTGAGAACTGTATTTCGAAAAAATGGGTACTCAGAGTGGCAGATTCAGCGGGCTCTCCGCCCTACCACTACATCACATCCTGTGGAAACGGATGGAAACACGAGGGAGGATGTGGGCACTGCGTTCGTTCCATATACCGGCGCACTCTCGGGGAAGATCGCCAGCATTTTGAAAAACACCAGGTTGGAACTGTTTTTTGTCCGCCAAATAAAATTCGTGCACTGGTGGGGAGCGCCAAAGATGATCTAGGTTTGAGGAAGGCCGGCGTGTACCAGATTCCGTGTCAATGTGGAAAGTCATATATTGGACAGACGATGCGTACCGTCGAGGATCGTTGCGTTGAACACCAGAGGCACACACGATATATGTATCCGAGCAAGTCGGCGGTCGCTGAACATTGTCGGAGAATCATGCGATGGACTATGAAGGCACTAGGATTCTGGTACAGACGTCGAGATACTGGGACTGCATCGTTAGGCTATTGAAATTCGCACAAGTGACGACCTCATAAACCGTGACTGTGGCTATAATCTTAGCAAAGCTTGGGAACCAGCGATTGGGTTAATTAAGAGTAAATCTAGCAAACTTAACGAAGTGACGACCACGGCGGACAGAGCCCTCACACCGGCGTCATCTCAGACGCCGGCGCAATCGGTCCCACTGCGCGGCCGCGGCGCGGGGCGCGGACTGCGGAGGGGTCGCTCCGCGGGCCGAGGGTATTTAAATGGCCCGCTACCGGGCTAGAACCCAGTTCCCTTCGAGCAGCCGTAGCGTGCGGATCTCCGTGCCGGCGCGTTTCCAGGAGCTCAGTCCGTCAGTTCACCTGATGATGGCGACATGTATGATCGCCGAAATATTGTGCCCGTTGGACACTATAGACCGGCAGTACACCCGTGGATATTTTGATTGTCTTTTATAGCGAGTTCAGCGTGGTCTTGTTGTTGCTGTGCGCCGTGGCTCAGCGCGCCCGATCAGAGGGCTCTGCGCCCCCTGTAATAAAAAAAGCTGAGCCGAAAATTCAACGAACAACCAAGAACAAACTGTACTGACAACCCCAATGAATAGACCTACCTGGGGAAAAATAGGTTGTTACAAGCATGGGATTGAAGAGCTAAAGGTTGATGGTTCGAATCCTGAGAGATGCTTACTTTTCTTTTTCTTCTTTTGTTTTCATTTGTGATGCGTTGTAATACTTTTTGTTAGTGAAATAGTAGTATTTTCCGCAATATTTTGTTAATTACATATGGCAGCGTGCTGTCTCACAGTATTGAGTTTAATCCATTTATTGAATTTTTTTTTCAGATTCGCATTTCTAACAAATGTTACGACTTCTCATTTGTGTAAAGTATGCATATTCTTCTATATTCGATGTCGTTTGCAAATAAGAGCTGCCAGTTCCCAACGATCCTCCTTCCCTCTATCTCCCTTGATACAAATTAACTGCTTCTTTACTTCCTGCAGGTATGCCGGAAGGATGTAGATTTTCGTTTCGTATTTCTCAATATGTTGTTGTTGCTATTTTGAGGGGACTAAACAGCTAGGTTACCAGTCCATTCCTCAATATAAATGTCCCTACAGCATACTGTGCAGTTCCTGGAAAACCTCTTCTACTTTTGAGAAGATTGACAGCAAAATATGGAAAATTCTAGGCTCGATCAAAGGCAAATCTCCTCACACTAGAGAACATTCTAGTATTAACTTCACAATCCAGTAAGATGGCGGCGAACATTGTGAAAATATCGGCATAGATGTTTATTTTCCTAATTTCAAACACGATTCAAATTTGCGGTCAGACTCATGGAGTGGTTATAATTCCAGAACATTTGAAACAATGAACATTTTGTGTATTAAAAAAACCACACAAAAGTGTTAACACCTTCCGCAGGAATGAGAGGAATCAAATTCTTGATATTTATTGACTTTAGAATTTGGAAAAATGATTTTTACTTTTTTTCAGATATAGTTATTTTAAACAATTATGATGAAAATTTACATTTCCGGAATAACATTATCAAACTTCAATCGCTCATTCATAATGAACAATCCTCTTCCCGGTTTATAAAGATGTTTATTCACGGTACAAAAATGGATATTTACGAGGAAGGACACAGATTATTTTTTATTATGTGGAATATACCATAATATTGTAATTATAAAGGGTGCTTGGTGTGTAGTTTCCTTGTGCACATTCGATTTTTTCTTTAAGTGCCACGTCTGCAAAGAATACAAAGTGTAAGAAGGTAATGCAGGGAAGCAAGCTTTCCCTATTCTCTCATATGACGGATTACCGTCAGGGGATGTGCTCCTGCGGTGTATGAGCGATTACATTACTGGGCATGACATCCACGTCAGCACCACGCTAGAGCTACATTTAGTCGCATTTATGAAGAACTGCAAAACTGTACATAATATTCAGCCCCCACAATGTTAATGCTTCAAAAACACAAATTTTAGATTTAAGTCTGAATTTATGTAAAATGCTAGGAGTAGTGTTTTTATGATTGTATTTTATTGATTTTATTGACTTTGTGAGGCACCGGTACCTCATTTTTCTTTAATCTGAAATGTAGGTTTTGCCATTGAACGTGTCTGTAGGAACATGACTGCGTACTTCAATTAGAATCAATTTCTGCAAACGTTTCGGTGGTGGGAATTAGTATTGCCAGTGAAATTTTGGACGTCCGGGATTTCGGGCTCTATGAAAGGCGCGGCAGAAACGCATCGCTACGAGGCGGATTATGGACTCAGCACACCGGCAGCAATGTCCACTCAAGTGTTTTCCTCGACACGCGCGCCTTCTCGGAAGGTTATTATGAGAAGCCACAGCTCCATACGAAAGATAACGTGGGCACGTTAGCCACACATGAGATGGTGCGGACTCGGTTTCGTAGAACCACGACAAGGGAAACCACTCTTTCACGTGGAAAACAAAATTTCTGGCAGGAAACCGTTTTTCCCGCACGAGGACGATACGAAGGCGTGTGATACGCCGGACGCATGTATCCGTGTGTGAGGTCCACTCGGGACTATGTGTAGGCATTTTACTGGCTACCGTACAAATATGAGCTGCTGCATCTGATCTGAAAGACATGGTAGGAGTGGGTGCTTCTTCACAGGAGACTGTTAGCAGGAGATCGCCATGCGACGTGGCAGCGTACAGCTTTGTCTAGGAGAGCTCCATGTACTGTGGAAGCCATAGGAAATCTTTAACTGTGAAAGAGCGCCACCAGGTGCCTCTATTCGGTTGGGTAATAACTACTATAACCTACGGAGATTTAGGCGAACCTGTCTTGAGCCCTGGAATCGCAACGGTGACCAGGGGCTCTAATTGATTTGACGAATCAGTTTTCGCCATGCAAAGCTACACTACTGACCATTAAAATTGCTACACCAAGATGAAATGCAGATTATAAACAAGTATTCATTGGACAAATATATTATACTAGAACTGACATGTGATTACATGTTCGCGCAATTTGGGTGCGTAGATCCTGAGAAATCAGTATCCAGAACAGCCGCCTCTGCCCGTAATAACGGCCTTGATACGCCTGGGCATTGAGTCAAACAGAGCTTGGATTGCGTGTACAGGTACAGATGCCCACGCAGCTTCAACACGATACCACAGTTCATCAAGTTCGTATTGTGGCGAGCCAGTTGCTCGGACACGATTGAACAGACATTTTCAATTGGCGAGAGATCTGGAAATTGTGCTGGCCAGGGCAGCACTCGAACATTTTCCGGATCCAGAAAGACCCGTACAGGACCTGCAACATGCGGTCGTGCATTATCATGCTGAAATGGGGTTTCGCAGGGGTCGAATGAAGAGTAGAGCCACGCATAGTAACACATCTGAAATGTAACGGCCACTGTTCAAAGTGCCGTCGATGCGAACAAGAGGTGACCGAGACGTGTAACCAATGGCACTCCATACAATCACGCCGGGTGATACGCCATCATGGCGATGACGAATACACGCTTCCAATGTGTGTTCACCACAATGTCGCAAAACACAGATGCGACCATCTTGATGCTGTAAACAGAACCTGAATTCATCCTGAAAAATGACGTTTTGACATTCGTGCACCTCGGTTCGTCGTTGCGTACACCATTGCAGGCTCTCCTGTGTGTGATGCATCATCAAGGTTAACCGCAACCTTGGGCTCCGAGATGATAGTCCATGCTGCTGCAAACGTCGTCGAACTATTCGTGCAGATGGTTGTTGTCTTCAGGGATCGAGATGTGGCTGCACTATCCGTTACAGCCATGCGTATCATTACTAGTGCTACGGTGCCGTTGGGATCCAGCACGGCGTTCCGTATTGCTCTCCTGAACCCATCGATTCCATATTCTGCTAACAGTCTCTGGATCACGACCAACGCGAGCAGCAATGTCGCGATACGATAAACCGCAATCGCGATAGGCTACAATCCGACCTTTATCAAAGTCGGAAACGTGATGGTACACATTTCTCCTCCTTATACGGGGCATGACAGCAACATTTCACCAGGTAACACCGGTCAACTGATGTTTGTGTCTGAGAAATCGGTTGAAAAATTTCCTCGAGTCAGCACGTTGTAGGTGTCGCCACCGGCGCCAACCTTCTGTGAATGCTTTCAAAAGCTAATCATTTGCATATCACAGTATCTTCTTCCTGTCTGATAAATTTCGCGTTTGTAGAACGTGATCTTCGTGGTATAGCTATTTTAATGGCCAGGAGTGTATATTTTCTGTGTTTGAACGCCCGCTCTGAGACAGTCATTGCATCTTTGAAGTCTAACAGCTCAGGTGTACGAACTGGTTTAGTTGTGAACAAGAGAATTGCGAAGCCTTAACTTGACAACGAGCTGCACGGGATTCGTGGCTCTATTTAACCTCAGTACAGCAGCATCCCTTCTGGATCTGGACTGGAACTGTTTCTATTTTCGCGACGGGTTTTTCAGGGTTCGGCACAGGCGTCTTCCTCGTCTTCAGCACCAACACGACGCAGCTTCTCATCTGCCGACCACGTACTGGTAATGTACTGCAGCCATTCAGCTACAAAATCTCTGTCTTTCACTGTCTACGATGACAGCAGTTTGTACTGGTAGTACGAGGCGTGTTTTTTAAAGAAAGTACCGTTCTGAAATTAAAAAAAAAAAAAAAAAGAAAAAAAAAAGACGTGCTAAGATATCTCAATAACTTTATGCGCACTGCGTACCTACATCTTTTGTCTACACACTGACGCCATTACAGTCTGATTATTACTTGTTAACGTTGTGTACTGGGTGTTTAAGATGCCTCCGATAATCGTGACTCCCGCCGACTGTGAAGTACGATCTGTTATAAGAATTCTTCGTGACAAAGGCCTAAAAGCGATCGAGATTCATCGTGAGATCCGTGCAGTTTACGGAGAAAACATTGTGAGTGATGAAATGGTAAGAAAGTGGATGAGTGCATTTAAAGATGGCCTTACCAATGTGCATGTTGAACAACGGAGTGGGCGTCCTTCGGTCGTTAATGATAGTTTGGTGCATGAAATGGACAATATGGTGAGAGAAAAAGATGCTTTACGATTTCCTTCTTTGCTTGATGACCTTCCTAATGTTTCTCGTAGGTTTTGTATGGCATTGTGACCGAGCAAGACGATGAAGAAGTCAAAACAGTTGTGGTGCAGTGGTTAACAAGTCAGGCGGCAGACTTCTATGAGGAGGGTATTCAAAAACTGGTACAAGTGCCTCAGTATTGACGGAAATTACGTAGAACAGTATAATAAGGTACAGGCTTTCCTTTAAAAATAAAATTATCGAGATATCTTACCACGTCTTTTTTTAAATTTCAAAATGGTACCTTCTTAAAAAACACGCCTCATAATTGTCACAAGTTTTCAGAAGTTGCTAATTCACTATCGTGTTTCTTATGTGGTGGTATTCAAAGAAACGGAATTATTCGGTATTCCCAGATCCCAGCTTTGTCTTTCACGGAACTTCAAACATCCTCCATTTTGTAAGTATATATGTAATACTTGTTCAGCGTCTTACGATAATAATTATTTAGGTTTTATGATCTATTTCATTTTAGCCATCCTTTCATCATTCTTATTTAATGCAAGTATATAATTTCTCATTTTTGGAAGGGATCATTAACAAGATATGGAGGTAGCTACTTAATGCTCAATCAACTCCATATTCAGTGGTTAGTAAAATGTACTATTCCAAAAGCAGTCAGATAGCAGGTAAGCGCTCGTCACATCAAACGATGAGTAGGCCAATTTCCAATTAATTCAGTATCAAAAGAGAGAGTCGTTCATAAATCGACCTCTGTAGCAGTAACTTCCCAATTCATTCACAAACTTTAAACACGAATCTTCTAACTTCACAAATTATCAACACAAAACGAAATTTGTTCTGGAAAAAGTATAGAAAGATTGTAGATTAAGTCATCCCACGTCGTTCCATCTTATTCGATGGATCAGTGAATGACGCTTCTGCACCAGTCCCGGTTCTTGAATTTCTCTTCTTCTTCGACATATGCCATATTGTCTCCCTTCTGTTCTAGATCCGACTTCAGCATGTCTTTGTACCTCATTCGTGGCCGTCCACTAGGTCTTTTGTCTCTGAGATTTAGTTCGTACATTTCTCTTGGTAATCTGTTACTATCCATACGACGCATATGCCCAAACCATCTCAGCCGCTGTGTGGTTATTCGGTCTTGTAGTTTTATGACTTGAGCCGGGTTACAGATTTAGACGTTCCGAACTTTATCTCTACATGTCTTTCCGACCATACTACGGACAATCTGATTTCCGCTGCTTGGATTCTGCTGACATCCTTCTTTCTCATGGTCCATGATTCGCAACAATAGGTCAAAATAGGTAGGTAATATGTTTCATAGATGACTCTCTTGCATTTTCTTGGTACTTTTGTGTTCCATATTAGATCTTTGACTATTCTGTAGAACTTGCTAGCTGTTTGAATTCTGTGTGTGATTTCTTCATCTATAGAACCGTTATTGGAGGTAACACTACCAAGGTACTTAAACTGATGAGTCATTCGTAGTTGTTTCCCTTCCAGTTCTGTGCCACATAGGTTGTCCAGATCTTTTCATGAACATAACCTCGCTTTTCTCTTGGCTGAAGATGAGCCCGTATTCTTTAGTAGCTTCTGTCCATGTGTGTTTGGAGCTCTTATCTAGAATCGCCCCACAGACATATGTCGTCAGCGAACAAGATGGCATTCAATGATTCACTTCCGATGCTTTGGTGTACGTTTCAAATGTTTAAATGTTTGTATAGCTTATGGGACGTAACTGCGGGGTCATCAGTCCCTAAACTTACAAACTACTTGTAAACTACCTTATACTAAAGATGGCACAAATATCCATGCCCGAGGGGGGATTCGAACCCCCGGCCGTAGTGGACGTGCAGACCGTGACTGAAGCGTCTCAATCCCCTCGGCCACCGCGGGCGGCAGGTGTACGTTTCTTTGCATGTCGTTCATTACAGTGATGAAGAGAAGAGGAAACAGAACCCCGCCCTGCATTAGTCCAGATTTTATGGCAAAGGTTTCGGTAATTCCCACGGGTGTTTTCACTTTACTGTGATGAAGTGCATATTAGAATTAAGTTACATGGGTAGTACTGTAGCACTTTAGTTATTAAGCAAGAGGATGAAACTGTGTGAAATTTCAGGAAGACTGGACAAGTACAAAAGATACCGGAAGTTCCAATAGGAATAGTTCAGCACTCTTACTCCACTCATGGTAGTCGTTAAAAAAATCGCACTAATTTGTTTTACAGCCCACTTTAGATTTGCAGTTTTATAAGTTTTTGCAATCATTTTAGACCAAAATAATAATCTAAATAATAAAAAATTAATTAAGCAGAGTGTCTGAAACCCTTTTATGAAAAAAATAGGTTGCGGCAAGTTCCGAACCACTGATCTTCAGCGTCACGTCCAACGCACTGCACACTACGCTACGGCTAACGGCTAAGAGTTGTGTTCTTTAATCTCGTACTATTGATGGACGAACGACGTGTTTTTGTTAATTCTTCAGTGCGCTATTGCTTTGAAATGACAACGTGTAAGCTACAATAAGAAAATAATCAAATGCACAACGCAAGATGGTGTATGCCAGAGAGAGTTGTGGGCGAGGAATGTCACGTGACATCTGCGAACGGCTGGTTTTCGTTAATTCCGTGGAAGGTGTCAAAACTCCGTTATTTTTGCAAATATCTCTCAAACGATACGAGATATGAAAAAACATAAGGGAACAAAGTTGTAGAGAATTTTCTCCTCTACAATTTCGTTTATTCAATTTTCGCGTCAGATCAACGGTTTATTTGCAATTAAAATTACACTACAAACGGCTTTTTTGGTATTACTAACGTATTTATTGTCCGAAAAATTTGAAAAAAGGGAAGTTTGGTCTCTGGCGGCCTACAATTATGTCTGTAAAATCTGGTGCTGATCGGTTGAACGGTTCGTCTAAAAAACAGGGAACACGTTACGAACAGACAGAAAGACAGACATCCCAAATTCGCCGTTATTTTTGCAAATATCTCTGAACCGATACGAGATAAAAAAATAAAAAAAATAATAATAAATAAAACACAAGAGAGAAAAGTTGTAGAGAATTTTCTTCTCTACAAATTCGGTTATTCAATTTTCGTGTCAGATGAATGGTTAAGCCGCTATTTTCATTTAAAAGACGATCGCAAATGCCCACTTTTAATGTTAGTACAGTAACCTAAAGTGGGCCAATACTGTAAGTCAAAATTTCCAAGGTAATTATTTGACATTTTTATTTAATACTCGTTTCACTGTGTACTGTATGGAGACAAATCAGAAACTCTGGAAGTGTTTAACGCACGGGAATGTCAGTAATTTTGTAACATAAAAGATGGCTTCCGGGTGCTTCTTGGTCGCGACAAGCCGCAGCGTGCGTATATAAGGAAGGTCTCCGCGTAGACGGGGGCAGTTCACGTCAAATTGAGATCGTGAACACTCCGCGCCAGCAGAGAACAGCAGGGACTCCATTTCGATGTTCTGTTTCGCGTTGACGGCCATTGACATAACATATGAAAATCCGCATGGCAAGTGTTGAGAATCCTCTCCACTTATGAGGCGAGAATTAAATGACTTTAGCTGCTTGTTAATCGACATGCTAAAGCCAATTACTTGGCACTTCGCTTGCAAGCCGTACCTGCACTGTTGCATGTGCTATTTAGTTAGGGACAATAAATTACTTAACAATTTAATGTCTCATGAGCATGTGATGTCTTTGAAGAATGTACAAATTCATTCAGAACTGCGTAAATTCGTCTTCGTCGTAGCTACGGAGCTTTCTGAAAGTAATAGAGATAAGAACATTCTATTACAGTTTCGACGACCTGAAGTATGAACTAGGTTAAGAGCATTGTGATCTTCATCGCTTTCCGGTAGCTTATAACATAGGTTTTCAGGCTCTAGATAAGGTAGCATAGATAAAAAATCACACATAACAACAGATAATTAATTACAGACAGAAAGAACAAAACAATCCGTCGTCCCACAGCAACACCGAAAAATGTGAAATGTAACTTGGTGCAAACTGTCGAAAACATCAGTAATAATTATGAAAAAATACGAATAGAAACAGTTAAAAAGTACAATGATATAATAAACAACAAATATTAATACAAAAAGAAATACATGTAATTAACAAGTAGTGCAATTGGTTCGTCACCAAAGATTGCTTAAGGGGACCCGGATGTGATCGGGCTGCATTTTCATACCTTGCTTTCGGTGCACATTGCTCTTGATCTACAATGCGGAGGAAGTTGCAATGGGGACTGATGACCTAGCTGTTTAGTCCCCTAAAAACCAACAAAAACAAGTTGCAATATTGTACCAACACTGAATGATATTAACTGACGCTGTAATAGAAAATGTATTGAACGATCTGTTATAGGTAAAGAATTACATTTTTTGCCTAATAAATGCTTTTATAATACACGCTTGTAATCTGAAACCATTTTCTGGTTCATCGTCAGGCTAATAGCATTCGGACTGTGGCAGGCTGCTCTCAATATTCGTAGGAACGCATTGTGCATCTTGTTTTGTAGTTTGGAGGATATCTGAAGAAATAGAAAAACCCTTATTACTCTTCATTACTATTTTGTCTAAAAATTACCGTTAAAATTATATACAGAATGACAAACATGGATAATTTCTACAACGTATTAGGCATAATACAAAGATATTGTCTCATTTTTCAATTGGGAGAAATTTGGTGAACATAGCTGAACCATTATTAAGATGTTCTGTAAACGTAGCTTCGAGAAAATGAGAAAAGATGTTCACAGTGATTTTGACTCACCGTACGCCTCTTTCAGAACATTCCATTGGCTTAATCTTGCTGGGCAGCTGCTACTTTATCCTCTGCAGACTTTTTCAGGAGCCTTTTCCTCACTCTGGACTCTCTAGTGGTAGCTTGCGCAGCCCTTTCAACTTCAACAAATCGCTGACCATCAATGCAGTCAGAGCAGCTATCATATTATTTCCTGGTTGGATGCCTAATTTCTCCATTACTTTTGTTCTGCTGATTACACCATCATTGAAACAGATAACAGCATCCATCACCCCTATTTTCAGTACTGTCCATCCAATAAACACCGTTTTCGGTACTCGTTGCAGCTGTTGGAACTCACAGTAGGATTTTGTTTACAGCCATGTAGACATTTGCAAGGACACTGTATATTGGCGTTATTGTTTCCATGACTGTGGCAGGCATGGAATGTTTATGGTGAAATTCCTTGTCTGAAGTGTGGTCAGTGTGCAAACATTTGTTCAAAGAGCACGTAAGACTATAATAACTGTTTAAAATTAAATTAACCATTCATTTTTGAAAACGGGAGAAACTTGTCTTTCAGATGGAGGCAAACATTTTTTTTCTGTCATCTTCACGTCCTGGTCCCCTTAAGGATCAATTCCAAACGGTTATTTGGAAACCTACGTCGTTATACATGGTTGAATTTGATATGAAATACTCTTTAATATGTAGCCTAAACATGTAATTTTACAATATTAATTGATGTTGGTGCGGGTATTTTGCAAAGTTTGACTATACTGTTTTTACGATCATTAACTAGCACTAAACATACTTGTTTATCTCTTATGGATTCGGAGATAATCCTCCAAAACTCAATATGTCATTTTACCTTACACAGGTTGTTTTCACCCTTACATTTGCAGCATTGTCGATTTAAGAAAATACGTATCATTATTTTCTACTACTTTCTGCGATTAACCCAAAGATCGGTTTCCTTGTAAAAAGAGTTATAATATCTGAAACACTACAGTATAATAAGTGTACCAGGATTTCACAATTGAATTACGATCTGCGCATATCTCTGTAATGGCAAGAGCGTGGTTGACACCTCTGTCCTTCAATATTTTCCCGTTATAAAGGTAACGGCACGATTCGGCCGTCTAGGTAACAGGAACGTACGCCGCCTTCCTTGTTTAGTGTAAGAGCTCGCCGCTGAGCTTATAAGACGCTCTGTTTCCAGCAACAGCGGCCTCCACTCAATGAAAACTCGCGGAAAATAAATGGTCGGAAGAGCCGAAACGCTAAAGCTGGAGCTTACGGGGCATTAATGGTCGGCAGACCGGAGGGATCGTTCAGTCTCCAAACTGGAAGCCTCTGCGGACTTTGGTAATCTATCTTCACCTGTTACCGAAAATGGCCTTACATGTCGCTTCTCGGAGGTTGTGATACCAGGAATATAGCGACACCGCTGTCCTTTCAAACTGCTTTATCAGGAAGAACAGGAAAAATATTTTCTTGCGCCCTGTGTAGTCGGAAGAACACAAAATTAAATTTGTAGATGAGTTTGGGGTATACAACATGTCGCATAGAACTGCCATGTTACGCAAGAATAGTGGCTCTAAAAATGACTCAGTATAAAGGGAAACATTTTCTCATTCTGGCGTCCATAAAATAATGTGTAATGTTTGTCCGTTTTTCTATTTAGAGCAAAAGGGAAGATCAATGAAACTTAGATTCAGGGAACAATAATTCATGGAAGCAATAATGTTCAAAGCTCCACTTATGTTGAGCACATCATACAAATTTGCACATTTCCCTATAAATCTGGAAGGTACAAAGATTTTATATAAGGAAAACAAAGTTTTTAAAAAGGACTTTCGTAGAGAAATTTAAAATTTTAAGTATAAGAATTTGATAGTTAACTAGTCTCACCACCAGATGTAGCGTCGGTTAGTATGTATTCCGTTCCTGTGTTCAGTTACTGTCAGATTCAACTGTCACTGTAATGGAAGAAGGAGAAGGGCATTCGCGTTAAGTGTATTTCTTGTTTTTATATATATACTAAATGACTCGGTGAACTTCGTATCACTTACCTCTTAATATAAACCAAATTAATTTAAATCATACTGTTTTAGACGCAGTAGCTTTATAAAGGCATCATCCGATAGTCTAAGTATCGGCTCGATAGTGGGCGAAAAGAGTGGGCAAATCACGCACACATGTCCAGGATAATGTTGCATATTGCTGGAAGTTCAGGGAAGGTTTAAACGGTGATAAAATATGGAAAAATTACGAGAAAAATTTAGATTTATAACATGTAAAATAATGACTTGGTTGTTGTGTTGGGTTGTTCAGAAACATACTTTGAAAGAGTAAAGTTCGCTTTACACGAACTGAACCAGTATACGAACTGTCAAAGATAAAAATGAACTGCTGTTCGTTAGTCTCGCTAAAACTCGAGATCGGCTGAATCGATTTGGCTATACATCGTTACATAAACCACTGATTCTATTGCGATGAAATATGGTGTGGAGATAGCTTCAGCGCTTAAGTACCGGATAAGATACTTTAGAAAGTGTGTAATTCAACATATGTTTTGATTTGATGTATATAAAGCGAAATATCGAAAAATAATTACTCCCTGCAAAAGCTGTTTACTCTTTGACTCCTTAACTATTTTTTCAGAAGTTATAACTAACTTTTAAAAATGCACTGTCCCTTTTGTAAAAAGCGAGTTGGACGGCAGAACAACAGAGGTACCCGTCCTAGGAAAAAAGTATATATAACGAACAAAACAAAAAGAGAATTACCCCTCTCCGTCGTGCGAATAGTCAGTTATACTGCTGAATTCAATCAAAAACTCGTTGAAAAATGCAGTTTAAGATTTTTTCAAATTTTTCAATTTTCCGGTAGATTTAAAAAAAAAAAAATAGTTTTCATACACACCTTGTCCTGTCAAGCCGTACTCAAGTGAAGCTTTTACAACCTTGTGGCAACTGATTGTTATTAACAGAAAAATCGCTTTTGGTTTTTCCTGAATTTTCCTACTTTCTGGGCGACTATTCCAAATATTTATTTGATGCGAACCTTCCTCTTGCTTTCAACATGAAATGTACAAAATTTTATCGCAATTGGACGAACTGTATTGATAGCGCACTGGAAAAAGCGGTTTCAGTTTTTTCCCGATTTTCCTCTTTTCCGGACAACTTTTCCATATTTTATCACCGTTTAAACCTTCCCTGGACTTACACGAATATTTAAAGACTGAAATGAGCCAAATCGGTTCAGCCGTTTTCAAGTATTAGCGAACAGCAATTCATTTTGATATACATAGATATATTACCGTCAGTACACGAATTCTATGATGTTTAAGTGCACATATACACCAAGCAATATTCCATACAGGTATTTTGTTATTTCGAACCTTTTTAATAAAGCCTCTGAAAGTCGGATGTTTTCAGGTTAGGTAGTATCTTGACGAATGCATAGCGCCAGGACGCCTATATTGCCCGAGATCAGGAGTAAAGCGGCGCGGTACGCCACAAGATAGGTCACTCTCATGCAGTGGAAGTCTATATGGCCAGGCGTTGCTGCCTTCACTTGAGGCCCGAGTAAGGCAAAACTGAAAACATCAGGTCTTTATTCTGTGAGACGACTGGCACACTGATATTCTGTACATATTAAAGTGCGGTATATATATTGCGACATTAGAGCGAATTTTTGTTATCCACCTCTGTACCAGCGCACCAAACGGCCAGTATGGGACACTACTGAGATGGCACAACCTTACGGCCATACGGTAGACCACGCTGAATTTGGCCTCTGCACTCTGATGGTCTCCAAGCTCCCTTTCGAAGTTCCATCAGTTGTTGTGATGAAAGCATTCAAACGTTACGGTAACGTGGTAAAATATCTATAATATCATAACACTGGGCAGCAAAACCAGATCGAACTTACAGGGGGCTGTAGACCTATAGTCATGTACGAAGACTACCGCATACGTGCTTTGACTGCGGCCAGGAAGGCCATGTACGATCGGTATGAATCCAATAAGTGAGGTTGGTGCTGATCCAACACAGACAGACAATAGTCTGTGACGTTGTTCGCCACGCAGCGTCCACTCCACTGCACATAACCCATGTCACGCCTACAAAAGCGACAGACGTTCCTGTCCAGAACCACAACACAATGCCACCCTTCGTTATTGACGTCAGCGCAGCTAACCACACACAAATCTTCCCCCCTCCCCCACTTCTATCTCTGGCTGAAATACCTCAACAGGCTGGCAGTGTTGACAAGATTGATGTCGAACGAGGAATTGTACCATCTGCCTTCCTCGCAACGGGGACAGCGTAGGATGACTGCCGCCCAGATTCCGACAAGCAACAACGTATGCGCAAACAACGCTCCCCGTGAAAATACAAGAAGCGGTGCCCTGTGACAGGTATGGGAAAAACGATCGGTTAAAACCGGAAGCATTTTAGTTCTGAATAATCGTTTTTTCAGTATTTATTTGGTGTCAGTTGTAACCGGTTTTTTAAGTTATTGCCAGTAACTGGGTAAAAACACCGGTAGGACCAATAACTATATTCTGTAGTAGTGGTTCGAAATGTATCTTTTTGTTTTTAAATAATTAAAAAAAAATTAAAACCAGTAACATTTGCACATAAAATTTCCCCTGCTGTGAAATATTAGGTTATCACAAAAACTAGGAAATGCGATCTGTGATAATTTAAGAACAGTTCCGAGGCAGAAACGAGCAACAAACACATGGCACAAAAATTGGTACAGCTGTTGTTGGGGCATGAGTGCACCCGTTGCCTAGTGGCGTGGTGTACTAGACGACGCGTATGCTCGTACGGCAGTCGCCAGTCGCCAGTCGCCAGTCGCCAGACATCGTCTGTGTTTTAAATGGCGCCATCCCGAGTGCTTCCTTATTTGTCTGCTATTTCTATAAATTTTGTGTCAGATAAATGATATATAATAAAGTAGAAACAGGAATTCATTCATGTTGTTGTTGTTGTTGTTGTTGTTGTGGACTAGTTTGACGCAGCTCTCCACAATGCCCTATCCTGAGCAAGCCTCTTCAACTTCACATAAGAATGGCAACATACATCTGTTTGAATCTTCTTACTGTATCCATCTCTTGGTCTTCCTATGTGGTTTTTAACCCACACACTTCCCTCCATCGCTAAATTCACAATTCCTTGATGTCTAAGAATGTGTCCTACCAATCAATCCCTTCTTTTAGTCAAGGTATGCCAAAAATTTCTTTTCTCCTCAATTCTGTTCAGTACCTCCTTATTAGTTACGCGATCCACCCACCAAATATTCAGAATTCTTCTGTAACACGACATTTCAAAAGCCTCTATCCTCTTCCTGTCCGCACTGTTTATCGCACATCTTTCACTCCCATACAAGGCAACACTCCTCACAAATACCTTAAATCGGTATTCGATGTTAACAAATTTCTCTTTTTCAAGAATGCTTTTCTACCCATTGCCATTGTGCATTTTATATCCACTGTACTGCGACCATCGTTTGTTATTTTACTGCCCAAGTAACAAAACTCATCTACCTCCTTTAT
The DNA here is from genome assembly GCA_026315105.1 of Locusta migratoria. Taxonomy (NCBI): domain Eukaryota; kingdom Metazoa; phylum Arthropoda; class Insecta; order Orthoptera; family Acrididae; genus Locusta; species Locusta migratoria. Next base: position 139,898,715 of record CM048749.1, on the reverse strand, counting down.
TGTTTCGTTACCTAATCTGATTTTCTTAGACTGCACTCCATTACCCTAGTTTTGCTCTTGTTAATATTCACCTTATATGCACCTTTCAGCACTCTGTCTATTCCGTTCAACTGCTCTTCCAGGTCCTTTGCTGTCTCTGACAGAATTACTATGTCGTCGGCAAAACGCAATATTTTTAATTCTTCACCCTGAAATTCATTCATAGTATATATATAAACATGGAAGCTATCCACAAGCTCCACAGTGAAACTGCGGACGAAATTCATAATGAACAGAGTGTTGTTACCTCCACCTCAAGTTCGTTAAGACTTTAAACAGAAAGAAACTGTTCTGTTGCCTGGGTCTACATTATAGGCCTGTATCTGTTTGTAGCCCTTGGCCAACTTAACACGAAAGACAGACTTCACCAACCTCAGTTTGAAGGAAAGTGTAATGCAAAAGTCTGAGGGAGTCTTAAAATTTTTCAACTATTGATTTATACATTTGTAACTGTAAATAATAGCATTAAAAAATTAAAAACTGGTTGCTTAAAAAATCAATTATTTTGAGCAGTTTTTTCAGCACGGTTAAAATGAAGAAGAAAAAATCGGATGTATCGAAAATTGGTTGTTTAAGCAATTACCGCCTTTTTACCCTGTAATGCAAGTCTTCTTTGAATGCACCCACATGACGAGGATTCGACATTGTATGACGAAAACGGCTCAACCATACAGGTGATCCCCCCCCCCCCTCACCACAACATGTCCGAGGCCGTTTTAATAACACACCTCTTTCCCACCAGTGTAATACAGTCTGCTGGGACTCCCTCTCCTTCACCAAACTCTTCAGAGTAGCAGTAGTACCCTACGTCCTCATTTATGTGCTAGATGTATTCCGGGCTTTTTCTACCCTCTGCAGCTCCCCCCTAGTACAATGACGGCTATTCCATCATCGTAACGTGTCGCTTATCATCCTGCCCGTTCTTCTCGTTAGTGTTATCAACGTATTCCACTGAGAGCCTTCACTTTCGTATCTTATGTCCAGATAATTTTCAACACTCATTGCGGCACCACATCTCAAAGGCGGTGATTCTCTTTTCGTCCTGTTATCCCACTATCCCATGTCTTACTTCCATAGATAGCTGCGCTCTGAAGTACATGATCTGAAATTTCTTCCTAATGTTAACGTCAATGTTCGATACCAGTAGACTCCATTTGCTCACGATTGGTCTCTTTGTGTGTGCTAGTTTACATTTCATATCTTTCTTGCATTTTCCTGGAGAAATATATACCCTTGCAGTGCTGGGTTTCGCAGCTAGTTGTTGTGGTCTTTAGTCCGCAGACTGTTTTAATGCAGCTCTCCACGCTACCCTGTCTTGTGCCTCTTGATCTGAGAATGAGAACGGCAACCTACATCCTTTTGAACCTGCATACTCTATTCCTCTCTCGGTCTCCCTCTACGATTTGTTGGCTGCAGACTTCCTTCTAATGCTAAGCTGGCGATTCCTTAATGTCTCAGAATGTGAGCCACCGAACTATCGCTTCTCTTAGGATATGCCAGAAACTCCTTTTCTCGGCAATTCTGTTGAGCATCTCCTCGTTAGTTATGTGATCTATTTTTGTAGCACCACATTTCAAAAGCTTCTATCATCTTTTTAACGTCTATGTTTACTCCCATACAAAGCTACACTACAAACGAGTGCTTTCAGAATCGGCTTCCTAATATTTCAATAAATATTGGATGTCAACAAATTTCGCTTCTTCAGAAACACTTCTCTTCCAATATCAATTCTTTATCGGCAATCAGAAGTTATTGTGCTACCCAATTACCAAAACTCATCTGCTACTTTTATTCCCTCATTATCTAAACTACTTATTTCAGCATCTCCTGATTTTCTGGCGCTACATCCCATTACCCCTGTTTTGCTCTTGTTAATGTTTATCTTATACCCTCCTTTCAAGACACAATTGCTCTTCCGGGTCCTTTGCTGTCTCTGTCAAAATTACTATAACGTCGACATACCGCAAAGTTTTTATTTTTTCTTCCTGAACTTTAATTTCTTATCCAAATTTCTCCTTGCGTTCCTTCACAACGTGCACAATATGCTACAACCCTGTCTTACTCCCTTCCCAACTATTGCGCACCTTTCATGCCCTTCAACTCTAATAACAGCTGTCTAAATCAAAATGTTCAAATGTTTGTTAAGCTTAAGGAACTTAACTACGGGGTCATCAGTCCCTAAACTTACAAACTACTTATGAACTACCTACAACTAAGGACGGCACAAATATCCATGCCCGAGGGGGGATTCGAACCCCCGACCGTAGTGACCGTGCAGACCGTGACTGAAGCGCCTCAGTCCCCTCGGCCACCGCGGCCGGCGACAGCTGTCTGGTTCTGGTAAAAGTTCAAAATGAAAGCTTATGGAACTTAACTGCCAGGTCATTAGTCCCTAAACTTACAATCTACTTATAAACTACCTTATACATCCATGCCAGAGAGGGGATTGGAACCCCCGACGCGGGAGGCCTCGCGATCCGCAACGTGGCGCTCTAGACCGCTCGGCTACTCCCGCGCGGCTTGTACAAGTTCAATATAACTCTTCGCTTTCTATATTTTATCCCTGGTATCTTCAGAATTTGAGAGAATGTATTCCATTCAGTATTGTCAAACGCTTTCTCAAGATCTAAAAAAGGTATAAACATAGGCCTGCCTTTCCTTATGTTGGAAGATAAGTAATGTATTTCCTCCCGTGTTTCTACATTTCTCCTAAATCCAAACTGATCTTCAACCAGGTTGAGTTCCACCAATTTTCCCATTCGTCTGTAAATAATTCGTGTTAGTATTTTGCATCCATTTGTCTGCTCTTGCTTCTTTGGATTTGGAATTATTATTATGGAATAAAATTTGGGGTACCAATTTTAAAATAAAAAATTGACTCGGTCCATGCAGGTGTGCCCAGTTGTGTCAAAAGGCATGCCATCTTCGCTAACATGTCGCTTCATCTGCAGGGGTGGACAAAGTTATTTGAACACGTAATATACAATATTTGTTTATTAGCTTAGAACAGCTGTAACTCTTTGAGGAATTGACTTTATTCCTTCAAACGGAATGTTACTAAAAAAATGCACCAATTACTCTCTGCTTAAAAGTTTCCCAGAACGGCTGAATTATGCTGAGATATGGCGAGTTTGTAGTCTAGGGAAAATGTTTGATAGTTTTCCGATGCTGTACAATGCATGCTTGAACCTTGTTGACAGTGTGTATGGGCGCATTATCGTTCTGGAGTATGTGATGATTTGTTAGCAATATGTTATTCGTGTTAAGCTGTTTGTTGCTGAGGATGTATTGAGCTTTTTAATAGTTTTCGGTACATAAACTGGCTGCTTGTAGCTAGCATACGACTATTCATCTGACCATACCACTAGTCAACAAGTGTCAATGTCTTATGATTGTGACACCACTCCCTTCGCAGCTTTGCCTTGGCTTTCGTTATTTAGCTCTTCTATGAATGTTAATTTCAAGCCCAACTATTTTGATCTGAACAGTATTTCTCATGTGAGTGTTTAGCCGATTTTTCCGTGGTAGATTTTTGATTTTGTCTGTCCACAATCGTTTTTTATGCTCGTTAGTTATTATGAGTAAAATTCGCGTTTTGTCCATTTTTACTGTTCGCCGATGACGTTTTACCTTGCTTTATGTACGCGTCAGTACGAAGTTTACTGTCGCTACTGGTACCTTACACAGATTACATTGCTGATATGTCTGTTCTTTCGGATACGTCAGAAAGAACAGACACCACACCAGTATAATTTTACACGCGAAGACGGCGTTAGCTTCATTTACTTCATCGCAGATGCGGTCATACGTTCGACCTCGAACGAGAATCCGTAGCGGCTCGTGTTAGAGGCGCTACAGCCATAGCGTGCAACTTTGGGAAGTTTGAGACGGATGGAAGGCGAGCACGGGTAGCTAAGTAACCTCAGCGCGCCCGGTCAGATGGCTCAATGCCCTCTGTAGTAAAAAATGCCAGCCAAAAACTAAACGAACACTACGAACGACCATGAACAAACGTGTTCGATTTCCGGCTAACATTTTCACTTGTTGCCATTGTTTAATTTCGATGAAGACACTGTCAATCCTTTCGTTCCTGATCATTCTTCCTTCTCCTCGTTTATCAATGATTTGCTGACATTAAACAGAGCCCTCGTTTTCGTCAAAGAGGCAGACATTACTTGGAAGACTGAGAGATCATGCATTTCACCAATCATTCATGTTGACCGTCTCAGAACTAAGCGTAAAACATACTGCAAGTAACGTCCAAAACTTAATAAGTCAATTGTACACTGCAGTCGACTCTCAGTGTTAACATATATGTAGTTGTGCAAACTTGGAACAGATGTAAGGTGGTCATATGATTTTGTCCAACCGTTGGCAACCATTGTAGAGCAATTTGTTCGTGCGATGCATGTCATTCGAGATATTTATTTGTCCCACAACAAATAGCCCGTATATCATTTGCAAGTCATAACTGCACCTTCTTCCCGTTCTTCCTCTTTCTCTGATAGGCATCCAGCACTCCATTTATTTAATTTTTGCCTTTTCCTACAAATCGACGTGGCTCTGTTCACTAATAGACAAAACTGTAATTTCAAAAGAGTGACTGAACATCTGTCACATATATTTAAACTGCTCTAATCACACAAAAAGTGTATCTTGTCGTAACAGTGTTTTAAAATTTTTTTCGTTATGTTCGAATATTTACAGATTTTTAATATCTAATGGTAATTTTTACGAAAAATGCACGTGCTTTTGTATAAATTTTCAACAGTTACATTTTTTACAGTATTGGCTTCACTATTAGCTGACAACGTGACAACCGTAGTCTTTCATTGTTCTGTTTGTGAAGAGCTACTACGCTGATTTTTGAAAGTCATCTCCATTACTACTATCGGCTTTTCAATCAGATAAGCTACTCAACCATCGTTTTAGATGACGGAAAGGTGTTTAGCTCGTCTACATTCACATAAACAAAAATTGACACAGCACATGGAATTAGAGATCCCAAAATACTGTATATACCTGAATTCGAAAACGGAAAAAATCTGTCACAGCGGGATTTGAACCATTTACCCTATGATTATTAGTCCAGAACGCTACCACCATTTTTTTCCTCTGTGGATAGTTCCGTTCTTGCGGTCGCTGATCGTGTTTGTTCGTTGGCGTTCGATGTGTTCTTGGCTCAGCATTTTGATTACAGAGGGCATTCAGTCTTCTTACGGGCCCGCTGAGTAACGGTGCCCGGCGCCAACTGCGCTACACGAACAGATGCTGCAGCAATTTAAGTTGTTGGTATTTACGTATACTTGATAAACTTCAAAGTCGATTTCCTCAAGAATTTTTGAGAGTTGCATCGAATGGATTTGGCTGATTGTTATTTTAGTTCTGAACTTCACGTACCATAAATATAAAGAAATTCTATAATCCCATACCCATGTGGTCTCCTTGTTAGTAAATAAAATGGATAGTTGTAGCAAATAATTTTGAAGTGATAAGTAGTTGACTTCTTCTTCATCTTCCTTTTTATCATCTGACGCCTCTTGTAGTCCATCGTAATCCGTTTAACTTTAGTGTCGTGGTCAATGCGATAGACGTACGATAGAGAAAAGAGTGTATGTGTATCTCGAATCATGTGAAAGTTATTCTCTTATGGTTTTGACCTCTCACTGGAAGGTGCTTTTGTCACACTGAACAATCAAATACGTGTCATATAATGCAGCTCTTTTTCAACAAGGTAAGGATCCCTCATCGATGAACAATACTCAAGAGTTGGTCGAAATACCATTTAAAGTCATCATAATCATCATGTACGTTGTCGGGTTGGACATATTTGCCTGTTCCAAAACCGTATATTTAAACCTGATCACACCATCTTCATTGTGGCCTTCTTCTAATACGCTTGAGTCTGTACTCGTAGATCTTCTTTGAAATCCTGCTTTGGTCCATACGTGTCAGATGGTCGTTCCATTGCTTCCTGTAGTGTTGGATATTTTCTTCTATTCCTACAACATGGAACTCCTCTTTTATCACATTATTATCTTATGATATTCTAATGTGTATCTTGGAAAGGTCTTATTAATCTTATTTCTGTTATGTAATTCTTTGTTCACGAAAGTTCAAACATAGGATCCATAGTGATAAATTTGCGGACATTGGATTATAAAATTTTATTATTGTCTCGTTCCTGGTTTTATTCACCAACCATTTAAACTCTTTGAAGTTTTATTTCTTAGGCGAAGTTGAAGAATAGAATCGGAGCTGAGAAACCACATACCAATTTTCGAAGTACTGTCTGCAAACGTGCCTTAGACAACATATCTTTTAAAAAGAGTTTCATCCTCTATGAATCCCCCTGTGCATGTAAATTAGGGAAGGGCCTAATTCGGTGCACTCTCCTTGTCAGTGAAGTAACAAAACTAGTCCGATCTTACGATTAGATGTAGTATGCACAGTTAGGAATTAGTTTCTGAACCGAATTAAGTGAACCAACAGAGCTGTTTCGGTCTTCCGATCCGATAAATTTCACTGTTACTAGAGATCTATGGACGCTTAGACTTGAACGTGAGCGAAGCAACTGAAGCGATTTGTAGTTCCCTCCCTGGAATAAATCATTTGGTCTAGTTCGTTCACAAAGAATTTATCCCAAGCCTTAAACTCATGTAGCACCCTTGAGGCCGCATAGATTATGATTATACAAGCCATAGACAAAGGAAAAGGGACGAATATGTCTGTCTCACTAACAGTTTCTGAGAAAACGGTCTGTAGGAAAGTATTACTGAAATTGTAAGGACTATGACTGTTTTGCTGTCTCAGGGTTTCTTTCAACGCAGTGCTAACAGGGAGGATACACCAACAAACTTGTGTTTGTTTTACACAGACGACAAGATTTTTACTTCAGGCCTCTAACCATTACCTCACCTTCTTCCCTCTCTGTTTTCTTTGAATATTCAGCGTCGACGGGAGTGCTCCTTTAAATTTAATTCCGTGTCCTTCCTCTTCTCATCACAAGAGCAAGGATGAATGTTTTTATGATAAACACAGTTTTAAGTGACTTTCTGACTGGTGTATCATCTCAAAAGTAAGTACTCTTTTTAAAAAATTGTCCCTTCCATAGGAAAATATTTACTATACTTGAAAATTCATTGTCTGTAATTGTAATACAAACTGTATTCCTTTGTGGAACCGCAACCGCTTACAGCAAAAACATGCGGACAGCTTATGTTTTTTGCTGTGAAGTGTTTCGCTGCTCTTTGTTTAATTGGATGGTAACATAACCCACATTAAGTTCTCCGCGTTTTTTTTACAACTGCAAATTAAACATGCCTAAAATGGTGCAGATTTCTAGTCACGTATCACTAAATATCACCTATTACAAGCTAGTTGTTAAGAAGGCTCTAAAAGAGGACAAATACGCCTTACAATTTTACTTATTCTTCAAATAGTGAAAGCTTAGTAAATGACTTTCAATAATTTCAGGAGATGAGTAGCAAACGCACAGCTTGAAATAAAAGTTAGTCTTCCAATTCACTCAATATTTATTATTATTGCAAACCATGCACCAGTTGTCAATAATAAAATTTATATGTCAGAACGACATGTTCCCGGACGACATTATCCCATTAAGGCCTGTAAACAAAACCAACCAATATAAAATAAAATAAAGTGCTATATGTCGACGACTCAGCTACAAATATATAAATTTAACTAACATACTAACGTACCATAAAACTTATCTGCCGCTGGACAACATTGTCAATCGTAACAAATATTTGAGCTGAACCACATGTTCATCGGATGGCACCAAGTTGTGCACTAGCAGATAGCAGTTCTTAACTTCAAAGATTATCCACAACAATAACAGCTGTCATTGGTGGCCGAAAATGTTATTGTGCAAACATCTACCACAGTTTCATAAAGTCTTCCACAAAAATTGCAAGTGTAGTTATGGTAATACGCCCTAAGTTACTCCTATGTAGATATTTCAAACAGGAGAACACATCAGTGCTTCTCAAGAACGATATTGCTAAAATACGCACAGTATGGCATTCAGATAGTTCTGTCTTCTCATTGCTGGGAGCTTCCATCAATGCGCAAAAGATTTCAATTTATTCCAAAGTGGATAACAACCAACCTTTATCTTCATAGTGTACGACCTTAAAACTATAGTTTATGGAGCACAACGAATGTTGTTCGATTTTCGGATGTTTTTCTACTGCAGATAACCCATTCTCTCTATTACCGTGCTCTTTGAAACGAAATTTAAAATTTCTACCCTTTTGTCCTACATACTTCATATCACAATCTTGGCACTTTATTTGATATACTCCCGCTTTCCCCAAGCAGTTCTCCCCTGCATCAATCTTATGTTTCAGCCTATCTTCCAATTTATTGTCGGTTCTAAAAGCAATTTTAACGTCTCTCTTTTTAAACAGTATCGCAAATTTGTAGTAGACTGGTCCCCAGAATGGTATAACTCTATATTTGAACAAGTTTTCTTCGGGTAATTGTTTCTTACGTGTTGTCTTTTCCAGTCCGTCGACTATTAACAACTGGCACGTGATTTGCAATAATAACTAGTTAAACAGTTGTACGATGGCAGCAAAACAGATGATCAATATTTATTTTGAAGCAGTTTATATGGAGGACATGTAATGATTAGAATCAACAGTTCAAGTGGTACTGAAGTACCATAAATAAATCTATGTTGAAAAATCCTTATTAGTACATAGTGCAACCACCACGAGTGGTGATGCAGGTGTTGCTTCTGGCATCCATTGAATCATACAGATGCGTTTGGATGTATTATGTGACGCCTGCTCGACGTGGTCACCTAGTTCTACAAGAGTTTTGGGTTGACGATTTGTGCGAGTCAGCTGTCGTTTCATCATGTACCACAGCAGTTCGACTGGAATCAAGTCCGGAGATGGTGCTGGCGAGAAAGCTGCTGCACGTCTTGCAGAACAAAGAGTTTCTACCGAAGTGAGTGGGCGAGTTTCATCCATTTCGTACAAAACATCACATTCATTTTGCAAGATTGGCAAACGAACGGGTCTAAAATCACCCTGCACCTATCGTTCGCTGGTAAGCTTTACCTCGACAAACACCCAACTACGTCCACTTCCGCGTATTAAATTCTTCGCGATCCACCGTAAGGTGCGTATCGGAGGGTACCCCGACCCACTACTATTCATCTTATATAATAAAACCAGTCGGCCAGACTAAACTACACGGCGGATTTCCTTCATTTTTGTTTTAAACTTAAGGCATTCATCCACAGATTTGTCATCAAGTATCAGAATTTACCTAACCCTCACCTTCCTTTTTCTATACTCAAATGCGAGTTCCTTCAATATATTTCTTATGGGGATGTCCTTGCTGTAAACTAAAGTCAGTTGGTCAGGCCGTTCTATCCGACCGATTTCCTTCATTTTTGCTTTAAAGGAAAGATATTCATTCCCAGATTTGTCATCAAGTATCAGAATTGTCTCAAGTCTCTCCATCGTTTATTCAAACGCGGTATCCTTCTGTCCTTGCATTGAATATTTTAATCGTTTTGTTTTACGATATCTTCAGTTTAATTAAGCTACGTAGTTCTTTTTGACCTAACAACACTCAGCGCATCAAGCCTTTTCATTTGCGCTTTGAAACACTTGCACTGATTGATTCTGAAGAAAGCTATGCGTGAACATTCAACTTTACTTCCATTTTCCCCAACTTTTTTGTGATTCCACTACCGGTGCGAAGTATTCGCATGGATCCTCTAGTTGCCTTTTATATCCCACTTCCATACAGAACGAGGGATAAACGAATGCCCGTATGTCTTCCTATGAGCCTTAATTTCTCTTATTTAGCATTGTGGTCTTTACTCGAAATGTAAGTTAGCAGCAGCAGAATAGTTCTGCAGTTAACTTCAAATTCCGGCCAGCTAAATTTCCTCAACAGTGTTTACTTCTAGAGGTCACTTTGTCTGTTTATTAGGACTTCTAATCATGTTTATCAGATTTTTGCGTACATGATTTAAACCACCCCATTATCAAAATTTCAATTACATCTAATTAGAGACGCACTTCGCTGATTGTGCAGTTTTCCGATGAAGTATCAGCTCCACTGAATGAAAGTTTATTAATGAGCCTGCTATTAAAGATTACATTTTCTGTAGAGTGTTCTGCTCTAATAGGTTAATAACATTGTGATGATCAGTACTACATTATGTTATCCGGCTAGTTTTTTACTTTATTTTGGCATATCTTGACAATTTGGAACCTGCACTCGGTTTTAGTGAATTTTTTAACGTGACCATATTAATTCTACGAATCAAATAGTGAACGCACGACATGGATTCAGCCGGATATGGCCACTTGATTTTATTTAAGAACTACTTTAATGTGAGCTAAATGAATATCTTCTGAAGAAAGCAAAATTACTTCTGCCGAAACCCGGCATCAAACCATTTTGATGTAACTGGTTGGCTGAAATTTTGTTCACTATTTGATCGTGTTCTACCGTCGCTGAACTGTAGCCATGTTTAAAATTTTTAATTCTAAGATTAGATTTATAACACTATTAACGCTAGATTTCCAGAACGTTGGACGTACAAATTACACCCTCCGGCAAGTAAATCTTTGCCGAAAGAAGATTGGTTTTCCTGTCATAAAAACACAGAATGAGACTGCTCGTAGATAATTAACTGGTGAAAGGTACATTTAACAACATATTACGAAGAGCAAGAAGGTATGTAGAACTTTGGGTATGTTGGTGTCGCTGACACGAGTATTGGATACTTTGTGACAGAAATAAAGTCGACGTGATAGTTCAAACTAATCAGTACAGACAGACTATGTAGCTTCTTTCTGTTTTCAGAAAAAATGATTTGATATTACATTACGCACAATGAATCATTAAAGAGATCTCCAAACATGTTATACAGAAAATCATCTAATGTAGTTCAAAGTTAAGTAAACCTGTTATAAACCAGAAGATTGTTTCAATACCGTGGCGCTTTACCAAACAAGGACCTGTTAGAAGTGGTATGCCGTTTGCCTTTCCTGAACCAGCCATTTACAAGAGGACCTATAGTGAACTTCGAATTCCTAACCATGTTGTGCCTTGGTATTTTTCTCTTTTACTGAATGAAATCCAAAATGAAATTTTCACTGTGCACTGTGCACTTCCGACAGTACCTCGCCTCCTACTTTCCAAACTTCACAGAAATAAAGTAAAGTTGTGAGGCGGCATCGTGAGTCGTGTCGGGATAGTACAGTCGGTAGTGCGCTTGCCCGCGAAAGGCAAAGGTCCCAGGTTCGAGTCCCGGTTCCGGCACACAATTTTAATCTGCCAGGAAGTTTCATATCAGCGCACACTCCGCTGCAGAGTGAAAGTTTCAAGATGTGTATTATTTGTTACCCCTGGCGGTCGACTGGCCTGGAATAGAACATGTTTGGTGCTCGGCAGTGTGCTATCATGTTTATGTTCCCAGGGCATCTACCAACAAGCCAGTCCTGAGCAGATGGAATATTGTAATTTACCTGTTTAAACTTGAATACCGTGTTAAGATCGCGCTAGTTTCCAAGCATGGTAAATTAGTGAAGTCCAGTTAAATCTGTTTCTTAAGTGCACTGCGTTTGTCATTGCCAGATACACCTCTTGTTTGCTAATCTGGAGAAAACGAGTAGGTACTATATATTGTTAGCAATAGAAAAAATGCTATTCAGCTATATTTGACTTTCAGGGAAGAGGTTAGCAGGCAGTTTTATTTGGCGTTTTGGAAAACAAAGAAGCTCGAATTTTACAAGATGTGAGTGTGAGATTCTTGTGTCATTAATAGAGAAATATAAGGACAGAGAGGCCAGTGCCAGTGTCACGTCCTAAACAGCAGAAGTTTTGCTGACACCAGCGAAGTCCTCTATGGCAATGAACATAGTGCCAAGTGCATAGTACCTAAGTGCAAGCAATAACTTGCACAAAGACGAAAGTGCAAGGAAGAAATCACGTTTTACGCCTTACACTAGGCACAACACGCATAAGTATATACTGAATTAATAAGCTTGCAGACAAAATGTATTATGTTCTCTATTACGGCAGATAACTTACAAAACACATACCTATCTGTTGGACACTTCAGATGGTCATAGAGTTTCCACAGTGACCTTTCAAAGACGAAATCGCGTAACAAATTCTGCGTCATTCCAGTATTCAAAATGATTTGGAGGATCATAAATGTGTCTAGGACGCCTTATTGGGGCAAAAACCTCTAGATTGTCCAAACCATTGACACCCTCTTCACCGTCAACCAAATCTCTTATTCTAGCCATTTTCATCATACCGATTCTCACGTAACTAGTTGTACCCGTAAGTTTTTATTTTGATATCGCAACAATAACTTTAAGGTCATGTTACGTATCTGCAATATATCATACACATCCAATGGCTGTTGACATGGATGGGGCGAGAAATATGACGATAAAATTTTCCAATAAATCTGCTTTCCTCGCTAGCTTTTTACACAGGCAGTATTTCTGTTAATCTGTCTGATAAATCGGTCTGTATCACGTGAATATATTGTGGTATTTTAGCGCTTTGGAATCCTGCATTTTCATACAGATTCTCACTTAACTGTTCGTCAACCGTGTAACTAGCAGAATTCTACTCGTTAACATAACCAGGGCCGGATCTAGGACATTTGCCAAGGGGGGCAAGCTTAAATTTGCCGCCCCTTCTTTCACACCCCCCCCCCCCCTGTAAGAATCGACTTTTTGACGCTAATTGGGTTACATATTTCTAAATAAATGTCACAATCTCACAACGTGTACTTATTTTATTGACTTATTGACTGAATTAAGATCAAAGGAAAACAGGACAATTTTAATACATACAAAAGATTACTCATCGTACAAAAATCAATTCAAAATTTCGCTTTTCGAGCTTTTTTTTTTTTTGGCTGCAAAACTGTTTTTGATATCATCATAGTTTAGAGTATGTGTTCTGTGGATATTATACTCAGATTTGTTAAGCAGTCGTGCTCCTCAAGTGTATTTAATTAGTTTCAGCTTGCTGAAACTTCTTTCTCCAGACGAAACAGAAACTAGAATTGTAAGATATATTTTAACGCTGTAGTAAGGTTTGGATACCCCTCTACCAATTTATTTTTAGAAATTAAACTTAATGTTAATGATGCAGTGGAATCTTCCAAGGCTCTGTCTACTGCCAGCGCATGTTGTCTGAAACTTTCAACTTCAAGTTCTTCCTCGCTAAGATCTTCTGCCAGTTCCGCTGCTTTGGCCTTCAAGTCCTCTACTTCCATTTCTCGAATTTGCACACCACACAGAAAACTAATTTTTGCACCAATTTTCTCAAGTGCGGTAAACCTGGTACTAAGCTCTGTCAATTATTCCTTATTTTTTCTGTGAATGTTGGATACTTCATCCTCACAAAGCTCATAGCAATTTTCTTCTTTCTTCGAATCCTTTTCTCGAAGAATACCGTTGACACATTATCTTCTGCTAGCACTTTGGCCTCAGAAATAGCTTCAGAGGTACAAGAATCCCGGGAAGTTTTGAGAAAGCCCAAAAGTCCTTGAATGTTTCGAACAGCTTTATCAATTGTAAAGTATTAACTTCGCAATTTATTTTAATATTCCATACCAGAAACAAGTTAAAGTAATGAATTTGAGTTCTCATATTTTTTTAAAATAGATCTTGTCTCTGATTTTGTTTCTGGTGTTGACAATTTATAAGTTTCAGTTTCTTCCAGGGCCTTCAAAACTTTATGAAAATGCTTGTAAACAGCTTCAACCGCATCTACTCTTGCATATCACCTAGTCTTGCCGAATGTCTGCTGAATTTGCTCCTACTAAATTTAAAGAGTGAGCAGCACATGGTACGAAATAGGCTACTTCATTCTTCTGAAGTATTTTTGACTGGATCCCTTCGTACTTTCCAGTCCTGTTTGCCCCATTGTCAATGAGGCTGTCCCTGCAGTACTTAATGTTCAACCCATGTTGTTCCAATTTCTGCAGTATCTCTTGGACTAAGGCCTTCTCCTGTTTTGTCTGTAACTGTAAAAAAGTCAGTAAAACTTTCCACAACCTCTGAGTCATTCGACTTGACATATCGAATTACTTGTGTCATCTGCGCATTGTGGCTGATATCTGGAGTGCAGTCAAACTTCAGTGAAAAGTATTTAGTAGCTACAATATCTTTAATTATATCTTGTTTTATTTTGTCAGCAATCTTGTATATATTTGTAAAAATATCTCATCTGGCCTTTCTTGTGGCGTTCAGTACGCAGACGAAGGGGGACACTATAGTATGATATGAGATCAATTGTATTTAGAAATTTGCCGCTATGTGGATCACCAAAATCGCCATCTTCTTTTGTTCCTCTAAAAGGACTTCCTTACTTCGCTAGAAAAAGGACAGCATCAATAATACAGTGAGACTCCTCCTGTTTTATCTGGTCTTGCTGCCCAATGTGCGATACTTATCAGGTGGGTTTGTCGGAGGACATCGAAAGAGTCGAAAAAAGGGCAGTTTCACGGAAATGATACAGGATCTGGGATGGGAATCATTAGAACAAAAGCGTTTATCGCTGCAACGTGGACTACTTATGAAACTACAATCGTCAACATTTTCCTCCGAATTCGAAAATATATTGTTGCCTCCCACTTACATAAGTAGAAAAGATCATCTGAATAAATACGTGAAATCAGAGCTCGAACAGAGAGATTCAGATGTTCTTTCTTCCCGCGCGCTACTCAAGAATGGAATGGGAGATACATAATATAAAAGTGGTCCGATCAACCCTCTGTCAGGCAGTTAAATGTGATTTACAGAGTATCCTGTGTAGATGTCTATCAATTCCACCGCTACCGAGAGAGGACTCTAGATCCTTAATGCTTTTGACTTTCAATAAGAAGTGTGAGCACCTAAAATACTTTTTTTTTTATAAGGACTGGAACGTTAGTCAAATTCACCTGTTCTACAAATATTACCTTGATATGAAATATGAATATTCATTTATCTGAAAAAGGAAATCTATGCAAATTAATAAACATTGTGCATTTACTTATGCAATAACGCAAACATCTCCCTCATTCTGGCTAATATCTAGTAGATTTTTAAAGTTTGATTAGCTGAAGTACCTGTGGCAGGGCAACACTGAAGTCAGCAACCAGGAATTTTAGTTTTATTAAATGATTTCGGTATTTCTTGCAGTCATTTTACTTTTAATTATTCTGTGTCAGTTAATTTTATTAAATTATACCAGAAAGATACATTCTGTAAATAAAAAAAAAGTGAGAGAGTCGGTCAAAATTTTCCGCCCTCTAAATTCTGCCGCCCGGGGCAACTGCCCCCTTTGCACCCCCCCAAATCCGGCCCTGACTTAACAGCCAGTTGGAGGTCTTTTAACGTCAGGTTAACTCATAACGAAACACTAACAAACGGAATGCTCCGCCAAGGACAAGCTAAAATCTTAATTGGAACTTAACGAGACAGTGACAAACCGGTCCTACGCCTTATAGCTGTAAATACTCCCTGTTAAAGTGTACTCACAGATGGCGTTGTGGTAGTTAATCACTACAATGTCTGCTAGTGTAAGTCTTTATTACCATTGTCAGTAGGCCCCCATGTGGCCCATGTGTAATCCCCCAGGTGGCATCTGCCGACATTCAATATATATCAACGTCGCCTCTCCAGGTATTCTAATTTTTTATGGTTGTCTATTACCATATCTATTAATACTTGCTTCTATTAAAAACCATTACCCCCCTCCCTCCCCAAAAACAAGTCGTTAAATTCACTTCAAACATGGCGGACTTATAGCCACTACATGAAATTTATATTCTTTGGTTGTTGGTCACCTACCGGGTGATCAAAAAGTCAGTATAAATTTGAAAACTTAATAAATCACGGAATAACAGGTAGAGAGGTAAAAATTGACACATGCTTGGAATGACATGGGGTTTTATTTAAAAAAAAAAATAATAATAATAAAAAAAATAAATAAAAATAAAGTAACGCTAGACGCGTAGAAGAAATCTTTCGCGCGTCGTTTGGTGATGATCGTTTGCTCAGCCGCCACTTTCGTCATGCTTGACCTCCCAAGTCCCAGACCTCAGATCGTGCGATTATTTGGTTTTGGGGTTATCTGAAGTCGCAAGTGTACCGTGATCGACCGACATCTCTAGGGATGTTGAAAGACAACATCCGCCGCCAATGCCTCACCGTAACTCCAGACATGCTTTACAGTGCTGTTCACAACATTATTCCTCGACTATAGCTATTGTTGAATCAAATGTTTATAAATCTATGGAACTCAACAGCAATTCGGAAGAGAACGTTGGTGAAATAAATTTCGCAAATAGATCTCGTCGCAACAAGTAACGCCTTTCTTTTAGTGATTTCCACCCCAACTCGTGCATCATTTCCGTGACACTCTCTCCACTATATCGCGATAATACAAAACGAGATGCCCTTCTCTGTACTTTCTCTAAATCCTCTGCCAGACCCACTTGGTGGGGATCCCCCAATGCGCAACAATACTCCAAAATATGACGCACAATTGTGCTGTAGGGAAATTCTTTAGTAGAACTGTTCCATCATCTAAGTGTTCTGCCAACTAAACGTAGCCCTTGGTTCGCTTTCACCACAATATTTTTCGGGTCAAATCTAGAATCCAATATCGCTTTGACCAATGACGGCATTTTTACGTCATTTCGTCCCGCACGTGGTTTCAATACTCACTGTTTACGTGTCTTATATCTTTGGAGACACCTAGGTGGCGTTGTATTATCCTTTTGGTGTTCTATTTTTGCAAGGTTTAGGTCTTGTTTGACCTACACCTAACCTAACTTTCAATTTTTAAAAAATCTGTAGCGTAGCCCTAAGAAGGTTAGATATAGATTAAACAAGAAGGTTTGTGTGTGTGTGTGTGTGTGTGTGTGAGTGTGTGTGAGTGCGCCCGAATCTCCAGTTCATAAACACTAATCGATTTACAGTTGTGTATTGGACATCATATATCATTTCAGGCCGTAAAACTTCGAGTGCAAGCTTTCTTTAAAATTACCTAATTATTAAATCTATTTAGAACAGGTGGTATCATTAAGTAGATTTGACCTATTTAGGAGAAATCTAACTACCGATACCACGTTGTAGTAGACATGTGTTCGTAGTATCTCTCGATTGTGTATGACATCGTTGGTCAAAGCGGTATCGGAGACTAGAGTTTATCTTATTTTTCTATGTGCTTTTTCCAATTTAAGTTGCTTGTAATTGTTGACTGATTTACCATGTAAAAGTTTAAGGAGCTTCTTTTAGTGGCCATATGGATGAATTCACACTTCTCTTTATTAAGGGTCAATTGCAATTTTTTGCACCATGCAGATATCTTACCTAAATTATTTTGCAGTTGCTTTTGTTCTTCTGGTGACTTTACTAACCGATAAGTGATAGCATCATGCGCGAACAACCTAAGAGAGCTATTCAGATTGTCTTCTAAATCGTTTATAAAAATAAGGAACACTGGGGGACCTATAACACTTCCCAGAGGAACACCAGATATCACAACAGTTCTACTCGATGACCTTCCGTCAGTTACAACGTACTGTGTCCTTTCTGACAGGAAATCACGAATTCAATCGCACAATTGTGACGATATTCCATAAGCACACAATTTGATTAGAAGAGGCTTGTGAGGTACAGTGTCAAAAGCCTTCTGAAAATCTAGAAATACGGAATCTTTTTGACATCCCTTGTCGTTAGCACTCATCACATAATGTGAGTAAAGAGCTAGCTGTGTTTTACAAGAATTCGTGTTGACTATGGGTCAGTAGGTCGTTCTCTTCGAGGTAGTTCATAATATTAGAGGAATGTTCTAAAATCCTGCTGCAAACCGACGTTATTGATATAGGCCTGTAATTTTGCGAACAACTCTTCCTGCCTTTCTTGAATATTGGCGTAAGCTGTGCAACTTTCCAATCTTTGGGTACGAAACGTTCGCTGGGTGAGCTGTTGTACATGATAACTAGGAATGGAGCTACTGCATCAGCATACTATTTGGTATACAATCGGTACCGAGAGACTTACATCTGTTAAGTGATTTAAGTTGCTTTAATACACCAGGGGTATCAACTTCTAAATTACCCCGTACTGGCAGCTGTTCTTGATAAGAATTCTGGAGTATTTGTTCAAATGTTTGTGTAGCTTATGGGACTTAACTACGGGGTCATCAGTCCCTAAACTTACAAACTACTTATGAACTACTTACGAACTAGGACTGCACAAATATCCATGCCAGAGGGGGGATTCGAACCCCCGACCGTCGTGGCCGTGCAGACCGTGACTGGAGCGCCTCAGTCCCCTCGGCCACCGCGGCCGGCTCTGGAGCATTTGATTCGTCTTCTTCCGTAAAGGAATTTCGGAAGGCAGTGTTAAGCTATTATCCTTTAGCAGAACTGTCATTAGTAGCATCGCCGTTAGTATCGCGTAGTGAAAATATTGATTGTGTTTTACTGCTAGTATACTTTACATACGATCAGAATTTCATAGGATTTTCTATCAAATTACTTGACAGGGTTACGTTTTGGAATCTTTTATAAGCCTCTCGCATTAATGTTCGAGCTAAATATCTAGTTCCTGTAAGAGACAGCCAGTCTCGAGGATTTTGTGGACGTTTAAATTTGGAATGCGATGGGCCTTCCCAACGAGCTTAAATTTCATAGAGTGGCGATAGGTCGCTCATGTTATTTGGGGTATCGGCTGACAGCTGCTAGTGACACCCACTACAGAATTTTACCTATTTACAGAGTACCACGTTTTAGATACAGATTGAATATTGAATTCAGATGCGTGTGAAGTTCCGTCGGTATCTCCAGCCTTGAATTGACGCGAATTGACGAGCCTGGTATAGCTTTTCCTAAACATGCGGTAGGGAAATCTCACGATCCTGTCAGTAATACAGTTCCAGTTCGAGGTAGGGTAATGTGGTACAAATTCGATATAGGTACAATTCCGATCAACATAAGGTTTCACGCCATTTGCCAGTCTCGTAGTGTTGGCAGCACTTGCCTTTGTGTGGCGTCGTAGTGTAGCAGGTTTCTACAGCTCCTCCTGTTAAGAGGTAAGTGAAGCTACTTAGTCTAACGCGCTCTTATAAATTTTCTAGTTTTCACGCGCTTACAAATTCTATATTAGTGAGGTTAGAAACTTGTTTTCAGTTCGGGAGTGTTCTGAGGCACCTACAGAGAAAGCCTCTGTGACATGTGCTGCCATTTCTTGGCAGAATTCACTACTATTTACTCGTGAATTCACTCACACCATTAGTACATTTTCGATCAGAAAAATGGTACAATTTCGATACCCTAGTACAATTTCGATCAATGCAGTTTTTCAGTTTAGTCCGTCACGATTGGTTACCGTAGACATATTAGACACAATTATTGCAAATAAATTCTGTATATTTAAAGATTTTCCTACGCGATTTTTAAAGCCACCTCTTATTTTCCAGATGTCACGAAAACGAGCAGGAAAGATAATCTACAATAAATGGAGTCCAGCTACATTAGATGAGGCAATAAAGAGTATAATGACTGGACATTTGAGCCTTCAAGCTGCTTCACGATTATATGACATTCCTTTCAGCACTTTACATGGTAAAGTGCAAATTAAAAAGAAAATGCAAGCTGGATTAACTCCAAGTAGTCCTATAGAAAACGGAATTGGTCTGTCGCCACTCCAGTTAAGAAAAGCTGCATTTCGGTTAGCTGAGAAAAATAATTTGAAACATCCATGGAACTTAGAAAGCAAAGTTGCTGGAATCGACTGGTTTAGGGCATTTGTTAAGACACACTCACCTTAGCCTGAGAAAACCCGAGGGTCTTTCGCGAGCCAGAGCTGAAGGCTTAAATAAAGCAGAAGTAAGTAAATATTTTCAGAATGTAGAAAAAATCTTAAAGGATTATGAATGGTTTGATAAACCAGACTCAAACACCGGCTTATATGCTGTAGAATATTATCGGGAAAATGGGATAGAACTTTTGGGATTGCCTCCGCACAGTACACATGTACTGCAACCATTAGATAGAACTTTCTTCAAGTCCCTAATGGCTCAATATCACAGAAGCGCAACTAACTGGATTCATCGCAATCCCAATGAAAACATTACAAAACAACGATTCTGTACTATTTTCTGTGATGCCTGGGGCAAAGATGGGTCCATTGGGAGCGCATTCAAAGGGTTGAAATGTACAGGAATAATGCCCTTTTGCAAAGACATTGTTCCCGAGGAGAAATTTGCACCTTCAACGTTATTCGAGGCTCCTGCTCCTTCAGTCTCCACCAGTCAAGATACTAATAGCATTATGGGAGAAGAACCCTCATCGTCAAAAGATGTAACTGAAGAACACGGCAAATCCGTAATGCCAGGGTCCAGTACAATTTCTCAGCACGATGCTGTCAGGGACATTTTGCGAAGTCCAGAGAAAACATTATCGTCTCGGAAGAGGAAAACACAGACATCAGCTAGACTCACTTCAGATGAAAACCTGGATAACCTCCGCAGCAAGAGGAAAATTTATCAACAGGGCACAAGGAAAACAATGAACAGCTGCAACAAGAACAATAAACGGAAATGTACGTCTGTGAGTAATGATGAAAGAAGTTTACCAAGCTTCAATTCGGCACCAAACAACGAAAATAATTGTGGATTTTGTTTATTGAATTATTATAGTGCAGAATCAGTAGCTAAGGGTGACTGGATTCGCTGCCAAAAATGCAATGTTTGGTACCACGAAGTATGCGTTGGTGCCCGAGGGAAAAATTGCTTTATATGTGTAAGATGCAAGTGATCAAAATTGTACCAGGAAGTGATCACAATTGTACCTAGTGTGGTACATTTTCGATCGATTCTTCTCAATTCTGTAACCTGTTTTTGTGTTTATACCAATTTTTGTAATTGTATAATATTTATTTTACATATTCATTAAAAATCTAAGAACAAATGCCATAGTTAAAATTATTTCTCTTCTCAATATATTTCCAGTTACAATAACAAGTGTCCGAAATGATCGCAATTGTACCACCTTACCCTATAACAGTTAGCTGAGTTTAGCAACAACAAAGAAAGTGCCGCTTTGAAAATATTTGTGTTAATTATAATGCAAGTAGATAGTTAAACGTGCTGCGAAACTTATAAAATAAACGGTAATTACAATTACGACCAATTATGATCACGGATTTGCATCTGTTGATAATGTGTTCTAACAACTGCTTCATAAAAGCTAGTACACATTTATCTAGTAACCACATACTCCTACAATTGCTGTCAAAGGGATTGGTTGTGAAGTTTTCTGGATGAAATTTTATTTCAAACACGAAAGTAGAAACAAAATATTACAGTTAGAAACACGCTTGTGTTATCTACCACAAAAGCGTTACACGCCGAAATAAGGTGTCGTTAATAACTACCGTTATTGGCATGCTGAAACAAGTAAAGTTTGGTGTGCGAAATTTGGGTACAAAGACGAAAGTGACAACAAAATACTGCAATTAAAAATGCGCCTGGGTCAGCTGCAATAAAACAATGTATCGTTCATAACTCACGTTGTTGTCACGCTGATATAAGCAAATATTTGTTGCAATGTACACAGACGTTTAACAAGCGAAAAAATTCTTGCTGTTACAATTGCTTCCACACTTTGCACTGATTATATGTTAACCGTGCTAGATCAAGTATTGTCAATAACAAATGAAAATATTTTTAAAGAAGGTGTAGACAGTGAAAAGAGCTTATTTTATTTTATTATTCGACAGACGAGATGATCTTTCATCAACCACATCAGCAACAGAAGAAGAAACATCTCTAGAACATACAGACACTAAGTAGAAAATTGAGCAGTGTTTGGCGTGCACTTCAAGTGAATTGAAGGATACGTCATCTGAAACATCACTGTTGTGGTAGATAAGTGCCATTAGTCAGGAATTTGTGTATAGACAAACTAAGATCAAACAAAGAAAAACAGTTGTTATTCTTGCACCAAATATTTGTACTTTCAACACTTCGATTTGTGTATTTTAATGGTGAACATCTTTAGGCATATTCCAAAAGCAAAAATTGTACAAGAATTATACACTACAGACAATGTACACTAAATACAGCATTTCACGTTTAACAACAACATACGATAGACAAAATATTCGTCTCAAGTGTACTGATCACCGTCAGTATGGTGGCCGAGTTTACACAGGTTGCCGCAAAGAGCGCTGTAACTCGTGCGTTAGCCACTATGGTATTTAAGCTCGTTGGGCCAGATACACCCACTGGCTGATTCGTTTTCTCTCGATGCAGAAAAAGGTGCGTTTTGGCGGTCATCAAGGGTGCCCCGTGTTGTCAAAAAGCCGCCGTTTTAGTGCTCAGTTCTTCCGTGGAGACATAAAGCAACAATGAAACTAGATAATGTTTGTCCTGTGCTCTAGTAATTGACTAGTAACTGTGATTGAATAATTGCAATGATGTAGGAATCCAGAGTTTTTGCGGCGACAACTTTGAATCAAAAGTTCTCGGGTTTTCGACCGCGTCAAGTGCTTAAAAATCCACGAGCTTTCGGTCAATGACAATGGACAAGGAGTGCTTGGGCGAATTTTAACCACTTGACGCGGTCGGAAGCCCGAGAACTTTGCATTCATTGCAATGATATCGTAATAGTAATTAAATTTCTGCAGCCATCATTTAATTTTACCAGCAATTCATGTCATTTTTTTTATATCCAAAAAGTAAATTTACTTGCGACTAAGGAGACTGTTGTAGATGATGCCACCCACGGTTTTATTATTATTTTTTTTTTTTTATTGGGCCTTTCCCAGTTTCCACTAAGTTTAGTCCTTAGGCAACTAGGAACAAAATTTAAGCACTGTCAATGTTTTTCATTATAAATTTTCTGCTATACTGTAATTGTATTGATTCTCAGGGAAATGCATTTTAAATTTTGTTTCCATTGGAGGTAACGTTACTTTTAACTGTCTTGATTTCTAATACATACCACTCGGTTTCAGATGCCACTAAGAAAAGGCAAGAAGAAAAACCACCTGTAAATTAAAAATTTGTAATGCAATGAGACCTGTAATATACAGTATTAAATAGTTATTATACAATATGTCATTCGTGGAAACTGCCGAGTCCAAAGAAGGAAGCTATTCGCAATGCTTGAACTGATTAAACAAGTTCTTATTTTTCGAGTATCTCATTAAGAATTAATGTTTATGAACTCTGTCTTAACTATAATGAAATGCAATGTTCAAGTTACACTGGAAAGAAAATATTTATTAGAATATCCTGGGATTTTGTCAAACTTCCTATTTAGATGGCCCATCCACTGGATATTGCGCAAAGGTTCCCTAAAGGAATTTCCCTGATAGTGGGAATCTGTGAAGTAACTGCAAGTTCAACGACTATCAAAGACATTCGTGTTCTTCCTTGTCAGAATTATTTGTACGTTATTTCAAGATATGTCACAATTCTCGTGTAGGTGACTAAATGGGAATTTAAGATCGCAGCTGAAATTGCTGTCAAGTGAAACAAGCAACCTGACATTCCATTTTAACTTGCCACTCGCATGTTATTTAGGTAGAGTGCGACTATCGCCATATGTCCCATTATGTGTGTTTCTCCAGTATCTGTAGCGAGTTACGGTCTACAGTTTCGTTTCCGCGCAGCTCGCTGATTTACACGTCCTATCTTCTTCAACAATGTGTCGTAACACACACTGCCGCGAAACATAGTACACGTGGAAAGCAAGACGTCGATTATCATTCGACAACGGCAATTGACAACTGGGGGATAGTAAACTTATTGATAATTTTTTTTCAATGTCGTCCTTCAAGAGAGGCAGAGCGCCACCTGAATGTTTAAGGCCATACGGCTCCGTGTGATACCGAAGTGTGAAACGGACAGGCGCCATGCCACGGAAACGCACTAGTGTTTCCTAAAGCCAACTGGTAAAAAGGTAAAGCAGTCATGAATTCGAAGATTGGTTTGAACACCACAGTGCTTTACGAGACATGTCTGGAGGTGGTACTTAATATTTTTGACAATATAGCCAACTGAGCAACTTTCAGATGCGTCAAATTGTGACCTTCCGACTAGTGGGATGGTCGTTTCGGAGAATTGCATCAGAAGCTGCACCCGCTGTGCCAGATGTGCAACGATGCTGGTTCAATGGTCACGTGAACATTCTCACACCCGCTGATGAGTTTCTGGACGTCCACGCAGCACAGATGTCCGCCAAGATCTTAGTAATATTACGGGAGAAGCGGCAGATCGTACTGGTACAACAGTGAAGGTCAGAGGGTTTGTGAGTCTAGAAGTGTCACACAGTTCATAGTAATTGGACTGCGGGCACGATATCTCTAGCACGTCGTCCACACACGCCACACCACTGACGTACATGGCTCGACTGGTTCCGTCAGAGGATCACTTCGGAATCGCGGGTCGTGGTCTTCGGCGATGAAAGCATATTTCTCCTGCATTGAAGTGATGGTCGTTTGCACCTACACATAGACCCGGCATGCACTGTTTCGTACAACGCATCCGTCACAATGGCCACATCTCAGGCCTTATTGTCTGGAGTGCGGTAAGTTTTGGTGTTAGTCGATGGAACGCCGACCAGCGCTGGGAATGTGCAGAATATTGTAAGACCTTTTTTTTTTTTTTTTTTTTTTTTTTTTTTTTTTTTTTATTTTTTTTTATTTTTTTTTTTTTTACATTCATGCAACTGGAAGGTAATGAGTTGTTTAGGGCAGTGTTTTTCATCCTTTTCGACCCCCTTCCAAGTAAAATTATTCTGGAAACTCCCTCCCAAATATAAGTTATTCTGGTGACAGCCCTCTTTCACACGAACCGTAACAAAACTACGCTATCTCGTAGGAAACAAATGTAATCTTTTGCTATAGGTTTTTTTTAATTGTTGGACGAAGTTTGGTTTGTTTATTGTTCGGAACGCAGCACAATATACAACTTTTACAAGATTTCCGACAACAAAATGTTTTTGCTTAACAAGTGTTTCGCATTTCAGACAAGACTCACAAGGAGACTACATGGTTGTCGGATTTTAGAATTTTTTGATATTTATGGTACGTGAAGTTCAGAACTCAAATAACAATCAGCCAAAGTAATTCGACGCAACTCTAAATCATTCTCGAGAAAATCGATTTTGAAATTTTGCAAGTAGTAAGCGTAAGTACCAATCATTGAATGAATTACAACACATGTAAGTGTAGCTCATGTAGTACCGTTCTGGCCTTACTACCCTAGGGTTGCTGGTTCCAATTCTGTTTTGACAGATTTTTAAAATTTATTTCGTTGTGTTCGAATACTTACACAATGATAACATCTAATTGTAGTTTTGTTTAGTTGTAATTTTCCTATATTGTTGTTAATAATGATGGTTTCAATCGAAAAAACATGTTACATTTCCATACTATTGGCTTCACTTTCAGTTGACGACGGTAGTCTTTGATTGTTCAGTTTGTGAAGAGATACGACACTGTTTTTGGAAAGTCATCTACATAGCTGCTAATGCCTTTCTAAACAGCTACCCTACTCAGCCATTGTTTTACGTGACGACAAGGTTTTCAGCTCGTCTAATACACTGAAACAATACGTGGATTTAGAGATCCCAAAATGTTTTATATAAATGAATACGAAAAGGAAATAAAAAATGTCTGCCACAGTCGGCTTCGAACCATCGACCCTACCGTCGTGGAACTAGAACGGTATCACCCGAGCTACACCGACAGATACTACATCTGTTTTACTGACCCATGTGGTCTCCTTGTCAGGCGCGAATTATGCTCATTAAGAAAGGTCCCACTGCATAGACAATTAGTAAGGAAGTAGATAGAATTTTTCAGACTTACTTATTGTATCACATTACCTATAGATTGGTTCCTGAAAACTGTTTTAAGGCTTTGCGTCTATTCATCAATAACTCATTTTATTATAAAACCATGATCTATCAGGCCTGATTCCATGATGGCACTCGTGCTCACCGACTGTTTATTTGTTTTGTAGAAACTTTTACAGCAATCAGTCGTAAATATTAATTTATTCAAAGATCTAGCCTTCGACCACTGTTTGGTCGTTATCAATGCTTAGAACAAAACGATTAATACACGGAACACATTTGTTTAATCATAATCCATGTTACACAAGTACACTTCACTTAGGCATGCGTTTTTGTGTTACTGAACCCCTAGTTATTTTGTGGTGCAACTAGTAGCTTCTGTGACGAGAATGCCCCCCCCCCCTCCTCCCACCGAAATAAGATTTTGCGACCCACAGGTTGAAAAACACCGCAGGTCCCGCATTTCTTAGGATTTTCTTAAAGACTTTCCTGCGACCCGCCACGATGTTAGAAAATCATAAAATATCCTGCATTTCAATATTATTCTGCGAACCATCCAGCGAAATTCTATTATTGTCTTATCCAAGGGAAATCAATATGATACAATGAATGAAGAATGGAAGACAAGCCTTTTTCCGGAGGAAAGAACGTTTCTTTGATAGTAGGGCGTCCGACAAGCATGTTCTCTCCCATCATTGCAGACGCAAAACTCTGACAATAGTAATATTACGATGAAGGACTGCTTGTAAAACTGTAAGTCGCAGCTAATGCAACCGATTTTCTAGCTCTTTGTGTAGTTTGATGTTCGGTGCCATTCATTAGTGTGTGGACTAGGGAATGACGTTTGAGATGTAATCATGCCGAAAGTGTAAGAATAATGTGTTTTAATGCCGAATTGCGATATTTCTATCCATTTATTGTAGGCGTTAAAGAGAAATCGGATTTTTCTGAAGTACTTTGTTGGGCTCACCTTAATCCTGTTCGAGTGGTTTGACGTTAAAAGATCTTTAGATTTTGTACTGAAATACAAGGAGAACGAAATTACCTCAGCAATGTCTTGGATAAAATTTCGAATGTTAGACAATAAAGGTATGGAATGAAAGTCACAAGCTAACTCATTAAAGGTGGGTTTAAATATTTCCAAAACTTAATGAGTTTTGATTATCGTATTGTTGAAAACATTGTAGCATTCACTCTATGCCTGACTGTAACAAACAAGGAGGTTAGAATTTCTTTGGTTACTAATGCGCCAAGAAAACGAATATTGCCGCGAGATCCCATGTTAAGAAACTGCCGGCTTAGCGCAAGGGATAGCGTCACGGACTGCGGTGCTGAAGGTCGCCGATTCAATCCCATCCACCGGCAAATTCCAGAAGTTCCTACATCTTTCTTATGTTCACTTGTAAATTATACATGTTTCTTCTAATTTCTGGTACATTCTGTCTATGTATAAACAGCAGAGCACTCTGCCCGTGCGCAGTAAGTGCAGCGTGTACGTTTCAGTTTGCAATAAATCTGCTTTCAGTATAAGTGCTCGACAACCCTGCCTTCGAAGTCAAGCCTGCTTCAATTTTACGCGACATTGTTTGGTGGAGGCACCGGGTATCCTGTGCAACAGCTTCATCACCGTGCTCCGATTAAGCAAAGTACGAGCCGTCGCTTACACGGACTAGAACCGGAATACAAGGGATATACCGAGTACATCCTTCCGAAAGTCCGTATCATCAGAAGGATCATGGACACGAAACCAACAGTAAGCCATCTGCACATCAGACACCCGTCAAAGTTCTCTGGAGACGCTGGACAGGAACCCAACAAATGGCTTAAAAGGTTCGACCGAGTCGCCAAGTACAACAGGTGGTATCGTACAATATGCTTGGCCAACGTTTATTTCTTCCTGGACGGAACAGCCCAGCAATGGTTTGAAAACAACGAAGACAAGCTGAATGACTGGGATACGTTCCAGGCGGATCTTAAGAAAGCGTTTGGAGACCGCCAGCGACAAATCCGCTCGGCGGAAGAACAACTGAAGAACCGGGCCCAACGACATGGTGAACCGACACAGTCAAACATACGAAATGTTTTGACCCTGTGTAACATAGTCAATCCGAATATGACTAAGGCCGACAAAATCACGCACCTGATGAAGGGTATTGCAGAAGACATGTATCAAGCACTTCTGATAAAAGACGTCGTTACGACGGAAGAGTTCATCAAGTGGTGCCAGTGTATTGAAGAGATGCAAAAAAGGAGGGTCGGACGAAAGAAGTATGACAGACTCCCGAATGTAGTTCCTATAGCATGACTTCGCTTCTCCAGCACATATAAAACCATAGAGGCCTTGTGGAAAGGAGAACCGACCAATGGAGAGTTCCAACTTATAAATGGGACATTGTATAAGAGCGACTACGATCCACTGGGCCCCAAATGGCTACTGGTCGTTCCAGCTCATCTCCATCTAGCTATTATCAAGTAGTTCCACGATTCTCCAATATCCGGTCATCTGGGGTTCGTGAAGACCCTAGACAGAATCAGACGCAGGTATTACTGGAAAGGTCTCTACAGATCTGTCAAGCACAATGTGAGTCACTGTACAGAGTGCCAGCGACCGAAGCATGTGCCGCAATTACCTCCAGGACATCCCGTACCAATTCCTCCTGCAGCAGCTCCATTCCACCGAGTTGGGATCGATTATTTATGGAGGTTCCCGAAGTCGACAACCGGTAACCGATGGAGAATAGTCTGCACTGACTACCTCACACGCTACGCTGTCACCAAACCCGTGCCGACTGCAGATGCTCCAGGGATCGCAAAATTCCTTGTAGAAGACATTATTTTGAAGCATGGAGCACCACGTGTGATGATATCTGATCGGGGAAAAGTATTCCAGTCAAACCTAGTATCAGAGGCGTTGTCACAGTGCGACATTGTCCACAGAATGACAACTGCATACCATCCTCAGACAAATGGTCTTACAGATATGCTGTCGATGTACGTCGATGTTGAGCAGAGATTGGGATACAATACTGTCAGTCGTGACATTTGCTTATAATATCGCAAGACAACACACCACTGACTTTACGCCTTTTTTCCTGGTCCATGGCTGTGAAGAAGAGAGGACAATGGATTCGCTGTACCCGCTCCAACCGGATGACACTCAGGATGACTGTGTGAAACAGCTCATCACCAGGGTTGAAGAAGCAAGACAGATGGCTCGCATACGGACACTGGCCGCCCAGGAGAAGGGCCGTCAGCGGTATAACGACAAGCACCAACTTGTTGTGTGTAGCCCAGAGGATCTGCTATTGGTTTTTACCCCTGTACGGAAAGTTGGATTATCAGAAAAGTTATTGAAGCGATACTTTGGTCCGTATCGTTTAATACGTCGTCTTTCAGACGTCACATACCAAATCGAGGATTATGAGCGGTCGTCGAAACGACAAAAACGAAGAGACATTGTTCACGTCCTCCGCATGAAGCCTTACTACGATCCTGAAGAGCAGATAGGCGATAATGGCTTCTTGGTAAAGGACTCTAAGGACGGTAATGATACTGATGAAGCCACCACAGGAACGAGTGTCGTCTATAATCGTGAAGAAGGGAAGGATTATCCAGAACTGCCATACAGAGGACCCATGACAAGATCAAGATCCAGGACATTGCAGCTGGCTGCAAAGGGAACCTAACAGCGGGTCGCTGTTTTTCCATGAGAGGGAGCAATGCCGCGAGATCCCCCTTAAGCAACTGCCGGCGTGGCGCAAGGGTTAGCGTCACGGGCTGAGGTGCTGAAGGTCGTCGCTTCAATCCCGTCTACCGGCATCAAGAAGCTCACTACTAACGCTGTATTCGAACATTATGGGATTGTTTTTCCTGCTCATGGGCATCACCTTATATTTTTCTACATTGAGCTGCCATTCTTCGCACCAACTAGAAATTTTGTCTATGTCATCCTCTATGCTATTACAGTCAATTAAAGACGACACCCTCCCATACACCACAGCATCATCAACAAACAGCCGCAAATTTTAAGTTACTCTGTCCATCATATCATTTATATAGATACAAAATAATAGCGGTACTATCACACTTTCCTGGGGCATTCGTATCTCTTCAACACTTGCCGTCGAAAACAACGTACTGCGTTCTAATACTAAGGAAATGTTCCACCCAGTCACAAATCTGTGAACCTATTCCATACGCTCGTTAGCAGTGTTAGCAGTGTGGCACCGCGTCAAATGCCTTTTTGAAATCGAGAAAAACACAATCCGTCTGTTGCTCTTCATCCATGGCTCGCAAGATGTCATGTGAGAAAAGGGCAAGCTGAGGAGTTTCACATGAACGGTATTTCCTGAACCCGTGCAGATTCATAGTTTTCCGTCTCAAGGAAATTTACTATATTCGAACTGAGAATACGCTCCAAATTCTACAGGAAATTGATGTCAACGATATTGTCCTGTAATTATGTGGGTCAGTTTTCTTTCCTTTCTTATAAACGGGAGTCACCTGCGCTTTTTTCCAATCACTAGGAACTTTGCGCTGAATTAAAGATTCGCGATAAATGCAAACTAAGTAAAGGGCCAATGGCACAGAATACTCTTTGTAAAACCGAACTGGTATTCCATCCGGACCAGGAGACTTTTTTGTATTTAGCTCTCTCAGCTGCTTCCCAACACCGGAAAACCTATTAATGGGCCCTCCAGTTCTGTTCATTTTTTCCCCTTGTCTATTCGCCGTATTGTTCTCTTCGTTGCTTCCTAGTTGACGCCAAGTAATGACGGCAGTCCATTACCGAACGAGAACGACGAAACCGTCAGATAAGGCCGCGCGAGTAGAGCCTTGCCGATAAAACAAGCGACGCACAGTGCCCCCGAGTGCCTTCGCTGGTGGCTGCTGCCCTTCAGGACACCTCTCCACGTTATCTCGCGGCAGACTTCCCGTCGGTGCCCACCGTTGCGGGTGCACAGAAATGCAACGTCGCGTCCACTTCTGCCGGTTGCCCTCCTTTGTGGCGGCAATATCTGAGCGCGGAGAATGCAGGCTCTCTTTGACTCTACGAGATAAGGAAGTACAGAAAACCTTTCCTTCAGAAATCCAACATTTCCGCTACCGGTTAGCGCAGACTCAGAAGTCCTTTCAGCTAGCAGTGTTTACGTACGCCAAAGAGAATTTATGTAACTTCGCAGAGAACTCAGAAATAGCGCTGCCTAAAGACGGGAAATATCAAGTGTGCTTAATCAATTGAAAGTTTCTGACTGCAATAAAACTATGCAGTTTTGCTGGATCCTTAGCCGGTAAAGTATTCTCTGGCGGAATAAATTAATTGAGTCTTTTTTTGTTTGTTTGTAGTAAGTCCGTTCAGAATCTTTCCTCGGTTCTGCTAATTCTTTTCTAGCTTATTTATTCGTTCCGTATCACAGTAGACAAATATTTGTCACTGAAATAAACACCGTTGCTCAGTCTGATTCGAAATGAATTAAAAAGTAAATAAAATAGTTCTTGCAAATGTAAAATAAGAGTGAAAATACACCAATCAAATGAAATCCATGATTCTCATTGCTGTGCCTCTTTCGAATGAATGGAAAGGAAAAAGATATTTTCTGAAAATTAACATTTATTGTATATTCAGTAAACTGACAAAATTTTTGTTTATCTGTTTTCTGTATAAATATAATACGCAGGCGCTTCAGACTCGGGAGCAAATAATGTACTGTAAAATTGCCCGTCTGTCTACTCCCTGTCACCTCTCCCTACACATCCTCCTTCACTATTATCTATTGTCTCCTCCTCCTCCTGCCTCTGTCTATTCCACGTATTTATTGTTGTGTGTATGAGAAATCGGTTGGAAACTTTCCTCATGTCAGCATGTTGTAGGTGTCGCCACTGGCGTCAACCTTGTGTGAATGCTCTGAAAGCTAATCATTTGCATATCACAGCCTCTTCTTCCTGTCGGTTAAATTTCACGTCTGTAACACGTTATCATCGCGGTGTAGCAATTTTAATGGCCAGGAGTGTATTATTTATTTTTTGCTAACAGTGTTGCCGGCCGCGGTGGTCGAGGTGACTGAGGCGCTCCAGTCACGGTCAGCACGACCACTACGGTCGGGGGTTCGAATCCCCCCCTCGGGCATGGATATTTGTGACGTCCTAGTTCGTAAGTAGTTCATAAGTAGTTTGTAAGTTTAGGGACTGATAACCCCGTAGTTAAGTCCCATAAGCTTTACCAACATTTGAACATTTGCTAACAGTGTCACAGGTTTTGATGAACAGTAAAAATAGTAGTCAATAACGATGCATTAACAGATAAGATATTTGGTACGAAAGTCATTATTTAGACGGTAGACAGCAGCATTTTACTTAGTGATCAAAGGATAATTAAACGCAAGTGAAAATAATATGTTACGAGGTATTAGAAATGTTTTTCCGATTGTGATTTTCATGAATACATTATTCATTTCTCGATTAACGTGTAACAAATATTTGCTAATAACAGGAACTTCTCTTTAACAACATTTTAGAAGCATATTCCTTATCACGCAAGATGCCTTTGGCCCGTATTTTCAACTGCAATAACATGCCATCTATTGTTACCAGACGCATTTCGTTTGAAGATAAAACCTCTTCAGTAGCCTGCAGTGATACACGTCTATAGCTGATTATGTTTTCTTTCATGGGAAAACTGTTCGCTAACAAAATCTGTGATTTGTTGAATTTTACTTCAGGAAATTTCATCTTAGATTTTCACCTCACATCAAGAAGCGCAAAAAGTTTCATAGAAGTTTACTCTTTCTGGGCCAAAGCGTTTTTTCTTCAGTTTTTCATTTATAGCATTGTTTATATTTTGTGTTTAAAAAAGTTCAAATGTTTGTAAATCTATCGGACTCAACTACTGGGTTTGCCGGCCTCGGTGGCCGAGTGGACTGCGGCGCCCCAGTCACGGTCTGCACGGCCACTACGGTCGGGGGTTCGAATTCCCCCTTGGGCATGGATATATGTGCCGTCCTTAGTGTTAGATAGTTGATAAGTAGCTTGTAAGTTTAGGGACTGATGACCCCGTAGTTAAGTCCCATAAGCTATACGAACATTTGAACATTTTCAACATCAACTACTGGGTTATTAGTCCGTAGCTTACAAACTATTTAAACTAAGGTAAACTAACCTAAGGACAACACATACATCCACGCCAGAGGGGGGACTCGAACTCCTGCTGGCGAAAGGGGGGGGGGGGGACACCGCAGCACGGGTCCCCATCGCGCACGGCTAATCCGGCCGCGGTTTTGTGTTTTGTGAGAACCTAATTTTATACCAACAAGCAAACAGATATGTAACATTTTGAGTTCTGCTAGAGTATAGCTCGTGCGTTTCTGTAGTGCCGACTATATTGCAGTTTCTATAGTGTTATTGTCTATTTATTTGTGGGGACTAGTTGTAGAAGGAGAGAGGCAAAGGTGAATGAACAGGTGATATGAAGTAGTAAGTAGTGGTAGGTATAGTGATATGGAGGATAAGGATGTGGAGGTTTTCTTGGAAAGGGAGGAGATATCTGCATGACTTTCTTCTATTGTGTTTGTCCTGTTGGAGATGATCTGAAAAGCTGAGTGATTTGAAGCAATCTAGTGGCAGATGTCATGCCAGTCAGCCCAATGTATATTTCACCACAGACTGTGCAACTGAGTGTGGTACAAACTACTGATCGTTTGTCGCTGAAATACCGATTATACGTTCTCCACACGATTTTCGGATTACAGTATTGAGACACCGTGGCGAGTCTGTTTAAATGTTGCCTTATTCACCTCTATACTGGTCCTGCACCCGATTTTTTTATTCGGCTTGGGACTCCACTCTCGTATCCCGCCGGCCGCGGTGGCCGAGGGGACTGAGGCGCTCCAGTCACGGTCTGCACGGCCACTACGGTCGAGGGTTCGAATCCCTCCTCGGGCATGGATATTTGTGCCGTCCTTAGGATAAGCTGGTTCATAAGTAGTTTCTAAGTTTAGGGACTGATGCCCCCGTAGTTAAGTCCCATAGACTATACAAACATTTTATTTTTCGTATCCCCTCCACACTAGTACTCATTGCAGATAAGCTAACCAGTGTTAAGTCTCTGATGTTAGCATCTGTTGTTCTCCCAGACCGACCTTTGGAGCTTACAAAGGTAGAAAGCGCGACCACCTGTCGTTTGCAATGTTCGTCGTTTATTGGAATTGAATCGGTCGGTGGAGAAAGGACCTAAGTCAGTTTATGACGATTTTCACTTTTTTACGTAAATGTATTAAACAGACGAAGACACACCTTCCTGTGATGAAACGAATTATGTTTGCTTCTTTCAGTTAGAATAACGCAAGGTCGAGTGACTTAGTTCCTTTATCCGTCGCAGGTCCCGACCCTCCAGCAGATTGCACTTTCAGCGAGCTTGTGCTACACCAACTACAAAATAGATGACGTTGGTTTACAGCACGCAGGTGCAGAAAGCGCAACAATGATACAGAGTCCAGGCGTTCCACGGTTACTTGTATGATGAATGTGAAGCGAAAAAGAGAGCATTTGAGAAATGTTCATTCCTTTACCAGTACGTGAAAAACTACGTGTAGAAGGATGTTACAGAAGTACATCTCTCAGACAGAGCACCTGGTCAGATTAAGAGTAATATAATAGTAAAGATCTGCTTTGCATTGGCTGACACTTACAAAAAATACACTCACCTATTTCCTGAAAGAGGTTATTCATTTCTCCCTTGTGACTGGAGTGCGTACTTGGAATACTGAGGAGATAAATACGGACATTTGACCGAATTTACATCCTTAAAGAGCATGTTGAAACTGTAGCAAACACTGTTTCTGAAGTTACGGTCGTTATAAAGTGAAGACGAAATCACTTTAATGGAAGGTGGCCTCGTTAGTACAAAAAGAATGTACATTCTAGGGAAATGGCACATCTCAAGATACCTCGCGTAGAAAAACAAAATTTTTCTATGTCGTTGTTTAAAGAATCTCGTTAGGAAGTTACGAAATTAGAGTCGTGACTGCCTATCCTTTCATAAACAGCTGTGTCAGTCATTCCTTTATTTTTGGCAAAAACGAAACTTGCTTCATTTCAAACTGGGTTGCAAAGGCTAATTGATGAAGAAAGGTTCGAATCAATTAAATGAAAATTGAAGATATTGAGGAACTGGTTAAATACATCCATGGAGAAGACGCTGAGATTTTTTATGAGGAGATTTTAAAATGTCGACTACAAGTAATAACTCACGTGATGTGAACCATCATGATCGTTGAATTTTTTACGTTACTTTCGTTTTAGAATGTTTCCAAATATGTACATTCATGGGCCCCAGCCGTACATTGATACCGGTGAAAGTCGTTTTCCAATAGCTGTTATTGTTCCAGAGATATATTGGGTGGACAAGATAGGTGGGACACCCTGTATATATATAAACTCCTTATGTACATATAACTCCTTATTTAATTGTACAACATGGGCGAGGTTCCCGTTGTTTTTGGAATACTTATTTTCATTAACAAAGGAGAAATTTCATCTATTATCATGTATCGTTTTCAAAACTGAATCTGGGGACTGTTAAATGTCCATGCTCCGCGCACCATCTGCTGAGCTTCAAATTTACTTATCCACGACATTTTTTATTTTCATAGCTATTAGCATCCACCTTAGGTTACATGTCACTAATGTGTCAGCATTTTGTATTGTAAACGATGTCTATTTTATTTTAGTGTCGTTTTATGATTGACTGTGCAGAACCCTTGTGTTAATGATTGTATACTTCCTGAGGCCCACGGTACAGTAAACTGTAATTCACAGTTTAATTTTTTTCCTGCTAGATATCACCGTTGAACTGAACATTGTTGGCTAAGCACTCAAATACGACTTGAAGAATTACAAAATCTTTACCTCCCACCCACCATTATCCCATTATCAGCTACTCAGTTCAATGTTAAAAAGCAAGCACGGAAAAAATACTTTTCAGATGAGTTATTCCTTATTAGACAGATGTTACACTTATGTATTTCGGTATGAATCACATCCAAAGAAAACACAAATTTTGTTTGAAGAATAGACGCGTGACTGATCGCATCGCCTATGCTTCATTACTGTGTGGCACAATGTGCGAACAAAAACTAGCTGCACTCGTTATACTCTTGTTGAGCGATGGAAATGTTTTTCTCGCGGTGTAACCGTTCACTCGGTTGAATGACCATTACACGTAACTTATCCCACACCAGTCGCAAAGCGTCTGATTTCTGAGCTGTCGGGCGACACACTATTTTAAAAATATCACAGTTATTTCACTATAAATAGCGTATAGTCAACACAAACATGAAGCTCTCTATTTCCATACAAAGACTGACAATCAATTCGAGCTGTTACTTTTGTGTCCCAACTTCGTCGCCGCTTTTGTGTCCCAGCCTCGTCGTAGGTGTCGGTGGCCGAGTGGAATAAGACCGACACAGGAATAAGGATAGCCCGCTGGTGCAGGTACGGAGGGGAGCAGCCAGAAACTATAAACACTAGAGTAAATTAGAAAGAGATATATATTGCACCGAATGCAACAATACTTAACTTTTACATAGTACTGCAGAAGGTTGATACATAGTTGTTAGAGGCCTGCCTAGTGCCTGTACGATAGCCAAGTCTTCAATGGTGCCTATCTGATTACGAAGGTCCTAACTGGTTGCTATCTCCGTCCGAAGTCGCAAGTCACGATGTCGTTCAGTTGTGGCCAAGAGAGGAGTTATCCCAGAGGGCGCTCGTGGCTGTCGTCGTGAGAACGCCGCGCCGTGCGTGCATGGCGGCGCGCGGCGAAAGTAAGTGGCGCGCACTTTGTACTTGTGCGACACCACAGTTACTGTAGCTATATTTCTCTGCAAACGAGCCATTGACTACCACGTATACGAGCGCTACGGGAGTCCCGACACTGCTCTTCTGTGCTCAAAAGATATAGCTATTGGTAGTGCCATCCGGGCATTAAGCTTACAATTATTATACACGTGCATGTCCTTCGACATATATCTATACTACAACTGTAATTCCGACGTGTTCAACTGTTCAACTGTTTGTACAGCTTAAGGGACTTAACTACGGGGTCATCAGTTCCTAAACTTACGAACTACTTATGAACTACTTACGAACTAGGACGGCACAAATATCCATGCCCGAGGGGGGATTCGAACCCCCACCCGTAGTGGCCGTGCAGACCGCGACTGAAGCGCCTCAGTCCCCTCGGCCACCGCGGCCGGCATTCCGACGTGTCTGCCGTTAATATGAACACATTTATCTTCAAAAGTAACAATCAATTTCCACGGGGTTTTTACAGGTAATTTGAAAGATTTTTTGGGGTGGCTATCAATCAGGCAACACCGACAATGCTCAAAAGTTAAATACCAGCAGTTTTCATTCTTATTTCGTTGCTTGTTTCTGTATATAGTAGGCCCATTTGAGTTTTTTATTTTTTCTCAATTGACGGAAAGACAACGAGTAAAACAGAAGTGATATCTGGATCTCCCTGGGGAAGTGTTATAGGGCTCCTACTGTTCTTATTCTATATAAACAATTTAGGAGACAATGGTCGCGGATTATGATGTCGTTTATCGGTTACTAAAGTCATCAGAAGTTCAAAAGCAGCTTCAATATGTTTTAGATCAGATATCTGCAACAGTTCTACAAAAGAAACTGCCCGCACTACATCTGTGTATCGTGTGTCGGTGTATTGCTGCCCATTGTGGAATTCCCACAAGTGTGTCTGTCAGATGATATGGAGAAAGTTTAGAGAAGGGCAGCCGTTTCGTGTTATTCCGCAATATAAGGGAGACAGAGACATAGAAATGGTGCACAAGTTCGGGTGGAAGTCATTAAAAGAAAGGTGTCATTATTTGCGACGAGATTTATTTGCAAAATTCCTCTAATGTTTGTGAAGCTTATGGGACTTAACTGCGGGATCAGTCCTTAAACTTACGAACTACTAATGAAGTACCTTATACTAAAGACGGCACAAACATCCATGCCCGAGGGGGGGATTCGAACCCCCTACGCGGAACGCCTCGCGATCAGCAACGTGGCGCTCCAGACCGCTCGGCTACTCCCGAGCGGCCGAAATTCCTCTCACCAACTTTCTATTCCGATGGGAACATATTCCGTTAGCACGCACCTACATAGGGAGACATGATCATCTTAATAAAATAAGAGAAATCGAATCGAAACGGAAAGATATAGCTCTTCCATTTTCCAGCGCACTTTTAGATAATGAAATGGCAGAGAAATAATATAACTGCGGTTCGATGAAACCTCCGCCAAGCAGGTAAATGTGATTAGCGGAGTAATAATGCAGATGTAGAATATTTGGTCGTACAAAAAGATGATGAAATGCTTAAAGCCATTATTTGCATCCGACCTGTCTGTAAGTTTATTTGAACACGCTAATCTCTGAAATTATAAGATGACTTTGTTTAGGGTAATGACGCGTAATTTGAGCGAAGCTTTGGTTAACACACTGGCTCTATTTCATCAAAAGCGGATCTGTGAAACAAGAGATATCATATGTATTTTTGAAAACAACTTGGATATTCTGCGATCAGAATAATTAAATTCATTTAAAAATTCAGTCAAGATTGCAAATTACAATTTTTTAAACGTTTTCGGTTTCAACCATTTAAATGGCAATCTTCATATCATTGCAACAATAATGTTAGCCTCCTGTTGCGTTGAGCAGGACCTACCTGGATGATAGATGTCGACATCTTGCATTCAGATAGCTCCTGCTCAACGCAATCGGTGGCCAACTCAGTGGCTGCCATGCTATGAAAACGGCCATTTAAATGGTTGAAAGGGAAAACGTTTAAATAAATTGTGACTTGCCATCTGGACTGAATTTTTAAATGAAAAGATATCGAAATTTGAAATCATTTAAATCTAGACACGTCGTCTCTCTCTCCGTCTCTCTCTCTCTTTGTTTGAACATGTTATCTGCAAAAACTACGATAAGAATTTCCATGAGTTTTTGAAAAGTAATTTGAACGTTGCTTGCACCAGCATACAGGCTATATGTAATCAAAATCTAACCTCGGGAACAAGATACGTGAACATGTTTTTTTTTTTTTTTTTTTTTTTTTGTCTAAAACCATGTACTCAGTTTGTCTCTGTGGAAATGCTCATCTGCAAAATTACTAGTGGAATTTGCCTGAGATTTTCATAAGTAACTTCAGTACAAAACAATCTATATCTATAAATGTGAATGTCTGTTCGGTGTACGTTTATCACGTCTGAAGCACAACACATAAAGAGCTAAAAATTGGTACAGTTACTAATGTCTACCCAGGGATGGCTTTAAGCACGGTTTTATGGAGATCTAGCTAATACTAAGGACGGCACAAATATCCATGTCCGATGGGGGATTCGAACCCCCGACCGTAGTGGCCATGCAGAACGTGACTGGAGCGCCTCAGTCCCCTCGGCCGCCGCGGCCGGCACTTCAGTATATTTTTGCGCTACATTTTTTTACTTCATCACAATCGTATCAGAGGGGAAAAAAAACTTTACCTGTATAATAATTTCAAACTGTAGGAATTTTCTCTACTCGTATTTCCGACACAGTACACCGAAGAAACAGCGATTCTGCTTCTTTTTCTTCTTACTGGATAAGACATTCTTACCCGTTTGGACTTGTCTCCAACATATCAAGGGTCGAGCTCGATCTCTTCTCACCCTCGGAAATAATCGAAAACTGCTTTGGGAATCTGGTGTTTCTCATTCATTCACCTTAACGTTGGTGGGGAGGTTTGTACGTTTCAGTGATCCACTGGCGGGAAAAATGATCCTGGTATGGTCACCCATGCCAGAGTGGTCAGTTGGTCAGACAAAGAGTAGCCCCTTCAGGGGGCTCCCTTCTCGGGAATATGTGGACCTAAGCTTGAGCCTGTCGTCCTCCCTTGGCCAACTCTTCATTTTTCGACCCCAACGATATTAGGTTTAGAGGCCGAGGGTATCTCACGTTTTCCCAATTTTACCAAGTCCTTCTATCAAGTGCCAACGGGTTGGTGAGTGAGCCGCTAGAAGGAAGGGCACTCTCTACCCCTGGCGATGGGAAACTGCACCTAAATGCGAAAGAGCCACAATATGGCCAACTGCATAGAATGGAGAAGGCAACGGGAAACCACTCCATTAAAGACCCGAACCGGTGTCCCAAGTATCGACAGCTCATGACGGAAAGCTCTTTGGTTAAATTATCCGGAATTAAAATAGTACACCATTCGGATCTTCGGCGGGGACAACTAAAAAGATATAGAAACCAAAAAGTATTAATGTAAGAAGAATGGCAACATGGAACGTAAACTCTTCTTAAATGCGGTAAACTGTAAAATGTGAAAATGGAAAATGAAACAAATAAGATTGCCAAACTCTGGTGACTTGGTCAGGCGATTACAAAGCCATACATAGCGGAACAGCACAAGACAAGCCTTGCACTGCGGGAGCCGGGATTATCCTGAACAAACAGATGGCATTAAGAGTAAAAGGACACATTCAAGATAGCAAGAGGATAATTGCTGTCAGATTCGAAACTGAACTAAAACAGGAGACACAATCATAATCCACGTATATATGCCAACTACATAAGGACCATCACTTTGAAGAGATCATTGACAGAATCAAAGGAGATGAACATCTTGTCATCATGTGACTTATGAATGTTGTTGTTGGGAAAGGAAAAGAGGGTATGGCAGGGAAATTTGGATTGGGGTTAACACATGAAAGAGGAGATAAACTTGTAGAATTCTGACAAAGAAATAAACACTGCTTCACTAATATCTGCTTTAATCATCATACAAAAGATACACATGAAAATGCATGTTATTATTAACAGATACCAAATAGATTTGATATTAGTGAATCAAATATTTAAAAACCAAGTTAAAGGTAACAGATCATACCCAGTCTGCGATGTGACAAGTGACAATGTATTGGTTATGATGACGGATGACCTAAAATAGTAGAAGTAAAATGAAAGGAAAGGCTAGAGAAAAAGAAGGAGTGGATTACTACTCACTTGCTAAATTTGATGGAAGAAAGAAGGGGAAAAAATCCAGTGATTTTTTCCTGTTTCATTTATAGCATTTTTATATTTTTTCATTTCTTCAATTAAATTTAGTATTTCCTCTGATATCCAAGGACTTTTTGTAGGTCTTGCCTTTCTACCTATTTTGTCCTCAGTTGCCTTCACTATTTCATCTCTCAATGCTATGAATTCCTCATCTACCGTTTTATTACCGCCCGTTTCTGTCATCCGTTGCCTACAACTGCCTCTTACATTCTCAGGAACTTCAGTTGCCTTCAATTTATGCAGGTCCCGTCTCAATATTTGTCTAACTGTCTGGTCAGAGTCTATATCTGCCCATGGGTATGCTTACAGTTCAAAAACCTGGTCCGAAATCTATGTCTTACCATTATGAAATCTATCTGGTAACTTCCGGTGTCTCCTGGTCTCTTCCACGTATAAAACCATCTTTCGTGATTCTTAAACCAGGTGTTTCTTATGATTAAATTATGTTCCGTCCAAAATTCTACCAGACGGCATCCTCTTTCATTTTTTCCCCAGTCCACCTACTATTTTTCCTTCCTTACCTTTTACTACTACCAAATTCCAGTCTCCCATTACAATTAAGTTTTCCACTCGCTTAATTCACTGAATAATTTCCTTTACCTCCTCATACATTTCTTCGATTTCCTTATCATATGCAGAGCTAGTTGACATATAAACCTGTACTATTGTAGTCAATGTTGGCTTCGTATCTATCTTGACTTTGATGATACGATTACTGCACTGCTCACAGTAGTCCACCCGCGTTCCTATTTTCTTATTCATTATGAGGCGTACTCCTGTAATATCTCCAACTGATTTGTATTTATAATCCTGTACTTACCTGACGAGAAATCCTTTCCCTCTTATCACCGAATTTCACTAATCCCACTTTATCTAACCTCTACCCAATTAAGGCAGCTAACATTCCACGCCCCGATCCGTAGAACGCCAGTGTTTTCTTTCCTGATGACCACATCCTCCTGAGTAGTCCCCGCCCGGAGATCCGAATGGGGGACTATTTTACCTCCGGAATATTTTATCCGAGAGGATGCCATCACCACACATTCATACAGTAAAGCTGCATGCACTCGGAAAAGTATCGGCTGTAGTTTCCCCT
This sequence comes from Locusta migratoria, assembly GCA_026315105.1. Lineage (NCBI taxonomy): Eukaryota > Metazoa > Arthropoda > Insecta > Orthoptera > Acrididae > Locusta > Locusta migratoria. The sequence goes on along the minus strand of CM048749.1, from coordinate 139,856,583 downwards.
TGCTTTCAGCCGTTCGCAGTAACTGTGTGACAAAGCCACATTAGCTGATGTTACAAAGCCAGCTCAGTCAATCATCCAGATTGTTGCTACTGTAACTACTGAAAAGTCTGCTGCCCCTCTTCAGGAACCACACGTTTGTTTGGCCTCTCCACAGATACCACTCAGCTGTGGTTGCGCCTACTGTGCGGCTATTTGTATCATTGAGGCACGCAAGCCACCTCACCTCGGCAGTGTCTGTGGTTCATGGGGGTGGTTCTTAAATTAATGTTAGTTAAACGGAACAGGGTCGCAGTCGAACGCAAGAATACGCCTCGCCTACCACTTCTCATGATCAACAATGACGTCAAGCGGAATTGCCCGAACTTTGGTGAACACATTGGCTCAAACTTCTCCGAAGTAACCTTGCAGGTTTATTTTGCTTGTAGGATGACGCTATCACTGTTTTTGGTATCAATGTGTATCAATCTGTAATAATTTGTATTTCCAACTTATTTTCACATTTCTCCATTGATTCAAGACACTTTCACTTGTTTCATTTACCCTATAGGAACTACAGAAAAAATCAGGAATTTGCCGCCCCCAAAAATCTGCCGTCCTGGGCGATGGCACGGTCCCCCCCCCCACCCCCACCTCCTTTCCCACTCCTCTGGACCCGGCCCTGGTTGTTACTTAAATTAGGGTTTTAAGTTAATGTGTTTCTTCCATGAGTTGCCAGTATTCACGTAATAACTCTGAAGCACACTTGGCCTATGTAACGTGACTTATTAACATAAGACTGGTTACAATTTAAGAAGCTGTTGCAACCCTCGTGTATAATGCTGTTGCCCTGATTTTGTTCTGTTATTGGGAAGAGAAGTAATGGTCCGAATAATTAAAAAACGAAATGAGTTTTATGAATGTAAGTCATGATGGGCATATGAGCCCGCCGTGTATGATAGTCAGTAAATTCAAGGAACTTTTATTGTCGATGTTTACTGTTACTCTGATTTCTTCCTGTTATGGACAAGAGAGAAACTAGGGTCACTGTAATTACAAAAAAAAAAAAAAAAAAAAAAAAAAAAAAAAAAACCGCTACAAGTCACATTAAAGATCGTATTATTTATTTATGACACATCTGGTTCTGGGCTTGTGCCCATCTTCTGGTGCTTAAATATTCACAATTTTATATGTGTAGCATGTTGGTGGAGTTCACTGTTTGAAAAGAAAAATTATTTAGGATTAAGAATAACGAAAGCAAATGCAGGTGGCACGATGACATGAAGAAAAACACTGTTTACTTACATTTAATTTTGTATCCAAATCGCGATTGTCCATGTGACGCACATTTTACGAACTTTCCTTTGTTAATCTCCTTACTTTTATTACTATTCTGCTTTCCATTTTTTGAGTAGAATTTATCACCATCAATGCACACAAATGTTAACTCACATCATACACCGCTTACCGTTGAATACAGAGTTTCTGGTCAAAGAGCTTATATCTTTGAAGCACAAAGATGACATAAAAGTTTTCTGTGTGTTGTATCGTGTCATGATGTTATAACACAGGTTTTACAACATGTGAATTACAAAGGTATTACATGTATAAAGGGTAGAGCCACACTGTCGTTTATAAAACATAATATAATCACAAATAAACTATATTACATTTATTTAGTCAGTGTAAAAAAGGTGGTTTATTTAGATATGTCGATTTTCATATTTAGATATATTATTTAGTATTATGAAGAGTTTTGATACAGTTGAATTACTATTTGCTTTTAAATATTTCAATGAATATGTTTCGAAATTGCTTGTTTGCTAGGTTCGTTTGTTCATGTATAATTTCTCAATCTAAATTATGTGTGTGTGTATGTATGTGTGTGTGTGTGTGTGTGTGTGTGTGTGTGTGGGTGAGAGAGAGAGAGAGAGAGAGAGAGAGAGAGAGAGAGAGAGAGAGAGAGAGAGAGAGAGAGAGAGAGAGAGGGGGGGGGGGGAGATGGGGGAGAGAGAGGGGAGAGAGAGAGAGTGAGGTGACCAAATTGTATTTCGCTTGTGGGACAGAAAGATGCGTAAGCAGGGAGTTACTGATTCTAGCCATAATTTCTTGGGACCTGAATCTCTCTTAGCGCAGTCACCTTACCCCATCATTCCCTGCATCAGTTCTGACTCGAGAGGCAAATGAGATATTCAGAATGATGTTTTCACTCTGCAGCTAGTGTGTGCTAACTTCCTGGTAGATTAAAAATGTGTGCTGTATAGGGATTCGAACCCGGGACGTTTGCCTTTCGCGGACAAACGCTCTACCAACGAGCAACCCAGGCACGCCTCACGAGACTACGAACATCTTTACTTCGGCAATCTTTAGTCCGGATTTAACAGTTTTAATTTGTCAGCAAGTTTCATATCAGTGCTCACTCTATTGAAGAGTGAAAATATCTTTCTGGAAACATCGTCTAGTTCATGGCTAAGCCACATCTCCACAACATCCTTTTTTCCCGGAGTACTAGTCTTACAAGTTTCGCAGGACATTTACTGTGTAGTTCGAAATGGAGAAGCTTCTGGCGGAACTAAAACCACAGTCTAACATATACAGTCGCGACACTGTGAAAGTTGTACCAACTGACAGTTGCAACGATACTAGCGCTCCTAGTGGTGGGAAAGCCACCGTAGGAGTGATGTTTGTTTATAATTATTTATGTGCGTAATTAACGAAATAGTTAGTATAGTTTTTGCGTTACAAGAATTACTAAGACATCAAGAGATATACATAACACGGACATTAATGTAAAAACAGCCGAATTTAACTGATTCAGAGGTGTAATGAAAAACTTCGTCATGAACAAATACTTACGAATATGTGATATTTTGCTGCTTCTTCCGCTGAAAGTAAGTAGAATATAAACATAAGAGAAATATGAATTTCTATTATGATGTGTTCTTACTATGACAAGAGTTTTTTTTGACGTGTATCAATTCGTTGTGTAGTCTAATGTTTCGCACATTTTTAGGCTTCACTCGTCTTATGATACGCGCATATTCGTTTGAGTGTCATTACTTTAGCTTAAGAAGACAATGTCTTGAAGATTCTTGCCGTTTGTGGTTCAGTTGTAGAAAAAATTGTGGAATTGGGTTCTTCTTTGTTGAAAACAGTTTGATTGCTTTTTCCGTTTTCTTGCCAGATCTGTGACATTTTCCATGGGCTACAGCTGTGGTGGCTGCTTTGGTACGTTAAATACTGTAGTTATTGCATTCTACATGCGTTTCCTACGTTCCACGCTCACCGATTTTACTGGAATTGTAGTGAAGAAGCCTTAACGTTCCTGAGTAGAAAAGCGACGACTTTTTGCCAAAGGCAGATCTTCTGGTGTTTCTTAACCATTTCTTATTTTTCATAGAAAATGATATTATTCAGCAAAAGCCTGTAGGTTACAAATTAATCTATATCTATAAATGCGAATGTCTGTTCAGTGTACGTTTATCACGTCTGAACCACAAGACATAAAGAGCTAAAAATTTGTACAGTTACTAATGTCTACCCGGGAAAGGCTTTAGGCATGGTTTTATGGCGATCGGATATCTGTTTATCTGTATATATTAATGTGAATGTTCGGTGTACGCTTATAACGCCCAAACGACAAGACGCAGAAACTTAAATATTTGTACAGTTACATACAGGGAAACGTGATGCCACAGACCATATCTTTGGTCTATGCGTGCTACAATGTCTTCAGCTCTTTAAGTATAAGCATACGAATAAGGAAATATAACAATAAATAAAGCAGTAAAAAAGAAATTTCTTTTAATACATCTCTTTAAAAAAATCGATTTGTTGTTTCGCGCACTACAGCAAGTAATCGATATGTGATATTACAATCATTATTGTTGAATTTCGTGATTGGATTCTTCGAAAGGAGTGCATTTTTACGTGTGATTTCTTATTTCTTATATATTCACTGATAAATGTAACATGTTTTCTTTTTTAAAAAAAGGAGATGGACTGACAGAGAGAGTGGGTAGGAAAAGTACTATCTCAAGGCTCGAATAAATAAATAAATACCCGGGCAACGCCGGGTTTTCAGCTAGTTGTAAATAAACTGTCATGCAATATACCTTTTCGTATCTCATCAGGGATCTCAGTAAACCTAATAAAGACAAAGGTGGAGCTAATTATAAATTATCATCTATTTTTATGGCACTACATACGTTCACTCGTGCGAAAAGCCTGTAAAAATCAATTTAAAAGATACTATTCGCACTCATCCAATACCGTATTCAGAAATGTAGCTTTCCGGCCGCTTGGAGCGCTGCAGTCGTAGTGTATAACAAAAATATGCGGGAGTGTCGTGACTATGTTAGACTGTGACAAAACTGTGACGACGGGCCGTGAGCCATGCCCGTGTAGCTTAGTTGGTCTACCAACTAAGCGTTTTTCCGTGAAAGGAAAAGGTCCAGGATACGATTCCCGGTCCGGGACACAAATTATCTGCCAGGAATTTTCAAATGCCGAATTGATTACATTACTAGTCGCCATTACTATTTTAACAGGTAGCCATTGTAAACTGCGTGTAATTGCAGGACGTTTCCTTCGACACTTCGGCACTTCATAACAGCAGCAACTTCATAAAGCATTTCGGTGTCCCCCGTTTATAATTCACTTTCATTTTAATTCTGCAGAATTATACGCTGCGGATTGTAGTAAGATTCAGTTAAATAATCCAGCCAGCGGAAAAATTTATACGTGGGCAGTTGGTGCGCTGAGTTGTTTATGTGCGTGAAACGCGATGAGTGCGACACACCGGCGAGTGTATTATCCGCTGCCGCATCACGCGCTCGGTCGAATTCGCAAATATAATAACCGATGACGCTGACCCTGTCGGAAATAAACGGAAAAAAGAGTAGAAGGAAGCGCCAAAAGCGACCGACGTGAAAATGGCTGGTATAACCGAATTGGTGCCTCTGGCAAAATTGATTGGCGTAACTCGGTTCCCGCGGAAGCGAGCGTTTTGCGCTACCGACTGTTGTTACCGTCAAAACAGTGGTCGGCGCGAGGCAGCGTTGCTGCTTCCTTCCCGCACGGTTTTCAGACGCTGCCGATAGCACGGCGTTTCGTAGCCAAACAGAACATCCTGTTACAAGCATACGTCTCTTCTGTCATTCAAACCAATCTGTGATTGGATTGAGGAATTCCTAGATAACAGAAAGCAGCAGGTCATTCTCAATGGAGAGAAGTTTTCCGAAGTAGGTGTTATGTCAGGTGTGCCACAGGGGAGTGTCGTGGGTCCGTTGCTGTTCACGATATATATAAATGACCTTGCGGATAACATCGGAAGTTCACTGAGGCTTTTTGCGCATGATGCAGTAGTATATAGAGAGGTTGTAATAGTGGAAAATTGTATTGAGATGCAGGAGGATCTGCATCGAATTGACGTATGTTGCTGGGAAAGGCAATTAAAGCTCAATGTAGACAAGTGTGATGTGCTGCGAATACACAGAAAGAAAGATCCTTTATCATTTAGCTACACTATAGCAGGTCAGCAACTGGTATCAGTTAATTCCATAAATTATCTGCGAGTAGTCATTAGGAGGGATTTAAAATGGAACGACCATATAAAATCAATCGTCGGTAAAGCAGATGCCAGACATAGATTCATTGGGAGAATTCTAAGGAAATGCAGTCCGAAAACAAAGGAAGTAGGTTACAGTAGACTTGTTCGCCCACTGCTAGAATACTGCTCACCGGTGTGGAATCCGTACGAGTTGGGATTGATAGAGGAAGTGGAGAAGATCAAACGGAGAGCAGCGCGCTTCGTTACAGGATCATTTCGTAATCTCGAAAGCGTTACGGAGATGATCGCTAAACTCCAGTAGAAGACTCTGCATGAGAGATGCTCTGTCACTCGGTACGGGCTTTTGTCGAAGTTTCGAGAACTTACCTTTACTGAGGAGTCTAGCAGTATATTGCTCCCTCCTACGTATATCTCGCGAAGAGATCGTGAGGATAAAATCAGAGAGATTAGAGCCCACACAGAGACATACCGACAATCCTTCTTTCCGCGAACATTACGTGACTGGAATAGGAGGGAAAATCGATTGTGGTACTCAAGGTACCCTCCGCCAAAACACCGTCGGGTGGCTTGCGGAGTATGGTGTAGATGTAGATAACAGCGCTATTTGTTTATATTAGACGGTGAGCTCATGTTAATGCGACCACCGTCTATGTTTCACGTGAACGTCTGGAAGATAACAGCACTAGCAAATGGAGGACATAGTAATATTTCCGGTGTAGAGAATCAGCTAAGAGAGCTAAATACAAAAACGTCTCTCGGTCCGAATGGAATACCAGTTCGGTTTTACAAAGAGTATTCTGCGGCATTGGTCCCTTACTTAACTTGCATTTATCGCGAATCTTTAATTCAGCGCAATGTTCCAAGAGATTGGAAAAAAAGCGCAGGTGACTCCTGTTTATAAAAAAGGAAAGAAAACTGACCCACATAATTACAGGCCTATATCTTTGACATCAGTTTCTTGTAGAATTTTGGGAGCACATTCTCAGTTCGAATATAGTAAATTTCCTTGAGACGGAAAAAACTTATTTCTATGAATCAGCAAGGGTTTAGGAAACATGAAATTTTGCGTGCCATGGATGAAGGGAACTAGACAGTGTTTTTCTCAATTTGAAAAAGACATTTGACGCGGTGCCACCCTGCGGACTGCAAACGAAGATACGAGCACATGGAATAATTTCACAGATTTTTGATTGGCTGGAAGACTTCCTAAGTAATAGAACGCAGTACTTTGTTCTCGACGGCGAGTGTTCATCAGAGACGAGTGTATCGTCAGGAGTGCCCCAGGGGAGTGTGATAGGACCGCTATTATTTTCTATCTATATAAATGATCTGATGGACAGACTAACTTGTAATTTGCGGCTGTTTGCTGATGATGCTGTGGTGTATGGTAGGTTGTCATCTTTAATTGACTGTAATAGGATACAGGATGACTTAGAGAAAATATCTAGTTGGTGCTAACTCTCAATGCAGAAAAATGTAAGTTGAGGCGCATGAGTAGGAAAAACAATCCCATAATGTTCGAATACAGCATTATTAGTGAGCTTCTTGATGCAGTCGCGTCGTTCAAATACCTAGGCGTAAAATTGCAGAGCGATATGAAATGGAACGAACATGTAAGGACAGTTGTGAGTAAGGCAGACAGCCGACTTCGTTTAATTGGGAGAATTTTTGGGAAGATGTACTTCATCTGTAAAGGACAGCACTTATAATCCAATTGCTTTTTCCTATGCAAGAAGCAAAAACAGATACTGCTAAACGAAAAGAACAAAAGAATAATAATAAATCAACTGTAAAGGTGAAAATTCATAAAATCAGATATTTTTAAATTTCCAATCAAAATAATAAATGCTGATAAAATTACAGTTAACCTAACTTGATAATAAATATTTGAGCAACTTTACAAATCAACTTAATAAATCCACTACAATGTAGTGGAATACCTAAAATCCCAACCGCACCTCGAGCTTTATGAAACTCAATATAACCCAATTCCTTTAAGTTTAATATATTGAAATAACTTCTCTAATTAAAACACAAATAATCAGAAGAAAAAATTTACAATAAATACATCATGTAATATCAATACTGTTTGTATAAAAAATATATATATGAATGAATCCTAAATTCAAAACATTTATCTGTCAAACAATTAATAAAAAAGTGTGATCCTATAGTGCTTTTGTACTGATAAGAATATAATAATTCTTGGGATAGAAATCGACCTGGGGCATACTGGTCTGAACTGGGATCATGTAATTAAAAGGTTCATTGAAGTTTCCACTACCAAACACAAATATGATTTTAGTGCTAAAAATATTGATTAGCAACGTATTTTGATGCTGTGCATCATCATCAGGCTTTTGGCATACTAAACCTATTACTATAGGTGTACATTAATACACATTGACAAAATATTGCTGATTGTGGCAGTGAACCTGTGGAAACAGAAAGACGATCTATGTAAAGTTATGTGTCTTTATGGGCTGAAATATTGTCTGTTTCTAAAGTTGTCTATTCCAAACATTCACAGTAAGGTTTACTAGCCCTCTTCTTATGTTGTATGAGTGCATACCAATTATACTTCTAGGCTTGCTAGCTCCACAATCCAGCACTTTTCCAGAAGAGTGTTCACTGCCATCACAAAGCTGATGTTCTAAACAATATGGCGGCCAAAACGAAGTTTATATCGATTAGTCTATCGCTATGTCGATGTTTAGCTTTGAGAGTCGATCCACATGTCTTTTGCCGATCTTGCTGCCATATAATTGACGAGTTGTATCATGTCTTGTGGCATATCTACCTTTAGTAAGACAGGTGAACTATACATTATTTACACCATGAAGAATTACATGGGCGCTAGATAGTGCATACTTCAATTAACTGAAACGCTATTTTGAAAATAAGGGAGTGAAGGTACTGAAGAAATGGCAAATCTTGAACTCTTGTCATTTCATTTAGGATTCCATTACCATCGTTTCTCATGTGGATAAAGATTTCCATTTCCTCAAAGATGTTCATTTTCCATCTTTTTTTTTTTTTGAGAGAATGCAATGCTTTAAGATCGTTTTCTTCTGCAATGCAGTGCCCTGTGTCATTTATATGTCTGAAATAGTCAATAGGCTCTTTAAAACGCGTTTTGGGGTTTCTGTCTGTTTGATCAATGTAGTCCAATTAGAAATAGTTGGCGCTAGTCACATGGCGCTACAGTGTAGCCACATAGGCAGCCAGCTACCGCTCAGCTGTAAGCGATGTACGAATATGTCGGATCTCTTCACAATTGTTCGCAGTCACATGCATGCAGATTCAGGGATTTTGAATAAAGTTGTTTCTTATAATGTGGTGCAATGTTGTAAGAGGCCACTGATAGATGACAGTGGTAATGTGAAAAGTTATGAAAACAGCTAATTTTAAGAAGGGGGGTTGTGGAAAATCATTCTCACTCTCAGAAAGTCAGTTCTGGATGACGCGAGCTGTGTGGACAGAGGATCTCTCATATTTTGAGTCAACAAAAGACTGTGTTCGTAGAAACTGTAAAGTGTTAATGCAGATTTTGTCACATGTTCATAGGGACTCTAATGTGTTCATCTGGACTGTGCTCATATTCATATATGTTTTCATCTGGTATGTGCATAATATTCATACAGACAATGCAATCGGTTGCTTCGAGCCAGCAGTACTTCGATCCAGAATTCACCAATTTAGCACATTTCCCTCAGATTTGTCTCTGTATTGAAACTTGGAAATATTGCGGCTAGCAAATGAGATTCAAAGTTTAAAGTTGAGCACTTATTGATTTGTAATAAATTTCTCATGTGTTACTGAAGTAGTGGGATCCTTCTGTTAAAGTGTACCTTGAGATGACTACGATATATCACCCACAACACAATCGATCACCTTGGAATACAGCCTCACCACTGGGGAACCAACATTGATGGGACTGATCAGCCAAATTGGTTAGTGATCATTGAATTTAATGAAACCTTGTAGAGTAACGAACGTTTTCTAAATAACACATATTCCTTTAAAACTTTTCACCCCCACATATCCCTGGAACCACAACAGATACTGAAGAAAGACTTTCGCAGACACGAAGAAACTGCTGGGGAATATGAAAATAAGTACTAAAAGTTTCAAACGTTAAAAATATTATTTTCAACAGAAACTTAAGTCTCTTTTTAAATTGATTTTCCATATTATTTCTTATGCAAGCAATAGCATGAAAAATCACAAAAATAAAGGCGTTGATTGCATCACAGTATGTCAGTGACAACCTGAGAAAATGTGAAATGAAATTGAAACTTGAAATATATTAATTTAATTAATTGGTTGTGCTGTCGATAAGCTGGCTAGATCCTTTTTTTTTACAGGTAACACTTCTAGTAAAGTATGACATCAATGACGCTTTTTGAGCATGTCCAGCATGATATTTGTATCTGTTTTGTGACGACAATCACACATATGCGGAATCAGGGATTTTAAGTAAAGTTGTTTGTTATACACATGTATAGGCTATTCCATTTGAAATCAGACGGAATGTGAAGAAATTGACTTTGTATTTTTAAAATGATTATTTTTACATATTCACTTCTATGTAAAAGAAACCAACTGTCAAGTACATTCCCCTTAACAGGTTACTATTTTTCGAGTTAAAATTCGGTGAATTCAGTGTTGTTTTTCGAATTCAGCACGTGGTGTACTGCATAGCTCAAGAATCTTATAGATGATTTCAGCAAACTATCGTTAATTTTGTAGTTGAATATCTAAAGTTCATGTAGGTATATATGAATAACACGAGAATAATTAATTCATTGTTGTAAAGCTATTTTTAATTAAAGCAAATGCAATTTACATAACGATTAAACTTACATAGGCTTCAACTTCTTTTATTACACGTTGATTTTTCTTTAAAGTATTATGGAGTCCCTTATCTTCAACGTGTGAAAAATAATTACGTAATAAAACTGTTGACTATGATCAGAGTTGCGTATGAAAGGAAAAAATGGAATGAGACAGCTTTATAAGCTTTAAAATGCTTACCACGAAAAAATCAGGGCGTTGCATACGGAAGAACCATTGCGTCCCAGAAAACAGGGAGTAACTCTTTACCTGCAGACGGAGTGGTTTTGAACTTCTTTCGTACAGGTGATGAAGGATGTTTCCACTCCAAGGCCTTCGATTAGGGCGTTTAATGGTGGACCAGGTTTCATTCCCCGGCACAATCCGGAACAGAAAATCATTGTCATATTCATGGTCGACCTCCACACAATGATGTATCGGTGTCTTGCACCTGCGTTCACCTGCTTTGTCGTCTTTCGGCCATAACTATTCAATGCTTCTGCCGTATGCACCGCCCTGATTTTTTCCTGGACGGCTCTTTGAAGCTTATAAAGCGGTTTGACAGATGTCTCAATGTACTTAGAAATTATATTCTTTTTTTTTCCCTTTCGTTTATCACCCTGCCCAGTCGATAAGGGAAACTTATTTTCCAATTCCCTCTCGTATGTTGTAACATTTGAGGTACATTTTTACGTTCTGATCGTGTCAGTTGATCGTGTTGCACACCGACCCATGAAATGGAATCTAATCTCATGAATGTGGTATTGCAACATCTAGACCAAGTAACAAATGGAACCAAGTGACGACAGAAGAGGGGGAAGTCAATGTTTAGCTCCCGTTGCAAACGATCCGCACAGTAGCTGCCGTGCAATCGCACGATAAAGTGGCATGATCCAGGCAAGTGTCCTACCAAATCCGCATTTACATCGGTTCCATCCAAATTACATCTCTCTCCGTCAAGAGCTTCACGAAAATTAATTTGAGAATCGTGCTACCTTCTGTACATGGGCATTACGAGTTAATAGTCCAGATGTATCTTGGATCTTATGTAAATATGAAGCCACGTTTACGAAACCCGGCCAGTTAAACCGCCGAAACATGTTTTATTGGTCCGCTGACAGTCTCTTTAGGCCTCGTCAGCTGGAACGTCATCGGCCGTGGTGTGTAAACGTGTGTTGTGGGATAGTTAACCATCACGTGATAGGCGAGACAACCATCGTGCACAAGTATCACAGGCTCCTAATAGTCCATCTGCCATGGTTGCTAGATGACGTTCCTCTGCAGACTAGGAGGAACCCGTGGAACCAACGTGATGGGTACAACAGCACGTCTTCAGGAACTATTTCAAAATCCTTGAAGCTATCCTTGAAGCTATACTCCTGCAGACTTTTTTATGGGATGAAAGCTAAAAAGCGCCTAGAAACCACTTGCCAACTACACCCGGTGATATGCAACAACGTGTTACTGCAGCTTGCTCGGACATCTCCGTTGAAATGCTGACAAGGAAACGTGTATTGCTATTCGCGGTGGTCATTTTTAGCACAATCTGCGATTGCTCAAGTGTTCCAGGTATTACACAATACTGCATTTCGCAAACGACTTGCAACAGAGTCATGCAACAAATTCCCCTGACATTCTAATTTACCCTGCTTTTAGTTTGTTAGTGTCAATAGGCATTGGTCTAATAAAGAAAATAAATGATTGTAAAAGTACAATTTATATTTATTATTATTAATAATTATCAGTTGTTTATTGGCCTACAGTACGAGTCTGACTACCTGTCTCTACTACGAAAAGAGCATGTCAATAGCAATTTCCCTAAAAAAAAAAAAAAAAAAAAAAAAAAATGTTCAAATGTTTGTTAAGCTTATGGGACTTAACTAAGGGGTCATCAGTCCCTAAACTTACAAACTACTTATCAACTACCTTATACTAAGGACGGCACAGATATCCATGACCGAGGGGGGATCGAACCCCCGACCGTAGTGGCCGTGCAGACCGTGACTGGAGCGCCTCAGTACCCTCGGCCACCGCGGCCGGCACAATTTCCCTTTCCTCAATCTTTGTGGTACGAGTTTTGGATATAGGTTACTTTGCATGTGAGAAGTGCCACTACTTTTACACCTTCTCATCATATTCATACTCCGACCCACCTCCTCGTAACTCTAAATTAATTTAAAGCTTTGTTTTGAGATATGCAGTGGACAATCGTAGTTTTCTTAGTGTTGGGGAATTTTGGGGTGCGGAGACGGGCTCCTGGTCGAAAATGCGATATTTGCTTCTCAAAGCACGTTAGGTATACGAGAAACCCGACGGCAAGCAGCGGCGCGCTCCGCAGCTAGGCGCCTTGGATCGCTCGGCCACTCCGCCGCGGTTATATAAAACATTCTCAAATTTGAGACGAACGTGGTGTTAAAGTTTCAAAACATTCGGTTAAGAACTTTCGGAGATATTTGAACATGACACTAAACATGGTTCTATGAGGAAACAGAGGAGGCAGAGGAAACTTACGTTTGGTGTGTGTGTGTGTGTGTGTGTGTGTGTGTGTGTGTGTGTGTGTGTTTGGAGGAAGGGACGAACAGGTAGACAGTGATCATGAGGTGGATATTAACACGCAATTACTCGTTAAACGAGATAGGTTCAATATCTTTTCTGTACTTTTAGTTCTATTTCACTCGTTGTAATGTATGGTCTAAAATGCATCAAGCAGTAAGCTACCCGCTATCTAACGTTTTGAATAAATTACGTTCACATACTTGACAAAGATCGTCATTTTGAAACGACTGTTACTAATGAAGAAAAGGTTAACGTTTTATTAGAAAGTCAAGGTGCTGTACCATCACGTGCCAAAAGAGCAGATCTTCAAAGCGTATGCTTTCCTCAAAATAAGAGGTATGTCCACAAAGTAAGTTCCGTTTGGTTATATAAAACAAACGCGTGCAGATACAGAAAAAATATGTATTGTACAAAAATACACAACTATTAAACTACTTTTCTACATAGCTTCCGAAATTTTGTAGGCATTTGTCATAGCGTGGCGAAGTATTTGTAAGCCTTCTTCATAGAAGGTTGCCGCCGGTGTATTAAACCATGTGGTTACATGTTCTTTCTGCTCGTCATCATCGCTGAAGTGTTGACTACCGTGGACAGGTTTTAGGTGTGAGAAGAAAGTCGCTAGGAGCGAGACTGTACGGAGGATGATCAAACATGTCCCAGTGAAATTCCCGTACGAGTTGTTTGGTCACATTCGCCTTGTGAGGTCGGGCGGCAACGTGAAGGGAAGAAGAAGACTCCTTTCATCTCTTCTTACACCTAAAAGATGAGCTGAAAGAACATGTTTTCCACATGGTTGAATACACAGGCGGCAACCTTCTATAAAGAAGGCACACAAAAACTTGTCCCACGCTTTGACAAGTGTCTACAAAATTTCGGAAGTTATGTAGAAAAATAGTTGAACAGTTGCAGGTTTTTATACAATAAAGAGTTTTTCTGTATCTGTTCACTTTTGATTTATATAACCAAACGGAACTTACTTTGTGGACATACCTCGTAGAAGCGTTAGGAAAGTGAAATCTTATGCAGAATGAAAATTAGGCATTTTCGATTTTCACATGAATTTGAAAATGTGTAGGGAATAAATAAGTTGATAAAACTACGTGGGGTGGTCCTATATACCGTCAACACCTCTCACTATATTCATACTCCGACCCACCCCCTCGTAGCTTCTAAATTAATTTAAAGGTTTGTTTTGAGGTATGTTATGCAGTGGACAATCGTAGTTACCTTGGTGTTGGGCAATTTTGGAGTGCGGAGTCGGGCTCCTGCTTCTCAAAGCACGTTAGCGATACGAGAAACCCTGGAGGCAATGTCGGCACAACTTTGCACAGCTTAGCCCTCAGCCGGCGAGGGTGTTCTTAGTACGAGAGACTCTGTAACAGGGAGCGACGGTCTGTCCCAACAGCCACCTGAAACAGGCATCCTACTGTGATAAGAGGGCTGCGGACACTCCACGTCCGGGGCTCAGTGAAGGGCTGATCCCCTTAGCGACGGGTGCAGCTTACTCCCCAGTGTACAGTTGGAAGTGGAGCGGGAGCCTCGGCGAGGATTGCTGCTTCGGGGAAACCGCCAGTGGCATCCTTCAAATGGTAGTCGATAAACACGTAGATGTTCAACGCCCGTGAGAAAGGTAAACACTCTATTAGTGGGCAAAACGCGAGGCAGTAAATTCATACGGATATGTGACAATTGCACCCAGTGACATTTGCACCCAACCAAAAATCTGTGACATTTGCACCCAGTCTGACTGGAAACTTCCTGCTTACTACGTCACGACCTACCTGCAGCTAAGACGCTCCTGTGTCCGCGCCACCCTCACACTAGGGAGTCCTCGCTCACCGCAAACGCTCGTCTATCGACACAGTCTGCCTGCAGTCCCAAGGTCCTTGTCCACCTCAGCGGATGACTGCTAACTGTCAGTACGATTATGAATATCGTAGTGTTCGGTTGGTGCAGCTTGTGTGTTTGTGAGCTTATAGGTTCGATATCAACGACCAACAAGGGAAAGCCATGTGGCCACTATGAAGTAACTTCATAGGTGTCTTGTTAGACAAGAGAACATGGAAAAAGGTTAATAAATATAAAATTATAAAAAAAGAATAAAAATAAAATAAAAACGTATATAAAAATAAAATAAAATAACTGATTTTAAACACAACTAAATGACAATTTATCTCTGCCTTTTAGCCAGTCCAAAGCCTGGATAAAAGTGTGATGGGAGTAGGTTTATTACGAATGGTTGGTAGACAGCACATGGTCTCTCTGATCCAGTCACAAATTTTTTATTTATGATCAGTATCAGGACAAGCCAATCATCTGCGAATACAATAAAAAACTGTTTTTCGTTTTTCTTTTAGTCATCAGTAAGGATGCAACATCTCTCTCAAAACCATCGATGTTCAGACGGACAAACATCGATGTTAAGTAACAGCGCTGTGAAAACGTCGATGTTTGAAAATATCGATGTTTTCATTCTTTTCAGAAATATTATGGTAAGCGTACTGAACTGATTTTATTTTTCGGTATCATAATAACTGAAAGTAAGAGACATTTTGAAACACAAACGAAATGGAAATAATTACCTGTTTTTTTTTTGTGTTTTTTTTTTTTTTTGTTTTTTTTTTTACGCAGCCCGACTTACACATGACGTTAGCGGCGGGGTGTTTGTAATTTGGTAATAAAACGTGACATATGTGCCTCAATATGTTCTTTGTCTAGGCTACGAATACACAGCGAAATGGCAGATTTGAATGAAAGCGAAGTTGGGAATGACGTTTCGCAACGTATTGTGCTGATTGAGTCGATGTGGAGAAGAATTAAACAAACATTATGTTTCTATTATTTATTATTTAATCATGTGTGTATTTTTAAAACGAACAGGGTTATTCATCTATGACGTTTACAAAAACATGTACGTAGCAGAAATGGAGATCTGCGTGTTAAAGGTACTTAAAATTTCTTGTCTTCTGTCTCGAATTTTTCCGCCGATGTTTGTTTGATGTTTTAACTGAAGTTTCGACGACACGATATCAGAGTCTAATTGTGGTAACACTGTTGAAGTTTCGATTCCACTGCTGCTGGAAGATGAAATGCCAGCCGCCCGTGTGGGCGAAACATCTAATTATCGAAGGTCGACATAAAAAATAGCGACAGACGCCAGCAGGCAGTAAGTCAAATAGTATCCATAAAAGCTTTAACAATTTTGTTGCAGATAAGGATTTGGGATTCACCAGCAAAACTTATCACTGATATCCTTTTACCCAGAACTTTTATCACAGCCTTGAACCTCTTCTTTATGTCCGATATTACGCCTTCATTGCGCAAGTTAAACAGTAATGGCGACAGTCTACAACGTTTTCTTACACCCTTCTTAATCTGAGCAGTTTGTTCTTGACTTTCGACGCTTTTTGTATCCACTTGCTTCTTATACAGCTTACTCCTATTTCTCTCAGAATTACGAACATCATGCAACACCTTACATTATCGAAGGCTTTTTTCCAGGTCACAAATCTTACGAATATGTCATGGTTCTTATTTAGTTTCGCTTCCATTATAAATTGCAGCAATGCTACTGCGGCCACGCGTTGCCGTAAAGCACGGCCCGTGTCAATGCGACCTCACAGCCCTCGGCTCTTCTACCTGCCGGGCAGAGACCGGACGGGCAGATTAGCGGACCGGCCCTCGACCAGAACTGGGTGCTAATGCCACTGGGTGCATTTGTCACTGGGTGCTTTTGTCAGGACACCAATTCATTCGCCAAAAGCGGCATAGAAACAGTATTACACCGCGTGGATCGCAAGGGAAAGCGTTTACGAATCGGGATTGACCGGTTTTTAACGCCAAGCTAGTGACTGGGGGCGACAGTCAAGATTCCTCGTGGACACTAGGCGTAGAGAAGTCAGCGTTTCAAGTTGGAAGCTGGACTTGGAGTTCCAGCTTAGATTATGGAGAGCAAACTTGTTTTTACCTTCGGGGAAGCATGTCTTAACATCGAAATCCTCTCTTATCTCTACAGCGGGAGTCAGTCGTGCTTGTCGGTTTCAGCTCTGTTGACGCGCAACGATCATCACATGAGGCAACACGCAGTAGCAGCTTCACGACGTGCCGCCGAGACGACGAGCAACCACGTCGGTAACGTATCTACATCTACATCTACATGGGATACTCTGCAAATCACATTTAAGTGCCTGGTAGAGGGTTCATCGAACCACCATTATACTATTTATCTCCCATTCAATACTCGAATGGCGCGCGGAAAGAAAGAACACCCGAATCTCTCCGTTCGAGCTCTGATTTCTCGTATTTTATTCTGATGGTAATTTCTACCTATGTAAGTGGGAGTCAACAATATATTTTCGCATTCGGAGGAGAATGTTGGCGATTGGAGTTTCGTAAGTAGCCCACGCCGCAGCGATAAGTGCCGTTGTTGTAATGATTCCCATCCCAGATCCTGTATCATTTCCGTAACGCTGTCTCCTCTGTATCGTGTCAAGACAAAACGAGCTGGAGCTGCCCTTCTTTGAACTCTTTCGATGTCCTCCTTCAAACCCACCTTGATTGTTTAATGTGAAACCTTCGCATTACCCACATTTCCTCACTTCGCCATTATGTTATGTTATCACATAACACTTCAATCTCAAAACTTACTGTTTGGTAATAATTTACATACATGTTACTTTATTCTTAATAAATATGCGCTTTAGAGTCTCTTTAAAATATACTCTCATTTCAATAGCCAATCGTTAATTTAGTTACTTTATGAGTTTTTGGAGAGGGGGATTAGTTGTTTAATAAACACCATTGTATATATAAAGAACAGTCTAGAGTGCAAAAAAAATTATTATTGTTTTCGACAAGTTTCGGTCTTATTTTAGACCATCTTCTGAAAATTAAGCTCCACAACATCAATGGAGATTAATTTCCTGAAGACGCACTAGAAGGCTCCAAGTTTCCTGCCAGATCCACAACATCAATGGAGCTTAATTTCCTGAAGATGGTCGAAAATAAGACCGAAACTAGTCCAAAAATGTGTACTCTAGACTGTTCTTTATATATAAATTTAAATAAGAGCCGGTCGCGGTGGCCGAGGGGACTGAGGCGCTCCGTCACGGTCTGCACGGCCACTACGGTCGGTGGTTCGAATCCCCCCTCGGGCATGGATATTTGTGCCGTCCTTAGGATAAGCCAGTTGATAAGTAGTTTGTAAGTTTAGGGACTGATGACCCCGTTATAAGCTTAACAAACATTTTTTTTTTTTTTTTTTTTTTTTTTTTTTTTTTTTTTTTTTTATTAAGAGTGCTGTTCCCTATAAGTGAAACAAAAATGTTTCCAAAAATATGTGAACACCATTGTGTTCAATTACATTTCTGAGTTCGAATTAGGACAGCTCCATTTTCATCTACCCATTAGATTCCACTATTTTATTTTATACCCCATATTCAGACGCGTATCCATTGCCAACATCACTTTAAAAATCACACAGGCCAGTTGACCTTAAGTGACACCACTTGCTAGACATTCATTTTTTAAATACCCCCTTCCACATGTACTTCGTTACAAGCTACAATGAAGAATATATGAAACATGGGATAGTTTAAACTGTGTTTTAATTTGTGATTGTTGATTTGATTATTGCTTATTGTGTTTACAATGAATATAATGTAGTAGAAATATCGTCTATCAAACTGTAGTGAGGGATGGAAAATTTCGTGGGTGATATAGTGGACTTGTTGACATGGTATCTAGTTGTACTTGAGTCTGATAAACGTATTTTAGAGTGTAGAAATGGCACGTAAACAAAATATGTAGATTCTGAGAAAGCATTTTCCCCTTGCGAATAAAAGTTAAAACCTTTTGTAGCGCTTTCTATCGTCTTAAAAAGTGCTCGCCTGCCGTATCGGTTCTCTTTTTCCTCTGATACTATACCTAACACAAACTCAGTGTGATGTATACAGCTATTTCTCATATTTTACATTTTACGATTCGAGATTTTTCAGCTCTATACGGTCGGATGCAGATGATTGCGTTCACTTATTAAATTAAAATTCTCCGTTTTCTGTCCGTGCCGATTTTCTAACAAATACAGAATAAAATAAACTCAGCAAAATTGTTCTCAAAATGCTGTCGGAGTTGTATTCACAGGGAATTCAATAACAGTTTCTTTGATATTAGCTTCGGTGAATCACGCTTGAGTAAGACGCGGAGGGAAAACGCGCTCGCTTTGTGACTGGCACACGCACCTGGTGGGCCGGCAGAACACACAGTGGGCACGGCGCGCCCGCTGTTGCATCGGACACGGCGTTGATGGATTTAAACCGGACTGCCGGCCAGAACATTGCCGTTATTTGGCAACAGGCGAGGCGAGGCGAGGCTGCGCGTTATCGCCACCAGCCACGGGAAAAAAGATTGGCCGGCAAACCGGGAATGTTTTATCGGCAGCGCAGTTCGTATTTCATTCCGCTGAACGCTGCCACGTTTTTCGACGAGTGGCGCTAGTAGAAACTCCTTACCGTTGCAAGCAAATGAGAACGGAAAGTTCTGCGTGTTGTCTTAGCAGGAAGCATTAATCTCTAATTATTTTCATACGAGGCGTGTTTTTTTAAGTAAGTACCGTTTTGAAATAAAAATAAACGTGCAAAAATATTTCAATAATATGCGCACTGGGTACGAGGAACAAAGAACAGGTAGACAGTTTCAAGTACCTGGGATGTATTTTCTCACAGGATGGCAACATAGTGAAAGAACTGGAATCGACGTGCAACAAAGCTAATGCAGCTAATGCAGATCTACTCTCTTCTGCAAGAAGGAAATAAGTACCAAGGTAAGTTAGCAGGCGCACCGCTCGATCTTTCGACCAACTTTGTTGTATGGGAGTGAAATTGAGTGGATACAGGTTACCTTATTGACAAGGTAGGGGTTACAGATATGAAAGTAGCAAGAATGATTGCAGGTACTAATAGATGGGACCAATGGCAGGAGGGTGTCCATAATAAGGAAATCGAAGAAAAACTGGGAATGAACACCAGTGGCGGCGATTGGACGTTAGAAGTGGGGGGGGGGGGGGGGGGGAGCAAAATAAAATCTAAAACTAAAAATGGCATAGTAAGAAATTGTTTCATGTTATAGTTTGATTTTTGCACCTACAGGCCTATAATACCAAATGCGAGGAAAAACAAAAGATAATATACAATTGTAATTGCCATAAGTTGTTTAATTAAGTTGTCTAGTAAAATACAACTGTTACAAACAAAGGAACATTAGTTTAATTATAAACAAAAATGACAATAGCGTAATTTAACATGATACGTTTTGTCAAAGCATAATTGCTTTAAAACAAAACTATGTGCCTTGATTTCCGCCTGGCATAAATTTCTACACATTCTTCTAATTTGATGTTTTTAGCCGCATCTTTTTCAATGGCTAGTATAGCTAAATGTGTTAAACGTTCTTGAAGCATAGAGTTCCTCAAGTAATTTTTGATCCGTTTGACGACATTGAAAGATCGTTCTGCCGTTGCAGTGGACACCGGGATAGTAAAAAACAGTTGCAGTGGCTTGAACAAATTAGGGAATACATACTGGTCGTGAACATTTTCAGACTTAAATTGTGAAACCAAATTTGGCACAAGATGACGATCTATTTGGTCGGAATCATGCTTATATCTTGAAAATACATCGATTTCTGAGACTAAATTATCATTTTCTAAACCAAATGCGGAACTCACAGCAAAACATTCTTCTTTGTTACGGTCGCTACAAATTAAGTTGTTCTTCATCGAAGTCGTCAGCAGCAGTCCCATGTTGCAGAGTAGAGCCAGCTGTTTTTTTTTTTTTTTTTTTTTTTTTTTTTTTTTTTTTTTTTTTTTTTTTTTTTCAAATCGTGACCTAATGTTCTCACTGAGTGTATCTAAGAGGGTAGTAAAATGTTTTTAAAAAGTAGGCTTCAGGTGAATCATATTCGGGATTAACATCTCCGCCTCCTATTTTTTGTGAAAGTTTTCTTTTGCGTTGAACTGTTGGCCCCTCAAAGCCATGTCTTTCACAAAAATCAATTGCTTCAGTAAAAAACTTTTGGAACTCTTCTTCATTTCTCAAACAATTTATGGATATAACTACGCTGTCAGCCACCTGGACTACATGAATGGATACATCATGATTTTGTATGTACTTTGAAAGAATATTAGTTTTTTTAAAAAAAAGTACTTCATAGTATTCAATACAAAAATAAACTCAAACTTGGTAATACATGTGATCAATCCGTGAGCATCTCCACCAGTTTTGGAGTCAGCAGCTTCAATATTTTCCAGAGTGTGCAGTATATCTATTAAGTGTTGAACTGCTCGCAAGCTTTCATATCTGCTGCTAAATCTTGTGTCACTTAGTGCTTTCAAGGACAAATCCTTATTTATTCCTTCTTTGACAGCATATGCTGCACTTTTTACTGTTGCAAATACTGCATGTCTTTTTGGAGAAGCCTCAATAAAACAGTATAGTTGTTGGACTGTGCTAAAAACGTTGCGAACAGAAGGAATGTTTTTAGATGCATCGGCAAGTGCAAGATTTAGATAATGCATATAGCAATGTACAAACATAACATACGGGTTTTGTTCTTTCATCTTCACAGCGACACCCTTGTAAGAACCACTCATGTTTCCTACTCCGTCATAGCAATGAGCAATTATATTTTTAAAGTCAATGCCAAGTTCAACGAAAATTGAAACAAGCAGCTTGTATAACGTTTCACCGTCAGTCAAATCAGTTTTGTAAAAACCAAGAAAGCTTTCTTTGATTTCGAGCTTTTCTGTTACATATCTTATAACAAGAGTCAATTGTTCTTGATGTGACACATCTGGAGTTTCATCAATAATCACGGAGAATTGTTTCGATTTCTTAGCATCATCAAATATGTACTGCCTGGCCAAATTTGCCATGATTTCAATAATTTCATTTTGAACATCGTGATGAACATAATTGAAAAACTTATCTCTGTATAAAAATTTTTGTTTTAATAAAGAGTTTTCTGTTGATCTCAGCTTCAATAACTGGACATAATTACCCCTGTTATCAGAGTCCTCATTTTCTCTATGACCCGAAGTGCTATACCCTGCTTGGCCATGAAAAGTAGGGACTGGAATAAAATATTCAGATAATCACGATTTTTTTTCTTCTTGATGATGTGTTGATATTTTGCTTACCACACTTTCTTTACTTTTAAAACCTTCCTGCCAACGTTGAAGATCACTGAGGTGAGAAGAAGTTTTTTTCGTGCTCTATAAAGCGTTGGGCAGCTTTTTTTCAGTCTTTAAACCCATTAGATATGAATGTTTCATCATAACAACCTGTGGAACCGAACAAACGACATGGGAAACAAAAATTTTTATCAGCAGCAGCACTGTATTCTAACCAATTGTAATTTGTGTACCACATACTTCTAAACTTTCTACCCTTTGTTTCTGGGTACTTATCAATAATAGGTTGAAAAGGACCATTTAAAAAAAAAAAACTGTGATGCTGCTTGTCTACCATGAATTGGATCGCTTGGTTCAAATTGAAGCTGAGAAGGACTATTAGACTGAGTAGTCTTACTTACAGGCAATACACTCTCAACACTTGAAGGTGTAGGTGTAGGTATACCGGTAACTATTTCAATTGTTGATTCTGTCACTGACGAAATTCTCTGTGGTTCATCTATTGCTGGTGTAGCCGACACTGACACTTCAGCCAAGTCACTATCTGGATCCGGAGCAACAGCAATATTTAGGGCTGTGTGGGGCTGTAATCCTTCTTGGGATTTCTGTCTTTTGCTGAAGAAATCGAATAACATATTTCCTGAAGAACGCTTCATTGTTAACTTAAAGACACAAAAGTGCGTACACAAACACAGCTGCATTCGATTTGACCAGAACTACGACAAACACAGTGGACAACCTTTGTGCTGGAACAGTACTATCCGCAAACTGTAACCTGGCTTGCGGGCCAACTCTCGGAAACACTCGGCAGCAGTCGGTAGATTTCGTGGCTTAGCGAGATGCAGATGTTCGTTGCCAACTGTGCAGCGTAGACTGCATTTGTCGTTTCATTAGTTGCTTAGCCGTGCTGTTGCTGTCAATGTTTAGTTGCTGCGTTTACAAGAAAAGGAAGCTTGATCCTGTAGAGGTTGTTGTGGTCTTCAGTCCGCAGACTGGTTTGATGCAGCTCTCCATACTACTCTGTCCTGTGCAAGCCTTTTCATTTCAAAATAACTACTGCAACCTACATCCTTTTGGACCTGCTTACTTTCCTGATCGCATGGTCTCCCTCTTACAGTTTTTACGCCCACACTTCCTTCCAGTAATAAATTGGTGATACCTTGATCTCTCAGAATGTCTCCTATCAATTGCTCCCTTCTTTTTAGTCAAGTTATGCCACAATGTTCTTTTATCCCCAATTCTATTCAGAAACTCTTATCTAAATTCAGTATTCTTCTGTAACACCACATTTCGAAAGCTTCTATTCTGTGCTTGTCTTCACTATTTATCGTCCACGTTTCGCTTCCATACAAGGCTACTCTCCAGACAAATACCTTCAAAAAAGATTTTCTAACACTTAAATCTATATTTGATGTGAACAAACTTCTCTTCTTCAGTAATGCATTTCTTGCCATTCCGTGTCTACATTTTCTATCCTCCCTGTTTCGGCCATCTTACCTGTTAAGGTATCGCTCATTAATGAACCGCACAGAAAATCCAGTCGGCATATGCCTTTTTTTTAGCGGGATAGTTCCAACTCTGGAATTATTTGACAACGATGAGGTTGTGGAATTTCAGTTAAGGGTTATGCAAATTGTTTCTGAAATTAAGAAATGTAAAATGTCATGGGATAAAATTAATACTGCCGCTCACCCTAGTACGTCACGTGCATATGCGTCATGTTTAACCCTTTATCACTAACAAGCACTTAACAAATGCAAAAGAAAAATAATCTCTGACCCGCTACCGACACAAAGCGTTACGAACAAGCAGTGGAGCAATTTTCAGGGACATGTTCCAGATCCTCCACGCCATCACAAATCTCTGAAAATTCATGTATTGCGTCGTTCGCTTTGTAACCTATGTTTCACTTTTTAAATATGATTTGAAAAATGTACATTCTTTGAATAACAACTCTTTTTAAAATTTTTAACTATTGGTTTTTCCACTCATCGGATTGTAATTGCTAACATCTGTATAGGCTGGAAACATTCCCAGAAGGATGTGTTGCTGTGCTGAATGGAACTCTTCATTCGTGCACGTAGTCATCAAAAGTCCATAAACTCATCCGAAAATAATTAAAAACTTATCTCCCCTTAATACCTCAAAAAGGACAGAGAATGCATCCACTTCGTCTATTCTCGTATTGAGTGGATGAACCCAATGCAACCTTCTTCTTCTTCTTCTTCTTCTCTTCAAACGTCTATACAAGACAAGCCACGCTAATAACTGATCGTGCTCCATTTGCAGTCTGAGAAGGCAACTGTAGACGGAAGGCTGTCACGTGTAGCTGTTGGGTGGCTGTGAGGAGGCGTGCATCTTGTGTCGGTCCGGCTAGAATGCCGGCTTGTCGGCTGCCGGGTTGATGTGAAGTAAGCCGACCACCCGCTCACCAGAAGCCAAGTTACAGTTTGCGTATAGTACTGGCGCGCAGAGAGATATTTACAATGAGGCAGTGCACATGTCACTGGGTTTGGCTACGATCGTCAACTGTCGTCAGATGTCGTGTGCGAAGGTGGAGCCTCCTTCTCTACTACAATGTCGCGCCGAGCATGTGTACCACCATAATTCCCACTTATAGCTATGTTACAATTGTGCAACTCAGTTTTAAAAGTATACAAGTGTTACTACGTTAAAAAAGTGAATAATTTAGTCATATTTTTCCCAGAAAGTGGGGGGGGGGGCAACTGCCCCCCCCCCCCCTAATCGCCACCATAGATGAACACCATAGATGAAGCAATGTGGGGTCATGTTACACGAATGGGAGAAGCAAGGTTACCTAAGAGACTCATGAGCTCGCGGAGAATAAGAGGAGTCGAGGTAGACCAAGAAAGTACTACCGCAGTGGAGTAGCCGATCGGTCTAAGGCGCCTCGCTGCGGAGCGCGCGGTTGCTCGCCGACGGAGGTTCGAGTCCTTCCTGGGGCATGGGCATGGGCATGGGCATGGGCATGTGTATTTTCCTTAGGTTAGTTTACCTTAGTTTAAGTAGTTTGTAAGCTACGGACTGATGACCACGCAGTTTGGTCCGTTAGGTTTACAAACATTTGAACATTTTTTTTGAATAAGTACTTAGATTCGGTGCAGAATGGTTTTGAAGTAAAAGGCATAATATCATACGGGCATCAATGTTAGCATTGAATAGGGGATCATGGAGGAATTTTATTAGAGGTACTATGCTACAGACAACGCTGAAAGACATAATTAGTCTCTAATGATGATGATGGGTACCTACTTCTATTGTCTACGCACTGACGCCATTACAATCTGATTCATCCTCGTTTACTTTGTGTACTGCGTGTTTAAGTTGCCTCCGATAATCTTAATTCCCGCCGACTGTGTAGCTCGGGATGTTACAAGATTTCTTGGTGCTAAAGGTCTAAAAGCGATCGATATTAATCCTGAGATCTGTGCAGTTTACGGAGAAAACATTATGAGCGATGGAATGGTAAGAAAGTGGGTGAGAGAATTTAAAGATGGCCGCACAAATGTGCATGATGAGCAACGGAGTGGGCATTCATCGGTCTTTAATTAAAGTTTGGTGCAGGAAATGAGGAAGGTGAGAGGCAACAGACGCTTTACGATTTCCTCCTTGCGGGATGACTTTCCTAATGTTTCTAGTGGTGTTTTGTATGGCATTGTCACCGAGCAAGACGATGGTTAAGTCAAAACAGTTGTGGTACAGTGGTTAACGAGTCAGGCGGCAGACTTCTATGAGGAGTGTATTCAAAAACTGATACACTGTTATGACAAGTGCTTCAATATTGACGGAGATTATGTAGAAAAGTATATTAAGGTACAGGCTTTCATGTAAAAATAAAATTATCTTTTTAAATTTCAAACACTACTTAAAAAATGCATCGAACATCGATTAAATTAGTTCCTGCCGCGGCGGAGCGACCGAGCGCATTGAGGCGCTACGCTACGATGCGCGGAGCCGTTCCCCGTCGGGGGTTCGATTCCCCCCCTCGGGCATGGATGTTTGTGTCGTCTTTAGTATAAGCTAGTTCATAAGTAGTTTGCAAGTTTAGAGACTGATAATCCCGTAGTCAAGTCCCATACGCTTTACAGACATTTGAACATTTTGAAATAGTTACTTAGATGATGAAGCGTTGTTCGTTCATGAAGTAAAGAAAAATGACAGACCAAATATTTCAACGATGTCTCCTTTATTACTATAATGTGCGGCGTTGAATGTTGATAAAGTTTTCATAGCAATAGCGTAGCGAATGGGAGGAGAAACGTCCAATTGATGATGTCATCGAATATTTAGACCATGACCAAGAATACTAATAAAACGTTCTGCCACTTTATCATCGTCAGAACTGTCAGGATTAACAAACCATCTTCGAGAAGGAACATGTTGTTGAGTGACAGGTGACCCATAGACGTGAAGAATATTCTAACAAAAATTCCCTTCTGAATGTATCACAAATGACCGGAGGTGCTTCTCACGTGATACGCCTTAAGGGGTCCTGGATGTACAAATGACTGAATAATCGAAAAAATGTTTTGCCCCCATCTGAATGGCAAATTTCTCCCATTTCAAAAACTGTCTGTTTTATCTACTTTAAAATAGTTATTAATAGTCTTAAAACCTCTGGCAAGGAATATCACCATAAACATTCCATGCCTGCCACAGTCGTGGAAACAATAAAGCCAATATACAGGGACGTTGCAGATAAAAAATTACTTAGCAGATGTCTACATGGCCGTATACAAAATCCTAATGAGAGTTTCAACAGCTGCGTGTACCGAAAACAGTGTTTGTTGGATAGACGGTACTCGAAATAGGGGCGATGGATGTTGTTATCTGTTTCAGTGATGGTGTAATTAGCAGGACAAAAGTAATGGATAAATTACGCATCCACCAGGAAATAATATGATAGCTGCTCTGATTACTATAGATCGTCAGCGACTACTTGAAGCTGAAATGGCTGCGGAAGCCAACACTATAGGGTCCAAGACTCCTGAAAAAGTCTGCAGAGGATAAAGAAGCAGCTGGCCAGCAAGATTATGCCACTGGAATGTTCTGAAAGAGGAATACGGTTTGAACATGCTTTTTCTCATTTTCTTGAAACTACATTTTATGAACATTAGGTACATATATTTTCATAATTGCTTTAACTATGTTCACCAAATTTCTTCCAACTAATGAATGGAACAGTATCTTTGTATAATGCCTAATACATTGCGCAAATGAAGTATGTTTAACATTCTGTATATAATTTTAACGGTAATGTTTAGACAAAATAGTAATGAAGAGTAATAAAGATTGTTTTTGTTTCCTCAGATATACTACAAAACAAAAGGCATGATGTGTTTTTACGAATGTTGACAGCTGCCTTCTACAGTCTAAATGTTATTAAATGAGAATGCACCAAAAAATTGTTCCAGATTGCGAGCGTGTATTGTAAACCATCTATTAAACAAATTATTGTACTACTTAAACTGTAACAGATATTTCAATAAATTTCCTATTACAACTTGAGTTAATGACATTCAGTGTTGGTGCAAAATCGCAACTTCCTCCACACTGTAAATCAAGAGTAATGTGCACCGAAAGCAAGGTATGAGAATGCAGTCCTTTCACGTCCAGGTCTCTTTAAGGAGATAAATACGAGAGGCCACAGAGTCTGTCCATTTTACAGCAAAACGACCTTTGCCACCAATGAAGGTCAAAAAGGATATAAAAATAAAATTAACAATGACAGGAAAGTTAATTGGAAAGGTTTTATGATTAAGAACAATTAACTGCTGCTTCAGTATCGTTTATTTTCATAAACATTAAAGAGAAAGAGGACTGCAGTTTCGAATGGTTAAATTTAGTTTGTATTTCGAATATCTTAGCACTTTATGGGACGTAACACTATAGTGTCCATATTTCATAATTAATTCCTTGGTACTAATAGACCCGTTTCTTAATGTTTTATTTCTTTAGAGTTATTGGCATCGAGTAACTATGTAAACAATGAACCTAGTCACATTCATAAATAAGCGACTCGCTCATATTTAGTCTACATGTACATGTTTTACAGAGAAAATAGGTTCCAGCTAAAGTAATTATGAACTGAGAATGGATGTGAGAGAATAAATTCGCGAAATATGCTGACGTTAAGGCAGACAGCGTTGTCTGCTGTATCATCGCTGGTAATTGTGTTTAGTTAAATATTCATCTGTACAATACAAGGTCAACGGGAGACGAAATCAAGGATTGCTGGTGATGTATTCTAAACTTCTTTCTTCAATCCTTATTGAGTTATTAATGATGTACAAACATTTTTCTTCTTTCAACGTTTAATTAGTGGATGGTTGTATTTTTGTGAAATAACGAAGAATTTATGATAACTTTCTTTGACACACTGCCGCTATAGAAGCCGAATCCCAGCTCTATGTAGCAAACTGCTACAGCATGGTTATGATTTGCACTTTTCACTTTAGAGCTATCGTGTAATGGATTTGATTAATTAATTTAGTAAGTTAGGTCTGAGGCGTAGCAGTAAGGGAATGGCCTTGCTGGGGTGTCCGGCTGCTCACCGTTGGAGGTTCGAATCCTCCCTCGGACAGTGTGTGTGTGTGTGTGTGTGTGTGTGTGTGTGTGTGTGTCGGTTTTAGAATAAGTTATAATAAAACTTCCTGGCAGATTAAAATTGTGTGCCGGAACCGGGACTCGAACCTGGGACCTTTGCCTTTCGCGGGCAAGCGCTCTACCGACTGAGCTACCCCGACACGACTCACGATGCCGCCTCACAACTTTACTTCCGCCAGTACCTAGCCTCCTACTTTCCAAACTTCACAGAAGCTCTCTTGCAAACACGCAAGACTAGCACTCCTGGAAGAAAGGATATGGTGGAGACATGGCTTAGCCACAGCCTAAGGGATGTTTCCAGAATGAAACTTTCACTCTGCAGCGGAGTGTGCGCTGATATGAAACTTCCTGGCAGATTAAAATTGTGTGCCGGAACCGGGACTCGAACCTGGGACCTTTGCCTTTCGCGGGCAAGCGCTCTACCGACTGAGCTACCCCGACACGACTCACGATGCCGCCTCACAACTTTACTTCCGCCAGTACCTCGCCTCCTACTTTCCAAACTTCACAGAAGCTCTCTTGCAAACACGCAAGACTAGCACTCCTGGAAGAAAGGATATGGTGGAGACATGGCTTAGCCACAGCCTAAGGGATGTTTCCAGAATGAAACTTTCACTCTGCAGCGGAGTGTGCGCTGATATGAAACTTCCTGGCAGATTAAAATTGTGTGCCGGAACCGGGACTCGAACCTGGGACCTTTGCCTTTCGCGGGCAAGCGCTCTACCGACTGAACTACCCCGACACGACTCACGATGCCGCCTCACAACTTTACTTCCGCCAGTACCTCGCCTCCTACTTTCCAAACTTCACAGAAGCTCTCTTGCAAACACGCAAGACTAGCACTCCTGGAAGAAAGGATAAGGTGGAGACATGGCTTAGCCACAGCCTAAGGGATGTTTCCAGAATGAAACTTTCACTCTGCAGCGGAGTGTGCGCTGATATGAAACTTCCTGGCAGATTAAAATTGTGTGCCGGAACCGCGACTCGAACCTGGGACCTTTGCCTTTCGCGGGCAAGCGCTCTACCGACTGAGCTACCCCGACACGACTCACGATGCCGCCTCACAACTTTACTTCCGCCAGTACCTCGCCTCCTACTTTCCAAACTTCACAGAAGCTCTCTTGCAAACACGCAAGACTAGCACTCCTGGAAGAAAGGATATGGTGGAGACATGGCTTAGCCACAGCCTAAGGGATGTTTCCAGAATGAAACTTTCACTCTGCAGCGGAGTGTGCGCTGATATGAAACTTCCTGGCAGATTAAAATTGTGTGCCGGAACCGGGACTCGAACCTGGGACCTTTGCCTTTCGCGGGCAAGCGCTCTACCGACTGAGCTACCCCGACACGACTCACGATGCCGCCTCACAACTTTACTTCCGCCAGTACCTCGCCTCCCACTTTCCAAACTTCACAGAAGCTCTCTTGCAAACACGCAAGACTAGCACTCCTGGAAGAAAGGATATGGCGGAGACATGGCTTAGCCACAGCCTAAGGGATGTTTCCAGAATGAAACTTTCACTCTGCAGCGGAGTGTGCGCTGATATGAAACTTCCTGGCAGATTAAAATTGTGTGCCGGAACCGGGAATCGAACCTGGGACCTTTGCCTTTCGCGGGCAAGCGCACTACCGACTGAGCTACCCCGACACGACTCACGATGCCGCCTCACAACTTTACTTCCGCCAGTACCTCGCCTCCTACTTTCCAAACTTCACAGAAGCTCTCTTGCAAACACGCAAGTCTAGCACTCCTGGAAGAAAGGATATGGTGGAGACATGGCTTAGCCACAGCCTAAGGGATGTTTCCAGAATGAAACTTTCACTCTGCAGCGGAGTGTGCGCTGAAGTGAAACTTCCTGGCAGATTAAAATTGTGTGCCGGAACCGGGACTCGAACCTGGGACCTTTGCCTTTCGCGGGCAAGCGCTCTACCGACTGAGCTACCCCGACATGACTCACGATGCCGCCTCACAACTTTACTTCCGCCAGTACCTCGCCTCCTACTTTTCTAAGTTATAATAGTTTGTAAGTCCAGGGACTGATGACCGCTGCCGTATGGTCATATAGCTTTACAAACATTTGAAAATTTCCTGAGGCAGATCATTACTTAGAAAGGAAGTACTGCTGGGTAAAAAAGGTGCAGTAGCTCCTCTAGCATTATTACTGCAACGGCAGACTGTAATACATGGCCTAATAAAATTCAATATTTGGCTGTTAATGAAAAAGTTGGCGCTTGTTTCTTGGTTTGGATAAAATTGATGAACATCTCGACGGATGTCAATCAGTTTAGGCTGTTGTTGATCGACGAATGCGTTTACCATTCACAGAGAAAGGCTAGCGAGAGAAGCTCCGAAACGTCAGAATATGACGAAGCATCATGTGTGTAGTTGATCTGTAGTGCCTGCCAAAAATGATTGACAAATGCTATATGTTTCGAACGGTAATGGAAGCTCGAAGGAAATGTGGGATGAATATCGGCATTGAGAAATCATGATACGTATATGAAAAATGGAGAAACCTTCGAGGACTGAAACATATAGTGCTAGCTTATGACGTTACAACAGTTAGCAAAACGATACATAGAGAGTATCGAGGAACTGACTGTTATAGCATACAGCATGACTTAGACAAAACTTCTAATTGGTGCGAAGGATGGCAAATAGCTCTCAATGTAGAAAATTGTAAGGTGATGCGCATGAGTAGGAAAAACAATCCCATAATGTTTGAATACAGCATTAGTAGTGAGCTTCTTGATGCCGTCGCGTCGTTCAAATATCCAGGCGTAACATTTCAGAGCGATATCAAATGAAACGAACATGTAAGGACAGTTGTGAGTAAGGCGGACAGCCGACTTCGGTTTATTGGGAGAATTTTGGGAAGATGTACTTCATCTGTAAAGGAGACCGCGTATAAAACGCTTGTACGACCACGTCTTGTGTATCGCTCAAGTGTTTGGGACCCGCAGCAGATCAGTTTAAAGGAAAACATAGAGGCAGTGCAGAGGCGAACAGCTAGGTTTGTTACTGGTAGGTTCGACCAAAGATTCGGCAACTCAATTGGGGATCGCTGGAGGAAAGATGACTTTTTTTCGTGAATTTCTGTTGAGGAAATTTTGAGGGCCGAATTTGAAGCTGAGGGTAGTACGATCTTGCTGCCGCCTATTTACATTTCGCGTGGTGATCACAAAGACAAGAGAAATTAGGGCTCGTGCGGAGGCATATAGGCATTCTTTTTTTCCTCGTTCTATTTGGGAGTGGAATAGCAAAGGAAATGCCTAGTAGTGGTACAGTGTATGTAGATGTAGATTTAGAGATATAGGAGGCGGGGTAAATTGATGTGGGGGGAGGGGGAATGGACGAACAGGTAGAGAGTGATAATGAGATGGATATTAACACGTAATTACCCATTAAACGAGAAAGGTTCATTGCGACAACCGTTTCAAAATCTTTTCTTCTAAAGTGAGAATTTACGTTTTCATTAATGTAGGTTATCTGCTAACAGTTTGACTTGTAGCCGTTAAATAATATTTCAGGTTTTTCAGTTGTTCACATGTATCTATGTTATTATCTTTACTAAGTTTCAAATAGGATACCCAGAGCGAGCCGACAGAAATTGATTCTAAGAAGCATGTCATATCCTCTGCGAAACTGCAATAATGGATGACACTATTGTAAATATCGAAAAAAGTGATGATTACGTTGGATATATATTTGGAACGAATGGAGTGCATATCCGTCTTCTTTTTCTTCCGTCATGCATTAGGCCTTCCCTCGGGATTTTGCAGCTATATATGGTTCTTCCACCGTTTTTCAGGTCATCCAACACATCTTTTCCTTGCGGAGTATATTGCCAAAAAATGCAGTGGTAATCTTGATTCGTCCATTAGTAACAAATGGGATACCCCTTTTTGTCAGTGTTCGTCAACCATACTGTTTATATAGAAAATATTCCCTTCCTTCCTGAAATCTCTATTTCTTTTTTAGTCTAGCTTGGTGTATCCTGCTATGTAACTGAGACATTTCATTTCATCTATCCTCATTTCTACAATTTTCAATTAGATGACTCTCGATTTCACTAAATTTCCGGAAACATTCCTTCAGCAACACCTCAATATTATCATGTAAGCTTGGATTTTGTTTCCAATGTCGTTCATGTTCTAATTTCCTAACTTCACGGAAGTTCTCATATGTAACTGAGAGAATAAAGGATCCTGCAGAAAAAATAGCTAGAGTCTAGGAGATTATAATGTCGAATAGTAATTAAGAAATTGCGACGTCCGTTATTTCGGACATGCGATGCTGCTGGAAGTCTTGTGTTCGAATCTCGGCCCCGGCGTAAAGTTTAATATGTCCACATTGTACGATTAGCATTCCTACAGGCATCTGAGACTACAATAGCAAATAGTTAAAAACCATAAGAGTGTTTCACTCAGTAGCTTTTGGCAGTAGAGACGTTTTTCCAGAAGGCTTGGGTGGGAAGTCGTACATGAATAATTTTCAACAGACAGGAAAGGCGCATGAAAAGCAAGATTGTGTCCTGGTCCGGCAGACAGTTGTAATCTACCAGAAAGTCTCAAACTAAGCACACCCGGCACTGCGATTGAAAGATTCATTCTTTAAGTAATTCTCTACGCTATCGACAAGCAATTGGTCTATGCCGTTCTTTCTTCTAGGGGCGATAGTCCCGGGAAGCGTAAAGAAAAGATTCTTCAAAATTAGGAATTTAGGAGAGAGAGACAGAGAGAAAAAGAAATTACCAAAACCAAAGTTGTGAGGATATGTCGCGTGGGCATTTGTCAGACGGACCAAAGCCCTTATAAGGTTAGATTTTTGCCTCTTAGGTCTGGCACACACTTTTACCTGGCAGCAAGCTCCAAAATACTAGTTTTTACATTACTTCCAGATTTGAAACTACATTGCGACTTCTACAATGTACAAATGTTATAGTGTTCAAAGTATTATTTTATGTCACGGTTATTGGCTATGTCGGATGATGTCTAATGTAAGTTGTCAAAGTACTGCACTACGAGGGACACATCAAGTTTTGAATGGCTAGGAGAATAAATTCTTCAGAAATTAATGATAATCCTGATGAAATTCATTGCTGTTTAACACATGCACAATATTCAGGGAAAACTTCAGGAGCACTTTATTATTCTCTTATACTTAGCGGGAGCAATAAAATTCGGCTTTTGAATTAAAAAAAAAAAATTACAAACTGTGACACTATTCGTAAGAATAACAAATATCGTAAAGTTTATTACTGAAATTACTTCTGTATTTATATTTTCTGAATTCCAGGAAACAATGTATTACTTGACGCATGTCGGTAGAGCTAAATACAGATGATAAATTTCTTGCAAAATCTTTGATCTTGAGGCATTTTGCTTTTAGAAGAAACTGAACAGGATTGATTTTTTACAATTATCCTACTTGGTACCATCAGCTTGCAGATCGATGGTCTGTGTTTTAAGTCATGCTTGCATGTATTACATTTTAAAAGAAAGAGGATGTATAAAATTAATGTGCCTTTGGGGGTGAGCATAGTAGAGAACCTGGAAGAAAACTTTATCTTTGTATCATCAAAAATTTCAGAAAGGTTGGGACACATGAGTCATGTTCACCGTTCAAATATTGGTATTTTGTAAAGCATGAAAAATTTTTCTGTCTGACGTCTTAAAAATATCAATTTCTGGCTGGAAGCTTTTATAGGTCACAAGTAACTTTTTTTTCTTTTGAATATTATATTAAGTTGATTAAAATGCAGAAGACATCATAGAAAGCTACTTAACATTTATATTCTTTCTCTGATGAGACTTCTAAAAGATTCTCTATCTGTCAGAAATATTGAGATCATCGTTTTAAAAGTAAATAGACTTAATAAAGTTCTACCGTAGCTTACCAACTGCCGCGTGGAATGAGGGATCAGCTTTTTTTGTACAATGTCTAGGAAAGACATCAAGTAACGGTGTTTTCAGTCAATTATATCGATTGTAATTGACAACAGTAATTAAGTACTTCATCACACATGACATTCTTACCCGAAACTCCACCAGCGCTTCCTAATACTTTCTGATAAAGTTAAAAGTTAAAGCATTATTGGCTACATATCCTGAGTGGTATTCCAAAAAGACCTGGTAGTTAGCACAAATATTTCTCCCGCACTACTGCCAGCATGCGTAATTTTGTGAAGTAGATGCTCCGTGTGGCTCGGTAGTACAGTGGTTGAGTGTGAGGCTGTGAATCGAAAGGTAGGGGTTCGATCCCCGCCAAGTCCTAGGATTTTTACTTTCACTTCTTTCACCTCTGACGATGTTGCAGATGTGAAAAATTTCGAATAGCACAGTGGTTCGGAATCAACTTTCAACTGTAATTCCCACTATAACTGGATGGGAAAGTCCGTTCGAAGGTCGGAGGAATACGGCATACCACCTCCAAACAGACCCATGCATAGTAAAGCCTTGTGTGTTCAAAATAATCTACGGATTGTTGACTGCTTTACCTCATCTTATCTACTCCTGGAGTATTAAAACAACTTAAATCACTTAACTAAAGTAAGTCTGTCGGACTTAGCTCTTTGAGACCATTCCCGGATGATACTGTCGTTTATCGGTTAGTAAAGTCACCAGAATATCAAAAGCAACTGCAAAATGATTTAGATAAGACATCAGCATGGTGCAAAAATAAGCCATTGACCCTCAATGACGATAACTGTAAAGTAAATTTTCAAAATTTTTAGGAGTGTGCATTGATGAAAGATCAAACTAGAAGCAACACATAGACGGTCTGCTGAAACGTTTGAGTTCAGCTACGTAAGCTGTTAGGGTTATTGAAAATTTTGTAGATAAGAATCTCAGTAAATTAGCTTACCATGCCTATTTTCATTGAATGCTTTCGTATGGCATCATGTTCTGGGGGGGTAATTCAGCATTGAGTAAAAAAAGTATTCATTCCACAAAAGCGTGTAATCAGAATAATTGTTGGAGCCCACCCACGATCATCCTGTAGACATCTATTTAAGGATTTAGGTATCCTCACAGTAACTTCAGAGTATATATATTCACTTATGAAATTTGTTGTTAATAATCCAACCCAGTTCAAAAGTAATAGTAGTGTACAAAGCTTTAACACCAGATGAAAGGATGATCTTCACTATGTAGGGCTAAATCTGAGTTTGGCACAGAAAGGGATAAATTATGCTGTCACAAAAGTCTTTGGTCACTTAGCAAGCAGCAACAGAAGCCTGACAGATAGCCAACTATCATTTAAAAATAAATTAAATGAATTTTTAAATGACAACTCCTTCTACTCATTTGATGAGCTTTTAGATATAAATTAGTAAATGTAATAAATAAATAAATAAAAATATAATAAAAAATAAAAGATATAATAAAAAATAAAAATAATTGTGTAATGTAGTATTTTGTGTAATATAAAGTTTTGTACAGACACCCTTCATTAACTTGACACGGTCCACATCGTCACGAAGTGTATTCATGATCCATGGAACAAGTACTGATCTAATCTAGTCATCCATATGAGCACTAAATGACATCCGTTAAGCTTCATTTACAGCATAGTGAAGTCTACAAGCCGTGAATTCAACTAAATACCTGGGAATAACAATTACGAACATCTTAAATTGGAAAGAACAGAAAGAAAATGATATATGGAAGGCGAACCAAAGACTACGTTTCATTGGCAGAATACTAAGAAGATGTAACAATTCTACTGAAGAAACCGGCTACAGTACACTTGTACTTTATAATTTGGAGTACTGCTGTGCTTTGTGGAATCCACACCAAGCGGGACTGTCGAAGGAATTAGAGAAAGTTCAAAGAAGCACATTTCGTTTTGTATTATCCCGATATTATAGGAGAGATATTTTCACGGGAACGATGCAGGAGTTGGCGTGGAAATCATTAAAAGAAAGGCGTTATTCCTCGTGGAAGGTGGATTTAAGAAATTTCTGTCACCAACTTTCTCTTCCGAATGTGAACATATTTTGTTGGCAGCCACCTACGTAGGGGAGGCATGATCATGATAATAAAATAAAGGAAATCAGATCGAAAAGAGAAAGAATTGTGTGTTCCTTCTTCCCTCGCACTATTAGGGAATGGAACTGTAGAGAAATATCGTAAAATCTGTTCGCTGAACCCCCTGACATTGACTTCAATGTTGCTAGCAGAGTATTTACGTATATGTTGATGTAGACGTACACATTCCAACCGAGACGGAGGATCGTTGTATTTTTCAGTTAACGTTAACTGTTGAAAGATAACTTCTCCCATGTTGTGCCATGTAAAGAAGTGAAATATTCTAGTTATTATGTAACGTCGAATACTGTATACTACTTCTGCCGTATACATTTAAGACAAAGCAAGACTTACGCATTATTGTAGAGTAGCTTAACGACTGCTGCTTCGCATGTGTAGGCTGGTTGGTCTGTACCAGTTGTTTCTCCCTCTTAATATAAATTTTCATAGATGTAGCCTAAGTACTATCGTAATGAAATGTTGTGATACCACTTGTAGCCGCGGCAGAATGGCTGTGCGTATTGAGCACGCTGCTGTTCGGCGTCGGGGGTTGGATTCACACCTCGGGCATAGGTGTTTGTGTTGTACTTAGCATACGTTAGTCTAAGTTAGTTTCATTAGTTTGTACGCCTTAGGGAGTAATGACCCCGTAGTTAAGTTTAAGATTTACTAACATTTGAGCATTTGATTTTACTACTTGTAACCTCCTATGGCACCTCTTAATAGTTGAATTTCGAAATATACCCCAAAATGTGTCTTTTAAATTCCAACAAAGTATGCAAATATCATTCTGGGTTCATAATTGGATTAGTAGCAACGTATTTAAAAAAATAGTTTCATCCCCTATTTCACCCCCTAAATAATTAATTATCTGAAAATACCGCACACGTATCTTTTTAATTATGAGCAAGAAAACATATACCAATCTATGTGGTTGTCAAAATTGCGTGAATAGCAAAAGAATTTCGAAAAACATCCCCTCACCAATTTAACCCCCTTGATGGTTGAATTTCCAAAAATACCGAAGCACGTATTTTTTAAATTCTAACGAACAATACAAATACCAATTTTTGCAGCTCTAGCTTCATAACTGATTTGACAAAAATGTGTTTTCGAAAATAATTTTTTATCCCCTATTTTCAAAAATGTTCAAATGTTTGTATAGCTTATGGGACTTAACTACGGGGTCATCAGTCCCTAAACTTACAAACTACTTATCAACTAGCTTATCCTAAGGACGGCACAAATATCCATGCCCGAGGGGGGATTCGAACCCCCGACCGTAGTGGCTGTGCAGACCGTGACTCAAGCGCCTCAGTCCCCTCGGCCACCGCGGCCGGCGATCCCCTATTTTACCCCCTAAATTGTTGAATTTCCAAAAATACAGGAACTCGTGTCTTTTTAATCCTGATCAAGAGTCCATATCATTAGTTTCGTAGTTATGGCTTAAAATTTTAGTTAACAGCAACATATTTTTGAAAATAAAATTTTTTGCGTCTCCTATTTTACCCCCTCATTTCAAAAAATGACGAAACACGCGTCTTTTAAATTCGAACCCTGAATGAAATCCTAAATTTTGTAGTTCTCGCCTCAAAATTGCCTAAAAAGCAATGTATTTTCAAAAACCGTTCCATCCTCTATTTCATCCCCTTATGGAAGGAATATCGAAAAATCTCTGCTTAAATGAGCCTACAGAATAAGATCATTACGCTCTACAAATTTCAAATCTTCAGTGGTTTGGGCTGATCGATGATGAATCAGTCAGTCAGTCTGGACATTGCCTTTTACGATCAAGTCGTTCAAGGCAAATGAATACGGACCATGCGTAGACACCATTCATTGTAAGTAATGTGATATATATCACAGGCAGTATCTTCAACTTGATACGCCACTGTATCTGCTGAATGATTACTGCTTTACAGTATTCGTTTGTGTAAGTAAAGTAACCTATTTATATAACCATCGTCAGTGAATAGTTTCTTTGTTTGACAATTACAATTTAAATTCGTAAAATGCCTTTCGTAATTCTTACACATTTCAGAAAACGCTTCCTAAATATTTATATGGCAAGAACGTATAGTTTTGTTTTCACGACTAGTGTCGGATGCCTTGTCCTTGAGTTTATCAGACTGTACACGATGAATATCGTATTCTTTAAGAACAGCAACAACATTGCTACAGGTAAGAGAAATTGGTTTGTTGCATTTCTCTAATTAAATAAGTCACGGACAAGGTTTCTTGAAAATACGGCACTCATGATCTCCATTGCTGTTTATAATTTCAACAGAAATGTGGCACATGGATTCGGAAGGAAGAAAACTTGAAATAACAGCAGCGAATGCAGTCGCCAAGTCGCACTCAGCAGCAGACGAGCGACGCTGGTTCTCATCTCCGTTATTTATGAACAAGTGAAAGCTCTGCTCTTAGCGGCCCTCTGGCAGTTAAACGAGCGGGAAGAATCGCGCGCTACTTTAGAAACTTCACTCAAGCACTGGCCGGATTAAAGTAATTCGTTGGCCTGGCGTGAGCTTTTAGCAGCATTTCTAGACCACGTTCTGTAGTGTTTTGAATACCTCCACGGTCTGTTATTGTTCACTGCTCAAAACAATTCGGGGATCAAGTGAGATATCGTACATAACATTCTTACGGTAACGTATTTCTTCTGTTCTATTACCGTCCCCCGTTTCAGCCAATTCTTGCCTAATTCTCCCCCTGAAACTCTTAACCACCTCTGGTTCCTTCAATTTATTCAGATTCCATCTCCTTTATTTTCTACCTTTTTTTTAAGTTTTAATCTACAGTTCAAAGGATAAGTTATGGTTAGAGTCAATATCTGCCCCTTGATATGTCTTACAGTTTAAAACCTGGTTTCTCAACCTTTGCCTTACCATTGTAAATTCAATCTGGTACGTCCCAGTGTCTGCTGGTTTCTTTCATGTGTACATAAGCTTCTTTTTGTGGTGATTAAACCAAGAGTTGGTGGTTATGAAATTGTGCTCTGCACGAAAGTCTACCGGGCTACCTCCTCTTTCATTCATTTGCCCCAGGCCATATTCATTTACTACATTTCCTTCTCTTTCCTTTCCTTCTACCAGTCCTCCTGCATCGGAGGTTCGAATTCTTCCTCGGGCATGAATATTTATGTTGTCTTTAGCATAAGTAGTTTGTAAGTTTAGGGACTGATGACCTTGCAGTTAAGTCCCATAAGCTTTACAAACAGTTGAACTTTTGAACTGCTAGCAGTCCCCCATCACAATCAAGTTTTCCTCTCCTTTAACTGTCATCAGTTTCTTTTGTTTCCTCATACATTTTTTAGATCTCCTAATCATCGGTAGAGCTAGTGGGCATATAAACGTTAACTACTGTAGTCTGTGTTGCCTTCGTGTGTACCTTTGCTACGACAATGCGTTCACTATGCTGTTTATAGTAACCTACTCGCATTTCTACTTTCTTACCACTAACTGATTTTTCTATTTATAACCGTATACTCACATGACGATAAGTCCTATTCATCCTCACACCGAACTTCACTAATGCCCACCATATCTAACTTTATCCTGTTTAATTCTGTTTTAAAATTCTCTAACTTACTTCCCAATTAAGGGATAGAACATTCCACGCTCCTGACATCTCCTGAGTAGTCAAAATGTTCAAATGTTTGTAAACATATGAACTCAATTGCTTGGTTACTTGGTTACTTAAAAAGTTCTTAAACTAAGGTAAACTAACATTGGGACGAAACACACACACACACACACACACACACACACACACACACACACAAAACAATTTCCTAGAGCCGCGGTGGAGTAGCCGAGCGGTCTAAAGCATCTCGCTGTGGAGCGCGCGGTTTCTCGCCGTGGAGGTTCGAGTCCTCCCTGGGGCATGGATGTGTTTGTTGTCCTTAGGTTAGTTTACCTAGGTTAAGGTAGTTTGTAAGCTACGGACGATGACCACGCAGTTTGGTCCGATAGATTTACAAACATTTGAACATTTTTGAATATCCTACAGAGGACTCGAACCACCGACGGCGAACTGCCACGCGCAGCACAGCACGGCGCCCCAGTGCGCACGGGTAATCCGCCGCGGCTCTCGAGTAGTCACCGCCTGGATATCCGAATGGGGGACTATTTTCCCTGCGGAATATTTTACCGAAGAAGACGCCATCATCATATATTCATACAGTAGAGCTGCATGTCCTCGGGAAAATTGACGACTGTAGTTTCCTCTTGCTTTCACCCGTTTGCAGTAATGCATGGCAATGCCAGATTACCCGATGTTACAAGGCCAGCTCAGTCAATCATCCAGACTGAAAGGCTGCTGCCCCTTTTCTTACGGTAACGTATTTCATTCAGCTATTGGTTACAATTGTAATATGTATGTGATGCAGTAGGATATTTTGCTGTCTCAACTCTTTACATGGGATTCACTTAATTTACTTTAAATGTTTACAAACAAAGGCCATAACTACTGAGGTTATCAGTTCCTAGGCTTACAAACTAACTAAACTAACTTAACGGACACTGGAAGGACACGAAACTACGACGGGGAACAACTTCGGGCTCTGCAGCAAACCTCCTTGATCGAACGTTTACTTAGAAAGGGCTACCATAGTAGTGAAAAAGTCATTCTCGTAGCCTTCTAATATGGTGTGTTACTATCTCGGACGACCAGTACAGTTGCACACCGGCCGGCATGGCATGCACAGTACGAGGTTACCAATCAGCACTTGAGAGATGTTTTGCCATTCTTCCATAAGTGCAATATCAGTTCTGCAACCGTCGTGGAAGGTGCTGGTCTGGGTGCAATGAATCTGCCATGGTTCAACACAGACGTGATCAATTGGATTTAAGTCCGGTAAACAAGCTGGCCGATCCATTCTTTCGGTCGCCTCTGTTTCAAGCATGTCCACTTGGGAAACGCGGGTGTACCCCTTGCACTTCCTTTAATCCTGCCCTGGTAAGAAAACTTCCTCATTTCGACATTCAATCTCTGCTATTGTGTTTCACAATTTTTGTTTGCAATTGCTAAATTTTTTGTGTGTTTGGCACTAGTTACACTGGACAATAATCTTAAACCATCTTTCTAACTCTGCAAGTTGCTATTCCTCTGTTAGATGCACTATGTGATCAAAATTGTAGTGACACCCCAGAAGTCAAAGGTTTTTCATATTAGATGGATAGTGCTGCCACCTACTACCAGGTACACTATATCGGGATCTCAGTTTTAGGTTAGATTAATACTTGTTCCATAGAGCATATATTTCTTAATGACGTGGAACGTGTTAGATTAGTAAATGGTGTCTATACATGACAATATTTTAAGGACTTTTTATTATCATTTTTAAATTATTTTTATTTTTATTATTAAGTTTTATCTAAAAATTGATCTAAAGTGTAGAAGGAGTTGTCATTCAGAAATTGCTTTAATTTCTTTTTAAATACCAGTTGGCTATGCTACTTGGTAAGTGACCGAAGACTTGTGGCAGCATAATTCACTCCTTCCTGTGCTAAAATTATATTTAACCGTGAATAGCGAATATTATCCTTTCTCCTAGTGTTTTAGCTATGCACACTGCTCTTACTTTTGAATTGGGTCGGATTATTAATAAAAATTTCAAGAATGAACATATATATATTGTGAAGCTACAATGAAGATCCCTAGACCGTTAAATAAATGTCTGCAGGATGATTTCGGGTGGTGTCCAACAATTATTCTGATTACACGCTTTTGTGAAATAAATACTTTTTTACTAAATGTTGAATTGCCACATAATATGATCCCATAATAAAGCAGTGAAAGAAGATAGGCATAGTAAGCTAATTTACTGAGATGTATATCACTAAATTTTCCAGTGACCCTGATAGCATAAGTAACTGAACTCAAACATTTCAGCAGATCTTCAATGTGTTTAGATTACCTGGCGTAGTCTGGTTTGGAGGCGATCTGATTGTTTTAAAGTTTTCAAAATGAAAAGCCAAGATCGCACATTAGTAATTTATTACATGACGACCGGTTTCGGTGCACTGTGTCACCATCATCTGGTCATATATGTGTTATAAGCTGGTCATCTTGTTAAAAAAAATTGGGTGTAAAGTAACAAGTGCAACATTGCACTTAGTCATTATATAAAAAAATACACAAGATAAAAACATGACGGCTTACAAAATACTCAATGTGTTTCTTCCAATTCAATCCTCCATCAATAGACTTCGTGGGAGATCATAATTGGGCGCTCCGCGGAACTCACGGACTTCTACCGTGGTCAGGTTATTGGGTGTCACTTGAGTCAGATGTCTGTACGCGAGATCTACTAATCCCTAGCTCTGATGTGATAGAGAAGCGAGAACGTGAGGGGATACGTACAGCACGATAGCGTACAGGCCGACCTCGTCTGTTAGCTGATAGGGACCGCCGACAGTTGAAAAAATGTTGAAATGTTTGTTAAGTCTAAGGGACTTAACTGCGGAGTCATCAGTCCCTAAACTTACAAACTACTTATGAACTACCTTTTACTAAAGACGACACAAACATCCATGCCCGAGGGGTGATTCGACCCCCGACGGGAAACAGCCTCGCCGGCCGCGGTGGCCGAGGAGACTGAGGCGCTTCAGTCACGGTCTGCACGGCCACTACAGTCGGGAGTTCGAATCCCC
The DNA here is from genome assembly GCA_026315105.1 of Locusta migratoria. Classification (NCBI taxonomy): domain Eukaryota; kingdom Metazoa; phylum Arthropoda; class Insecta; order Orthoptera; family Acrididae; genus Locusta; species Locusta migratoria. Next base: position 139,813,142 of record CM048749.1, on the reverse strand, counting down.
CTTCGGGCATGGATATTTGTGCCGTCCTAGTTCGTAAGTAGTTCATAAGTAGTCTGTAAGTTTAGGGACTGATGACCCCGTAGTTAAGTCCCATAAGCTTTACAAACATTTGAACATTTGGAAACAGCCTCGCGCATCAGAGCATAGCGCCTCAATGCGGTCGGCCGCTCCGCCGCTGCGGATGCTGAAGAGGGCCGTCAGTGTAATAGGCAGGGATCTATCCAGACCATAACACATGAATTACAAACTGCATCAGGATACACTCGAAGTACTATGACAGAAACGCGGCAGGTGATAAAATTTGTATTTCATGGTGTAGCGGCTGCAAATAAGCCACACATCACGCAGGGCAATGCCAAGCTCGCCGTCGGAGGTTCGAGTCCTCCGTAGGGTGTGTGTGTGTGTGTGTGTGTGTGTGTGTGTGTGTGTGTGTGTGTGTTGTCCGTAGGTTAGTTTACCTTAGTTTAAGTAGTTTGTAAGCTACGGACTGATGACCACACAGTTTGGTCCGGTAGATTTACAAACATTTGAACATTTGATTTTGGCAATGCCAAAAGACGCCTCGATTGGTGTGACGAGCGTACACATTGGACGATTGAACAGTTGAAAAATATTGTGTGGAGAGACGAATCACGGCACACAATATGGAGATGGCAGGGCGTGAGTATGGCGAATGTCCGGTGAACGTCATCTGACAACGTGTGTAGTGCACACACTAAAATTCGGAGGCGGTGATGCTATGGTGTGGTTGTGTTTTCCATGGAGATGGCTTCACCCTTTGTTGTTTTGGGTGGCACTGTCACAGCACTGTCTACATTGGTGTTTTAAGCACCTTCTTGCCTCCCACTGTCGAAGAGCCATTCGGGATTGTCGATTGCAGCTTTCAACACGATCGGATACCTATTCATAAACCACGGCCTGTGGTGGAGTGGATACACGACAACATCCCTGTGATGGACTGACCTGAGCAACGTTCTGACTTGAATCCTATAGAGCACCTTTGGGATGTTTTGGAACGCCGACCTCGTGCCAGACCTCACCGACTTACATGGAAACGTCTGCACAGAGCAACACTCCATGAAAAATGGACTACCATTCCCCAAAAAACCTTCCAGCATCTGACATAACGTATGCCTGTGAGAGCTGCTATCAACGCTAAGGGTGGACCAACACCATACTGAAAGCCACCATTACAAATGGCGGGCGTCATAACCTTTTAAGTCATTTTCAGCCAGGTGACCGGATACTTTTCATCACATAGTATATCTGTACCTATTTATTGGCAGTACGGTTCAATAAACACATGATAAAATGAAATCGACCACCATGTATCTTTCCGACCAGCCTATACATGCTACATAGGCAATAGTAATTTGGTAAACTTCTATGAAAAGAACGAGCGAGGTGGCGGAATTGTTACCATGCTGGAATTGCAATCTGGAGGTCTGTTGTTCACATCTGCCTTCAGTCATCCACTTATAGGTATTTGGAAATTTCCTAAATCGCTCCACGCCACTACCGAGATGGTTTCTTTGAAACAGCACGGTCGCTATAATTTCACACCCTTATCAAAACAATCGAATTTGTGTACATTTTCTAACGACCACACTCTGAGGGGGATGTTAAAACCTAATCTTCCTTAATTTTTTTTTTACATGCCGGCCGCGGTGATCGAGGGGACTGAGGCGAACCAGTCACGGTCTGCACGGCCACTACGGTCGGGGGTTCGAATCCCCCCTCGGGCATGGGTATTTGTGCCGTCCTTAGTGTTAGCTAGTTCATAAGTAGTTTGTAAGTTTACGGACTGATGACCCTGTAGTTAAGTCCCATAAGCTATACAAACAATTGAACATTTGAATTTTTTTACATGCAGAAATCCGCGGATGTACCACCAGTAGCAGTTACTCCTTGGATAACAGCTTGCCGGGTGCGAAATGAAGCGAGTACACCTTTGTTTATATTATTCAAATGTTTGTAAACTTAAGGTCATCGGTCATCGGTCCCTAGACTTACAAACTACTTGAACTAATTTATGCTAAGGACAACACAAACACCCAAGCCCGAGAGAGAAAGGCGAACCTCCTGCGGTAGCATCCGCAAAATCCATGTCTTGATGCAATAAACCGAGCCGTAATATCTGTGAATATTCGGTACAATTACTACGTTTTAGTTAAACCACAATGTAAATACTGTTATACGGTCTTCGTGCAGCTGTCTACCTGCAATCCATGTCGACCATTGCATGAAGCACCACCGTGCGTGTTAAAAACCATTTGGGAACGGCAATCGTACCCAAACGATGGCGGCCGCATTGTTGCACCAACCTACGACCGCACACGTGTGTTTTCGCTTTGCTTTGTCTGTATCTGACATCGTATAGGTGCGATTGCTCCCTTCTATGAATGAATGGTGTTGAAATTACTTGCGCTTTCAGGAAATCTTGAAGACTTTCGATGTAAGAACTGAAATTGATACATGTTTTTAGTGACTGGTTAAAGAAACGAGGAAACTGAAAGAAAAAAAGTACAGAATACAGATCCAGATGCAGACTTTAGAAGATATTTCGAAGATAACGAAGTTTTAGAGGTACTAAGAAGAGCGAGTGAACGTTCACCACGTAATCCACCAGGCCCTTGAAAGACGAGAAGAAACCACAAGGTGAGATGTACTGAGTGTAGATGGCTGAATAATGGAAAGAGTGTAAATAAACAATACCAAAATGTGTACAAAGAAGCAGGCACGGGAACAAAAACTTAGGCTTACAAGAGTTAAAAGGTGTTCATGGTCAGTCACATGCCCCTATTCATCGCAATGTAAAATATCAACCTCTAAAATGTTAAAATTTCTTCTCAGCAGAAAGCATTAAGTTTAAATAAAGAGCCGTACTGGAATGGCAGAGCGCTCTAAGACTCCTTGCCGCAGAGCGCGCTGTTTCTCCCCGTCGGAGGTTCAAGTCCCACCTCGAGGATTGCTGAGTCTTTTGTCCTTAGGTTAAGTAGTTTGTAAGCCTAGGACCTGACAACAATAGTAGTTAAGTCCCATTGATTTACAAAAATTTGAACTTTTTAAATGCTTTTGTTGTGATCTTCAGTCCGCAAACTGGTTTGATGCAGCTCTCCACACTACTCTCTTCTGTGCAAGCCTCTTCGTCTGAGAATAAGAACGCCACCTACATTCTTTTGAATCTGTTTACTGATTTGTCCCTCGGCCCCTCTCTACGATTTTTACCCCACACACTTCCTTCTAATGCTAAGTTTACGATTCATTAATGTCTCAAAATGTGTCCCCCCAACTTATCCCTTCTCTTAGTCAGGATATGGCAGAAACTCCTTTTCTCCCCAATTCTGTTGAGCACCTATTCATTATTTACGAGAATTACCCATATAATCTTCATCATTCGTCTGTAGCATCACATTTCAAAAGCTTCTATCATCTTTTTGACTAAACTCCTTATCGTCCACGGTCCACTCCCATGCAATGCTATACTTCAAACAAATGTTTTCAGAAAGACTTCCTAGCATTTCAATTAATAATGGCTGTCAACAAATTTCGCTTCTTTAGAAACGCTTTTCTTTCTATTGCCCTCCTGCATTTTATATCTTCTTTACTTAGGCCGTCAGAGATTCTTTTGCTACCCAAATAACAAAACTCATTTACCACTTTTGCTGTTTACTAATTTTCTGATACTACATTCCATTATCCCCGTTTTACTCTTGTTAATGTTCATCTCATACGTTCTTTTCAAGACACTGTTCATTCCGTTCAATTGCTGTTCCACATTCTTTGCTGCTTATGACAGAATGAATACGTCATCAGAAAACTGCAAAATTTTTATTTCTTCTCCCTGAAGATTAATTCCCTCTCTTTCACAGCCTGTTCAATGTACAGATTGAACAACATTGGAGAAATACTACAACCGTTGTGACCCTTCCATGTACTAAGACTCTAATAACTGCTGTCTGGTTTTGGTACAAGATGAAAATAACTCTTCGCTCGCTATATTTTACTCCTACTACCTTTAGGATTTGGAAGAGTGTATTCCTGTCAACATCGTCAAAAGCTTTCTCCAGATCTACAAATGCCAAAAACGTAGGTTTGCCTCTTATTAACCTATCTTCTAAAATAAGTCGTAATGTATTGCTTGGCGTGTTCCTACATTTCTCCTAAATCCAAACTGATCTTATCCGAGGTCGAATTCCACCAGTTTTTCCATTCGTTTGTACATAATTTGTGTAAGTATTTTGCAACTGATAGTTCTTTAATTTTCACATTTCTCTGCACTTGCTTTCTTAGAATTTGTAATTACTATATTCTTCTTGAAATCGACGATTATTTCCTCTGTCTCAAACATTTTTCATACCAGGTGGAATGATTTCTTCATGGCTGGCTCTCTTAATGATATCAGCAGTTCAGATGGAATATCATCTACTCCAGGGGTCTTGTGTCTACTCAATACTTTTAGTCCTATGTCAAATTCTTTTCGCAGTGTCTTATCTCTACTTCATTTCTAGAATTCTGCCTGAAATTTTATTTCCTTTATTTAGGCCCTCTGTATATTATTTCCATCATTCAGCTTTCTCTTCGTTCCTTAGTACTGGTTTTCCATCAGAGATTTTATATTCATACTGCTGCTTTTTTTGCTTCCAAATGTGGATTTTATTTTCTTGTAGGCAGTATCTGTTTTTTCCGTAGTTATACATTCTTCTACGTTTTCGCATTTGTCCTCTAGCATCTCCTTTATAGTCTGTCTGCACTTCCTGTCAACGTCATTTTTAAGATATCTGTATTCCATTTTGCCTGCTTTACTTGTTGAATTTTTACAGTTTCACCTTTCATGAATTAAGTTCAGTATCTCCTGTGTGATCAGGGATTTTCACTAGGCCTTGTCCTTCTGCCTATATGATGCTCTGCGTCTTTCTCTCATAGAGCTGCCGGCCGCAGTGGCCGAGCGGTCTGCTACACGCCAGTCACAGTCTGTACGGCCGCTACGGTCGGGGTTTCGGATCCCCACTCGGGCATGGATGTTTGTGCCGTCTTTGGTATAAGGAAGTTCAAAAGTAGTTTGTAAGTTTAGGGAATGATGACCCTGCAGTTAAGTCCCTTAAGCTTAACAAACATTTCAACATTTGAACTCACAGAGCCATTCTTCGTCTATTGTATTACTTTCCGCCGTTTCAGCCAATCATTGCTTAATTCTCCCTCTGAAACTCTCAAACACCTATGGTTCCTTCAGTTTGACCAGATTTTATCTCCTTAATTTTCTACCTTTTTTGCAGTTTTTTTGTTTCAATCTACAGTTCAAAAGGATAAGTTATGATCAGAGTCTATATCTGCCCCTTGATATGTCTTACAGTTTAAAACGTGGTTTCTAAACCTTTGCCTTAGCAGGTAAAGCAGTCAACAATCCGAAGATTGGTTTGAACACCACCGTGCTTTACTAGGCATGGTCCTGTTTGGAGGTGGTATGCCGTTGCCTTCCTCCGACCTTCGAACTGACTTACCCAGCCAGTTATAGGGGGACCTACAGTTTAACGTGGGTTCCGAACCACGGTGCTACTCGGTATTTTTCACATGAGCAATACTGCCAGAGGTGAAAGAAGTGGAAAGTGACAGATAAAAATCCTAGGACCTGGCGGGGATCGAACCCACGACCTTTGGATTTGTAGTCTGGCACTCTACCACTGTGCAACCGAGGCGCTTTACCATTATAAATTCAATCTGGTACGTCCCAGTGTCTGCTTGTTTCTTCAACATGTATACAAGCTGCTTCTTATGATGATTAAACCAAGAGTTTGAGAAATGAAATCTTGCTCGGTATGAAACTTTATCGGGCTATCTCCTCTTTCATTCCTCTTCCCCGGTCCATATTTAGCTACTAAATTTCCTTCTCTTCCCTTTCCTACTACTAGTCCTCCCGCGTCGGAGGTTCGAATCCTCCCTCGGGCATAGATGTTTGCGTTGCCTTTAGTGTAAGTTAGTTCATACGTAGTTTGTAAGTTTAGGGGCTGATGAGCTGGCGTTGGAGGTTCGAATCCTCCCTCGGGCATAGATGTTTGTGTTTCCTTTAGTGTAAGTTAGTTCATAAGTAGTTTGTAAGTTTAGGGGCTGATGAGCTGGCAATTAAATTCCATACAAACATTTGCATTTTTGCACTACTACCAATCCCCCATCACAATAAAGTTTTCCTCAACTGCCTCATGAATTTATTTTATCTCCTTATAAATTTCTTAGAGATCTCTTCATCATCGGTGGAGCTAGTGAACATATAAACGTTTACTACTGTGGTCGGTGTTGGCTTCGTATGTAACTCTGCTACGATAAAGCGTTCACTAAGCATTTCATAGTAACTTACTCGTATTCCTATTCTCTTATTCATTATCAGACCTACTCCTGCGTTACCACCAACTGATTTTTCTATTCATAACCCTATACTCACATGACCATAAGTCCTGTCATCCTGCCACCGAACTTCACTAATGACCAGCACATCTAACTTTAACCTACTTAATTCTGTTTTCAAATTTTCTAACTCACCTACTCGGTTAAGGGATAGAACATTCCACGCTCCGATCCGTAGAATGCCTGTTTTGTTTTTCTTAATGACGACATCTTCCTGAGTAGTCAAAATGTTTAAAATATATGGTACTCAACTGCTTGGTTATCACTCCCTAGCTTACAAACTAAGTTTAACTAACCTAAGGATAACACACACACCCATTCTCAAGGGAGGACTCGAAACCCCGACGGCCAACGGCCGCGCACCACAGCACGGCGCCCCAGTGCGCGCGGGTAATCCACCGCGGCTCTTCTTTACCTCAGGAATTTTTCCCCAAGAAGACGCCGTCATCATATAATCACACAGTAGAGCTGCATGTCCTCGGGAAAAGTAACGACTGTAGTTTCCTCTTGCTTTTAGCCGTTCGCAGTAACTGAATGGCAGTGCCAGATTAACCGATGTTACATGGCCAGCTCAGTCAATCATTGAGACTGTTGCACATGTCACTACTGAAATTGCTGCTGCCCCTCTTCAGGATCCAAACGTTTGTCTGGCCTCTCCAAGATACGCCTCCGCTGTGGTTGTACCTACGGTACGATCTGTATCGTTAAGGCATGCAAGGCACCCCACCTCGGTAATGTGTGTGTTTCATGAGGGAGGACTTTTTAAACAAGGAACAAAAATGCTTTGACCCCTTGCAGAAGGTAAGAGTTTATTTTACGACTTACAATGAAATATAGTCAAACGTTACTTAATGCCAATGTGGACGTTAGTACAAGGAACTTCCGACAGAAGGTTATCGACAAAACTGTTGGGTACGGAGAACGCTGTTGCGGTATTCAACCTGACGACTGATTTGGAGCTGCTTACCACGCTAGTCTATCTGCACATGCCTCTTCATCTTTGTTCTCATGTATGTACTGCCACCTCTATGCGATTTAATCTGCCCGAACTCCCTCTGGTTTCTTATCATCCGAACGTATTACCAAAACTGTCAATTCTTGATCCCTCTTGCTGTGTCCTCCTAATCGACACTTCATTTCATTAAGTCGCTCTTGAAACAGAATATTTTCAATTCGAGTTGCGAATTACGTCAAAAAATTCGTTTTTATGCACGATATGTTGACGACATTATCCTTTTACAAAATAACTTGAAAATGAGAAAGGGAAACTGAATTTTCTTGATTTAACCATTACTATAGTAAACAATTCGTTCAGTTTTAACATATTCCGCAGAGAAACCTACTCAGACAGCATTATCCATGTTGACTCAACGCATCCAGAAGCGCAAAAACTAGCGTTTTTCCATTCTGCTATACACCGTATGGTAACCACCCCTTTGTCACCTGCCAACCAAGAAAACGAATTACGTGTGATAAAATCCACTACACGGTTTGGTAGATCGCATTTTGAGGAAGAAAACCACTCCAAAATGCTCGACATTGCACAACAGTTCTTTAAGTGACAGCAAAAATACAAAGAAATTCAGATCTATTCCTTTCTTGGGAAATATTTCCTACACAATCAAGCGTCTTCTCATGAAAAATTTCAACTGTACCATTTCTTTATCTACAGACAACACTCTAAAGAAAAAAATTATTGCACACAATGAAAAATACAGGTGATTGGTTCTCTAATTCAGGAGTCTATAAATTAATAAGTGATAACTGTCCGTGTTGCTACATTGGCCAAACAGGCAGAGCCATGAAGACAAGATACAAAGAGCACTTATTAGGAAAGAAAGGAGCGAACATACATAACTCTACGTTTGCAGAACACTTAGTGATTGCCAACCACACCCCGAAAAAATTAGAAGACACTATCATTCTACACAGAGAAGTTAAAGGGCGAAAACTTGATCTTTGAGAAGAACTTGAGAGCTTTAAACATCTAGAACTGAAGGATGGCAATTTATTAAATGATCAGTTAAATATCGCCTGTAAACAATATTTTGAAGGTTTCAAACCCATACTGTTCACGAAATCTTACAGGTACCGGTAGCCTTTGCGATTTGTTCATTTCCTCTAAAATCTAAAACCTGCTTACGTTTGTAATTTTCTTTTGTAATTGACAGGACATCCATTTTATCTCGTATGCGTCACCATAGTATAAGCCACGTACTATTCGAGTTCATTTTATTCATCTGAGAGGTAATATTTTCTATTATTATTGTTCGTTTACGCAATGTATTTCAACAGAATTTGTTAGTCAGCATATTTTTACAATTAACCTTTGTAATATATGTTTCCACAGCTTCCCTCAAACTTCTATCCCTCTTTTTACCAAATATTCCATTTACTGACATCGTTATAAATTCAATGTACTTTCTGCCAATAGCTACTTAACCCACTGAAAGGTCCACGGCGCATACGCCACCGGTTCTGGTATGCAAGCTCCTTGCTTCAAATCAGTAAGTGTGAATGTCTGCAGATGCGCTGATGCATCCTTCAGTCTAAACCACATTCCCTAGGCCATAGGGATGTCAAATTCCTTTGATATGCAAGTATAGTAAGTAACGATTTTATTCTGATCTGTATTTCACAATGTTTTAGACAATAGGCTTGGTACGACGCATATTTCAGGCATAATCATTATGAATTTTAATTTATGATGTCACATTGTCTATAGGTATAGATGTATTTCTGAAGAAGACGGGTTTATATCTGTCAAAACCGTGGTCAAAAGTTTAATAAACAACTATTATTGCAACTGGTTGGCTGCTTATTAATTTGCATTTCTTAAATGTATTTTCATAACTATTAAAAATTTACAATTAAAATATTTGACAACGACGTGTGTGTCGTTAGGAAAGTGTATATGGCTACGAGAAATTACTTGTACTTTTGCTCCAGTACAAAAATGTTTTATATAAAAGCTTCTTTTATTAAGATAATGTCTATAGAAATAGCGACGCCTAGGATTCAGGCTATATTGTACAACATAACAGTTTTCAGTAAACCAGTTAAAACAGAAATCAGTTTGTAGCGCATACCTGAGTCTAGCGCAGTCTGAAACGCATTAGTTGTACGTCAGTGGAGACAACGAACATGTTGTGTTTAATATCTACTTTTGTTAACTGGAGGTTGCGATGAGTCGTCGGTTGGGATGGAAGATAAGAATAATTTTGCAAGATTTCAAACGCAATGAGAAACCTTTTGACATTTTTCACAAAACTGCGCAATCCTCAGATCCATCCTAGTTCTCTAATTCTCAAGCTTACAATGTATTTAAAGATCGAATAAATGCATCTTCCAAAGCAAGGTTCAGTCTCTGTTTTTTCTCATACTAGCAGAAAACTCGGCGTCTCCCAGGTATTTATTTATTTATTCCAGCCTTGAGATAGTACTTCTCTTCTCCCGTCTCGTTTTTTTCTAAAATCATGTAGTATGTTTGGGAAAATATATTGTAAATGAAGCTGTCTTTCATAATGTACAAAATTATAAGTCAGTATCGAAACAAAGAAATATTTTTTTGTTACTTGTCTAGAATCTAATATAAATAAATTATTTGGTGAGCCCAACCCTGAGCAAGCGACAACATTGTCCATGAGAAAAATTGAGATGTAGAATCCACTCTGCAGTGTTTAATAGATTACCCTGTGATTTATTAATCGTAATATAAAATGCATGTCTTACTGGAAACTGGAGTCTCTTGAAAGTAAAAGATGGATGTTGGAAATAATGGATATTCGTTGGAAGTACAGTCTTTTCTTATATTTGTTTCCTTGTAGCTCTACAGAAGCCAATTGATTTCGCTTATAGCCATAATGGCTTCACAGTTCAAAGTTGTGAACATCGCTGTCAGCTTTCAGGAATTTTCTTAAGCTGACTGGAATACAGGAGTGACTTTGCAGTAAAACGTGATGCATGATGTGAAAGTTTTTATCCACCGCAATATATATGATCTCATCTTTATTGAATTAAATATTATACAATTGTATAATTTTACAAGTATATATTACTTGCTATAAGTGCTGTACGTCTGTAAAATCTGTTGCGAATATAGTTAGTAAAGAAGTAATAGATTAGAATCTGATGATTGATAGGGCGGTTTTCCATGAACGTTACTATTTTTGTTCACATGTCTCATGATCTACGTGTCGTACTGTGCTACAATTTCGAAAGTACATTTAGCTGTATGTGAGTATACCGTCTGTAAGCTTTCCTGCGAGTGCAATATGTTGTATAAAAATTGTAAATTGTAACGTCATATCGAATGCCGAAACTTTACTCAAAGTACAGTGGAGAAGTAGTTAGAGATAAATTTCTTTGCTTTCATAATTCTGCTGTAGTTGTAAATATATATATATATAAAGGTTTGAAATTATGCTTAAAGTTTATTGCAAATCACTGAGTACTCTCATTCTCATGTACTATATTTGCAATCTCGTCGCATGATGTCGTGGTAATTTCTTTCAACTCCTACTTTTTATGACCTATTTCCTCAGGCATGTATATCAAATTTGGTTGTAATTGCTCCAGTTCTGTATGGGAAAATGTCCAACATTGTCGCGTAATGGAGCAGTTTTTCGCGCATCTGCTTCTTTATAGAGTAATATCTCTTGAACTGTATGTGTTGTACGTGATACATACACTTACGGTGACCGTCGTATTGGTTTAAAAGTCAAAGTATCATATAGATTGAAACGAAACTGTAGATTTGTATGCAACACATACAAACACACAAATCCACAAACACATGGACACTCTGCTTTATACATAAAAATAAGACAGTAAGGCGAAACATTGAATTAAAATTTGTGCGGTGGGCGGGATATGAATCGAATGTCCTGATTTCTAAGAAGATATGGTCGCCATTACTCCACCCTGGTGCCGGAAATAGCAGGACCCCGCGGATTATCCAAGAACGCCTCCCTCCCCCACACAATTCTCAATTTCGCCTCAATGCTCCCCTGTGTAATTCGTATCAATATTGCCGAGGGCTCTCCAATAACGGAATAACATCACGGCATTGAACGTAGGATACCATCTCTCCTTTACTTCGGGCGCAGGTGGCATTAAGATAGAATAAATATGATACAAATTACAGAGGGGTATTTCTAGGGGGAATTGAAATTTGTGTCGAAGTCGGTGCAGTTCTACTAGCTAGTGCACCAGAGTGGTGTAGCGACTGGCACATTTATCTAGTAACAAGAAGCCTCGCGTTCGAATCCCGAAATTCGTAGGAATTTTAATTCAGTGCTTCGCTTTATAGTCATTATATGAGTATTTAAAAACATTAATAACAAGAAAAGTCCCACTGATAGTCCCTACTGTTACATTTTATTTTTATAATGTACAGACAAGTGTGAAAATTAGAGCATCAGTTTAATAAATCATAGTTATAAGATACTAACACGAATATTTTACAGGCGAATGGAAGATCAGTTTGGATTTACGAGAACTGTTGGAACATTCGAGGAAATACTCACATTACCTTAGAAGATTGGTTAAGGAAAGAAAAACCTATGTTACTAGTTTTTGAAGACTTGGAGAACACTTAACAATGTTGGGTGGAATACACTCTTCAAATTCTGGAGGTAGCAGGGGTAAAAGATAGGGAACGTAAAGTTATATTTACCTTGTACAAAAACATGACAGCAGTTAGTAGACTCGAAGGGCATGAAAAGGACGCAAAGATTTGGAAGGGAGTAAGACAGGGCTGTAGTATTTACCCTAGGTTATTCAATTTGTACAATGCGAAAACTGTGTAGGAATTCAAGGAGAAATTTGGAGACGGAAATAAAGTTTAAGGCGAAGAAAGAAAACATTGTGGTTTGCCGATGGCATTGTAGTTCCATCAGACAGAAAAGGACATGGAAGAACGAATGAATGGAATGGAGTGAGAAAATCACGTGATGCTGAAGTAATTAGATTAGATAATCGCATAATAATTGTAGTAGATGAGTTTTCTTAGCAAAATAACTTCTTATGCCGGAAGTGAATAAGATATAAAATGCAGAAAAGGTATGGAAGGAAAACATTTCTGAAGAAGTGAAATTTGTTGACATCCAATATTAACTTTGAATGTTTGGAAATCTTTTGTGAAAGTATTTGCCTGGAGTGCACCATTGTACGGGGATGAAACGTGGACGATAAAGAATTCAGAAAGAGAAGGGATAGATTGGTGGGACACATTCTGAGAAAACACGGCATTGTCAGTTTAGGACTAGAGGGAAATGTGTGAGCTAAAAATCGTAGAGGGAGCCCGAGAGACGAATACATAAAGCAGGCTGAAATGCATGTGCATGCAGGGAGGGTAGCGTGGAGAGCTGAGTCCTGTGAAGTTGGCACCCCTTTTTTGGAAAATGTACATTTTTTCAGAGTTCTAGACAGATATACAATAGTTCTGGAGTTCTCTGTACAAAATTTAAATAGTTCTGCAAAATTTCGCCGAAAAAATATGAAAAATTACCACAAAATTTAGTTTTTCGAAAATAATTTTTTGCCTAATTGTACAAACATAGTTCTGATCACAGTTCTGGATAGCTCTCAAAGAGTTCTACAGGAAATCCTAATGACATTTTTCTGTGCAGATTATACTTCATGAGATAACTGCAATAATTGGGAATCCATTTACACGCTAATGTGAAGTTGGCACCCCTTTTCTAAAAAATATGCATTTTTTCAGAGTTCTGGGCAGATATGCAATAGTTCTGGAGTTCTCTGTACAAAATTTAAATAGTTTTGCACTAATTCGCGATAAAATTTAAAAAATTAAAACAAATTTTAGTTTTTTCCAAATAATTATTTGCCTATAAGCGTAAACATAGTTCTGATCACAGTTCTAAATAGCTCTCAAAGAGTTCTGCAGAAAATCCTAAACCAGTCTGCGAACAGAGGAACACAACAATGTGTATGTGCTCTTAATGACACCAACCGCCCAGTCTTATTAACTAATACTTGGTTACTGGAACCGGCAATCTTAAATAAAGGACTTTTAAATAAATTACGATCTGGGCTGTGTCTTCCCCTTGGCAGTTTTATCATTAATTAATACTGTTGATTCATTGTTTTCTGGTCACACAACTACCATAGGCTGAAGCAATTGCCCTCAGATCTCTTACAAGCAGCAGTGTTACAAAATCTGCTACACGAATTCTGGCTAACCAACGATCAAAATGTGCAATTAATAGGTCATAAAATAAATCAGGACTGTGATTTATTTATTATACAGGATGCTCCAAGTAAACTTTTCACCGCGAATATCTCTGAAAAAAAAACCAGATATTCAAAAACGACTTTTATTAGCATGAACGTATGGAGAGGGCTTATGGAAGTAAGTACAATGAGATATTCTCAAGCTAAAGAAATATTATTTTCAATGCAAACTTATGCTTCCTTAAATGGACATACCAGATTTTTTTTGCAATCATTAGCATGAAAAAGTATGACGTTGATTGCATAGAAGTACATCAATTAGGGCCCGACATCTCAAATCTCAAGAAGCAGCGAGACGAAATTCATGCTTAAAATAAACACAACGCTCAGCGAGAGCACGTCGCTAAAACTCGATACTGAACCTCACGCTGTTCCATTATTTTAAGAGTTTGAATCGCTTTGCAGTTTCTCGTAATTAACTGACATTTGCTATCTTCCAACACCATTATTTCTGCGTTGAAAATAATATTTCTTCGTGTTTTAGACTGTATCGTGGTACTTACATTCACTAGCCTCTTTCTTGCGTTCTCATCTATGAAAGTCGTTTTTCAATATCTACCGTTGTTCCAGTCACGCAGAAGGCAATAATATATTAGAAATAATAATAATAATAATAACACAGGTACTGAAAACATTTCACAGCAACATCGCCATCAAAAAATTAAAGAAAGAATGAGGATAAGCAAAACCTCTACAACAACAAAAACTATATCAAGAGCGGCAAAATTTTGACATTATAATAGTCATAAAACCAGCAATCCTCTACGCAGGTGAAACACTAACTCTGCACGGCCACTACTGTGGGGGGTTCGAATCTCCTCTCGGGAATGGATATTTGTGCCGTCCTTAGTATTAGGTAGATCGTAAGTAGTTTGTAAGTTTAGGGATTTATGACCACGTAGTTAAGTCCCTTAACCTATACAAACAGTTATAGGCTACAATCAATTAAAACAACAGGAAATGTTTCAAACTTCGAAACTGATATTAGGAAAAGGCGAATGAAATTATTTGGTCACCTCTGCTGACTACCAGAAAAATGATTGAAGAACAGAGTAATAGATTATGTAACCGCACTTTAATAATTCCACACCTTGGCTACATGAAATTCGAAAAGACATAAATAATGCAAACATAAGATCTGCCAACATTCCAGAAAGAGACACCTTTATACACTAAGTAGACAAATGCGAAGTTATATGAAAGCAACCAGAAGGAAAGCAATACAGACCGAAGTGGTCGTATGAGCGTAAGCAAGCCTTTTCGGAAAGAATGAAAGCCTATTGGAGGAACAAGAAGAACTCAAAGAAAAAATTGATCGAGGTTTCTGCTTAATGTCTTCCATTTCTCGGAAGCATTTGCCAATAATAATAATAATAATAATAATAATAAAACTGTCTGTACTGAGTAACTGTCTATTTTAACAATATGTTTTACGCCGTTCTACATCTGTTATCGAAGTACTGAGGTAAATAACGTAATAGTTATCAATTATATAAATGTTTATGTCAGTACGACATGTTTCGGGGCTACAGTATCCCATTATCAAGTACTGAAAAACGAGGAAGCAGATATTAAAATACGGCACATGTTTTCGACCACTCAAGAACCAAGTATGCAATTACTCTGCCTTTAGGCAATATCATCAGTAACATAAATGTGGCACGCTTCCTTCGTAATCGTAAGCACGTCGTTGTACAGTGAAGATACTCATGGCATGACGAACAGCTGTGGGCTACAAGACAAAAGACCTCCATACCAAAGTTAATCGATATTCATCGAAACTGTTGAAGGTGAACTACGGAAGTACTGTTTTGGTATCTTCATAATTATTCCTCTAGTCCATATAATAGTGATAATAGTGACAATTTTCACCTCTATATTCAAGCTAAGGATCAGTAAATTAGGAAAAAAATGTTCAAATGGTTGTTAAGCTTATGGGACTTAACTACGGGGTCATCAGTCCCTAAACTTACAAACTACTTATCAACTAGCTTATCCTAAGGACGTCACAAATATCCATGCCCGAGGGGGGATTCGAACCCCCGACCGTAGTGGCCGTGCAGACCGTGACTGAAGCGCCTCAGTCCCCTCGGCCACCGCGGCCGGCAGTAAATTAAGAATTTGGCAGGTTCGTCTTCCTCTTACACCTTTGTAATCACTAATTTACCTGAAAATAGGCTTAAAAATAAACCTAGGTCATATAGTAGTAAAACATACTCATCTTCAGACGATCTTTCGATGTATACCAATGAAAGCATAATTTTGCATCATCAACTTTGACCTCGATTTTTTCAAATGTACTATCTAGCGCCGCGCGGGAGTAGCCGAGCGGTCTGAAGCGCCACGTTACTGACCGCGCGGCCTCCCGCGTCGGAGGTTCGAATCCTCCATCGGGCATGGATGTGTGTGTTGTTCTTAGGTTGGTTCAACTTAGTTTAAGTAGTTTGTAAGTTGGTAGTTTGGTGCCATATAATTAGAAACAAGGATAAAAAATTTTAAAATGTCTTGGTCGCACTGTTTTTTTTTTTTTTTTTTTTTTTTTTTTTTTTTTTTTTTTTTTTTTTTATCATTACGCGTTTCGATACCTCATCATCAGATCTGGAGATCTGGGGCACAAATAATAAAAATAAATTACATTTCGTATGTTTATAGGTCAATCACAAAATTCATATGGAGCACAAACACATTATATGCAAATATACTTACAAACGTTTTGTAAAACGATGGTAATTAAGCCGGCCGCGGTGGCCGAGGGGAATAAGGCGCTCCAGTCACGGTCTGCACGGCCACTACGGTCGGGGTATAACGTTGCCCTTGCTTCGTATGATACCATAATTGTAAAAAATAGATTCCGCGATTATATTTTTTGGAAAAAGAATTCATGGTACCGAATGTTTGAATTTTGAAACAAGTTAGTTAAAGTAA
The DNA here is from genome assembly GCA_026315105.1 of Locusta migratoria. Lineage (NCBI taxonomy): Eukaryota > Metazoa > Arthropoda > Insecta > Orthoptera > Acrididae > Locusta > Locusta migratoria. The sequence continues at coordinate 139,796,561 of CM048749.1, read as the reverse complement.
AGCACAAAATGAACATTTAAGCAAATAAACCGCGGATTGCATATTAAAGTTGGGCACCATACAAGCAACAGCACGTTATAAAACTTACGGAAAGCATCTAGCTGGATCCTGCACTTCGTATTGTAGAAGCGGGAAATGATAACTTTTATGTCTTATTTAATAAGTGAATGTTCGAGATACTTTCCGTAGGATATCAATGTTCAGACTGTTCACTTCGCTTTTCATTGTTGTGTGACCGTGGGTGGAACATGAAGTTACTGGTAATGATAAAAAAAATTTAAAAAAATGATCGGACTTCGTGAAATTACAAAAGAAATGACTGCAGGTTCTAAAATCAAGCAAAGTATAGTATAAGGATGATTGATTAAAATTTTGCAGACAATGCGAAGCGATTGTAATGACGTCTGAACATTAAACTATTACGGACGTAGAGGAGCTGAAAACAGTAGAAAATAAGTATTTGAAATGGAGGGATTCATTTAAATAAAAGCCAAAGAGAGGGGATGATTTTAAATTTAAGTAATATATTTTTAAAATATCATGCATCACACTTACATTGAATGGATACAGGAATGGGAGACGTCCGTACAGAACGAACAAAGACAAGAGAGTGAGTAAAACTACTATCTCGGTTCCGTCTTCTCGCTTGTCTTTAAGTAAAAAATGACGAACGAAATTAAATTAGTTGCATTGCGAGTCAGAGGGAACCGGAGGCGATAAGTATCGCTGATGAAAGGTAAACAAAAAATAAATAAAAAATTTCAGTGTATCGTTACAGGGGGTTCGAATCCCCCCTGGGACATGGAATTTGTGCCGTCTTAGTTCGTAAGTAGTTCATAAGTAGTTTGTAAGTTTAGAGACTGATGACCCCCTAGTTAAGTCCCATAGACTATACAAACATTTGAACATTTTTTGATGGTAATTAAAATAGATTTTATTGGAGATGGCTAACTAAAATGTAAACCACCATCGTGGATGTCTAGTGAAGGTGTTCAACTAGAATCTCATGCCAAACTCTGGTGAGAGGGAGGAAACATCGTAACAGGTAAAGTAGGTCCGATAGCCGCCAGATGGCGCAGGGTTAAAATTAAATATTATTTGAATGAATTTACAATAACACCATCTTGCGACCTTTGCACTGTCTACTGACATAGAAGCTATGAAAAACGTGGCTACAAGATTTGTTAAGTCATAAAAATATCAGTTACATTATTAAAAAAACACACTACTGGGATTGGGCGTACGAAAATGGGAGGAGTGAGAGAGCAGAAGGATGGGATTCGGCGTGGCCAAGTACAGCATAAATTACAACGAAAATATCTAAGAAGCAAACATGTTAAACCATTGTGACGTGACAGTCATATGGCTGCTCATCTTACATTACAAGTCAACATTGTAACGTATTATTAGATATTCTTATCAGCTAACTGAAGTTAGCGATAATACAATTACAGGGATAACCAGGTAAATGCCTGTATTGTGTTTATGAACCAAGTGATAAAGAATTATAAACATTTGACTTTTTGTACTATCTAGCAAAAAGCCGAAACACGTGTCTCTTTATATTCAACTAGCTTAAACCCGCGGCTCTGCTCGCGTGTTGGTTGATTATGATAGATAAGCTATCTTTCAGTAATGTTCTATGAGACTGGTTTTGAAGGAACTGAAAAATGTTCCTATAAGTCTATGCACTTACCGTTTATCAGGAAAGTAAGAAATGTAGATCAAATCACACGTAAAAATGCACTCGGTTCGAAGAATCCAATCATTAATTTCAACATTAATGATTCTAATAATATCACATCAATCACTTGATGTAATGCGCGAAACGTCAAATCGATTTTTTTAAAGAGATGTATTAAAAGAAATTTCTTTTTTATTGCTTTATTTATTTATTCTTATATTTCCTTATTCGTATGCTTTTCCTTACAGAGAAAGAGCTGAAGACATTGTAGCACGCATAGACCAAATATATGGTCTGTGGCGTCACGTTTCGCTATATGTAGCCTCCTTGCTATAGAGTCGCAAACGTCATCGCTGGCCTTCAGTCCGATTTTTTTTTAATAATTTGATGACTTTCAACCACCATATCTCCCACCCCCTTATAGCTATCGGCATGGAACTACTATGGTGTACAACGGGAGATTTCGGAAAACAGTTACACACAGACCATTTATTTGTGTTCTTTAGTTTTCGCTGCAGAGCGAAATATTAACACACACACACACACACACACACACACACACACACACACACACACACACACACACACACACACACACGCGTAGAATTTTATATACACCAATAACTTTCCTTCCCAATATACTCCACTCTTTTATCATTATCAACCCTCAAGCAACAATGCAACCAATAAAACCATTTTCAAAGAGTAAATATAATTTTCAAAGAGTAATTATTGTTCCGCATTTCGCGTTATATTCTTTAAATTACTAAATATCTATCAGATCGCTATAAAACCGTGCCTAAAACCTTCCTCAGGTATAAATTAGTAACTGTACAAATATTTAAATCTCTGCGTCTTGTCGTTCGGACGTGATAAGCGTACACAGAGATTCACATTAATGTATATAGATAAATAGCTATCCGATCGCCATAATACCGTGCCTCAAGCCTTCCACGGGTAGACATTAGTAACTGTACAAATTTTTAGCTCTTTATGTCTTGTGGGTCAGACATGATAAACGTACACCGAACAGACATTCACATTTTTCACATTTATAGATATATAGTACGCCCATGGAAATTTTGATAGAAATCGGTGACCCTCAAGTCAGACCGTCTCCTTGTGAGTTGGCAACACTGGTTCCAGATTTCGCCGCGGGGTCGCGGCCCTTCCTTATCCACGTGGAGTGAGCCCGAGGGGCCTGCGGGTCACGCGCGCTGAATATTCGGCCCTTCCTGAGACCCACATTAGAGACCCGCAGTCGCGTGCCGCCCGCCACCTCGGCGACCGCTGCTGCCAACCGCGGTAGTTACAGACATGCGAGCCCGGCGGCTTACAAAAACAGCCGCAGTCCGCAACCAGTGCGTACCCAACAACTGTATAGCGCCTTGTGGCGCAGCCTTGTCACGTAGGGAGTATAAGTTTCCGTACCACTGTATCCATAACTTTCCTTTCTCTCCTACACAGAAACGTAGTGTTGAGAACAGCCTGGTATTTGTAAGGAATGTTAATTTCAGAAAAAAATAGGTCAAAAGGATACAGTATAATACTACCCATGTAGTCTAGTTCTGCATGACCGAACATGCGAGCAGAAGACGCGGCAAGCACAACCTTGGTAGGATGCCCTCAACGCTCCGAGCATGGAACACATATACGTAACATCCATTCTTTCAAGTATGTTTGAAAGGACAGATATCGCACGAATCAAACATCATTACATAATTAAAGCGAAGAGAGGCACAGATCCTTTCTTCAGTTCGGGTGCACATTATACCCAACTCTTACGAGAATCGGTCAAATATAGTGAGCGAGATGGCTCAGTGGTAACACAATAAAATCACTTTCGGGAGGGCGGTGGTTCCAACCCACTTCCGGCTTCCAGATTTAGGTTTTCCCTGATTTCCGTAAATCACTCCAGTCAGTTACCCAGTTGTAGTCTTGTGTAGTTCAAAAATGTTCAAATGTTTGTATAGCTTATGGGACTTAACTACGGGGTCATCAGTCCCTAAACTTACAAACTACTTATGAACTAGCTAATCCTAAGGACGGCACAAATATCCATGCCCGAGGGGGGATTCGAATCCCCGACCGTAGTGGCCGTGCAGACCGCGACTGGAGCGCCTCAGTCTCCTCGTCTACCGCGGCCGGCTATTGTGTAGTTCGCGAACGAACTAGTTAGGAAGAAAGCTCCCACAGGCGAACTACGAGAACTAGTTTGCAGATCCCTCGCCTCTTAGTTCGTCCGCTCTTTCTCCGAAGACTGACGGGGAACAGCGAGAGGCGAGAGCGAGCAGAATCACGTGATTCCCTTCTGCCAGTTGCCGTCATTTCGAGCTGAGATGCAGCTCAGCTGTAGTTTCATAGTTCACTGCCACAAATTTTCTTTTCTAAGGTATTCAGTAGTGACTAAATATAACCCTCATTCCATAGTGTATTCAATAAATACCATTGTATCACTCATTCGTGTAAATAACTGGTTTATTTGCTTACGTATTTGACGTCTAATTGCCCGTAATAGCACACGCTTGGGCAACACTGATCATTATGTAAGAAAGCTGTCATAACAAGAGAAAGAGCTCTTATATCTGACTAATAAATTCCATAATGCCAAGATATAGGGATTAAACGTAAACGCGAGAAATTATCCACAAACTGTTTCTTTTCGATTGCGTGATATCGTTAGCGGCTCAAGCAGAAAGCGCATGAAGCAGCTGGTGGTGGAACTTCTCCATCCACCTGCATGCGCAGACGACGCCGCTCAGCCGTCACTGGGAGCGGACGAACTAAAAGAACTAACTAGTTCGCGGCAGAGGCGCGAACTAAAGTGAGCGCTCCTGATCGCGAACTATTATGCCCAAGTCTACCCGGTTGGTTCTTTTCAGTGGGTACCCCATCATTAACCAAAATTCTGAAATGTTCAAATGTTTATAAATCTATCGGATCAAACTGCGTGGTCATCCGTCCGTAGCTTACAAACTACTTAAACTAATGTAAACTAACCTAAGGACAACACACACACACCCATGCCTTAGGGAGGATTCGAACCTCCGACGGTAAGCAACCGCACGCTCCGCAGCGAGGCGCCTTAGACCGCTCAGCTACTCCACCGCGGCCAAAATTCTGAGCTTGAGCTCAATCTCCCATCAAGTTATCTTGAAATGCGGGCATCCGAAGGCAAATTTTATCATTGTGGAAATTAAGTCTGCTTTGACTATAACAAGCTTTTGCTAAAGACAACTGGTTTCTCGTATGTGCTCAGTAAGGTGTGATAAATGAAAGGATCTTACAAGGGCGTGTTTACAAATTAAAAATGAATATAAAATGAATTATTAAATGTAAAATGTAGTGACAAAAAGTAAGGGAAAGTACTCTCTAAAATATATATATGAAAAACATGTCTCCCGTTTAGCCTGTTCCACACCAGCTCTGTAGCGGAAGTGTAGGGGTAAATTTTTGCAAGTCTTGTTTGCTGTAGAAACACTGCGGTGTGTTGACAGAACGGGGAACGGGAACAGCAGCTACTTAGTGTTATAGTTACAGGGTCAAGCTGCGAGGAATGGACGCACACGCGCCGGACTGAAAAGAAAGCATCATCTGATGTTAAATGGAACAGTACGAGCTTGCAGTATCACGTCACTTCGTTACGTGAGGCAACAACGCGTATCCGAAACCTTCTGGAACCACCAGCTGACCTTATAAGTGAACACGGCAAGATTTAAAATGCTGACACATTCGTTTGATAGGTCATGACAGAGCGCGTAGGGGAAATATCAGCCGCTCCAAACACACTATATATACTCCAGCACTCGAATTCCTAGTCAGTCGGTCAGATGAATCGATGGCTTGCACTTCGTAACACTCGATTGCGTGACATGAACTAACGTCGGTACAAGTCTATTATAGAACTCCAGCACTCTTCTAAATCAGCTGACAACCGGCGAGATGTCGACTCCTGCGTAGCTCCGAGTTCGACCCCTCCGCTACAATCAACTACGGACGCAGAGGAAGTATCTATGAGGACTTCCATGTCCTGCACACGAGAACTCCAGAGAACGACCACACGACAACCGTCAATGCGGTGCAGTATGAAGATCATGCGTGACAGCAATTAGGGTGGGGACTGAGAACCACCAGTCCAGACGTGTGAATCTCTCATTCACACGTTCCACCGTACCTCCGTACAGTTCCACAACAAACGGCGCGGCAGAGGGGTCACCTACCCCTGCACGCCGAGCTAGTGCGGACGCAGCCGCACTGTCAGCGCACAGTACGTCGGAAGGCCGCCGAGGTCATCGACCCGGTCGCCTGGAGTAGGCAGCAATGTGTACTCCTTCAGAATAAATGTCTTACTCACCAATATTCTTTCATTACGCCCATGACGGCACCTGGACCGCCCATACCTCTTCCTGCAGGGCATACCGTGGACTCCTGACAAATAACCAGATCTCCAACGCCACCTGAGTGCACGCCCACCAAGGGGTGCGCCGGCAACCGGTCGACCCTCTGCAATCCACTCACCAGCGTTCATGCCAGATGTTCAAAATACTGAACGCTACCTAACGTTTACGTTAAAATGTTAAAACAAAACGGTGAGCGCTGTTGCGGATGTCATAATTAAAATGCACTTTTGGCAGAGGGCGGGAAGAACCTACGGAAAAAAAAAAAAAAAAAACCATTTTAAATTTATCTGGGAATTACAACGTAAAAGGTGCACGAAGCAAAAAATCGATATTACTTGAAGAAAAAGATAAGGCTCCTTACCGTGCCATGTGTAAGTGGTGGTCACGCGGCACTGGCCGAGGCTGTATCGGCGTTAACGTCGCTAAAAAAGTATAAACAAACTAATTTTAGCACATGTTCAGCTATCCCCGCCCTTCGCCGGCTGCGGTGGCCGAGGGGACTGAGGCGCTCCAGTCACTGTCTGCACGGCCACTACGGTCGGGGGATCGAATCCCCCCTCGGGCATGGATATTTGTGCCGTCCTTAGTGTTAGCTAGTTCATAAGTAGTTTGTAAGTTTAGGGACTGATGACCCCTGCGGAAAACTTTTAGCTTTCTTGTGGTACTTCTTCTACAGTCCAATTCCCGTATTTTCTTCTATTCAAATCTATACTTCGTTACTCTAATGGAAAATTTTGTAATCCATGAATAATTTGTCAAAATTGTCACGGAGATAACCTCTATATTTGCAAAAAGAACCGATACATTTTTTTTTACTGGTTTATTTTCACTCTCACTTCGTGGAAATGAGTAACGTAATTGAGAGAAGAACAAAATTTTTGAAACAAGGCAAAAAATTGTTGTTTGGTTAATGTGGAGATTACGTCGGCGTTTAGCCACTCCCCATCCTTCACGTCGGATGTTTAAAAAATTGAACGTTACGTAATGTTCACGTTCTCGTTAAAACGATTAAAACAGTGAGCGCCGCGCGGCGGCAAGTAGCTGCCGAGGTGGAGAAGGAAGAATCAAATGACTTGGGCACCAACAACAGCCTACGCGGTTTCGGTCAAGAAGGAGCGTCGTTTGGTAGTTATAGCCAATTGAAGTTACTAATGGATGGTGTTCTGGACACTACAAGGTATCCCGAATGAACTGAATTAAGTTTAATGGAAATCAACCAATACTACGTACGTGCAAAACTGAACTTTTAAAAACCGCACAATGTGTCGACTTCGACCACAGATGTAAGTCTTAGACAACATTAATATGCGCAACGGACACCCCCAGGAAAAAGGGGAATCACAAACACAAAAATTTATGGCCCCATCGAAACTACTCCCAAAGGGTACAACGGAACTTGAATAATGAACGGAGAAGACATCTGACTGCGGCACAGATAAGTTTTCTTTTTTTATTCTTATTACAAAACTGGAAACGAGAAACAGCAAACAGTATGCGGGTTCATAACTTGATTGATTTCATTATTAAAATATACAGAAATAGTAGGTGGGTAGTAAGTTGTAAATAATCATAAATGAAGGAAATAAAAGGAGGGGAAAACTAAGTACAAAAATGAGAACGCAGAAAGTTAATTTAAGATCAGAAATTATATTCCTAAGAAAATATGAAGTAGAAACATATTACTGAAAATTAAATTAACATCATTACAATATTAAAATAATGTTGTTGTTATGGTCTTCAATCCGGAGACTGGTTTGATGCAGCTCTCCACCCTACTCTATCCTGAGCAAGCCTTTTCATCTCCTCATAAGAACGGCAACCCACATCCACTTGAATCTGCTTACTATACGCGTCTCTTGGTCTCCCTCTGCGATTTTTACCCCACACACTTCCCTCCAATGCTAAATTTGATTCCCCGGTGTCTAAGAATGTGTCCTACCAAGCGATCCCTTCTTTTAGGCAGGGTATGCCAAAAATTCCTTTTCTCACCAATTCTGTTCACTACCTCTTCATTAGTTATGCGATCTGCCCACCTAATCTTCAGCATTCTTCTGTAGCACCACATTTCAAAAGCCTCTATTCTCTTCCTGTCCACACTGCTTATCGTCCATGTTTCACTCCCGTACAAGGCAACACTCCACACAAATGCCTTCAGAAAAGACTTCCTTACACTTACATTAATATTCGATGTTAGCAAATTTCTCTTTTTCAAAAATTCTTTTCTTCCTATTGCCATTCTGCATTTTATATCCTCTGTACTGCTACCATCGCCTATTATTTTACTATCCAAGTAACAAAACTCATCTACCACTTTTATTGTTTCCTTCAGCATCATCTGATTTTCTAAGAGCGCATTCCATTATTTTTGTTTTGCTCTTGTTAATGTTCATTTTATACGCTCTCTTCAACACACTGTCCATTCCATTCAACTGCTCTTCCAGGTCCTTTGCTGTCTCTGACAGAATTACAATGTCATCAGCAAAACGCAATGTTTTTATTTCTTCCCCCTGAACTTTAATCCCTATTCAAAATTTTTCCTTGCTTTCCTTCACCACCTGCTCGACGTACAAATTGAATAGCATCGGAGAAAGGCTACAACCCTGTCTTACTCCCTTCCCAACTGATGCTTCCCTTTCATGCCCTTCGAGTCTAATACTGCGGTCTGGCTTTTGTACAAGTTGTAAATAACTCTCCTTTCCCTATATTTTACCCCTGCTGACTTCATAATTTGAAAGAGTGTATTCCAGTCAACATTGTCAAACGCTTTCTCCAAATCTACAAAAGCTAAAAATGTAGGTTTGCCTTTCCTTAATCTATCTTCTAAGATAAGACGTAAAGTGAGTATTGCCTCTCGGGTTCCTATGTTCCTCCTGAATCCAAACTGATCTTCCCCGAGGTCAGCTTCTACCAGCTTTTCCATCCTCCTGTAGATAATTCGTGTTAAAATTTTGCAACCATGACTTATCAAACTGATGGTTCTGTAGTTTTCACACCTGTCTGCGCCTGATTTCTTTGGAATGGGGATTATTACATTTTTCTTAAAGTCTGAGGGCATTTCGCCTGTCTCATACGTCCTACACACCAGTTCAAATAGTCTTGTCATGGCTGGCTCTCCCAGAGACTTTAGTAGCTCTGAGGGTATGTCATCTACTCCTGGGGCCTTGTTCCGACCTAGGTCTTTCAAGGCTCTGTCAAATTCATCTCTCAGTATAGTATCTCCTATTTCATCTTGATCCATTTCCTCTTCCCTTCCTACAACATCGTCTCTAAGTTCATTTCCTTTGTAGAGCTGCTCTATGTACTCTTTCCACCTTTCAGCTTTCCCTTCTTTGCTGAGAACTGGTTTCCCATCTGAGTTCTTGATATTCTTAGAGTTGCTTTTCTTGTCCCCAAATGTCTCTTTTTATTTTCCTGTAGGCAGTATCTACTTTTCCCCTTGTTATACATTCATCTACAGATTTGCATTTGGCTTCTAGCCACTCCTGCTTAGCCATTTTGCACTTCCTGTCAATTTCATTTTTTAGTCGTCTGTACTCCATTTTGCCTGTTTCATTTACTGCATTTTTATATTTTCTCCTTTCATAGATTAAATTTAGTATCTCCTGTGATATCCAAGGATTTTTTGTAGGTCTTGCCTTTCTACCTATTTTGTCCTCTGCTGCCTTCACTATTTCATCTCTCAATGCTACCCATTTAACTTCTACTGTTTTATTTCCCCCCGTTTCTGTCAATTGATGCCTAAATCTCCCTCTGAACTTCACGTTGCTTCAATTTATCTAAGTCCCATCTCCTTATTTTCCTACCTTTCTGCAGTTTTTTCAGTTTCAGCCTACAGTTCATGACTAACAAGTTATGGTCAGAGTCTATATCTGCCCCTGGGTATGTTTTACAGTTTAAAACCTGGTTCCGGAATCTATGTCTTACCATTATAAAATCTATCTGATACCTTCCGGTGTCTCCTGGTCTCTTCCACATATACAACCTTCTTTTGTGATTTTTAAACCACGTGTTTGTTACGATTAAATCATGTTCCATGCAAAATTCTACCAGGCGACTTCCTCTTTCATTCCTCCTGCCCAGTCCATAATCCCCTACTATTTTTCCTTCTCTTCCTTTTCCTATTACCGAATTCCAGTCTCCCATCACAATTAAGTTTTCCTCTCCCTTAACTGTCTGAATTATTTCCTTTAGCTCCTCATATATTTCTTCGATCTCCTCATCATCGGCAGAGCTAGTTGGCATATAAACCTGTACTACTGTTGTCGGCGTTGGCTTCGTATGTATCTTGACAATGATAATGCGATCACTGTGCTGCTCATAGTAGTTTATCCGCATTCCTATTTTCTTATTCATTATCAGTCCTACTCCTGTGATACCCCCAACTGATTTTGTATTTATAATCCTGTACTCACCTGACCAGAAATCCTGTTCATCCTGCCACCTAACTTCACTAATCCCCACGATATCTAACTTCAACCTATCAATTCCCCTTTTTAAATTTTCTAATTTTCCTACCCGATTAAGGGATCTATTATTCCACGCTCCGATCCGTAGAAAGCCAGTATTGTCTTTCCTGATGAGAACATCCTCCTGAGTAGTCCCCGCCCGGAGATTCGAATGGGGGACTATTTTACCTCCGGAATATTTTACCCGAGAGGATGCCATCATCATATTTCCATACAGTAGAGCTGCATGTCCTCGGGAAAAGTAACGGCTGTAGTTTCCCCTTGCTTTCAGCCGTTCGCAGTAGCTGTGTGGCAAAGCCACATTAGCTGATGTTACAAGGCCAGATCAGTCAATCATCCAGACTGTTCCCCCTGTAACTACTGAAAAGGCTGCTGCCCCTCTTCAGGAACCACACGTTTGTCTGGCCTCTTCACAGATACCCCTCCGCTGTGGTTGCACCTACGGTACGGCTATCTGCATCGTTGAGGCACGCAAGCCACCCCACCTCGGCAATGTCTGTGGCTCATGGGGGTGCTGAAACACGTACTTGAAGACTACCTTCTCGAATAGCTGCATTACCGCTACAGTCTTCCTTGTGCTACCTCACGCAACTGGCAACTAACAACCCTCTCTCGCATTCGGAGCGTTTACTCTACAATCGAGCATGCAAAGATTACTGCTCTACTTACAATACATATCTGTGGCCAGTTCACAATATACACTACACAAACAACTCACATACAATGCAGAATGACGAACAGTATTAATAATTATCAATAACAGCTGTAAAGCCGGCGTTGCCCGGGTGTTTATTTATCCTCGACTCTCGTAGTCCACTCTTTCCCCCCTCTATCTGCATTCACCTCTTTTTCTCCCATCTCTCTGTTCGTTTCCACCTTCCCCTCTCTCGGCAAAGTTTTCTGCAAGAGACCATCTGTCATATACTATGCAAACGTTTATGTAACCATTGATCTTCCTCTTTGTTTAAACGTCATGTGTACGAAACTTCATAAAGATTGGAGCAAAAGTATGTATTTTGTAAGTATGTATTTTTTCAGCACCCTCCACTATGCACCGAACGAAATTTTATACAGACAGTGAAATTCGATTTTTTTTTTTTTTAAAATCAAGTGTGCAAAATTTCAGCAATATTCGAATAAAACTATAGTTTTCTATGTCATAGAAGCGCAGGACCACATTGAAAAACGCACTTTGTTGTTCTCATATATTCCAGTTTTATTTCATATAATCCTTGTCCTGAGAATAATGAAAACACCAAAGAAAGGATCTGTGAAATCGGTCGAGCCGTTCTCAAGTTATGGCCCGACCAAGGTATTTAGGGACCCATTATTATGTTGCAAATTACGCTCCCCCATGCAACGTATGAAACTTAAGGTAGACGGTGACCTTCCTCTTATTTTGAAGGTGAAGCGTGCGAAATTTCGTGAGAATTGGAATGAAATCGTCGATTTCATGAGCCTGTAGGAGAAGTATACTCCGCCATGCAACTATCACAAAATACTTTCTTAGCTGACGTTTTCTACCTGTAAACTACATTCCTGCCAAATTTCAGCTTCATAGGTGAAGTAGTTTTGTTGATTTTGTGTTTAGTCAGTGAGTGAGTGACTACCTTTCGCTATGTAGGGATTAAGAAAACAGATTGCTTAATTTTGGATGCAAGAAAATTAAGGGAGACTTGCAGAGAAAAATAGTAACATGCAAATGTGTAATGCCAACTTTATTTGATACAAGGTCATGCCCGATGCGACAGCTTTACGGCATCTATAGCGAAACTTTTGTAGTTGTAGAATTCGTTTCGTGTCATCATTTTGTGTGTGTGTGTGTGGGGGGGGGGGGGGGGGAGGGGTGTCAGTTACAAAACGCTTCATAAACGTCCGAAATTAGATGCACACTTTGTTGCAGGTCTCTAACTACTCCCATTTTCCATTAATTGACGCATAAATCTGGGTATTCTCACGCGGTGGCCTCTTATTATTTATTACTTCATATCTCTTGAGTTATGTGTCGTGCTCTTTTGTTTTTGGGTCAGGAACCTTCCTGGGCGTACTGTGAACAGTTCACCAAAGTTTAATTGCAATCGAATGAATGGTTTATGAGCACATAGAGGACATACAGACAAACATTCATTTTTAGATACATAGATATAACTTCAAAGTATGGTGTGAACACTATTGTGGCCTAAATATTATAGAAAATTAATTATGTCGGGACCAAAGGTATCTTACAACACGAAAAATAAAGAAACTGCCCGTTTCATAAAGTAGAATCGTGTTACAACGGCATGTGTAGCATAATAGTGACCTTAGTGCAGAAAGACCAAAAAGTAAATTCATAAATAAGTAAAGATATATCTTCGCCTGAACAACGTTACCAACATAATTGTAGTTGTTCTATTGCATTTGGCATATTTGAATGTAATATAATTAGCGGTAATTAAATTGAAAACGGCGAACAGGAGGGTGAACATAGAAAAAATAACGCAGTATTCTCGAAATTAATGTTTCACCGGGAGGTCTGTGACAGTTTGCGATTGACAGACGGCAGAAAGCTTCTAATTTCACAGATTATCGAGGCATAATGCCATCCTGCTGTCGATTATCTTCATTACTGTTGTAAATCTCTCAAAACTCGTAAATAGTACGGACAACATAAATTTTCAGAGGACTAAGTAACACTTATCTGAATTCCAATTTGAGTCCGCCGATTCCACGCACCTCTGCTCCTGGTGTAGAGATGAAATAAGTGTCGTCCTTTTCCCTTATCAGGCGCATATTGACACCTGTCAGAATTTAAAGCATGTTACGCTTCCTGCTCTTAACATTTCAACAGACAATTTATTTTCAATCTGCTGGATAATAAACGATTACCGGCAATTCGGTGATAGCTTGTTAGTACATTAACGTCTACAATTGCCTCTCGTGTGTACTGTACTTCTGACGATAATTTCCAAGCTGATATTACGTTTCCAGTCCATTTCAGGCGCCTGTTTCCAAATAGCTTACAATGAAAGTCATCATTCTTGGACGAGCGTGTAGCAGCGACGTTGATAATTTATATGAGGGAAACAGCGACCAAATGCAAATTCCCCAAAAATCCGAGCGTGAGCTCCGTCTCTAATGACCACAATGTCGACAGGATGTTAAACAATAAGATTCTTTCCTCCTTCCTTCAAACAGAAACGCTATTATACGGTTCCACTTCACCGCTGTTGTTGTTTACTGCCAGTTCACATTATGCACAAGAGTCCTGCACTCCGACCTAAGGTCGCATTACACAACCTAGTGTACGATTGCGACCAACAACAGTAGTGCTTATCTGTTGGCCGTGGTCGAATGGCCGAGCGCTCTAAGGTACCTTGATGTGGAATGGTCGGTTGATATCCGTCGGAGGTTCGATTTCTCCGTCGGGCAAGGGCGTGTGTTGTCCTTAGGTTAGTCTAAGTAGTTTGTAAACCTAGGAACTGATAACCAAGATTTAAAAATATTCCAATTTAGTAATCTGTTGACGTTGTTATCGGTAAGTACGTCTCTGCCGCTTTAAAACTCTGTAAATACAGTGAGAGTATATTTCCTTGTTGCAACGACTAATTTACTGTACTCAGACACATGACTTAAAGTCACCTCGATTGTAAGTGGCATTTGTGTTCCGAGCGGCGCTTAGCCGTAATTCGAATATTCTGGTCCACACATTTTGCACAGCAACCGCACAGGAGTTGACACTAAAATACACGCATCCCGAGACCGAATCACATTTAACACATGACAGCACATTCTAAAGCTTCATTTGTGACCAAAAGACCCTTTATTAATTGTATCTACATTGGTGTAATAAGCTTAAGAAATGGAAAACCATTGACAATAACACACAAAAATTAAAAACGTTCAAAAGGTGTATGGAATTAGAATGGAAAAAAATTGGTAGAGAGAGGAAAGGAACCTGGTACATTTCCGCAAAATGAAAGGCAAGGGATAAAAATGTGTCGTGAGAAAGAAGGGGGTGGGGGCTTCTGGCAGGATCTGTTTAATGAAAGGCGTGGATAGTAGAGAGATTGTTATGGAAGGGAAAGGTGAGGTCACAGACATGTGTGGCAGACCTTCATTTACAATTAATTAATAATGTATCACCTGACTGCAGACTACGATCTCAAGCTAAATATCATGAATTTAAATATAAATTGGCTTTGTAAAGTGCAGGATAATCAAATTGATCCTCTGCGTTTTACAAATTGGCTGCTGGTGTCAGTTAGAAAAGTTAACATTCGTCTCTCCAAAATATGTGACTGGGTACAAAGAAATGAATGATATTCTCGACAACACGTTTTTGTAGCAATTGATTATTTGTTCTGGTGCGTAAATGTCCGTATCAATAAATCACTGGGAAACTAATATAATAATTACAATATTGGTGCCGGCCGCGGTGGCCGAGGAGACTAAGGCGCTCCAGTCACGTTCTGAACGGCCACTACGGTCGGGGGTTCGAATCCCCCCTCGGGCATGGATATTTGTGCCGTCCTAGTTCGTAAGTAGTTCATAAGTAGTTTGTAAGTTTAGGGACTGATAACTCCATAGTTAAGTCCCATAGACTATACAAACATTTGAACATTTGAACACATTTGACACCAAACAAGTAAAAACAAACACTAATGATTACTTAATCCTACTGCAGATGTTTGAAAGAAAATGGTAACTGAGCGGGCGGTGCGTTCTCCACTGTGGTATGGCGGCGAGATCTCGGTGAGCAGCTGTGGGGTGGCGCCCGACTGTTGACTGCTGAAACATTCGCAGCCATGAAACAACATCTTGATCCGAAAAACAGAAACTCTTACTACTGAGAAATCAGCCGCTACGTTTCCGTACATCGCAATGCAAACGACCACAAAGAGTTTTGCATAGTCTGTACCACTTCAGTCTCTAGGTACTGATACACGTAAATTACTGGAGGTCAAAAGTTACTCCAGAACAATGAGCAAGTCGTAATTAGAGCATCGGTACTAATAAGGCAGGCTGACCTTATTCTCGTTTCATTCTGAGCACAAGTTCAACGTTTAGAGCAAGCTCTGAAGTTTGCACCAAGACTTCAAGTCCAGGCTAAGCGAAATAAGTGTACTTCGAACCCAGAGCAGAAGTAGACGTCACACCTTCTCTGCCTGGAGCCTGGAGCCAAATAATGATTCATAGGGCAGACCAGTGAAAAGACGCCCTCTGAAAATTAATATCTTGAACTGTCAAAATTTACGGCTAGAGCCAATTAGACATGACTGTGCATTCTAAGCTCTCTGCTCGTCCCCTGGCTTGCGTTTTTCGCACTCCATTTTTGAGCCAAAACACGCTAACAAGACCAGTGTCGGGGAATTTAGTGTCAATTGAGAAACAACCTTCACTGGTCTGCCTCAGCGTCCGACCACCCAGCGCCAGACGCCTACACCACAGGGTTCCCTTTTTCAAAACATACGTGGCCGACATCGCCTCGTACAGAAGGCGAAGCGAATTCTGTAGTATCTTATCTGAGAATACGGTCTTTCAAGACTTTTGCACAATATAGCCGCCATCCTCCAGTCCTCATCTCAGGAATGTTAGTGAAATGTTTTACAACTGTTATTCAACTAAATAACGCACCCGACTCCTTATATGGGCAGCGGAACGCCCCGAAAGTTAAGCTCAAAAATGTTTGTACAGCTTATGGGACTTAACTACGGCTTCATCAGTCCCTAAACTTACAAACTACTTATGAACTAACTTATACTAATGACGGCACAAACATCCATGCCGCCGTGCAGACCGTGACTGACACGCCGCAGACCGCTCGGCCACCGCGACCAGCGGCAGTTAAGCACTGATAGAATGTTGTACCTGCCCCAGACCGATGAGGTGTGCAGCCCTCCGTCGTTTCCAGAGGCTGAAGGAAGTAGCTGACGCCGTAAACAGCCGTCCCAGTTCTCTTACCACTGAGTTCTATGAAGGTCCACCTTCCTTTCCGGACACATGAAAGAATGAGCCCCTTGTTCTCGCTTATCTCTGCTGACCAAATTGCCTTTTTTACACACAAAACTGCCCTGCCCTGAATATTTCACCTTTGGAACATGATCCCAAGGCACGTAACGAAACAATGATAGACATAAAATCAAGCGAACTCGAGAAATAATGTGTGAAATGGATAGCGAACTTTCACGTTTAGTAATAGAATTAATAAATCCAGTATGCAAAGCAAGACAATACCACAGTGGAAATGTAATTTGACTCTGAATACGAAAACCTTTGGCGAACCAGGGTTTATCCCACGAAAAGAACAATTGACACCTGGTGTCGCCTTGGAATAGTTAACTAATAGTTCCCTAAATTATTCTGTCTCTGGTCTCCTAGAACATACATAAGACATGTGAGACAGGTGGAAGCTAAGTTTATCAGAGCTAATCATGAAATACAAAATAGGCTGCAGGTGACAACACAATTGTCTGGAAGTTTGCACTGCAGGAGTGAGGCAGTACTTAGAAACTTCGCAGGCAAATGCAATATACCGATGGGAGTGAGCGCAAGGGAAGACCGAAACAGAACGCACTCTCTATGAAGGCAATAAATCTACCCAAGGGAGCTCCTCCCAATTATTCCGCACAGGCCGGAGTAAGTTAAATGCCACCCATCAATCATTCTAAAACTTGCGCCTTTTGCGTGGAGTAGTAACGAAGCGTGCGAATACACCCCAGACCAAACATCCCGCAGTCGTAAATACCACCGAAAGTTGGGCGGCAACTTACGGCAGGCAATAACAGAAGTGTTATCGATGATCGGTAGTGAAAAATACCCTACGGAAATTTACAACAGACTAATGAGAGATATTAGCTTCTAAATGCACTGCCCTAAATAAATTCTTGGGGAGAAAACCACCATGAAATCGTCATGCCGTTAGGGCATCTTCCACTCACGCCCCCAACAACGTTCAGCCCACCGTCTGTGGTCTCGTATAGGCGCTTAAGGAAGGGCGAATTGAGACGGGTCGTCTTCAGTGACGAGAGTCACTTCTGCCTCGGTGCCAATGATGAGCGTACACATTAGTAAAAAGGTAAAACAGTCAACAATCCGAAGATTGGTTTGAACACCACAGTGCTTTACTAGGCATGGTCCTGTTTGGAGGTGGTATGCCGTTGCCTTCCTCCGACCTTCGAACTGACTTACCCAGCCAGTTATAGGGGGACCTACAGTTTAACGTGGGTTCCGAACCACGGTGCTACTCGGTATTTTTCACATGAGCACTACTGCCAGAGGTGAAAGAAGTGGAAAGTGACAGATAAAAATCCCAGGACCTGACGGGGATTGAACCCGGGACCTTTGGATTTGTAGTCTGGCACTCTACCACTGTGCAACCGAGGCGCACATTAGTAATGTTTGTAAATCTATCGGACCAAACTGCGTGGTCATCAGTCCGTAGCTTACAAACTACTTAAACCTAGGTAAACTAACCTATGCCTCAGGGAGGACTCGAACCTCCACATGAGCAACCGCGCGCTCCGCAGCGAAACGCTTTAGACCGCTCGGCTACTCCACCGCGGCACGCATTAGTAGCGACGAGCAGGGGAGCGCAAAAATCTAGATTGTATACGACAGAGGCACACTGGGCCGATAGTCGGAATCATGGCTTAGGGAGCCATATCCTGTAGTGGCCGTTCTCCTCATCGAGGGACCATTGAACCGTGAACGGTGTGTTGAAATCATCAGTCAACCCGTTTCCTACCATTCATCCACCAACAAGGCGAACTGCTTTTCCAACAGGAGAATGCTCGAATACATGTTTCCTGTACCACTCAACGTTCTCTTCAAGGTGTACGTCAACTACCCTACGCATCAAGATGAATTTCTGCCTGTGATGGAAACTGAAGATGCTGAAAGCGATGTATAACATGCATTATTCTTCTACCGTGAAGTAACATCCTAACTGGCAAATTCCACTCGAAAGTGATGATGGGGGTCTGCATAATGGGATCATACCTAGATAAGTGTTACTAAAGCACCCGATACCTTCATCGTCATTTAGCAAACGATGCGATTCCAGCAAAACCTAGCAGCGAATATCACTTGCGCTGAATCTGTTATGCGCTAGAGACATTCTATGACCATTCACCATCGTATGCGCGTGAGCTATTAGTATCGACATTAATTATGCTAAGGGAAAGACTAAAACTTTACTTAGAACGGGCTAAAGCTTGGTTGGGATTAATATTACAAACAGGTATGGATTGCATACTTGTGGGTGTAAATGATATTGCTTTCAGTTTATTAATGCATTAATGAGCCAGTTAACTTTTATTCCTATCTGAATCTTTCTTTTATCTCTTAGCTAACATTTATGCATGTAATTTAAGTTTTTAGAAGTATAGGAGCACAACGGATCTTGTATCCATTCAGAAAAGAATGTTATCAATTACTTTATTAAGATTCGAGAACGTTCGCTATGATTGTTTATATTTTATAAATCACTCGCACATTTTAGCATCTCTCTCTCTCTCTCTCTCTCTCTCTCTCTCTCTCTTTATATATATATATATATATATATATATATATATATATATATATATCACATTAATTACTCGTGCGAATTGCGAATTTGCGAATTGCGAATTTGTATTGTTTAGTTACATAGAATTTTCTACAATCTTAATAGTCACATTAGTTGCTCGTGCGAATTGCTGACTATTTACATATTTGATCGTACTTCTGTAGATCTAAACATATAACTGATTATATATATAATCTAAACATATAACTGATATATATCAGTTATATGTTTAGATCTACAGAAGTACGATTATATATATAATCTAAACATATAACTGATATAATCAGTTATATGTTTAGATCTACAGAAGTACGATCAAATATGTAAATAGTCAGCAATTCGCACGAGCAACTAATGTGATTATTAAGATTGTAGAAAATTCTATGTAACTAAACAATACAAATTTATAAGTTTCGGTCTAGGAATTACATATTCACCAACTGGCTGTAAATTGGAAAAATTTATCATGTCATTAAAAAGCATTGTAAATAATAACTGTATCAGAATCTCATTATTTTTCATGTAATTAGTTACCTATTATTTGTGACACATTTCAAATATTTTTCTTTTAGGACAATATTGTACAAAAATAGCATTTCATTTGTTTGTTGTAAATATTCACGACTGTCCTGAATACCCCGTTCATTTTAAACTAGCGAAAAGTTACTGTGACTTAAAATTCTGATTGCTTATAACAGTATAACAGTTGTTAAGGGGTATTTATTACTTATTTATCATATGGCATTTACATGATCGTTACACTAATTTAAATATTTATATCTACATTATTTACAAAGGCCTTGTAACCTGTAGCGTCGCCAGGAAAAATTCACTTTTTTCTCCATTGAAACGTCTCAGTGAAGGAAGTGCACAAAACAATCGACAGGGCAGTCAGGAGAGTAACAGTTGCAAGTTCGATCCTGTGAGTTTCAGAAGCCAGAAAGTCATTGGATATCTATTCTGTTTGAGGAAGAAATTACTACAGTTCGAAGATACATTGGTGTAAAGAGATTTGTATCAGTTTGATGTTGAAATTATGGTGCTGTGAAAAAGTAAATAATGTACTTTGAAGCAGAAGCAACGTGTGTTTTCCTCTGACGAAAAATGCCGAGTACGACTCTATACTTTCTGCTGCAAGATATTTTAAAACACACCATCACGACAAGCTATGTATTGCAAACGAAAATATTTATAACATGTTTAACAGGTAGGAGATTACACCCGAGCATATTTCGTCCCTCAGCTACTAATTTTATGTAACCACCATCTTTAGTTTTAGTCGTTCTATTGATGTTTGAAATGAACGAAACCTGATTAATAATAATAACTATGACATTTCATGTAGATCTTTTATTGTCAAAAGTGTCACACCATCATGAGACCACCAGTCTGGAGTTCCTTATCTATATCCATAAACAACTCTGTAGGCCCTTATTCATGGTCTCAGACATGGTGTGACACGGAGTTACTTATCTATATCTGTAAACGCACCCCCATGAACCACAGACACCGCCTAGTTGGGGTGGTTTGCATGATTCAACGATACAAATAGCCGTACTATAGGTTAAACCACAGCGGAGGGGTATTTGTGAAGAGGCCAGACAACCTTGTGGCTCCTGAAGAGGTGCAGCAGCCTTTTCAGTAGTTACAGGGGTAACATCTGGATGCTTGACTGACCTAGCTTTGTAACGTTAGGTTTGCCATGCAGTTACTACTGAGAATGGTAGAAAGCATGGGGAAACTAGAGCTATCATTTTTCCCGACGACATGCAGCTGTACTGCATGAATATATGATAATGGCATCTTCTGGGGTAAAATATTCCGGACGTAAAATAGACCCACATTCCGATCTTTGGGCTGGGATTATTCAGGAGGATGTCGTCATCCAGAAAAACAACACCAAAGCTGAATCCTCAGGCCAATGGGGATCGTCCTCAAAACACCTGCGCCAATCTAACTGACGACATGGGAGCTACCAATTGCCTTCCAAAAAGAAAATATGTAGTCAGCCAATCCCGCCAACTGAAGGCACATTCCTCCCATAACCTGCCCGGAGTACCTACACTTGGTCACGTAGTCCAGCTGGATTCTTAGAAAAAATGCAAAAATAATCAGCTGCCGCCATCAGGGCACCAGTGTATACAACTCTCTGCGCCCTTCCATCCCCTCTGCTTTCCTTTCTCACCCAGTCTGGTGTCCCTGCAATAAAACGGAATGTCAAAATCTAGGTATTCCGCCAAGTTGAGAGACGGGACATACCGAAAGGATCAAACGGCGTGGCCGCCTCAGCGCCCGTTGCATTCCGTGAAACCGAAGGCGCCACACCCGTAACAGGCGGACAGACACAAACGCCCATTGTAAAGCTTCCGATGGTGGACCAGGCAGGTAACGAGCGGACGGCGGCATACGGACACTGGCCCGACCGGCCGCTGGTAGAGGAGCTTCCCCAATCCTCCTCTGAAGAAAACCGCGGACTCAAGGCTGACCGCCCGTACCTCGCCCCAGAGTAACGGTAACGTGGGCGGCGTCCCTTCCGCTCACAACCAAGTTTCGGCAGAATAAATGAAATGCAGTTTCCATACGAACTGTATTTAATACAATAAAGTTATTCTAATACATCCAATTCCCCGATCAGTGTTAAAAGGATGGCAATAATAAGACATAACATAAAATTATATACTGATATATATAATGAATATTCAATTAAGTATAAAACGTAATAGTACAGAGATGACAGACGCAGGAAGTAGGAAAAATAACCAATACCTATCAGTCTTCCGAATGCACTCGGCCAAAGCCTTTGTACCTCCTGTATGTTTTCGCACTTCCAGTGCCACTTTAACACAGCCTTCTGTTCATTAACGTACAACCGTACCGCATTCGTTACTCCTTCCCAACTGTCGTCAGCTGTTCTGGCTACTACCACTAGCGCCTGCAATTTTCCGGTGTTCTCAAACCATCACGAACATAACCTTTACAGTTATGCGTGAAATTAGTAATTGTAACTCTCTTTCTTCTCAGAGTTATTGATGTTTATAAAGTAGGTACTTTTTTTTTACTATTCTGTATACGAAGGTCACATTCAGTGGATTGCATTAGGAATACTGTGTATAGCATGGGTTGAGATCGGATGCTGAGAGCTTACGTGTTTCACAAAACGTGTGTGAGCCTAAGCTTTCGTGACCGTTGTCATATTCAGTATTACTTTTTCTTGTGTGTCACGGAGCTGTCATTCAGGGAGTGTTTTCTAACTGTGGCTGATCTTAGTGACAACACGACGATGTTATCAAGAACCCACAAACATTTCCCTGCAGACTCTAGCTGCGCCCCACGTTCTTATCCCTGGTTGATTAATCTGTTGTTAGGAAACAATGCCGAAACTTACTCATGCGCAATTACAAAAGTTCTGAGCCGAGGGGACTGAGGCGCGCCAGTCACGGTCTCCACGGCCACTACGGTCGGGGGTTCTAATCCCCCCTCGAGCATGGATATTTGTGCCGTCTTTAGTACTAGCTAGTTCATAAGTAGTTTGTAACTTTAGGGACTGATGACCCCGTAGTTAAGTCCCATAAGCTCTACAAACATTTGAACATTTGAAAAGTTCTGAAGGTATACCGGCACGAACGAATTACGGCCTAGCAAAACGGTAGAAGAACACAGGTTCCTCGAAACTTAGATCGATTAGCAAATTAAAACAGTGCTAGGGAATATAGTAAATAACTGAACGACATGCCTAGCACGGAAAACACCATAATTATCGTGGAATGTACGGAGATCGACAAATTATTGCAGTATGTCCCTGTAAACAATGTTCCGAAACTTCTTATTCTTATCCTCCCATTTCCGATTCTCGGTACACGTAAGCAGTCAATGTTCGATCATCTATAGTTGTAGACGACAGTCGAATAAACGTCACCCGAAAACAATGTTTACAAACCCGGACAATATCACAATCTAATATACATTATACGTCCTGAGAAACATTTTCCGGTGTATGTGTTACACTGTTACGGAGTGTAGTGATGCTTTTATCGTAAATCGATTACTTCGAATAAGAAACTGACGTCATGAGGATAACAACGAGAAGAAGTGTGCGGAAGACAGAGCGTTTCATACGTAAACTGTAGCGGCTGTTACACCGCCTGCCGTTTGTTGAGTGCATTTCGTATTACATTTGTTGCTGAATTCACTCTTTACACGTGTCAGTTTGTGCTTTTAACGCATAATGGAGATTAAATTTCACAGGAAACTTCAATATTTTAGGTTATGCACTCAGAGCACTTTAATTTCAAGTCTTTGTATTCGTAATTCATTTGTTAGAACAAATGAAAATGTGCGCGAAGTAAAAGATAATTTTCAAATTTGTGGTAATTTAATGTCAATGTAACCCATATTGGCAGTATGATAATCTTTTCCAAACGCGGAAAAAATAAGGAAAAATACAACTGCAGCACGATGGGAACCGGTGTCCAACACATGTATTAGAAGCGTCTTAAGACTTTAAAATTGGTCTATGTGGTAATCCATGAAATACGCTAACTCCATGTGAAATTTCATACAAATCCGTACTGCAATTTTAACGTGAAGCGGTAACAAATAAAGTGCCGAAGTTATAATAGGTATATATTAAGTACTAATAGTTAGTAATGACATTTTTGAACGGAGATCCCTCCTGTATTTTCATATTACAGTGAAACGTTGATTTATGACGTTGCAGAACACTGGCGCTAGTGTTTAATTAACTTAAAGGATGCGGTGATACTCTGGCTTGGTACAAACGGCTCCCGGACAGCTGATTCGGCGAAGAGGCATTAACAACTTGGTGCATGTTGATCTGTTCAGAGCCTCATGAAACACGGATGCTACGACATTCTCCGTACATCCACAGAACTTACGTCAGCGGTACGTAGGTTGCGACTGTTTTCAGAAAATAAACAACTTAGAGATAAGGATTACGTTCCACTTCCTTTTATAAACGACTTTCGAGGACAAAGACAACGTACTGTACTTATTTTTTTCCCGACATGAGCCAGCGTTTCGAATGTAATATGAATTATACCGACACAAAAAACACGTAATGTATACGGTACACTTGGGTTCAAAAGATCTTTACGGTACGTGTACGTTGAGGCGGCATTGCATAGTCTTTTATGTTGGAACTACTGTTAGTTGTCGACGTTTTCCAGTTGTGTAGTCAGTTCTTTCTTATCTTACTCCATGTGCTTCTTCCCCCCCCTTCCCCCCTCCTGTCCACCGCCTTCAATCTTAGTCTCTATAATCTTGTTTCGTTTTCATGCAGCTTAATACTTAGATATCATGTCTTCGTGCGTCCCAGGTTAGTAGGGCGGAAAATTAAGAAACTGATTGCAAAATGTATTACGGATAGCAATGATAGTGATGTCGCAATAAGGTACACACACGCGTGATGGGATGGAATTTTATGCATTGATTTTAACGTCATATCTCCTGAACTGTGTACCTTACTATGATGTTATTTCAAAGGGACATTTAGAAGCAAAGTGCATACTGTATGCGAAACATATCATGAATAGAATTTGGAATAATGACGTAATCCATAGGGACCTCATGAGTTATAGGGTAACTCTTTTTTTCTCTTTAGCCTTGTTTCTGCACTTGCAGATACGGCTTTGTTTATTTGGATTTGGCGTGTTAATATTGACGGGGTGGCCAGATGTCCTTTCTGTCACAATCCCATGTCCCCGAGGAGGAAATGTGTACCAAAATGTCTACATATAGTGCTGTCAAAGTGTAAAGTGCTATGAAATGTTCGCGAATGTTAATCCGCTGGACGGATTCGAACCGCGGCCGGTACGCCTCCCCGTCTTGCAAAGTGGTGCGTTAGACAATACGGGTAACCGAGCGGATTATGTGGTAAATCTTCTTGAACCTAATTCTTAATGACGTAAAATTTCATGAAGTGTGAATTACTATGACAGAATTTCGAAGGTACTTTTAGTGGTAAGTGTGCATGCTGTGTGAAAATGTTTCTTGTATAAAATTAGTATTGCAGGAATAACATATTATAACGTCGTGCAGAAGTATTAATGCCTGAGCAGCGGAAAAATAGTAAAGGATGTACTTATTTCCTAACCGGGTCGTAGATCGATGTTCGTTGATGTTCGCGTTGATTGGCGCGCTCGGTAGCTATTGGATGAAATATCATGGGACAAAATATTACTCTGCTACAAATAACGTAGGCAACACTTAAGACTGCAGTTCATTGACTCCTTAATAATTCATTGGTGCCCATTTGTTCCCATTTATGGTCAGCGTATTATAATGGAAAAGCAAACAGTGACGTACAACTGGTTGTAGTAAATGTTCAAATGTTTGTACAACTTATGGGACTTAACTACGGGGTTATCAGGCTTACAAACTACTTTCAACTAGCTAAGACTAAGGACGGCACGAATATCCATGCCCGAGGGGGGATTCGAACCCCCGACCGTAGTGGCCGTCCAGACCGTAGTGGCCGTGCAGACCGTGACTGGAGCGCCTCAGTCCCCTCGGCCACCGCCGCCGGCGGTTGTATTAAAGGTAACATAAATAATACTGAGTTAATTCATGTACAAACCTCGGTTAAATTAATAGTATTTCATATCCAAATATAATGTAATAGGGTTGTCAACAATACTTCCGTAATCAAATGTAATTATACAGAAACTAATGAGGGCAAAACTTTCCTAACATTACTTGTGAAAGACAGTAATGTCTACTTTAATATTATGAGAAAATAATTTACTTAGTTTCATCAGAAAAACTAATTAGCATTATATCTGAAATATAACAATACGCCTTTGGGATTATCTAATTATATTCACTTATTAAACAACAAAGTTCTCCGACGTCAAATAACAGAAATTAACTTCACCTAGTTACATTATAAAAAAGAACAACGAAAGTTTTGGAAAAGAAAATGATAATAGGATAATTACATTCACGTCTATTATTATGCAACAGTGGCATCGGGAGGTTCCGTAATGCAAGCAGATGGGAATAAATTCCAACATGCTTCGTTAAACCTTCGGCATTTTGCTGTGGCTGACAGAGAGAAAACGCTCAAACTATAATATTTGTTACAATTCGCTAAGTGCTCTCATTCTCAAATAGTGGATGAATAAACTTTCTTTTTTTTAGACGTCATATCAGCTGAACTGTCTGCCAAGGGAGACAATATACGCTGTGCGTTTGAAAAGTCAGTGCAAAGTCCCAGAGATGGCATCACCAGCGCCTAGCGAGGTCATGTTTAGTTAGGAGCATCTTTGGAACGAACGCACACCAAGTTTCATCCATATTGGTCTATTTGTTTGTGTTTGGCATTAGTGTGAATCAAGGAAGTCGAGTGATTGTGAAAGAATGGACGAGAAATAATTTCTTATGCTGATTAGACATTATTGTATGAAAGGAAAAAGGCCTCAGGAAACTAAAGAGGCTCTTGGTAAACACTATGGTGACTCTACTCCTTAGATTAGAACAGTTTGTAGGTGGTTTCAAAATTTTCGGTGTGGCCACATGGACACAAGTGATACTGAACGTTCTGGACGCCCTGTGGAGATTACGACTCCGGAAATCGTTGATAAAATGCATGATGTGGTGATGGATGACAGAAGAGTTAAGTGCGTGAGATTGCTTGTGCTGCGGATAAAGCTATCTTCAAGATGGGTGCTGCGACTGCTCACGCTTGAGCCTAAACGGAATCGTGTGAACTGTTGCAAGACGGTTTGCAGTTTATCAGGAAGAATCCGTAGGAATTTAAGCGTAGTTTCGTCACTGTGGATGAAACATGGATACAGTACAATACTCCTGAGTCCAAAGAACAAGTTACCAATGGAGAATCTGCACCAAAAAAGGCTAATACCGCTCATTCGGCAGGAAAGTTTGTGGCGACGGTCTTTTGCGATTTGCAAGGGATAATCCTCATCGACTATCTGGAACAGGGTACAACTATTACAGGTGCATATTATTCATCGTTATTGCACATTTTGAAATCCGAGCTGCAGGAAAAACGCCGGCGATTGGCCCACAAAAAGTCATTTTCCATCACGACACTGTACCAGCACACACCTCAGCGGTTGTGGTCGCAAAATTATTGTAAATAGTATACCAACTCGTGTCACATTCCCCCTGTTCTCCAGACTTGGCTCCCTCGGACTACTATTTGTTCCCCAATTTTAATAAATGGCTGGCGGGACGAAGATTTCATTCAAACGAGGAGGTGAAACTTCCTGGCCGATTAAAATTGTGTGCCGGAACCGGGACTCGAACCCGGGACCTTTGCTTTTCGCGGGCAAGCGCTCTACCGACGAAGCTATCCCGACACGACTCACAATGCCGCCTCACAACTTTACTTCCGCCAGTACCTCGCCTCCTACTTTCCAAACTTCACAGAAGCTCTCCTGCGAAACTTGCAAGAATAAAACTCCTGAAAGCAAGGAAATGGTGGAGACATGGCTTTCATTCTGGAATCATCCCTTAGGCTGTGGCTAAGCCATGTCTCCACCATATCCTTTCTTCCAGGAGTGCTAGTCTAGCAAGTTTCGCAGGAGAGCTTCTGTGAAGTTTGGAAAGTAGGAGGCTAGGTACTGGCGGAAGTAAAGTTGTGAGGTGACATGGTGAGTCGTGTCGGGATAGCTCAGTCTTCTGCTTTCGACTCGCGTGCTGTGTGGACGTCTGTTTACTTCCTCGCTGCGGCCGGACGCGCGCTTACAGTGTGTGGTGAGTTAGACGCTCTTGTAGCGTAAATAGTAGCTTTAGGTTTCAAAATGTGTAGATCATCAAGATGAGTCAAACTAAAAGAAAATATAGTCTGAAGTTCTCGTTCGATGAACACTTTGCTCGGCCAAGAGCATTTGAAGTAGAAGTGTTTCTGCGAGTTGTAGTAAAGCTCAGTTTTAGTGAGATAGTGGGGATCCATTTATCGATTGTGAGTAGCACAGTATACGTAAAAATGATCAATGCTGAATGCTGTGAAAAAGTTATTGAACGATGTAGAGGCAAACTGAAGTTTAATCATTGTGACGGCAATGTTGGTAACGTTCAAGTTGATCAGGCTGGATTTTGAACTAGAACCGTGCGTATCTTTGAACTGCCTTTCGAGATAACCGAGGATGACATTAATATAGCTCTCAAACCGTACGGAAGGGTTATCAGCAATATTGCGGAAAAATGGACAACTTTCCAAACGTTCCTGGTACTAAACGGGCCGGCCGCGGTGGCCGAGGAGACTGAGGCGCTCCAGTCACGGTCTGCACGGCCACTACGGTCGGGGATTCGAATCCCCCCCTCGGGCATGGACATTTGTGCCGTCCTTAGGATTAGGTAGTTCATAGGGAGTTTGTAAGTTTAGGGACTGATGACCCCATAGTTAAGTCCCATAAGCTATACAAACATTTGAACATTTTGGTACTAAACGGTGTCAGACAAATCAAAATGGAGCTACAAAAACATATACCATCTTACATTTACGTTAGCGGATATAAAACCATTGTCAAGTACGACGACCAACCACGTACATGATCAGGCTGTGGGCAGACAGGGCATGTTAGATCCGAAAGTGTACAGCGGAGATTGACGCAGTTGCCGGCCGGGGAGCCGGTCGCGCCAATGAAGATGACGTCACTGCCTGTGACGTACGCCACGGCCCTCCGAGTGAATACGGCCACCACGTCGAGCGCCGTAATAGACGGAAACTGCGGGACAGACGACGCTACAGTAAGCCTGACAACTGACACCAGTACAAATGAAACAATGGCTGTCGCTCCCTCCCACACGACGGAAACAGTCATTGGAGGTGAACACGATAAATATCTCCCGGAAAACTTGGAACAAGATGTACGGCGTGAGGAGGAAGGCGCTTGTATTCAAGATATTAATACTCAAGATCCCAGTAGTACTTCAGAGAATGAGGGCAATCCACAATCTGGTCCTTCTCCAAAGAAGCATAAGAAACGGCCTATAGCACCTCCTGACGCGAAACAGAAAGTACAGTCAGTGCGTGAGAAAGCAAAACAAATTAGTAAAAAACTAAGCGACGAGACGTCTGGAAAATCGTAACGGAGTAGACGACAAATGTTGTTAGCATGGACGTTTCGCCAAATATAGAAACGCACACCCAACAGGACGGTGAAAGGACTAATTCTACATGGAAAGATTCGCGAAATAAACTTCCATCTCAACACGGCTCTGGTAAAGAGATGCTTCAATGCACTCATGGAGGGAACTGGGCAGAAGAAACCGCAAAAATCCCTGAGGACGAAGAAATGCAGGAAGTGTCAAACACAAAAAGAGGCTCGTTCTCCACACCGAGAGACGAGAAAATTAAGGGGACGTCACCTCCACTTCCGATTCATTAAAGAAATCAGACGCCACGAGTATTAGTCGTCCTATTCACCAATTTCGTCAATCTAATTTTCACAATTGCATTGCAATCTTATAAAATTGGAACGATAAACATCAATAAATCCGCAGCCATTTAAAACTCAAGTTTTTGCAAGATATGCTTTATGCAGCCGATATCGATATTGCCATGCTGCAAGAAGTTACAGACATTCACCTTGATTATATCACAGGATATAATGCAATTATCAATTCAGGAAATGACTCAGAACTCGGTACAGCAATATTAAGCAAAGAGGGCATTATTGTGCACGATGTTACATAACTGACAAACGCCAGAGGTTTAGCTGTCACCATCAACGGTACTCGATTCATAAACATCTACGCACCTCTGGCTCTAGTAATAGACGGCGTAGAGCTGAATTCTTTAAAGATGATGTTGTGCCTCTTTTTTGTGGACGATATGACAATATAATTTTTGCAGGGGACTATAACTGTGTATTGTCGGCTAAATATCGAACGCCAAATTTTAACTATTGTGCTGAACTTGATGTAATAATTAAACAACTGAACATGACTGATACTTGGGAGCACAAAAACGGTGCACTGCCAGGCTTTACTTACATCACAAGTCATTCTGCCAGTCGCATCGACAGAATATATGTGTCTGATCATTTAAAAATGCATGTGCTGCAGACAGAGTTATGGCCGACAATATCCTCAGACCACATAGCATATATCTGCATCATGAACCTTAAAAGACAAGGAACATACCAGGGACGAGGCCTGTGGAAGTTAAATGTAGCACATTTGCAGGACTCCGAGTGGCATCATATATTTAATACTGTGTGGAATGAGTGCGAGAACAAATTCACCAGTTACCCCTCGACACTCATATGGTGGCTAAAATGTGCTAAACCGTCGATACGACGAGCGATGATGAACTACTCACGTGACAAAAATGCTTGGCAAAAACAGACAGCTGAATTTTATTTTACTGTCCTTCGAGACTTGCACACAAATGATCCATCAGTAATTAACAACCATTTGTAGATAAAAAGAACTCAGGCGAAACTCTTAGCTCTGAAATGAAACCAACTTGAAGGATGTAAAATACGATCCAGGCTTCGAAACGATGTAAAATGAGAACAAACGTCAATTTATCACGTGATCAATGAAAGAAATGGTCATCGAAAGAAAATATTAACTGAATTGCGATCCATGGATGGTAGATTACTTACGCAGTAACGTGAGATTAAGAATGAAATCCATAAATATTTCACCAAGTTATTAAGTAATACAACAACGGACACTATAGCGCAAAATGTTCTGACAATAGGACTACCACGGAAGCTGGACCAGGACCAAGCAGACAACCTGTTAGCTGAAATAACGCAAGATGAAGTTGAGGATGCCATAATATAAAGTCCGAAAAATAAGTCTCCAGGGCGTGTTGGAATTCCAGCTGAGCTATATCATACGTTCCGAAGACAAATGATACCCAAACTGACAAGCCTTTGCAACGAACTAATGAATGCCAATAATGATATCCCAAGTGACTTTCCAGAAGGAATATTAGTTATAGTTCCGAAAAATCATTCAGGAAAATCTATAACAAATCTCAGACCAATGAACATCTTCAGGACGAGACAGATCTATCCACCACACACTGTGCGACTATAGGGACATAATATCAATTGCCGGAGCTTGTCAAATACAATATGCGCTTGTATCATTAGACTTTGAGAAAGCTTTCGACCGAGTCAATCATAATTATCTGTTTCACAATATGGGTTGCATGAACTTTCCGCAACGTTTTATCGGCATCATAAAGAATTTTTTAAGCAGTGCTACCTCCACAGTCATGGTCAATGGCCAACCCAGCAAACCCATCACAATAAATAGTTCAGTGAGACAAGGGTGTCCACTACCTATGTCCCTCTTCGCAATAGCCATCGAGCCTCTGCTTTTCGGCTTAAGTCAATACCTCCAAGGCATAACAATAAATGGAGAAAGGATAGTGTGCAAGGCCTATGCTGACGATATTGTATTCCTGGTCCGGAATAACGAAGAGATATGCACGGCACTAGACATAATAGATAAGTACGCACTTGCTTCCGGTGCAAAATTGAACAGCAATAAATGCGCAATAATGAATAATGGGCGTGGCCTAGGAGTTCCCACCCAAGGAACAATAAAGGAGACCCCCACAATAAAATGTCTTGGAATAGAATATGCACCAAACATGCGGCAGACAATGGCTTTGAATTATAGAAAATTACTTAATAACATGAGTGCCAGCATCCACCAACACACTCTCAGGACAATTGATGAAATACTGAAAGTGGAACTCGTAAACATCTATTTAACATCTAAAATCAATTACGTAGCACAAGTCTTGCCCATGCCGAGAGACGTGGCAAATAGGATTCTGGCTGCCTTTGCTCATTTCGTTAGCCGTGGTCACATGTTCAAAGTTATGTTTGAAACCTTGACCTTACCGCCTACTGATGGTGGCTTAAACCTTACAGACGTTTACAATAAAGCACAAGCGCTGTACACCTGCAAGACTTATAAACAGTGGAAAAAGTCACCGAATAGCATAGCAGCATTCTTACTTAATGAAATAGTACCAGCCAACTGCGATGCACCAATTGATGTTCACCATATCCCCAATAAACTGTACCATTTCAAGCATTTTCTAATAGAACACAGTTATCTTAGAATGAGGATTGCAGGGAAAAATTTAATTAATGTTAAAGAAGTTTACAAAAATTTAATGAAGTTTCATAACAAGAATATCATAGAAGAAAAGTACAAGGCATTCAATTGGTCAAATATTTGGAAAAACATCCATCATTTGCACTTACCAACTAACGTGCGGGCAACGTGGTACTACGCAGTTAACAGAAAAGTGCCAACGAACGAACGACTTCATTCCATTCACATGACAGACTCCCCTTTGTGTAACACCTGCAATCTTAACGACACAGATGAACACCAGTTTGTATGCAATAATGTAAACAACATTTAGCAGTCGGTTAGGCGAAAACTGGCAATCATTCAGAGAACATCGCCGCATACAATAACACCCGCGATTTTTTGCTACCCGACGAAATACTTTACCCCAACACAAAGAACAATGCCGTCAACTGGTTAAGGGGACATACGGTATTTTATATACTAACAAATACTGAAAACAGGGAAGAGGACTTTTGGACATATTTTACGACCCAGCACCAAAACCTACTGCAAATAAATGATTATCATTGTCAATACGCAAATTTCCTAAAGAGAACTATTATGTAAATTGCACGTGAAATAACATCCTTCACGATGGAGCTTGCAGGACAACTCTAACGATAATTATATAAATAAATAAATACAATCATCCAAATGATGAGTACATGAACATTTGAAGAACAAGTAACGATGAAACGAGTAGTATCTATGAATCACTTTTGGTTTTGAAACAAGATATATCATTAAGCCCTTCTTTCGTTATTCAAAAAAATCCTGTGCACCACCCGACTGACGTATTTCAGGGTTAGAGAAGAAGGAATTTTATAATAAGTACATAAAACAAGATAAAAAAGAAAATGAACTTCAAACGGACACGCAAAACTGCGAAAACAATACGTGAAGACGAACTTTGAAATCGAAGGTGAACAGTGCCATGGAAAAAGAAGAAACAGTTATTTTATTGAATAGTAAATAGAGGAAAATAGTTTATGTTTACCACTGAAGAAGTGATCTTGCTTTTAGTTTTTTTAATGTTTTATATATAAATCTTTGGGGCAGCAAGACGGAAATTCGTCAAATCAGCTTTATCTTCCTTTTTTTATCAACACAAGAAGAATTTTCATTTTCAAGTACAAGATAGAAGTAAAAATTGTTCTACAAATGGGAAAAAAGGCCGATACAAGCCGACGCCAAAGAAGGCGATTTTGGTGAGCGGAAGGACGGGTTGAAGGAGAGGAAGGAGACCCGAAAAAAGTCGGTATTGTGCTTGCCCGCGAAAGGGAAAGATCCCAGGTTCGAATCCCGGTTCCGGCAAATAATTTTAATCTGCCAGGAAGTTTCATATCATCGCACACTCCGCTGCAGAGTGAAAGTTTCATTCTGAAAATGTTCAAATGTTTGTATAGTCTATGGGACTTACAAACTACTTATGAACTACTTACGAACTAGGACGGCACAAATATCCATGCCCGAGGAGGGATTCGAACCCCCGACCGCAGTGGCCGTGCAGACCGTGACTGGAGCGCCTTAGTCCCCTCGGCCACCGCGGCCGGCTTTCATTCTGAAAACGAGGAGGTGATTGCAGAAACTAATAGCTATTTTGCAGGCTTGGACAATTCCTATCAATCGGAAGGGATCAACGGAACAGCGTTGCACGAAGTGTATAAGACTAAATGGAGACTATGTCGAAACACGTTAGTGGCAGTTTTTTTAACGGAATTTTCAAACGCCTCTCGTATGTCTTTAGAAATTAATTAGTGTATGATATTAAGCTCATGCGAAACATGATTTTTTTAAATCTAAGGTATATGCGAATTATCTTTCTATATCTTTTGTTCAGTGCGCCTCGGTTGCACAGTGGTAGTGTGCCAGCCTACAAATCCGAAGGTCCCGGGGTCGATCCCCGCCAGGCCCTGGGATTTTTATTTGTCACTCTCCACTTCTTTCACCTCTGGCAGTATTGCTCAATGTGAAAAATACCGAGTAGCACCGTGGTTCGGAACCCACGTTAAACTGTAGGTCCCCCAATAACTGGCTGGGTAAGTCAGTTCGAAGATCGGAGGAAGGCAACGGCATACCACCTCCAAACAGGACCATGCCTAGTAAAGCACTGTGGTGTTCAAACCAATCTTCGGATTGTTGACTGCTTTACCTTTTTATCTTTTGTTCAATTACCCCACAAAATCTATTTCAAAAAATCGCATGAGAATAGTCCGTCGAATTTCACAAGGTAATGATGAATCGTCTTTCCTCCCATCCCCCCCCCCCCCCCTTTCACCGACCAATATGGTCTTATGTTCACATAAGGACCAAGTTACCTTTTCCCACTCTCCCGGTTACCGTAACTTGGCGTGATTTGGAACTACTGGGTTGAAATGGAACATTTGTCCATTTCAAGAAATCATCTTTGCTGCTGAGAGATACTTTGGTGTAGCTGATGAAAACCACGTCCCATAGTCATCAAAGACACTAGTTGTTACAGTAATACAAGAATTGTGCGTGTGTGAAATAGGTATACAACTCCAAAAATATTTATATTTAAGAGTAAAATATCCCATAATATGAAAGTCTGAAAACAAACTATTCCACAGTTACTCTGGTAACAGTAATACAGAATTCTGGCATTGGTATGTTACGGCCAATTATGTCATGATGTGTGAAGAGTTAGCTTATGTTGTTTATTAGGTAGAGGTCTAAATATGCAAAATAGTATTTTTTCAGGGTGAATTGGAACATGCTGCGAGTGTGCAAAAAGAAGATGGGTCAGCTGGATATCAAAACTATAGCGAGATAAGCCTCCAGAAAGCTCTGAATGAAGTCAAGACACGTAAAACATCTCTCAAGGAATTTAAATAATAAAAATCTTTCGAAAATTGGCGGACAAACCGTCTTGGCAGTAGAAGAAGAGAGGGCTTTAATCAGTGGTTTATTTAAATGTGCAGAATGGGGTCAGCCAATTATGACAAGTGAGGTTCGGAAAATTATGAAGTGCTATTTGGACCGAAGTGGAAGAGTGGAAAAGAGGTCTGATGGTAACAGGCGTCGATATGAGTAGGTGAAAAATCTGCTCTCACATAACAAGGACCTTACAGTGCGTTTAAGTGAAAATGTAAAGAGATCTAGGGTTCAAGTTAACGATGTAGACAGAAAACTATTTCACAAATTTGGAGCAGACAGTGAGAGGTGTTCCACCTAGTAATTAGCATTAATTGAAATTAAACAGAAGTAATATAAAGGCATCCTTCACAACAAAGTTCTGTTAGATGTGTTTACTGTGTTCCAATCAACCCCTCCACATCTTTTAAATGCAATTATTCATCAAAAGAGTCAGTGTTCCAAATCACCCCAACTCCTGGAGCGACTTGGAACACAATTTAGATTAAACTATAAGGAAGGGTTTTGATAAAGGATTTTTATCCTTGCAACACATTATAACATTTTGACTGATTTTTAAGTAATTACAGTTTCATTCTACCACTTCCAAACAAGATAATTAGCTTTTCAAGATTACGATGTATGGGGGTTCTGCTCGTTGCATCATTATTCTCCTGGGGCGTCGTGGTAGAAATAAATACTCGTAGGTACAATTTACCAGTTCTTTTTTAATTCACAATCAAACTGCTTCTCCACCAAAACATTACAACTTCAAAACTGGAACAAAGCATCAGAACTTGGCTGGTAGTACTTCCATTTTAAAACACAGACTGACATAGCTTCCAGTGCACTTTAGAAAAGCCAAAACTCTAACTCCCTCATGCAAAGCGGCGAGGCAAATATATAACATCGGCAATAATGACGTTGCATTATGCATTGTTCATAACAATTGAATATACTAATTTACAATTAACAAACACACAAAGAAAACATTTCATGTACACAAAAATAATCACAATATAAAATGAAAACTATACATACAATAATTTTACATGTCATATATGTTTTAAGACAAAATAGCGGTACTCTTTGTTTTACAACAAAGAATAATGTTAAATGTCAATTAATTTGTTAATGAGTGCATCACACATGTTCCTAACATATATTTAACTATCAAATTTGGCAATTCTCAAAATGGGTTCTAAATCTCACGTCCGTCAATATATACAAACAATCACAATATTGAAATTTCGACTATTAGATTAATTAACGCAATTAGCTGGTCAACACTACTTGTTTATAAACCTAACATGTATACAATGCTATTTCTTTTCATTTGCATAAAGTTTTTGATGTCTTTTCTTTCTAATTCTTGAAATAATGTACAATGACAAAACTATTGTTTATAGAACTGTCTGGAAAGCATCTAAACGAATCTCTTAATTAATGAAATCTATCACTTGTTTCAATCACAGTATCACCGAGACACTGTCCTGCACTGATTCCCAGGCTGGCTATTTTGTTTTTAACTGACTTCACACGCAACATATATCACTATTAAACCACACGATTCTGGGTCCAACTCAGACGGTATCGTATAATAACATTGAGATGAGGGGGCCAGCAGTATCATCACAACATTGATGTAAGAATAACCAAAGAGGCTATATTTAAATTTTCAGAGTTGTACCGCAATATGTATACAATAATTTTCAGAAAAAAACTACATTTCCTGTTCCATTTCACCCCAAGTTACGGTATCTCTGAGAAGAGACTTCTGAAACAGATGCGGATCTCCGGGACACCGGGAAACATTCTAGATTGTTTACCGCACTGTTCTCCACCCGCCCTCTCTGAGAGCTCCCTCGGAAACGTTTGGAACATTAAAACCGGAAGGATGAGAGGTGGTGCGCAGCTGTCGGCCCCGGGGCGGTAGCGGTCCCGGAGGATGGAGAAGCTTCCAGCCCTGCGCAGTGCAGCGTGGCCTCGCCGGCTGCCTCATCTGCGCGTGATTACAGCGCCCCTGGTGGTCATTACGGCCGCCGCCGCTGCTCAATTATTCCGCCGCCCCACCGCTCGGCTGCACCAGCGCCACCTGCAACTTCCCACCTGTCGCGCGCCCCACCATTGTGGCCGCCTTCTTCTCATTCTGCGGTCTCCACCACCAACCCCAGGGGCGCCTGCGGCGGACATTTCTCTTGCTCAGCGTCTCCTTCGGACTACCAGAGATAGTGCCCTTTCACATTTTATCTTATATCCCTGGAAATCATTACATAAATTCGCTAACACGAAATTGTGGTACAGATTACTAATTTATTCGTACAAGAAGGCCAATGAAAGTTGCGTAATTCGAAAGATTGTTTGTCGTACATTCCACGAATATAAATATTATATGTGCAGTTAGCCATTGTTGTTGTTATTGTGGTCTTCAGTCCGGAGACTTTTGATGCAGCTCTCCACAATACCCTATCCTGAGCAAGCCTCTTCATCTCCACATAAGAACGGCTTACTGTATCCATCTCTTGGTCTTCCTCTGCGGTTTTTAGCCCACACACTTCCCTCCGACGCTAAATTCACGAATCCTTGTTGTCTAAGAATGTGTCCTACCAATCGATCCCTTCTTTTAGTCAAGGTATGCCAGAAATTACTTTTCTCCCCAAATCTGTTCAGTACCTCCTCATTAGTTACGTGATCCACCCACCTAATCTTCAGCACTCGTCTGTAGCCCCACATTTCAAAAGCCTCTATCCTCTTCCTGTTCGCACTGTTTATCGTCCATGTTTCACTCCAAAAAATGTTCAAATGGGACTTAACTATGGGGTCATCAGTCCCTAAGCTTACAAACTACTTATGAACTAGCTAAGACTAAGGACGGCACAATTATCCATGCCCGAGGGGGGTTTCGAACCCCCGACCGTAGTGGCCGTGCAGACCGTGACTGGGCGCCTCAGTCTCCTCGGCCACCGCGGCCGCCTGTTTCACTCCCATACAAGACAACACTCCATACAAATGCCTTCAGAAAGAACTTCCTTAGGCTTCAATCAATATCCGATGTTAACAAATTTCTTATTTTCAAGAACGCTTTTCCACCCATTGCCATTCTGCATTTTATATCCTCTGTACTGCGACCATCATTTGTTATTTTACTGCCCAAGTAACAAAACTCATCTACCTCCTTTATTGCTTCGTTACCTAATCTAATTCCTTCAGCATCGCATGATTTTCTTAGACTGCACTCCATTACCCTAGTTTTGTTCTTGTTAATGTTCATCTTATATCCACCTTTCAGCACACTGTCCATTCCATTCAACTGCTCTTCCAGGTCCTTTGCTGTCTCTGACAGAATTACTGTGTCGTCGGCAAAACGCAATGGTTTTTAATTCTGCACCCTGAACTTTAATCCACTCTCCAAATTTCTCCTTGCTTTCCTTTATAGCTTGCTCAATGTACAAATTGAATAACATTGGAGGAAGGCTACAACCCTGTCTTACTCCCTTTCCAACCACTGCATCCCTTTCATGCCCTTCAACTCTGACAACCGCTGTCTGGTTTTTGTACAAGTTGTAAAAACCCTACGCTCCCTATATTTTTCTCCTGCTTGCTTCAGAACTTGAAATAGTTTATTCCAATCAACATTGTCAAAAGCCTTCTCTAAATCTACAAAAGCTAGAAATGTAGGTTTGCCTTTTCTTAATCTATCTTCTAGGATAAGCCGTAAAGTGAGTATTGCCTCCCGTGTTCCTACATTTCTCCTAAACCCAAACTGATGTTCCCCAAGGTCGGCTTCTTCCAGCTTTTCCACCCTTCTGTAAATAATTCGTGTTAATATTTTGCAACCATGACTTATTAAACTGATGGTTCTTTAGCCATTAAAAGTGGTAGAAGGAAGTAGAATTTTTCCTATCTACAGCTTGGATCAATTTCTACATTCTCCAACAATCAGCTCACTGATTGGCTAATCGCCTCGACCAAAGACGCTGTAATGCAGCACATCTGCAGTATTAAAATAACGTATTAAAATAAGCGAATATCGAAAAATGGAGTGCTCCCAACTCACTTTCTTGTGCCGTTCAAATGCTTCATTTTCGCAGTGATTAAGAGTGGTTAAAGGAAATTGATGTTTTCATATGAATGCCGATATAAAGAGTGATACGCCACGTGAGGCATCTAGCGGTGCTCGGGTGGAACTACGCAGTCGAGAATGCCCATATAAGGGATGATGCGCCAGGAGAGGCATGTAGCGGTGCACGGGTGGAACTACGAAGTCGACATGTTGTCAGCTCTGGAATTCTTATGTATCGGAATTCTTATGTATCGAAATAACATTATTTCTTGGCTTTGTATAAATATACGAACACCGAAATTGTAGTTCCATTTCAAATATTAGGCTAATGAAAGTTATATAATTCGAAAATGGCGTGAGTCCGTTTTTATTTGTTGTTATTGTGTCAGGCATTTTCCTTAATACGTAAAAGATACCGTTTCGTACCTCCCGGTGCCCGTTAAATTTTATCAAATATTCCAGCGGCCTCCTATGATAATGTTGGCAACAGAAGCTGAATAGTGAGAATCCTGTGAGTCTTCATTTTATCCAATCGCTTCATAACGCTGATGTTTTCTCATGGAATCTTCACTTTACGAGGACAATTATTTTTACTGAGCAGACGAGGGTACATACAAGAATCTGTCAACCATAAAGCAGGAACAGCATTATTTGTTTACTTCATGGTCTGTACGATACACTAATCGAGTCATTCTATGTGGTTGGAACAAATGGGCAAAGATTTTCTATCGTGTTGTTGATGTTGCCAACATAATCACGCGAGGCCGCCGAGATGATACGTAAAATTTTACCCCCCGTGAGCATTGTAAACACAATTAGTCGGTTTTTGACCACAGGCAATACTAGTCTACATAAACACTCTGCAAGACACATCGAAGTGCATTATTGTGAAGCTGTGGCACAGCTAGGATTTCTTTCTGGGGGGGTGGGGGGGTAATTGTTTAACCCTCTGAGGCCCATGAATAAATACAGGAAGAAAACGATAATAATTTATTTCAAATCCTACTTTTATTGCCTCTAAAAGGAATAATGTAGTGTAATAACAATTTGTATTTCACAATAAAATATTCTAGGTGGTTCCATAGAAAAAACCACTGGGCTGTTACTACAGTTTTCGGTGGGGCTTGATTTGTTAGAAGGGATATTTCAACCATTTTCCTATGAAAACTCAGTTGTTTCTTTTGACAGTATCTGTTGCACGCATTGAATATGTTCTTTTAGTTCTGTATTGTCACCACACACATCATTGTCATTGTTGCCGCTACTAACGTGAACAGTGACTTTCAGCGCACAGCTTCAATCACATTCTATTCAAATTGAACTACGGTCTATTCAAGGTGAAAGAAGACGAATTTCTTCATCAATTTCGTCTGATTCACTTCCAATATCCGATGCAGCCGAATCAGTGTCACTTGGATTTTGAGAAAGTACGTACATTCATTTGCATATTTGTGCATGGTCAGATGCTCTGAATTTCTGCTTTTGATGGCGCTCTGTTAGCCATAATGACACGCTACAAAGAACAAAAGAAAAAGCAACCTGTAGATTTAGCGTTTGAATGTCGTTACAGCTCAGTGATTTCAGTCTGTAACCACCTATATTTTTCTAAAGAAGTGAACTTTACGTTATAATTACAATATAGACATTTCCCAAATATCATAAAATGGAATATAAGAATAAGGCTTTACCTGAAACTGCAATTCTG
The DNA here is from genome assembly GCA_026315105.1 of Locusta migratoria. Classification (NCBI taxonomy): domain Eukaryota; kingdom Metazoa; phylum Arthropoda; class Insecta; order Orthoptera; family Acrididae; genus Locusta; species Locusta migratoria. Next base: position 139,755,723 of record CM048749.1, on the reverse strand, counting down.
TGCTGTATAGATGTCACAAAGTAATTTCATTATGAAGTCTGGGTCTAAAGCACTTGTACTCGGCCCACCGCTACACAAATTTAGTCTTTTACCCGACAACAACAACTTTTCTACTGCTACAAGAAGCTGGATCTGAAGCTAGATGTCATCACCAATCAATGAGGGGTGGTGGTTTCAAGAAGGAACCATTAAGCCGGAAAAGCAGGCAAAGTAAAAATGTGGTTTCTGGTTGAAACCACTTGGCCGGAAAGGGTTAAAAATAAAGCCAACTGCAGAGGTGCCCCCCCCCTTTTGGCTAATGACTCACTCCTCACAAACTGCGACAACCGCCTCCTCCCCTCACCCCGACGCCCGTGATATTAGGTCCTCGATTGCTAGTTTATTACCTAATAAAACTGGTTTTGCCATTTAATATTACAACGAAATATCTTTTATTTCACGTTTTGTGAAATATTTTATAAGGCCCTGCCTAGGTTGGCCAAAAGTACAAATTTTTCACCCCCTCCCTCCCAGAAATGTTTAATTACCATGAGACTCTGTGTGCAAAAAATTGAACTAGTATAACACTATTGTTGTTCGTGGTTTTTGGCGGCCTTCATAAGATTCTACTCGGCGGCGCCGCTGACCTGCTAAGCAGCCAGTCGCCGCATGTGAACAATCGGATCCTAACTTCAGCATAGCAGTAACAATAGCGGCAGCATCAAAGCTGGTCGCGGCGGCATTAAAACCGCTCACAGTAATCGCAGCACAGTTGTGGCGTTTCCTCTTCTATGTCTGACAATCTACTCCCCAGTTGTCCTCTACATATACGTAGTTTTGAGCAAGTCGAAAGTTTATGTTCTTGACTTGAGGAAGAAGGGCCCACAAAAATAAACAAAAGGAAACCGTAAAAACACATTAATATACGAGACTCATCTTGTTTTTGGTGGTCTCTTCTTTGTTGTTTCTTTGCTTGTTCTTTTTTTTTTTTATTCTTGCCGTTGCGTTATGAGTTCTGCTAGAGCTAAAACCTTTCGTAAATTTGCAGGAACTACTGTGGATACTTTTCTTGGAATAATAAACTTCACTTTTTGCTCTTAAAATTTTTATTTTCTTTAACAAGTTTGCTTTTCACAAACTTGTATGGCTACAAGTCATTACAAAAGCGCTGTGACTCTCCACATCCAAGCAGACAGTCTCAGTAATGGAAAACTGTTTTACACTCCTCTTTCACCTCTCAGTACAAATAAATGTCAATAAAATAAACAATTTTTAAGACTGTTGAACATAGAACATAGAAGTACTTTGTGTTCTTATTTTAATTCGGTGTGTGTTGTCTTGTGTGGTCGTAAATGCATTCTGAAAAGTGCTGTTTTATTCTGAACTGGATAAATGGCGTCGTTTTTCTTAACAACAGCAATGTAATGTTTTGACACTTTGCGTGACAGTTCAGTCAAGTGTGTGTGTGTGTGTGTGTGTGTGTGTGTGTGTGTGTGTGTGTGTTATAAAATGGTGTGTTATTTTATTGAGTGTATTTTGGTGTAGCTATTTAATTTGTGATAAATATTTACCTGGATTTGAAAAGTACCGTTATATTTATTTATTTGACAATTATTCGAGTCATTAGCAGTAATTGAATCTGTGGGAGTGAGAGTGCTATTTGTTGTCGGTGAATCGTAATGATTCTAGTAAGATAATAAGTTTTGTTGGACTAATTTTAATTATAATATATAATATTTGCTTATTTGCATCATATGCCAATGACGATTGTATCTTTAAATACTACTAAAAATTAATAGGTTTGTAGTGTATCTGTAGAGTAAGTAAATTGGTTTCAGAATACTATTTTATATATTACGTTGTTTATGGTTACTTAAACTTTTTTGAGTTGAAAAATATAAATCGTTCACATTCGAGTTTTAGTAAAGGTATTATAACGAAAAACAACTAATTAGAACATTTCATCTCGGTACTAATATCACTTTACACCAATGGTATAGCTTTTTGGGACAGAAATGTATTAAGATTTTGGACTGAACTATAGGGAAATATAGGGTAGGCATTTATAGAAATGTTACAACGATCTCAGTGGCGGTAACACGTTGGCGACCAATTGTCACGTTAACTTGTGCTTTGCAAATTACAGATTATGTATGTATATTTTTGACCAATTCCAGCGTTCAAATGAATGAAATAAATCGCAATTTGCGCTGTTATGGCATCACTGTATTAGGATTAGATGGAATACCAAACTGTGGCGAATGAAAATTTGTGCCCAGCCGGTATTCGAACCCGGGATCTCCGGCTTCCGAGGCAGACGCGTTAACTACTCCGCCACCGAGGACACAGTGACCAGCCCAACTGCAAAGGACTCTTCCCTGCACGTCTCCCGCCACACACAAATCTCCTTTCGCCATGCTGTCCCTTTCCTATACCACAGCCTATTTGTTCTATAATGCTCGCAGCCACGATACTGTATTCCCGCATCAGGGAGAACAGACCATGAGGTATCGAGACACAATTAATTATCGTCAGGAGCCCAGCCTCGGCTTGTGTGTAGCGGGAGACGTGCAGGGAAGAGTCCTCTGCAGTCGGGCTGGCTACTGTGTCCTCGTTGGCGGAGTGGTCAACGCGTTTGCCTAGTAAGCAGGAGATCCCGGGTACGAATCCCGGCCGGGCACAAATTTTCATTCGCCACAGTTTGGTATTCCATCTAAACCTAATACAGTGATGCCATACCATCGCAAATTGCGATTTCTTTCAATTATAGTTACGTTGTGATTTATTACATGTGTACTATTTCAGACTTCGGTTCTGGCCTGTTAAAATAAATAAATTAAAAACTAATATATATATATATAATCTTTGGAAGGTGCTTGGCTGAGGCGGGGGCTTAAGCCCCATTAGCGCCCTCCCCCCCCACCCCTCCCCCCCCACACCTCAACCGTGGTTGCGCCACTGTTGTTAAGTAAGGGGAAGGACAAAGTAATATGAACACTATATCAGCTAGTTAATTATCGGGAATTTAAAATTTTTAGTTCTAGGAATAGGAAAACTATCAGAGAGGCACGGTAGAAACGAGGTTACTAGCATGGAGTGCATACATCAGCCATTTTATTACCTGTAGCCATATAAACATAGACCAAAGGTAAGAATAGACTGCGCGTGACGTCATAATACAGAAACCAACATGTAAGTCACGTGACTCGGGACAGGAAACCCTGTTCATCATTACAAGCAATGTGGAGTGCAGCTGAGAGTCGCAGCTCTTCTTCTTGCTACTGGAAATTAAGCGTGGATTTCGACAATAAAACGTCTTATCGTGTTCTTGTTACACATTCAGCAGTACAATCGGCGTCAGTTATCTGCAATTCGTAATATCAATTAAACGGTTACAGTTTTACTTGTGCCTAGAGGAAATGTATTCACAGTTCTTCTTATAAGCAACAGAAATGCAGTTCTTAAGGGAATGACTGTTTTTGTTGTACTCTGAGTCTTGTAGTTTGTAGCTGACACAGGAGACGAAATACCAGTTTGACAAGCAGCAACAGTTTCCATACGCTTCCTCAACAATACATGTGAAATATTTTGTCATGCTATTGTAGATACCTGAAATCGGTTTGCATCCATAACGTCCTGTTTTAATGAGATACAAGCGTTTATATTTCATAATTTTTGTCACAAACAGTGAAGCCAAAACGTAAAACATGAGCAATATTATATATTTCCATTAAATAATAATGTGATCAAAAAATTAATTTTTGTACCTGGCAAGAACTGGTTTTATAGGGATAATGAACAGTGTGTATTCATCTTCAGCATTGTGTAACGATATTAATGGCGGATCATGATCTTCCCATCAAAAATCACATTGATCAGTTGAGAAAAAAGTAAAAAATTCATAGTGCAAAACAAACATTGAAGATGTGTAATTCTGTTGCTTGTAAACAGAACTGACAACACTATTAGCCTGGTCACATGTTAAAACGATAATCACCACATTAATGTCAGCAATATGGAGAAACCACGTTACCTTTACTACTACATGTGTAACAGGAATACGAGAAGTATTAACTTCACCTGTAAATTAGAAACACTGTTGTTCGTAATGACGAAGCCTCAGTCACGTGACTCGGGGCAATGTTAGATGTTGGTTTCAAATCACAACACGGCGGAGATGGGGACATACCAGTGATCTCTATACAAACTGGATGTATAACTCTGGTGCTTGGACATATAATTGCAGCGTGCCTGCACATTCATATATTTTCCACACGTTTTCGCATTGTCCGCCATGTTTAAATTTGGCAAACGAGTTTCCATCAGTTATTACGTGACAAAGAATTGCTTGCTTACCTCTTGATTTGGAATTTAATTCAATATTCGATGTTGTAGGCTGATATGGGAGCGGAATCGAAACTTTTTTTCTCCTCTTTTTCTTGAAATGCTGCTTAGCAGCCATGTTTGAATTTGGCAAGAAACTAAATATGAGTATCTTTGCCTGGCACGCTAAGAAAGCTGAAGTTCAACATCCAGAGTGTATAGAGATCAATGGGACATACGCAGTCTGTTATCTTTGGTCTATGCATATAACCGGTACTGTTAGCATGTTTCCGCTGTTTGTTCTCGTATCGTTCAAAAGTGCGTACGCGAGTCTTTAAAAATAGTTATCACGAAGTTTATTAGTGGCCCCACCTTCATTAGAGCAGTTGCGGGTGTAACGGAAATAATATCGAACTCCAGGTCCGAGATCGATAGGTACAGACTTATTGAGACATTTTTCAGACGATAAAATACTGTGATCAAGTTATTCTGATGTACGCGGGTCTTTGGTTGTCACTGGAACAATATTTCATTACCTATTAGGACCAGATTTAACCACCATCTATCATCCCAACTAATATTGAAAGTATATCGGATTTTTTAGGTGAACTTACGTGTGACTTACTTATAGCGTAAGTAAAATTTTAGAGATTGTGGGACTGTTAGTCAGTGCTAGGCGACAGTGCATTATCTCTGGATTCAATACCACACATTGCGACGGATCTATGTCCTGAATTAATTTTAAATAAAATAACGCTCGAGTACGTGAATATTTTAAGGCGATCTGTAAGAATACTCTTAAAAAACAAAGGTTGAAAAAATATTTTTAAAGTGACCAGGTTTATAAGAATATATTTTATTATATTGTCTTCGTATTTTACATTATTTATTTAGATGCCAGCTAGCTCAGTTAATGGATGAAACAAAAACCTTCTCAGAGACGTGATTACTCAGGTTAAATTTTAGTTGAAGGTCTTCAACTAGTGCGTGTATTCTTACAAAGTAGCCCCACATTAAATGCTATAAAAATAATAATCAATTGCAAATGAAGTCAATGTGGAAACTATCCTCTATATTAAAATTCTGAATGTTATTCTCAGTTACGTATATCATCGAAACGTTAGTCGAATGTCCAACTTGAACTAAATTCGCAAAGTCTGAATTCACTGAAGCTAAATGAAAACTGTCTTTTAACTTTTTAAGATATGGCTATCGGGAAATTATTTAATGAAATATTATTCACTTCTCACTCATAATAATAATAGTAGTCACTTTGAATAATTATGCACTTCGTAATTTATAGATCTTTGCAAGGTACCACATTTTACACTATATTACCACAGAAGTTGGCGTAATTTTTATGTAGGTCCAGTTTGGTTTTGCAGAGCTGAAATAGATTTTTTTTTATTAAACCTTATTTTCCACCCGTCCTTGCTTTTTCATTTAGGAATTCTATATTTGCCACGTAATGGCGGCGGTTAATGCAATCTGTGCCGTTAGCTTCTTGCTGAAACAAATGCTAATTGCGTCCTTTAGCATTTCATATAAATGATCAGAGTATTTCTAACGAATTATAGTACACTTATTTCATGTAATACATATACTTCAAGTCTTTAAATATGTTGAAACACATGTTACAGACCTCATTACAATGTTTCCTTCATTTTCATCAAAAGCAATCTCGTCACGATTATGAATCGACCAGCGCAGATAAGAGACCAAACACAACCAGATAAAACAAGATACAACAAGCTAAAACGAGATTACTTTTTAACATTACATACATTTATATTTTTAATTGTACAAAGATAATAACACACATTAAAATAATTATTCTTTGTTACGAGTCTACACACAGTCATCTTTTGTTACATGATGCGTCTATATTGGTGGTACTACTAAACTTTTCAATCGTCGATTTCGGTAAAAATTGGAAGGACATTACAGTTCCTACCAGTGTTCGCACAAATGTATAAAATAAAGTCTAAGGAGTCGGGCGTAACGTGCACCGTTGCATTGGTTTGTGGCATAACACCGTCGGGGGCGTCACGACACCTAACAGTATACTAAACTGCTCAAAATAATTAGGCGATCAGGTGAGATTTCATACAGAATGTATGTATTGTAACTTGTTTTATCCATATATTGGTTACAGTTTCCAGCCGGCAGTGGATATGGTGGGAATAGACACAATCCTGGCATTTGCTGTCGATGTTGTGATCCTTGACGACACCCAAGAGCAAGTAAGGCCTGACACCATGATTGCTCTTCAACGCGAAAGAAATAGTGCTGGCGGTGAACGAGAGTAAAAATGTCTCACGAGATGAAGTTCTTCTTCGTTCCATTATTGTTGACAAGCATGCTTTCGAACGAGTCAAAGAATTCAAGTACCTGAGATCCATATTGACTAGCAGAAATAAAGTAATAAAAGATGTGCAACAATGAATAACGAACCTGCTGGAAGTCGCCCAAAGGGACGATCGAAGACGCGATGGATGGATCGGGTACTGACAGTCCTCAAATAAGGTCAGCCGGCAGCGGTAGAAGATGAGCCTGGGAACCGACAACATAGGACCGCCATCTGCAATAAATAAGTCCTGTTTTGAGAGTGTGAATGACTGATGTTTTACTTATAATTTTGTTTTAGTTTTTGTAATGTATATCTTTGCAAATTTTTTATGATGTGCAATCTGTATTCCTCTATAGCTGCGGTTGTACCATTTTTGTATTCCGCTGTAGGCCTGAAAGGCCCATTAACGCAATCAAAGATTATGATGATGATGATTGGTTACAGTAGTAATTTGTATGTGACACAGAACGATATTTTGCTGTCCCAACTCTCTACTTGAGGTTCACATGGCTTTCACTCAGGCCGAGGCACCATTTAGCTACCATGTCCTTTAATATAGTGTGCGGTCATCTCGGACGGCCAGTACAGTTGCACATCTGCATGGCACGTGGAATAATAGTATGAAGTTATCAATCAACTCTTGAGGGGTATTTGGCATTTCTTCCATGAGTGCAATATCCGACCGTTGTGGGAAGTGCTGGTCTGGCTGCAATGCGTCTGCTACGTACATCCCAAACATTCTCAATCGGATTTAAGTCCGGTGAAGAAGCTGGCCACTCCAATCGTTCAATTCTCTCAACTCCAAGCATGTTGTCTACCAGTGCAGCTCTGTGCTAATTTATGCAAATTTTTTATAATATGCGGTCTACTCTTTAGCGGAATGGCTAATAAAAAATAATTGAAGAGAAAATCTAGAAATATGAGCAAATAATATGAACATTGCATTACAAATCTCCAGAAAAACAATAGGAGGGCATTAAAATAGGGCACCAAAATTGAACACAACATTACAGGGATGAGAAAAGAGGCTCTGTCTTGTGACGAAAACACAGAATCTAGTACGAAGGAGATCGATTAAATATAATTGAGAAATGGAGGCAAGTTAGAAGTATAATCGGTCCAAGGACAAAAGGAACTGAATACAACATGCCATCGCGTGGTGCAACTGCATGTTCTAAGACGTGATGCTACGGGTTGGGCGGCCGTTTCCGACGGAGGATCGTCCTCGCTCTGGTATGTGTGGTGTGTGTGTTGATGTTAATGTATGTCAGTTTAAGTAATTCGTATGTCTAGGAACTGATGAGAATAGCAGTTTGGTCTAACAGGTTTTTTTTTAAGTACAACAGGCCACGACCAAACAAAGAAATCAACTAACACGCAGAGAAGATGTAACACAACTTGTGCAAAAGAATCATTGGACATTTGGCGACACTGGGAAACGAAAGGCTCTCAAAACAAATAATTAATAAAAATGGAGTTCACAGGACAACGTTTGTGGTTTCCACAGACTTTAAATAACCTCAAACAAGCAAACGTTTAGATAATTGACACAACATAAACGTGTAAAGAAACGAAATTCAGAATGCTCCTCAGGGAAGAACAACAGAGGGAATGTAAGCAGTCGAATAGCATCGATGAGTTTCAAAGGCAGAGGTCAAAATGCGTGAAATGAATCTGGGCAGAGAGGAAGAAGAAAAAGGAAAAATCAAGAATTCGTAGATTAATTTAACGCATTCTGTAAACGTTCCACTTCAATAAATAATAATCGGAAATTGTAATCAATAGCCGGCAAATCAGCGGCATGTGGCAATACAAATATTTTTTCACTTTTTTATCTGATGTATTTTTGTTCAGATTGCACGATATACATCATAGCGTGTATCTTGAATACGATCTATGGAGCTCAATACGTGTATTGATAATTCAACGAAAAGCATGTTGATACTGACAGCAATTTTTGTAAAAGAGAAATTTTGCTCTCGTAATGTTATAAAGTAATGAGTGATGAACAATTGAAAGTGTTAGATAATGGAAAATTCTGTGTCAAGTATTTTTTAATGAACTCACGCAGAAAAAGATACTGACACCAGGATGAATAATCTTCTCTGTCTCTGTCTCTGTCTCTGTCACTGAAAAGGGAAAAATATACACTCTTTATAACATTCTTCTGCATTCTATGGCATCATAATTTGAGGCGACTCTGTGTCTTCAAGATGAATATTCATAGCCCGGAAAGAGACAGCTCGGGTTACGTACTGTGTCAGGCCATTCTTCATGCGGCTCGGCGCTCCTAACATACAGGGTATCCGGAAATTCTTGGTAGAAACGAGTGCGTCCATATTACTTTGACAAGGAAGCGGAAATGTCATCCAGTGATGCTATCAGCAATTTTTCTTTGACAATGTGAAACAGATCTCTTCAAATACAATCTGTTGGCTTCCATAATTTGGGAAGTCGTGGTATGTTGTAAAACAAAGAAAACAAACTACTAGAAAACATGGACTCTAAAATGTATATCTTAAGAGCAATGAGCACTTATCTATATCTATATACGTGAATGTCTGTTCGGTGTACGTTTATCACGTCTGAACCACAATACATAAAGAGCTAAAAATTTCTACAGTTACTAATGTCTCCCCGGGGAAGGCTTTAGGCACGGTTTTATGGCGATCGGATAGCTATATATTGTGTGTGTGTGTGTGTGTGTGTGTGTGTGTGTGTGTGTGTGTGTGTGTGTGTGTGTGTGTGTGTATGTCTGTTCGGTGTACGCTTATCACGTCCAAACGACAAGCTTATCACGTCCAAACGACAAGACGCAGATACTTAAATATTTGTACAGTTACTAATTTATACCTGAGGAAGGTTTTGGGCACGGTTTTTATAGCGATCTGATAGATATTTAGTAATTTGAAGAATATAACACGAAATGTGGAACAATTATTATTCTTTGAAAATTATATTTACTCTTTGAAAATGGTTTTATTGGTTGCATTGTTGATTGTTGGTTGATAATGATAAATAGGTGGTGTATATTGGGATGAAAAGTTACCGGTGTATACAAAATTCTACGGGTATGTTTTAATATTTCGCTCTGCAGCGAAAACTACAGAACGCAAACGAATGATGTGTGAGTAATTGTTGTTCGAAGACTCCCGTTGTACACCATAGCAATTCCATGCCGATAGCTGTAAGGGGGTGGAAGATATGGTGGGTGAAAGTCGTCAAATTATAAAAAAATTCGGACTGAAGGCCAGCGATGACTTTTGCGACTCTATAGCAATGAGGTTACATACAGCGAAACGTGATGCCACAGACCATGTCTTTGGTCTATGCGTGTTACAATGTCTTCAGCTCTTTCTCTGTAATGATAAGCATACGAATAAGAGAATATAAGAATAAATATATAAATCAGTAAAAAAGAAATTTCTTTTAATAAATCTCTTTAAAAAAATCGATTTGACGTTTCGCGCATTACTTCAAGTAATCGACCTGTGATATTATTACAATTATTATTGTTGAATTTCGTGATTGGATTCTTCAACACGATGGCATTTTTACATGTGATTTGATCTACACTACTTACGTGCCTGATAATGTTGATTAAAATATTTGTTTCTAAAGAAGGTATGATATTTCATTTCATCTTTCAAAACCAGTCTCATAGCACACTACTGAAAGATAGCTTATCTATCATAATTTACTAACACGCGAGCGGAGCCGAGGGTTTAAGCTAGTTCACAATATGATGGAGAGTCATCGAATAAAACAGTATTGATACCTTGCGTTATCGAGAGAAGAGTTGTTGGACCACGGCTAATCTTTGTCATTATAAACGATTTAGTTATCTGCATAGTGCAAAAATTGGAAATTGACACTTAATAATGATAAGTGTGAGCTGATCCAAATGGCCACTAAAAATCTGTAAACATCAACTACACGAAAAATCAGTCAAATGTAAAGGCCGTCGGTTCAACTAAATGCACAGGAATAATAATTAGGAACATCTTAAACAGAAAAGAACACATAAAAAATATTGTACGGAAGGCGAACGAAAGACTGCGTCTCATTGGCAGGACACTTATAAGATGTAACAGTTCTACTAAAGAAACTGCTTACACCATAATTGTGCGTCCTATTTTGGAGTATTGCTACGCATTTTGGGATCCACACCAGGTGTGTGTGACGGACGATGAAGATAAAGTTCAGATAAGGGCAGCTCGTTGAGTATTATCGCAATATAGGGGAGAGAGTATCACGGAAATGATGCAGGTTAGGTTGGAAATCATTAAAAGAAGGCGTTATTCGTTGCGGCGAGATCTTTTTATGAAATTTCTTTCACGAGCTTTCTCTTCCGAATGCGAACATACATTATTAGCACCAACCTACATAGGGAGACATGATAATCATAATAAGAGAAATCAGATCGAAAACGGAAGGGTTTGTGTGTTTCTTTTCTCCGCGAGCTATTAGAGAATGGAACTATAGAGAAACACCATAAAAATTGTTCGATGGACCCTCTGCCGTGCTCTTCAGTGTGACTTACTTGTTGTTGTTAACAGAGCTTTAGGGCACTCAACATCGCGGTCAGTGTGACTTGCAGAGTACCCATGTAGATATAGATGTAGTAGTCAATCTGAGCTGCTGTATTAGATGGTAGCAGATAATGTTATTAGAATGAAACGTTCACTCTGCAGCGTAGAGTGCTCTGATATGAAACTTCCTGGCAAATTAAAATTGTGTGCCGGAACCGGGACTCGAACCTGGGACCTTTGTCTTCCGCGGGCAAGCGCTCTACCGACTTTTTATTTTTTTTATTTTTTTTATTTAGTTTATTTTTTTATTTTTTTTTATTTTTTCGCCTGCCAAAAAATGAAATAACATAAAATAAATAAAAAATAAAAAAGTCTAGTGCCACCGCCACTTTTACCCTATACTAAATCAAGGATGCAACTAAGGGAAAGAAAAGGAAATAATGTGTTCTTTTATTTAAACTTCATGGCTTTTCTTGTAAATACAAATAGACAACAGGAGAAACAAAAAGGCCCATCCTAACCGTTGTGTTTTGAAGTCTTACCGAATTCTTTGAATTATAAATAAAATTGAATCTTTTTTTTTTTTTTTTTTTTTTTTTTTTTTTTTTTTTTTTTTTTCATTCTTCTACTTGAACGTAAGGAAGGTATTTAACGTGACTTTCTAACTGTCCGGAGCCTTGGCCGTCTTCTCGTGGTGTGTTTATTACCGGTAAATTCGATCATAAATCTTTTTTTTTCTTAACGAACCAGGTCATCTCCAGTTTCTTTACTTAATATCTGCTCATGCCCGGCTTCAACGGACCACCAAGAAGTCATCAAACACCTTCAGGAGAAAGTTTGCGTAATTTTTACGGTAGTTTGCATTCCTCTTAATTTTCGAATGTTGGCTCTCTATAAAAGTTCTATAATCACCGACGTCGTGTTCCGTTGTGCCTAATATATAATGCACTGTCATTCCTTTCAGCCAGTTTGCTGCATTTCTCTTCGTATTTGGGTATGGAATCTCATCAGGATAGAGTAAGGTCGTCATATGAATAGCATGAGGCGCAGTGCGTTGAACGAAGGCCAAAAGGCGGCAGAGCAGATGCCAAATGTCCTTTGCCGTTCCGCAGACTAGTCGGTGTGTGTCCGTATCATGCACGTTGCACGTCTGGCACAGCGGGGTCGCCGCGAGGTGAATGCTGTGCAGACGTGACTGCGTGGGGTACTTTCCGTTCACGTAGTAGTACCATGTAGTCCGTGCCGCTGTCGGCAAGTTAGGGGAGTGTACGTTCCACCAGACTGCATTCCAGTCGACCGTTGGGTGTTTACCTTCCACAACATTCCGTCGTTGCCCCATCATGAGGGTTCCGTACACCTTACGAACCACAGGTAGATCATCTATGCGTAGTATACGTCTGAGGTAACTGTATTCCAGTAAAAATGTACTGCAGTGGGACATTGCCGCGGGGATATGATGGAGATCTATCGGTGGGTCCAGATTGGGTGGTGCAATTTCCGTGAGAAGAAAAGCGATCAGACTACTGGGGTCCCGTTTCCATTGCCACAGTGTCAGTCTCACAAACAAAGCCATAGCCTTGACATACACGTTGGTGAGTCCTAGTCCACCGCCCAACACCGGGAGTGAGAGCGTGGAGTAGCTGACTTTAAAGAGATGTCCTTGGTTCACGTAATGTCCAAAGGCTGCTTGGATTCTGTCCGCAGTCGCTCTTGGCATCGGAAAAATCCTTGCCAAGTACGTCATTTTTGATACCAAGTAGGTGTTTATCAAGTCGACCTTTTGTAGCGCATCCAAGGAGCGTAGTGAGTGTAGACGGATACATGCACGGATATTGTTCAAGAGGCGTTTGTAGTTGAGAGCTATCGTGCGGCGTGTGGTCTTGGTGTACACCACCCCTAAACATTTCATCTCAGTGACGAACTTGATGCGTCCTTCGGGTTGCGCAGGTAATCCGCAACCGATGTTCATGATTCCTGATTTTCTCATGTTCATCTGTGCACCCGACGCTTTCCCATATCTCTCTATCTGAGCTATGGCTGTGGCAATCTCTTCATTTGAACGGACGAGGAGGACCACATCATCTGCATATGCACGATACACAAATTTATCCCCTCTTACATTGACGCCGCTTAACGTTCGATGTAGTTGCATCAGAAGTGGCTCAATTGCAAGTGAAAATAGGCCCATGGAAAGAGGACACCCCTGTCTGACGGAGCATTGGATAGTGATTGGTCCTGTCGGACTACCATTCAATGACTTCGTCCCATTCAGAAGTCGCATTACAGTCACGATGAAACGTACTGGTATTTCCATCGCTACCATCGTGGCTCGTAGGAAGTCATGGCCGACTGCGTCAAAGGCTTTTTCCAAGTCGACTGCCAGCATCGCGCCCGGAATTCTGCAGGCTTGCGCGATTGCTATCAGATCACGATAGTCACAAAGCGCCTTGTGGATTGCACGATTGTAACCGATACATGTCTGATCTTTCCCTGTTAACACTGTGAGGGCTGGTTTTAATCGCAATGCTAAAAGCCGTGCAAAAATTTTATAATCGCTGTTGAGGAGCGTCAGTGATCGGAATTGTGCACCGATTGTCCCGTTGATGTCTTCGGGATGGGGATGATTAAACCTTGGGTAAATTCAGTTGGTATAATGACTTCGGCGTGCAGTAGTTCTTGAAACATCTGTCTCAAAGTCGGTGTTAATATATCTTGAAATTCCCTGTAGAATTCAATGGGTAGTCCATCGAGGCCTGGAGCTTTGTTTGGGCGACCTTTCGCCAGGGCCGCCTTCACCTCTTCCTCGGTCACGTCAGCTTGCATCTCTACCGCCGTCTCGCGGTCCAGTTTCCGTGGCAGTGCCGCAAGCATGTCGTTGAGTGCCGCCTCATCTGGAATCTTCTGTGAGTACAATCGAGCGTAGTAATCCACAAAACCTTTCCGAATTCCTGCCTGACTTGTTAGAAGCTGGTCGTACTCTGTCCGCAGTGCCGTGACGAGATTCCTCTTGGACCGCCTCTTTTCACATACTATGTGGTGCATGGAGGGTGGTTCGTGCGCAACTCTGTAGTCCTGTCGAGCTCTAATAACTGAACCTTCCATTTTCTGGCGCATTAGTTGTAACAGTTTGGCTTTGACACGGTTGATTTCTATCAGACGAACTGGTTGCTGCATTGCACTGTTGTATAAATCACGGAGGACGCTGAAATAAAATTCGATCGTGTCGTAGTGCCATCTCATTCTGTCTCTTGAATAACTCATCAGTGTTGCGCCGGTTTGGCGCACTGTAGCCACCAAGACAACACCGACGGATAGGCCTGTCTACGTCGTAAGCATTTTGTCCAGGTTTCAGAGACTAATACACGACAATCTTGGTCCTTCAGAACGTCTACATTCAGCTTCCACACCCCCTTGCCACGATAGGTTGTCTGACGCTCCAGGTTAACGGTGCAGATGTAAGCCAAATGGTCAGAAAAAACTGTCGGCCAGAGTTCCGATTGCTGAAGACTCCCACGTAGCTCGCGTGAAACGTGTATGCGGTCTAGACGGCTCGCTGACGTTGTGGTTAAATGCGTGAACCCAGGCGCGTCCCCGTGTAAACAGTTCCAAGTGTCCAGCAGGGCCATGTCACGTACCAGGGCGGAGAGCTGCGGGCAGGTGTTGTAGTTTGGCGTCTGGTCGCGTGGCGACAATACGCAATTAAAGTCCCCTCCAAAAATTACTTGATTGTATCTGCCCGCGAAGAGGGGCATTATATCTGTCCTGTAGAAGTCGGTGCGGGCGCGTCTGTTTCCGGAGCCCGATGGGGCGTATACGTTGACGAGCCGAACGTTGTTGACCGTGAGCGCCGTTCCTCTCGCCGATGGCAGGTATTCTACGTCCCTAACTGGGATTCCCTCTTTGATCAGGATTGCAGTGCCCAATTCTTGTGCAGTGCCCGGATGGATGTGTGCAGTATAAGCGCACAGGGAATGGAGGTCCGCCTCCCTCACCTCCTGCAACAGCGCGATATCTACTTCCGCCGCCCGCAACATGTCACTCAGTAGCTGTAATTTATTCCCACTGCTGATTTTGTTGATATTGATCGTCGCGATGCGATATGCTTGCAGGGGATTCATTTTGCACCGCCTCTCTACTCGTCCTGCGGTCCAGTAACGACCACTGGTCCATTTCTAGCATCTTGTGTTATGCTGGTCTTAACACATTTGCTCACGCAGTCCTCTGGCGGTGGTTTTTCCGTCATTTCTACGTCTTCATTGCACTCGTCAACGTCTTCTGTCCAGTCGCCAAGACTGTGGTCAGGGGCGAACTTCTGTAAGTTCTGAAATTCTGGACCCGGACCTTCACTGATCTGCTGCACTGATATCACGTCTTTGGGAGACGCTTCATGTCTTTCACATACCCGCTGACCTGTGGTACCGTCCTTCTCCATCGTATTTGGCAGCGTACGATCAAGTTCTTGAGCGCTTTCGTGGCTTGGTTCAACTGTCTCGTCGACGTCTGGGGACGCAGTACGTTGTTTCTTGCGCTTCCTGTAGCGGCGTCGTGGAGAGCGTCCTTCCTCTGTATCGGAAATTTGAGACTGTCCCATACTTGTAGTTTCTGATTCCTCTCCCTTATCGTGCGACTTGTTGGTGTCTATCTCCATACCATCAGGCCTAACGTCTTCGTCTCTCTTCGGGGGGTCGTCCTCCTTTCGCGGTGGTTCGGTGGCAGCTGGTCCCTCCTGCTGCACCGCGACCTCCGGCATTTCACCCTTGGACACTTGTTCATGATCTGGTGGCGACGCGGTTCCTAGCGCCGCTTGAACATATGTGAGGGGCAGAGTTTGGGGACGTTGTGGTAATTGGCCTTCACCCGTCGGTAATTGCATGATTCGTCTCTGTAAGCATTCTGATCGCACGTGGCCCTCCTTGCCACAGCCTGAACACTTGCGCGGTTGTCCGTCATACATAATGATCGCACGGCACCCACAAATGTAGACGTAAGAGGGGACGTGTTTCTTGAGGTCTATCCGTACTTGCCGTACTCCATTGAGAACATGTTATGTCTCAAAACTCGTCCATTTTTCTTCGGTATAGGCAAGGACCGTGCCGTATTGCCGGAGCGCCGTAGTTACCTGCTGTTCCGTCACTTCAAATGGTAATTCGAAGACACGTATCGTTCGAATTCCGATGCCCGCTGGCTCCACCGTGACGTTTCCTACATTGCCGTCGGAGTGAAGGAACTTATAAGACCCGCCGGAGTTCTGAATGAGTCGATCGCAACATGCATCGTTGATTAATTTGACATTTACAACGCTCGCCACGATCGAAAAGTGAATTCCAATCAATTCGTGAGGATCGAGTTTGACCACTTCTCTTAAAAATCGTTCAACTTCTAGTGCTTTAGGTCGAGCAAAACGGTTCTCAAATGTGAACTTCACGGTCGATTTCCGTAAGTAGTCAGCCATGTGAACGTCGTTTGTATACAATACGCGCGCCGCTGCTAAGCCTCGCACTCGCCGCTTCCTCCTCGCCGCTAGCTACGGCTCGGACGTAAACAAGACGTCCTCACCGCGAGGCCGCTCGGCCCAGACTGACTGAGCTATGCCGACACGACTGACGATGGCGCCTCACAACATAGCTAAGCAATTTCTCCACCATATCCTTTCTTCCAGGAGTGCTAGTCTTACAGGTTCTGTAATGCTGTTTTCGTATGAAAATGGGTGTTGCGTATTAAAGTTAAGTTTGGGGACCGTAAATGAAATTTTACCAGGTAGTGAAATATTTTTAAATGAGATTACTACGCAATTTTGACAAGGAATGGACAATTTAAACAAAATTATTGGATTCCGCCATTAAATGGTAGCGGTCGTAATTTCGGTGGCAAATAAAACACCAGAAAGCAACATTACAGAAGAAGTCGGCGGAATCTAAATTTTACCTTATTGAGAGCTGGTACAAATATTTCGGTCATGTTCTGTAGTGATTCTAGCTGAGATGACTGGAATATTACTTCGATAAATTGATGCTGGGATTGTGCGTTCCGGTTACTATTGTTCTATGACCGTGTTGAAAATTAATCATGATAGTCGCCAAAAATTGCAAAATTATCGGACTTCATAAAAATTACGAAGATTTTTCTGCAGGCGTTAAAATTTAATAAACCATTCATAGACACGAAATAAATAAAAGTTACACAGAGAATGTTCTAGTACAATCGCGAAACAAATCGCAACAATACCCGAGCATCGCTTTATGAAGCACTGGATCTGCTGACAATAAATAACTTTAAAATTAGTGAGAATGGGGAAGGTATTGTAAGTAAGTAAGATATTTCAAATTAACGGTGGGAGTTTATTGAAATTAATAAACAAACTAAGCTCACACTTACATGACACGTCCTAGCACATGACGGAGAAGAAAGTAAGTGACGAACAGTTCCGCTCTCTCCCTTCAGCTTGTTGTAAAAAAAAATTGAACGTGACAAATGTCATATGTTTATCGATACGCTGGCATAGAGAGGACAGAAGTCAGCGACAAGCATCGCACAAGTTATAAAAAAATCATTAATGTATTACTACAGTTCGAGTCCCGGTTCCAGCACACAATTTTAATCTGCCAGGAAGTTTCAGATAATGTTATTGTTTATCGGTGAGTAAAATCAAAAAAAGAAGATCAAAAGTAACTGCAAAACGATTTGTATACGTTACTTGCAGTGTGCAAAAATTGGCAGTTCAGTCAATAATGATAATGAAGTAGTCATGAATATGAGCACAACATGGGATCCATTAAACTTCATTATACGGTACATCAATCAAAAGAGTCTGAATGTGGTTCGATGAATCCTCTGCCAGGTATAAAAAATAATTCAGTTCCTTGTGACAAACACTGTCTCGTTGTACCAGAGGTATTAAATATAAGGAGAGACATTGAATTATAGTTTGTGCTGTGGGCGGGATTTGAACCCAGGACTTGCTGCTTACTACCAAGGCGCTTTTGACCGCTCAGTTAACACAGAATTACGGACAAAGTGACTACAAGGACTATCTTCAAGAACGTCAGAAGGGCTGGCTCTGGGACGGTGCGGTGTGAGGATGTCGCCGGACCTATCACAGGATTTGGACTGTCTGTTCGTGCACCGTTTTTGCATCAGTGGTGCCCGTTGCAGTGTGTTTCTTCTTCTGAAACTTGTGTGTGCTTAAAAATTGCTTTTTATGGTGGCGTCATGCCCTTTCGCGCTCTGGTTGCTGTCCCCAGGCGTGGTCGTATATTTGATAGTTCAGCATTTTCCCCTCCCCGATTTACCTGTACTCGAACGGTTGTAATTAACAGGTTTTCGTTTCTATATCATCTGTGTTTTCTTGTGGTTATTTTTTTTTTTAACTTAGCATCGCATTTGAATGGGCTGGTTGATATTAAGAACTTTTTTTGGAGTAGTTGTGCAGTTCTTATCACCCGTCTTGTCCCTCTTCTCGGCAATCTGCTAAAATTTTAAGAGGTTGCGAAGTGGTCAGCCCTTGTAATTGTGCTATCATCTTGTAAAAGACTGTATTGGACAACCCAGCTCTGAGTTAATATTTTTAAAAGCATTGTAAACAATTTGTGAAAAGGAAGGCTGTCTTAGCCTTGTAACGTTGTTTACAAGTAATCAAGTCAGGTGCTGGGAACCAGTGCAATTTTCCAGGTCTATTAATACGAACTCTCTCATCCTTCATTATTTAAAAAAATATTATAGAAAGATATAAAAAAGCCAAGATCGCTGATCATCAATTTTTATTTACGACGACCGGTTTCGTTGAACTATGATAGCATCATCTGGTCAAAATATTTTACAAGGCCATAATTTTGTAATGTCAATCAGTTGTTATATAACAATTTACAGTGCATAGGTGCACTATGTCATAATAAAACATAATTATCACAGTGTGCGACAATAGCAAACTATATTTTATTTGACCAGATGATGCTGACATAGTTCAGCGAAACCAGTCGTCGTAAATAAAAATTGATGATCAGCGATCTTGGATTTTTTATATCTTTCTACATTATCATAATTGGATCGCCTCCTAGAACTTAAACCAACTAAAAAAAATGTTTATATAATCAGGTGCAGTATTACTAGCTACATTATGTTTCTGTTTGGATGATTTCAATTTCACCGCCCTGTTTTCTGAGGATGTAGTTCATTCACTGACTAAAATAGTATTCCAATTTTTACAGGGGATCTGTATCAAATATTTTGTTTCTTAGATATTGAGATGGCCTGGCCTCTTACTTCATAAAACCAAGTCATCGTAATGCAGGTCGTTAAATGTTCCCCTGACTGGTTACAATTCAGTTTTATTTGAAGTAAAATTCGTTTCTCGCATTCGTGTTCCTTTTAATTCCAGTTTGATCATGTTTATTGTTAGTTGTTTTAAATGCTTAATTTAATATCTCAACTGATGTAATGCGTCGCTAAACCCGTCAGGTTCTCGGCCTTGTTCATCTTAAACTTGATCGCCGTGTTCTGGTTACTGGTCATGTTTATTGTTTTATTATTTCAAAAAGCCGATCAACCTTGTTTCATATTTGATATCTTATTTGGAGTAATGCGCCTCTAAGCCCTTCATGTTAGCAGCCTTATTTATTCTTAACTTGAAGGGGGTGTTTTGGTTACCCATAATAATTGCAACTGAATGTGATTAAACTTATATCGTAATTTTGGGGTTGGTTTGATTTAAATAAAGTTTCTTATTTGGTCATTTTAAAATTGATGTCTGGAAAAATCTATTCCTCAATCCATTTCATCTTTCCTTCCACATACTGCTCAGGTCAACCAGCTCATACTTAAGGAATGATGAAACGTAAACTTATAATCAAGGTTCGAGTTTCCTGTTAACTTTTACGGTTTCTTCATTGAAGTAAGGACTAATTACATGGTCTCCATTAATCCCACTCCAAACTTTCACACTCCACTGCCCATGATTGTAACGAAGAATGTTGAATTTATTCCCATCTGCTTGCATTACTGAGCCTTCCGATACCACTGTTGCATCATAATTGATATGAATGTAATTAGTCTTCTTTCCAAAACTTTTGTTATTCTTTTTTGAAACGTAATTAGCTGAAGTCAATTTCTATTATTTGACGCCAGAGAAGTTTGTTTAATTCGCAAATATTAATTAGTTAATGCCAGAGACACATTGTTTGAATTCAGATAGTATGCTAATTAGTATTTCTGTTAAAAACCTAGTAAATTCTTTTCTCATAATATTAAAGTAGGTATTGCTATGTCCCACAAGTAATGTTAAGAAATGTTCCATATACTGTGATTAATATTTGTGCCATTATGATGTACACCTCGAACTTTTTTATTCCAAACACGGGCAGTGTTGATTAGTATTATTGACGTGTGGAATGTGCACTCCTGGTCACATTAAATATAGTTACTGAGACTTGTACGGTGACTATAAATAGAGACAAATGGGCATTTATAGATCATTAAAAGTGTCAAAGAACTGCTATTCTGTGTTCGTCGTTTTTAGTGAATTAGTTTTTGGACCCGGACATTTCAGCCAGACACTATCAAGAGCAACGATCTTAAAAAAAATGTTCAAATGTTTGTTAAGCTTAAGGGACTTAACTGCGGGGCATCAGTCCCTAAACTTACAAACTACTTGTGAATTTCCTTTAGTATAAGGGGGGATTCGAACCCCCCCGACCGTAGCGGCCGTGCAGACTGTGACTGGCGCGCCACAACGATCATCGACAACGATATACGACCAGCTAACAGCACATGATGTTCAACTTGTCTCAGCCACTCCTGTTTCTCAGCGGCCCAATAGTGTATATTTCTTATATTCAGCTTTTTACGATTTTTTAATGTTGCTTCGTAGGTAAAAAGAATTCTTCGAATAAAGAACCTGTTGCCCTGATGTCGCATCAGAATCTAGCGACAGATTTCTACGCGTCTTCTGAAATCTCACTAGTTATGTGGCACATGATGGAATCTGTGTTTGAGCATAAAGCACGAACTACGCTAGACTGACTTACAGCAGAGACACTCGCAACTTCTCTGGATCTACTATGCGGACTGTGAACAACAGTTACCAGGCCATCAATTTCGTTCGCACGGATCGTTTGTGATCTGCCCCTTAATCTCTGCGCGGTATTCGAGTGCCCTTCAAATAAAATTTACTGCACCTTCCTTGAATTGTCATTCTTGTTGGACACCATATATCAGGATAGTTTTTAGCATACAACTACTGGTATTACATTGTTCTGCGTTCTCCGTAAATAAATGAAATATCTAATTTTTATTGGTTCCTGAATGACACTTTTTACCAAACTACTTAGCACTCGTTACACATGAACTAGTCAGAATACCAGTTCCGTATCCTCTTTGGCATCACGGCGGTGCAACCCTACATCTTCCTCATCGGACGTGATGGATTTACTTATTTGGGTAAGAAATCACAGGCTTCCTCCTAAGACCAAAATCGCCTTTATTCTTAGAACAGATAAATCCTGGATTCTAAATATTGTAATTTATCCGAAACTTCTTATCCGATTTCGACAAATGAAACGCCGTTGAATTCGCCTCTTGGTGATCTGTGGCAGTAGCAGCAGAAATTACTATATTTACATTTCAAAAACCGATTTTGATACTGGTACCTATGTGATTCATATAGCCTTGGCGAGGGAGTATATGACGTTAAGTGAGAAATTTATTACAATTAATCTGAGTGAAATCAACTTTGGAATATAACGGTTACGAAAATATTTTAGGTGAACAGCTTTGTTGAATCACCCTGTATGTAAATAGTACGAGGTATGGAACTTAAATAGTGGCAACTATTTATTCACAAACAATACAAAAGCGTTTCATGTTATCACCTGTTAATGTCCTTCAAAGTTGTCAACAGTGTTGTGAAGAACCCTTTGCCACCTACGTGGAAGGCGTATTATACCGTTGGCGGAGCCTGTTCTGTTGATGGTGCGAATGGACCGGTGTACTGGCTGTCGAATTTCTGTAACAGTTCTGAAGGGAATGCCACGAACTGGCTCCTTCATCTTCGGAATCAAATCAAAGTCACAAGTGCTTAAGTCCTGTGAGAATGGTAGATGGTACAGTACTTTCCAGTACCATCGTCCGAACAGAACAGCCACTGCTTGCGCTGTATGCGCCCGCGCACCAAAATGATGGGTGGGTTGCGCAGAAAGTATTTCCGCTTGTTTCGCAAAGTTGGTCGCAGGTGATCTTCCAAAAACGAACAGTAATACTGTGCATTGACGATCTGTCGTGGAGGAACGTAATGCGTTAGGATAACACCATTACTGTCATACAAGAGAATCACCCTAACTCTCACGATACTGGGGCTCTGACGCCTCTTGAAGACCTTGATGACACTGTCGTGCTGTACGACCTCTGGCACATTCAAACTTGATCCAACTCCGTTGTTCCTCTTTCGGAAACATAGTGGCACCAGTCTGCTCGCTGACAAGCGATTGTGTTTCCCTCGATTAGGCTCACGCCTGTGACGTGGGACGGGCGAGTCAATTTGCTCTGAGATAAGGGAGGTATGTTAAACGTGTGCTATCAACGTCAATAGTAGGTACACTACCATTGCATAGTGTGTCCACAGTAGTATTTCTTGTGACCTCTTCGCCTTTTGTTTAGTTCTCGTCCCGGTCTAGTTGGCAATAAAGGAACTGGTGAAGGATCCTTTGACATCTAAAACATTGACATAGTATTACAAGATATTTATTGACTGGAATGTATAATACTCAACTTTAGAACATATGTTTGTTTCTTATCTCTTTTTGCTTCTCGTGGCGTCGTCTGTATGATGCTAGCTGCGCTGTGACCTAGTTACTGCAAAGTTCGCAGCCGCGTTCTGACTTAGTACTGTCCTATTTCTGTCGTCGTAGCTGCCTAGTAACTGCAAGAGTTCTGAATAGTAACTGACGAGTTCTCACTAGTAACTGCCTTCGAGGCTCACTGGTAACTGTCGTATTCCTGAATGGTAACTGCCCTGCGTCCAGACGTGTGTCGGCCTAGATACAGCCGCTTGTAGAGGGCGCGCATCTTCGGTTACTCCCTCCAGGAAACTCGGCGCCTGCTTGCTTTTGGCTTTCGGTCGATCACTGCCCTCTCCACGATAGTTCTCTACGTCTGGCGTGTGGCGCTGACCTTACGCCACAACAGTATCACTATTTAAGCTCCAACCCTCGTATATTGTACCATCATCATTATTGCCATCTTCTTTCGTAAAAAATAACTGAAAAAAAATGTACCACAGTGGGGATAATGTGACGTATGCTGAAGTTTATCGTACCAACTGAAAAAAAAATTCAGTTGTCATCTGAACAGTCGTTCGTATCCGCGACTCAGAATTAAGTTTTCCACGGTTTCCCTAAATCGCTGAAGGTAACTTTCGACATCTTTTCTGTGAAACAGGCACTTCCTTAAATTTGAGCAACCCTGTGAGGCACTTACTTTGACGTTTACGCCGATGCTTACCTATAACAGAACCATTTACAAAGAAAGTTGTACTCTATTTAAAAGAGATTCCTGTCACTGTTGTGTCTCCTGTAAATAGGTGAATTAACCTAGGTAGCAGATGCAGGTTTCTAGGGCGCAACGTTGCTGCTGCCGTGACAGGGGGCAGGGCATGCATGTTCCGGTGCTGTGGAATCCGACGCCTCGAGCACAGAGCATACGCTAGGATTCAGTAGCCGGCTTTGAAGCGATTGTGCGTGCCCACTGGCATTGTTACCGGGCGCGCGGTAGGCTCCCTGCGCTGTTCTCGCCAGGTAGGCTGAGCTTGCGGGGTCAACACAGCGGGATGTCAGAGAAATATCATACCTATCTGTAACGAAACAACTGCTGAAAAACTATTCGACATTACGCTAAACGACAAATCAAAATGCTGTAAGAACTGAACTAGCATTTTTCTACGTTTCTGGCCACGGATATGTTGGTGATGACACAGGCGCATTAATCTGGTAGAACGTTGTGCAAAAATCACATCACTTAATAACATAGCCCCGCGTGTAATGAGGAACATGATGAAAGGAAAAATGAATTTTGCACCATTTCTGGCAATAACAGCTGCTATACGTGCGGTCGCAGCAGTCTTGCTCCATAGCGTTGTCGGGAGTTCCATTATGCACACAGAATGGCTGCGTGCTCTAAGGTGTGGAACTACGGACTGGGCGGCCGTTCATGCCGGAGTTTCGAGTCCTCCCTCAAGCATGTGTTTGTATGTGTATGTGTTGTCTACATCATAAGTTCGATTGTAGGGACTGATGAACATAGCAGTGTGGTCCAATAGATTTACAGCTATTTGAACATCTGAATTTGGATTTTGACCACACACTGGGAAGGGGGGGGGGGAGAGCAAGAATCAGGCCGGGGTCCCGCTTCCCCCTACCCTCCAGCGCCGAAAAGTTTGGACTTATACTAGATAGAAGGGAATTTTTCTGCTACTAATATGATTTCTTAATAAATCCATAATAATAATAATAATAATCTCAATAATCTTACATCTTATAAAATAGATTGTATGTGTGTATGTATGTGTATTCCACAACTCCTAAACTACTGGACCGATTTCAACCAAACTTGGTACATATGTTCCTTAATATCAGGCAACAATCGCTGTCGGGGTAAGAATCACCTAAACACATACGTAAGGAGATATGGCGTCATAAACAATGAGATGCGAGAAAAACTGCAGCTCCGAACGACAATGCTGCACATTTTCTCCTAAACCACTGAACCGATGTCAACCAAATTTTGGTACACATATTTTTTACGTGAGGTAACAACTGCTGTAGGAGTACGAATTTCGTATGACACATGGTTCAGGAGATGTAACATCATGAACAATAGGAATCGCAAAAAAACTGCTACATAATGCGATGAGACTTTATAAATACACTATTTGAGAATGACAGTAATTGGCGACTTGCAACAAACTTTAAACGTAATTTCAAACCTATATTAAACTTTTTCTCGCAGACAACCACATCAAAATAATGAAAGGAAAAAAGTTTCTCACTTACTTGGAGTCGAACAAACACATATACACCAAAATCGTATGAGAGATAATGTAAAGGTCCCTAATTGCACTAGTGATACTTCCGCATCTGCAAAACTCTGCAGTCGTCCGTTAGAGGCCTCTGCGTGTGTCTTGCCACATTGCACTTTGACCTGTCGATTCGCCAGTAGGGACGGTGCAGTGTGCCTCCGAAGCTGCGTTTTGTGATGTTATTTGTGTAGTGAAGCGTCAGATGGGGCGGCGATTGGTAGTCAATCCTGTTAATGTATTGCGATTGGTTGAGATGAAGGTACGAATAACCCTTCTTCGTGAAGATGGTATATGTGTAAAAGATGAATCATTCGCATGCTTTCTCGTATCTGTTATGGTACAGAAATATGAGCATAAGTTAGATGCCATTGTAACACTAACACATAATTATGGTAATAGGGATGATAATGACGAAAAACTCATTGCAAGCGGTAGTGCTACGATAAGTGCGGGAAGAGGCGATGGCAGCAGTGGCAGTAAATACCAACAATGTTTCGAGAGGAAGGTTGAAGTTGCAACTATCATCACGGCTTTTGATGAAAATTCGCCAGAGAACATGTACGATGATTATTACATAAGTTATAGTTATCTGCATTGCGTATGGCGTCTACAATTACATCTACAGTGCTATTTAGATCATGATTGCCGTGTTTTGCATAAAAACACACCCACCAGCTCATTGAGGTGTACGTAGAGGTTCTGTAAGCAAACTTTCATACATATATATTTGTTAGAGCCTATGTACTTTCCTTGTTAGTACTTTTCCGCAGTTCACGGAGCAAAACTATGGAACTTGGTATAACGTTACAATTTATCTTTTCTACTCTACCATTTGTACTCGCAGGAAATTTTGCAGACAGAATACACACTTAAAGCTTAATGTACGTTCGCAATTGTATCACATACAACACGTAGTACGTGAGATATGAGGACCGCCCTATCAAGAATCACATTTTAATCTATTACTTCTTTACTACTAACCATATTCGCAACAGATTTTACCGACATATACAGCGCTTATACAAATCAATATATTCCTGCAAAATTTTACAATTGTACAACATATCATACTAATAATAAATCTGTAAATGTAGCCCTGTCGCAGTTAGCTTCAATCTTCAAAACGACTGGACGGATTTTCATGCAGTTTTCGCAGGAAACATTAACGAAGATTGGTTCAGGATCTAGGTATGATTTCATCAAAATAGAATCACGAAGTGTTTTCATAGATCGTCCTGTCTGTCTCTTCATCTATTAGAAACCACTTATCCAAAACTACTTCACGAATTTGCATGGGGTTTTCACAGGTAACATCAGCGTACCTTGGGACAACATGTAGACTTAGTTTCATAAAAATCGGATCACGGAAAGAACAACATCACAATTTCAATTTTTTCATCGGCAACCGTCATATCTATCTTTCTCTTTCATCTCCGAAAATAATAGATGAATTTTCAGCGGTTTTCATCGGACACGTTAGGGTATACTGCGCTTACAGAAACGCTTGATTTCAGAAAATCGTATCAGAAAAAGTAAGATATCACAATTTAAACATTTCTCTGAAAGCAATCGCATGTGTCTTTTTGAAGAGAGTAATCTCCAAAAATACTAAATGAACATTCATGGCGGTATCATAGATAAATAGAGATATCCTGGGGCAACATATAGGCATTTCATCAAAATCAAGTCAGGAAAGTAATAGATATCCTAACTTGAAATTTTAGGTTATTTCATGCTTGTAAAGAACGGCCTAATGCAGCAAAGAACCTATATATAGTGTTGCGGATATTTGTGTGAAATTCTGGGCAGCGATCGGATTTTATTACCCTCTGAAAATTCTACTTATTCTCTGATTTCAAATTTATCATATTTCTGAAAATCGTTTTCTTGGTTGCTATGTTCTACGAAATATGATTCAACGCAATGAATATAAAACTGATACAATGCTCGCCGTGTTTAATCCATGTATTTACATACCGTACTGATATCACAGCCTAACGTATATGTACAACTGCTGGAGAAGTTTATGTCTCACGCTTGGATTGACAATAGCGTATCTAACGGAAATAGAGCCAACCGTAAGATTAATTGTTTTCAGTGATTTCTACTTTATTGAGGAAATACTTATATTTCAGCTTTCCATGCCTCAGCCCATTGTCCAGAGATATGAATGATAATGAAATAAATGTTTTAAATTTGCCAATATAACTGATGTAAGCTACATCATATTATGAAGATATGCTTATTTCTAACACTTTTCGCAACCTATTAAAATACAACTACTGATACATTTTCAAGCGGTTTTCCCAGGAAATTTGAGCTAAGACTGGAGCAACATGTAGGCATCATTTCATCAAAATCAGGTCACAGAAAAATATCTCAATCTTAAGTGTTTTCAGCAACTGTCTGTTCATCTATTAGAAATACCTAATCTCAAACTACTCCACAGGTTTGCATGGGGCAAGTTCGATTCATTTCGGTGTAGATCGCAATACTATATTTATTTTATTGTGATGACCGGAAGAGATCAATAAAGATCCACTGCTGTGGTGCTCCTCAGGAGACAGGTCAGCTCCTCAGCAAGCAAATGATCTGAGGATAATCTTTATTGATCGAATCCGGTCTTCACAATAAAATAAATATCACATTGAGATCTAGACTGCTATATTTATTATACGATTAATAAGAGTTATTAATTATAATTCCTAATAATATTTACCTTGATTATGACTGAACGTGAAGTGAAGGGTTCGAATCCCCCCTCGGGCATGGATATTTGTGCCGTCCTAGTTCGTAAGTGATTCATAAGTAGTTTGTAAGTTTAGGGCCTGATGACCCCGTAGTTAAGTCCCGTAAACTATACAAACATTTGAAACATTTACATAAACGATTTAGGGGAAAATCTAAGTAACTCTCTTAGGTTGTTTGCAGATGACGCCGTCTAGTAAAATCATCTGAAGATCAAAACCAATTTCAGAACGATTTGAATAAGATATCACTATGGTGTAGAAATAGGCAATTGACTCTAAATAATGAGAAGTGTTAAGTCGTCCACATGAGTACGAAAAGATATCCGTTAAACTTTGTTTACATGATAAATCAATCAAATGTAAAGGCCGTAAACTCCACAAAATACCTAGGAATTACAATTACTTCTGACTTAAATTGGAAAGAACACGTAGATAGTGTCGTGGGAAAGGCGAACCAGAGACTGCGTTTTATTGGCAGAACCGTTAAAAGATGCAACAGAACTACTAAAGAAACTGCGTACACTACGCTTGTCCGCCCTTTTGTGGAATATTGCTGCCCAGTGTAGGATCCGTATCAGGTGGGTTTGACGGAGGACATCGAAAGAGTCCGAAGAAGGGCAGCTCGTTTCGTATTGTCACGATACACGGGAGACAGCGTTACGGAAATGATACAGGATCTGGGATGGGAATCATTACAACAACGACGCTTATCGCTGCGGCGTGGGCTGCTTACGAAACTACAATCGCCAATTCTCCTCCGGATGCGAAAATATATTGTTGACTGCCACTTACATAGGTATAAATGATCATCAGAATAAAATACGAGAAATCAGAGCCCGAACGGAGAGATTCAGGTGTTCATTCTTCCCGCGCGCTATTCGAGAATGGAATGGGAGATAAATAATATAACGGTGGTTCGATGAACCCTCTGCCAGGCACTTAAATGTGATTTGCAGAGTATCCCAGGTAGGTAGGTAGATGTAGAAAAATGAAAATTAGTGAACAGCAGAGGGAGATTCGCATAACTATTATAAGGCTTTAAATTTTGTATAGCAGAGTAGTTGGTGAACAGTTTAATAAATTTTCTAAATCTGTATTTATATAAAGATTTCCATGTAATTGTATATAGATCACAAAAGGACAAGTTTGAGCTAATTAACTTAGTTTCGGCGTTATGTATAACCATCCAAGAAAGATTTAGGTACAATATGGCAGTTTCTGAGCTCTTTATCAACAAAAAAGTATACTCTCAAGGTTAGTATCTTTCTTCGTAATCTTGTGAAAGTAAATAGATCCCTTTCACGTAAAACGAATGATTTTAGCAGGTGGCTGACTCAGCGCCGGTTTAATGGTTCCAGAAGAATTGCAGCTTCTGGGAGCACCAAGAGATGGAGGCACGGAGTGTAGGGGGATCAGGATTTGGAGGGAGGAGGGGGGGGGGGCAAATTGTTGAAGCACGAAATTTAGAGATCCGAGATTGATCACTGCCAATATTTGACTTTACGTAAAGAACAGACAGGTTTCTTTCTGATAGAGCGATAGAAAGAATCGTAATTGTTGATTTTACTTTTTCCAAAACGGACAGCTTTGAGGTATACCGCGGCCACAATTAATTTAGTGACAACACACATTAGCATTTCTCTCCTACAACGCTAGACTTAAGCGCAGAGCATGGTTTGAAATATACAGGTAACATTCGGGGACAGCTCACAGCCGTTGCAATATCTGTAGTAATCTTTCTTCTCTCAACTGAAAGTATTTTCTTTATGTATTACTAGCTGAAATCCAGCTATGCCCGGGTATTTATTTTTTGCTGCCTTGAGTTAGTACTTCTCCCATCCCTTTTCTCTCTGTCGATCTCCTTTTTTACCTAGAAACATTCAACATTTATCGGAGAATAAATAAGAAATAAGGCTGCCTCGCATAATGTACAAAATTATAAGTGCAGTATAAAATATTCAAATGTTTGTAGTACTTATGGGACTTAAGTACGGGGTCATCAGTCCCTAAGCTTACGAACTACTTATGAACTAGATAATACTAAGGACGGCACAAATATCCATGCCCGAGGGGAGATTCGAAAACCCGACCGTTGTGGCCGTGTGAACCGTGACTGGCGCGCAGCAGACCGCTTGGCTACCGAGGCAGGCTAAGTGCAGTATCCAAGGAAAGAAAGATAGTGGTCAAAATACAAATGATTTATTGAGATTTAATGAGTTATACGTTATACAACTGCATAATTTTTCAGGTATGTATTCATTTGTATAAGTACTGTATGTCTGTAAAACTCGTTGCGAATAAAATCAGTACTAAAGAAGTAATAGATTAAAAATTAGTGCGGTATAGGGCGATTTTCCGTAATCGTTATGGTTTATGTGCTCTTATCTCACGAACTACGAGTCGTACTGTGATACAATTTAGAAGGTACATTCAACTATATGTCTCTATACTGTCTGTAAAATTTCCTGCGGCTACGGTTTGTAGTGTACAAGTTATAAATTATAACGTTATACTGAATGCCGTAGACTTACTCCATGAACACCGAAAAAGTAGTAAGCGAGAAACGTTTTTCCTCTCATTATTTTGATGTGGTTGCCAGCGAGGAAAAGTTTGGTAAAGGTTTGAAATTATGTTTAAAAATTGTTGCAAGTCGCTAAGTACTGTTAATCTGATATAGTGTATTTAAAGTCTCGTCGCAGATCATTTGAAAACGATATTATAGCAATGTAGTTATACTTCATAACATATTGTGAGGGTTAGGGGACTTTGTCATTTGTTCAAACTACAGAGGTAAAGAAGACCTTTCTCAAATTTTAGAAAAATAGTTAGTAGTAAATCAATGCACAGCACGAATGGTTTGGTATTATTATAACGTTAGCAACGGCAATAAATTGCTATATTCCTATTTTTTACGATTCAGTTTATGTAGTTAGACTACCCCTATTTTTACGATTCCATAATGTGTAATTTTTAGGTACAGCTTTGTTCATTTTAAGTGCATTGCCTGTATTTCTAGTACTTGTTCCTTTGAATTAGTGCAGTCTTACATTTTTTGTACAGTACTTTTCTGGATATCTTAATGTACACATTAAATGTGGCTAAAACAACTGGCAACAGTGGCACCACCTCCGTTTTCATATTAGAAGAAATACATTTTTTAAAAAAGGTAAAAGAAGGTATTACGAGACCTACACTATCAGATATTCTTACAATTCGACCTCAACACTTTATACTCCATAAAAATCACTGAATTAAACGATAAACGGAATGGAAAGCATCTGTGAATGTTACATGACATCTTGAATCAAGAGCAAATAAACTTGGTTTTCTCGAATGAAATTTGTTGTTTAGTTTGTTGTTGTTGTTGTTGTCTTCAGTCCGGAGACTGGTTTGATGCAGCTCTTACTCTGTCGTGATCAAGCATCTTCATCTTCTCATAGGAACGACAAACCAAATCCAACTGAATCTGCTATATTCGTCTCCTGGTCTCCCTCTACGATTTTTCCCCCCACACACTTCTCCCCAACGCTAAATTCACAATACATTGATGTTTCAGAATGTGTCCTACCAATAGATCCCTTCTTTTAGTCAAGGTATGCCAAAAATTCCTTTACTCCCAATTCTGTTCAGTACCTCTTTGTTACTTATGTGATCTACCAACCTAATCTTCACCATTCTTCTCTAGCACCACATTTAAAAAGGCTCTATGCTCTTCCTGTCTAAAGTATTTATCGTCCAAGTTTCCTTCCACACAAATGCCTTCAGAAAATACGCCCTTACACATAAATGAAGTGTATTGAGTAAATTAGTATGTTCAGAAAATTCCTTGAAGTATGTTGTCATTTGATAACTGTGATTCCATTGTGCATTACCATCGCTAGATTCTCTACGCAGTCCAGGAAACTGATTGTGAATTCGTCTTTCACTTCTCCGAGTTGAGAGGGTTTGTGGTAGTTCTGACTTTCCGATTTTTTAAAGTTCTTTTTCGCATTCTTAAATGATTTTATCACGGTTGAAGAGCAATCTTTATCTCGAAAGGCCTTGATATATCAAAATAAATTTCATCAGTAATAGTTTGATGAGGAGAAGTGTTTTGTGTCATGTCTGTGATATAGTACATGTATTTGTCGATGCAGCCCCATACTAATGAGACGAATGGGACAACGGCTGGATGAAATTAAGATAAAAAATCTTTTAATATATAGTGTCCGTAAGTTTGTACGCGTTGCATATAAATCTACAGTTTTGTTCAAGTTTTTATGAAATTTTGTACACGTACGCTTCAATCCATGGGAACGCTCGCCGTAACTGTAAGAATCACGTACGATACATAGTTCACGAGATATGACGTCATAATGAGATGCGCGATAAACTGCTGCATTTAGGGACAATGCTGCTGATTTTCTCCTAAACCACTGGACCGATTTCAACCAAATTTGGTACAAACGTTCCTTACCATGATGTAACAATTGCTGCAGGAAGGGTTAAGAATCACATGCGACACATGATTCAGAACATATGATGTCATAAACAACAGAGCAGAAAACTGCCACATAATGCGGCGAGACTTTATAAATACGCATTATAAGAATTAGAGTACTTAGCGACTTGCAGCAAACTTTAAACAATTTCAAACCTTTGTTAAACTTTTCTCGCTGACAACCATAGTAAAATGATTAAAGGAAAAAGGTTTCTTGCTTCCTACTTTTCCGCTATTTACGGAGTAAAACTACGGCAATCGGTATGATATTGCAATTTATAATTTGTTCACTACAAATTGTAGGCGCAGGAAATTTTACATGCAGTATACACACGTACAGTTGACTGTACCTTCTAAATTGTATCGCAGTACGACACGTACATTATGAGATATGAGCACATAGTAACGTTCGTGTAAAACCGTCCCATCACTTCTTTACTACTAACAGTATCCCCAAGAGATTTTACAGACATACAGTTCTTATACAATGAATATATACCTGAAAAATGTCAGGAATAATTAAATACCCGGGCAACGCCGGGTTTTCAGCTAGTTATCTATAAAGCAGCGTGTCCGCATGTTTGTGCGTTTAAGTGTTTGTGTGTACGTGTTCAATACACATCAATTTTGTTCTCATCTTTACGAAATTTTGTACACATAAGCTTCAATCCATGAGAACGGTCGCCGTAACTAAGAATCCCGTTCGATATATAGTTCACGAGATATGACGTCATAAACAATGAGATGCGCGAAAAACTGCTGAATTTTGAGAAAATCTGCTCATTTTCTCCTAAACCACTGGACCGATATCAACCAAATTTAGTACACACTTTCCCCACCGTCAGGTAACAATTGCTGCTGGGTTAAGAATCACACGACACACGGTTCAGAAGATATGACGTCATAAACAATAGGAATCGCAAAAACTGCCACATAATGCGGCGAGAATTTATAAATACGCTACATGAGGATGAGAGAACTTAGCGACTTGCAACAAACTTTAAAGCTAATTTCACACCTTTATTAAACTTTATCTCGCTGACAACCACATCAGAAAATTGAAAGGATAAAAGTTTCCCACTTACTACTTTTCCGCTGTTCAGACTAAAACTATGGCATCCGGTATGACGTTACAATTTACAATTCCTACAACAAATTGTAGCCGCAGGAAATTTTACAGACCTTATAGATACTCGCCAATAAGAATTGGGTAATACATAACTCAGGGTAGTAAAAAGATTATGGCTCGTTTTTGTTTATAGGGTTGAGTTATGTATGCCAGCTTCTATGCCCTAAACAGCTACCCAGTCTGTTTAAACAAGATTAATAATTAATATGCAGTTTAGCCAGTCTGTCAATCTGCATATGATGACGCGAAAATATATTTAAACAAACAAATGAAACCTCCAACAAAATGTAATCTACGATAAAGAAGTGATTCACTCACGAAGTAATTCTTTATAAATGGAGTTTATTACTCTTTTTGGACGTGAAAATGCGGAGGTGATCCTACTTTAAATATCGGTAAAAAGGGAATATTTCTCCAACAATTGTTCATGAGAGGCACAATAAGTATCACACGCACTCGAGAGTTAAAGTTTCAAGTTACAGTCGTAAATTACTGGAGTCCATCGAACATTGCAGTTCCAAATTAATACGCGATTAATGACAGTGTTTGTTATAAAACACAGTTTGTCATCACACGAGTACAGGATTACCGAATTATCACAGTTCCACAGCCCTTCTAGCGTGCATAGTTTAACACTTTTCACCAGAGACTAAGTTTTTCAGTCACAGTCCTGAAAATTTCTAATTCTACACATGCCAATCTCTTCAAATCGCAAGTTCGTATCGCGGCTTCAGACCGCCCAGCGTCACAACCTTTCACCACCACGTCCAAGTCACGAGTCCCTTCTCAAGCGTTTGAAAACATGCTCTCCCTCCTCCCAAAATTGTATCCTTTCGTGCATCCTAACGCCTCATCTTCAAAATACAATTTCCCTTCCAAAGTATTATACATTTGACTGTCACAGAATTAAATGCTTTGACCACCTCCCTACAAATGTTGTGTACATTTAACAAACAAATATGTATTTAACAATACTAAAAACGGTTGAGACTGAAGCTCTTTGTTCGGGGAGCTATTAAGTGTGGCGTCTCACTGTTGAAATATACTGCCGCCGTCAAAATATTGTTGCACAATTAACATTTAATTTATCATGATTATTTTGTCAAGTAGGCTCAACCACATAGATCGTGTATAAAACACTATAATATGACGCGTTTCGAGGGTCAAGCCCTCATCAGATAAAACATACAAGAATCTTTAAAACCCGAGACAAAATCTAAAACGTAATAAAAGAAAACGTGGTTACTTCCCTTGTAACCGTGTCTCCGTAGAAAGCTCAGCATACTGTGCTTCGTCAATATTAAAAACAGTCCCCAGTACTGGCGGCGCATAGCACTAGTGAAGCGCACGGAGTCAACAACACGAGTGGGGCGCACGTATGAACATGAAAACAAAGACCTCTAAATGCCAAAGACTATCCACAAGGCAGTGGGTACATTCAGGTGTACAGTAAGACATAGGTTGAAATTTAAAATAAACGACTTTTGTTCTAATAGATCCACAAAGTTTTTAAAAAAGCTGTATGCATTGCCTTGAACTTGTTCATTTAATGAAACGTCGCTTTTTGCGTTTTGTATTGTAATCTCTAGCTGTTCTAGCAGATCTAACTTTCTTCCCTTATCCTGTTTATGTAAAATCTTCAGGTCATCTTCAATATGCTTTAATGGGTGGCCAGTTTCGCGGATATGTGTAGCTACAGCGGACTTGTCAAAATTGTTAAGTCGGAAGGCGTCCACGTGTTCCTTGTACCTAACTTTAAACGATCTACCGGTCTGACCAATATAGCTGGCATTGCAACTACTACACTGTATCTTATAAACCCCTGCTTTGTCATATTTATCAGTCTTTTGGTTTAAGTTATTTCGTAATTTATGATGTAAAGTATTATTAGTTTTAAAAGCAGCTTCTAATTTAAAAGGTTTTAGTATGTTGGCCACTTTCTGAGACAGATTACCAAAATATGGAACCATTACCCTCTTGATATTATCTGTGCCATTTGTATATGATTTCGCACGTTGTTTCTTTCGTATTAGGTTATTAACTACGTTTTCTTGGTAACCATTCGCCTTAGCAAGCTGTCTTATAATGTTAAATTCAGTGGTTCTGTCTTTTTCATTCATTGGCACTTTGAAGGCTCTATCGACTAAACAGCGCAGGGCAGAAAGTTTTTGGCCATTAGGGTGACAAGAGCTGTTATGTATTAGAATGTCGGTAGTTGTAGGTTTCCTATATACTTTAAATACGTGTCTGCCATCCTGCTTCGTAATGTTAAGGTCAAGGAACTGAAGTGTGCCATCCTTCTCTTGTTCAACGGTAAATTCGATTTTCTCATGTAGGCTGTTAAATTTATTAACTATTCCACTAATATCAGTTTTACCTCCATCTATCAATAGCAAAGTATCGTCAACGTAGCGTTTATAATATAAGATTTTATCAACTGGATGCTGCATATTTGTGAAAAGCCGGTTTTCCAGGTTATTAATAAAAATGTCTGCTATTGTTCCTGAAATACTTGAACCCATAGCCAGTCCATCCTTTTGCATATAAAATTTCCCGTTAAAGGTAAAATAGTTATATTTCAGAATAAACCGAAGTAGGCCAATGAATTCAACGATTTCTTGCTGAGATAGTCTCTTGTGTTTAAGTAAGTTTGCTTTAATCAAGTCGATGGCCTCGTCAACCGGAACATTTGCATATAAATTTTTAATATCAAGAGACAGAAGGTGGGATGTATCTGCTATAGGCTTATCTTTAATCTCATTGATCAACGTAGTGTTGTTGCTAACTGAAAAATTATCCCCAAATACATAAAACTCCTTTAAAACTTTATCGAGTTTTTTCGTAATTTTGCATAGGGGGCCCTTCATTGAATTTACGATAGGTCTAATAGGATGCCCATTTTTATGGACCTTTAATTGCGATCTTAGTCGAGGAGCTGTGGGGTTCATGACGTAACATTGAAATTTCTCTTTTTCAGTCAATAGGATAGACGTCCTTTTAAGCAACTGTTTTAACTCTGCCTGTACCTTTTTAGTTGGATCTTTAGCTATTTCAGTCACACCGTTTTCAGAAAAGAACTGTAGTGTTTTATTAATATATTGTTCTTCACTAACGATAACAGTAGTATTGCCCTTATCGGCCTTAGTAACGATCGCTTTATTAGAGATGAGCTTGTCGTTAATGGAGGTTACGGTTTTGTGATCACTGTTATTATGCGTACTGTTACAGGATTTATTCGTTTCGGCTTTGATGGCGTTAGCAAGTTTATATCCCACGTGTCCTTTTTCGTTTTCATTCAGTTTAGCAACATCTACCGCCATTTTAGTCGCTACGATAAGTTCTTTTACAGTTTTATCATTTAGGCTAGGTCGCACGTTAAATTTAAGACCTTTGTTCACCAGCCTTAACTCTTCATCGTTAAAAGAGATATCAGTTTCATTAACGACTCTGGGGTAAAAGTGAAAATTGTCAACATTTTGCGCGTTGCTTACTCTACAGTCAATTTGTCTCATCAGCTTCTTTAGTTTCTGATCCTGCCTACTTTTTAAATTGAGAAATTCGACCTGTAGTTGTTCATCAAGTTCGGATTTAACCGTATCCCATATGTCATTGTGTACCGCACTAGCTGCTTCTAAATGCGCCTTAAGTAATTGCCCACTAATACATTCTTTTTTCTTATATAGGAATTTAATTTCGGAATTCAACCAAAATTTCCGTGCTTTATCAACCACTGCTCTACCTACATTGGACTTTGGGTTACATATTTTAAACTTGATATAGTTCGGGATACATTTATTCTTTACACAAGCCTTGTTGAAATTTATGTTGGCCGTTGTTTTTAGCCATTTTCGTTTAAGATTCTTGTATTTATAGATACACCTCAATGCTTCGCCTGGCAACATAGACTTAATTATATCCATTATTGATTTGAGGTCGTGGTTGTATGCTTAATTATTTTGTCAAGTAGGCTCAACCACATAGATCGTGTATAAAACACTATAATATGACGCGTTTCGAGGGTCAAGCCCTCATCATCAGATAAAACATACAAGAATCTTTAAAACCCGAGACAAATAAAATCTAAAACGTAATAAAAGAAAACGTGGTTACTTCCCTTGTAACCGTGTCTCCGTAGAAAGCTCAGCATACTGTGCTTCGTCAATATTAAAAACAGTCCCCAGTATATTGACGAAGCACAGTATGCTGAGCTTTCTACGGAGACACGGTTACAAGGGAAGTAACCACGTTTTCTTTTATTACGTTTTAGATTTTATTTGTCTCGGGTTTTAAAGATTCTTGTATGTTTTATCTGATGATGAGGGCTTGACCCTCGAAACGCGTCATATTATAGTGTTTTATACACGATCTATGTGGTTGAGCCTACTTGACAAAATAATTAAGCATAAAACAATGACCTCAAATCAATAATGGATATAATTAAGTCTAATTTATCATGGCTTTTTATGCAAATATATTCAGTTCTTGTCCACAAATACATTTCATTGTTTACATATAAATTATTTGCTGCATATCTACGGTTACGGCAATTTATTCTCTCAATTCTCCCGAATCCATTCATATAATTATATTTGCCCTATGATTATTCCCTGATTTTATATGGATTTTTAGAATAACGTGTGTGGCTATATTGTATTTCAGTTGCAGTCTGAAAGAGCCACCCTGGCTCAGCCAAGAGCGCCGTTTCCGGTTTCCGAGCAGATTAGGAAAATCCTAGCTACCTGGTCCAAACTGTTAGCCGGCCGGCTGGGGAATCCAACAACCTGACAAAACCCGCCTTTCTCATGGAAACAATCAGCTTCCCCGTGTCACAGTACACATGCATATAGTTGAATGTATGTTCCTTCTAAATTGTATCATAGTGTGACACTTAGTCCATGAGACATGAGATCATAAACAGCAATGTTCGTGGAAAACCTCCCCATCACCCACTGTTCTTTACTACTAATTGTATTTCCAAGACATACAGCTCTTATACAAATAAATATATACCTGATACACAGAAGGAATAAATAGATAAATACCCGGGCAATGCCGGGTTTCCAGCTAGTATATTAATAACCTATTGCAGTAACAGTAATGATTTTATATATTTGTTTTCAGATTGAAAAGGTGCTCTGAGCGGTATCACCCTGGTCTGAAGTTCGCTTGGTATTACCCAATCTTGTGTTCGAGCTGTCCTTCAGTTCTCTGACGACGACACGCTGACAAGGTCTTGTAAATTACGAAAACTATCGAAATTCCACCGTCGTTATTAACGTCGAAGTTGTCGCTTTTTATATGTATTAGGTAGAAGAGTGTACATTTCCAGCCATCAGATAGGTGTTCCGTTTATACGATTTCATTTCTCAAATGTCTATTAGGATTTCTGTGAGATCGTCATCATATGTCTCCACTTTGCCTGATTAATTTTGTGACTTGTCTTACTGTAAGGCTCTCTTTCGCACATAAATTGTTTTTCTAATGCAGAATTCCACCAAGGATATTTCATATTTTCCGTGCTCGACTTGCGACGGACAAAGGCGCATTATGCATACAATCATAAGAACTGCTTAGTGTCTAAGCAATATGAGATTCGAGAGAAAAATTGTAGTCAAATGTTTTCGAGCTAGTGCCTTAACTTTTTTATGTTGTACGAGGTGCTTCCTTTAATATCCACGGACAGAGACATAAGTACCGCTCTCACTTTGAAGCTCTATTCAAGAAAATTTTAATGAATTTCAGGGCCCCTTGAGACGTCTGATTTTCGGAACCATTCCTTTTTTCATCAATCAAAATATGACAGTTTTCGCTCGAGTTAGCTACTGCTAGTAATTTGCAGTTCCTGTGTGTCTTATCAACGAAGATGGCAGATTGGTAAGCCAGAACATTCGATAATTTGCATCAATTCTTTACTGTACTGGTAATGTAGATAAGTGTGGCTCTGTAACAGAGTGGTAGAGTGCCAGACAATGAATTCAAAGGTTCTGTGTTCGATTCCCACTAAATCCTAGGATTTTTAGCTGTCGCTTTTCATGTCTTTCATCTCTGGCAATGTTGCTCATGTGAAAAACATAGAGTAGTACCGTGGTTCGGAACCCACGTTAAACTGTAGATCCCCCTATAACTGGCTGGGTAAGTCCGTTTGATGGTCGGAGGAAGGCAACGGCATACCACATCCAAACAGGACCATGCCTAGTAAAGCACTGTGGTGTTCAAACCAATCTTCGGATTGTTGACTGCTTTACCTTTTTACTCTAGATAAATAGCTCTTCCAATTATTACAAATGATGCGAATAATTCAATTCCTTATTTTAATTTTTCGTAAGTAAAATGACATGAAGCATTTCGTCTACGCTCTAAGCGAGGAAAATTTATAAAGGTACTTTTGTTTCAGACATTATTTAATATCGATTCTGAGTATAAAATGCGTTTCACAGATACGAGTTAGCCTCGCAACTTACTGTTTTCAAGTATAGAGCTAACTAACTAGTACTCAGCAACTGCGGCTCCGAATCAAAACATCGCATAGACTCTGTATTCATCCACTCAGTATAACAAACGTCGTCAGACCCTCTGGTCTTACTTCAGAGTCGTCTTTCCGCTGTCCAGGTAATGCACGACCTGGGTAACTCATTGAGGATAAATCTAGGTAAATTAATAACACTTGGAGTATGTCCATTCATAGGAGGGGTACTACACACTAGTTAGCCAATTATGAGGTGAAGAAGGCTGTGCGCTCCAGTCACGGTCAGCACGGCCACTACGGTTGGGGGTTCGAATCCCCCCTCGGGCACGGATATTTGTGCCGTCCTAGTGCCGTCCTAGTTCGTAAGTAGTTCATAAGCAGTTTGTAAGTTTAGAGACTGATGACCCCGTAGTAAAGTCCCATAAGCTTAACAAACATTTGAACATTTGAAGAAGGCTGTAAAATTCAAAGTGCAGCTTTATGTATTTCAAATGTTACCATGTAAAAGTAGCCAGCTTTGCGAGAGAGGAGTCCATTATTGAGTTATACAACAGAAACCCATAATAATAACTAATAAGCAATGAAGTTCGTTACAGTTAAGCAGAAGGCTAGCGCAGGCAGACCAAATTAGACAATTTATCTCCTGTTCGGCTATTAATGACAGAAATTTGATACTTTATTATGGTGACAATCGCCAGTTGAACCATGTTTTGATGATCATTGTGATCTTTACGGCGCCATAGGAAAGTGTATTTGTAGGGTTCTGATGTTTATTTAATGTTATTTGTAATGATTTTTCACGGCTCTACTGCCCTTGAGAAATAGAAATATGGCAACCTAAACTCCATAATATGTAACTGATGAGTAAAGGTCAAACTACACTTCATGAACAATATTGACAATCTGTATTTACATTCCAAATTAGTGATCCACTTCGGTGTCACACGGTTGCACTTTATTAATGAATAAGAGGTACAGTTAGCGAAAAAATTTAAAGTATGATATTTCATTTCGTATCTATATCGCCAGTAGTTACGTATCATTAAGTCATTACATGTAAAAGAGATTCATCCAAACTAATCGTTACTAAAATTTGAAACAAACACTTTGAGTACAATCATAAATTTATTGAAACGAAATAAATCGGATTTCAGATCAGTGAGCTGTCTACGTTGCAAAAGAGACTGAATTATTTTTCATGGAATGAAATCAGAGTTCATTATTTTGGCAGTAGTTACGTGGTGCTTTTTATGGATTCATCACAACGTTGGGAGATTAATGTAAGTTTTTGGTATTTATTTACTTTTGTCTTCAGTTAGGCCATCTACACTTGACCCCAGTCATTATCCAGCCCTCCTCCCCTCCTCCTGATATAACCGATGCTACATTCAATCCACTTTAATATTTCTTACATTATCCATTAATTCATAATTATTTCAGTCCATTTTCTTCTTCACCCTCGTGTGAATCTAGTACCACTTAAGACTTATTAATTTTTTTTTTTTTTTGGTTCAAGTGCGCGTTCGTGAACTTTACACAGTCTCTAAATCTACATAAAATTCTAAAAGTCACAAAAAATGCATGGCAGAGTGTTCATCGAACCGTTTTTATGATACTTCACTACAGTTCCATGGTCTAACAGCTTGCGGGAAAAAGAAACATCCTTTTTTTTTTCGTTTTGGATCTGATCTTTCTTATTATGATGACCATGCCTCTCTATGTAGGAGGCTGCTAACAAGATACGTTCGCATTCGTAAGAGTAAGTTGGTGAAAGAAATTTCGGAAATAGATCTCGTCGCAACGAATAGCGCCTTTCTTTTAATGATTACCACCCCAACTCGTGCATCGTTACTCTCTCTCGTATATCGTGATAATACAAAACTATCTGCCCTTTTCTAAACTTTCTCTAAATCGTCTGTCAGTCCCACCTGGTGTGAATCTCACAATGCGCAGCAGTATTCCGAGATAGGACGCACAAGTGTACTGTAGTGTATTTCTAGAACTGTTACATCTTCTACGTGTTCTGCCAATGAAATATAGTCTTATTCATAATTAACACGCTGTAAAACAATCTACGTTCTACTAAATTCATAATGCAAATTACCCAAGGAATTTCGTAATTTTAACATTAATTATATTTCACTTAGGCATATGTTTTTGTATTACTGAATCTCTTGTTATTTTATGGTGCAAGTACTTTCTCCTGTGGCCCTCAGAGTGGGACTTCACGACTTTCCTGGGGGTCGCGACTCACAGACTGAAAAACACTGGTGTAAATGAACTTTAGTTCATTTCTTTTAGTGGTCATACGGATGACTTCACACTTCTCATTATTGAGCTTCAACTGCCATTTTTTGCACCATGCTGGTATCTTATCTAAATCATTTTGTAGTTGCTTTTGATCGTCTGATTACTTTAATAACCGCTAAATGACAGCATCATCCGCGAAGAGCCTAAGAGAGCTACTCAGATTGTCTCCTAAATCATTTATAGTAAGGATCCTACAACACTTCCCTGGGAACGCCATATATTTCTGTTCTGATCGATGACGTACCATCAATTACAACGTGATATGTCCTCTCTGACAGGAAATCACGAAATAATTGTGGCAATTTGATTAGAAGATGATTGCGAAGAACAGTGTCAAAAGCTAGATACACGGTATCTATTTCACATCTCTTGTCGATAACACTCATCACATCATGTGAGTTAAGAGCTAGCTGTGTTTCACAAGAATGATACATTCTGAATCCGTGTTGACTATGGGTTAGCAGGTCGTTCTCTTCGAGGTAGTTCATAATATTCGAGGAAATTATATGTTCTAAAATCCTGCTGCAGTCCGACGTCAATATTATAGGTCTGTAATTTTGGGGATAACTTCTTTGCCTCTCTTGGAGTGATCTGTGCAACTTTCCAGTCTTAGGGTACGGAACCTGAAAGGAAGCTAATTGGTTATGGTTGAATCTTACTGAGGAATACTACAGAGGAGTGATTATCGTGGTTTTGGATCTGTGAGTTGACACATTAATCTGTTTGGGAAGGCTGAACTTGTCCTAAGTGAGACATTCGGACTTTGTATATTCTCGGGAAATGTCTTTCGAAGCTTCAAAGCACATAATATGTGAAGATTTGGGATCAACTGAAAGTGTTCGCTGTTTATAATGTATTCGTTGAAATGGGGCAATAGTATTCGGACTTGTGTCTGTGTAGAGAAACTGGGCGAATGAACTAAACAATCCGTGAGTGTGTCAGTTATTTGTAGAATGTACCTTGCATTGGTTGGTTTATTGACTTGTGTCCAGTTGGCCCCTGGACTTTTAAACGAGACCAAAAACGTACCTTGATATCCAACTCTATCACTTTGCCTGTGTTGTAGTTTATACTGGACGAATAGTTTGTTTCATTACACGCAGTGTGCTGGGGGAATCGAACTACAAATCCCGTATATATATATATTGTGATCATTAATGTTTGTGTAGCAGCAAAACGGAAAGGTTCAGGCAAGCTAATACACATGCAAAAAGTACAACTTACAGATAATTCATAAAATGTAGTCTGCCGCAATGGCCGAGCGGTCAGCGGCGCGCCAGTCACAGTCTGCATGCTCTACGGTCGGGGGTTCGAATCCCCGCTGGGGCATGGATGTTTGTGTCGTCTTTAGTATAAGGTAGTTGATCAGTAATTTGTAAGTTTAGGGACTGATAACCCCGCAGTCAAGTCCCTTAAACTTATTAAACATTTCAACATTTCTGAACATGAAATGTACTTTCGGAATCATAAACTCTGGTATAATGTTTTGTTTAACTTTGTGTAGTACCGTAGGTGTAAAGCCTTACCGCTCTGGTCGGCGACAAAAATGTCTCTGATATTCACGCGCCGAAGGCCGACTGGGAAAGAAATGGACATGTACATTGTTCACGTGGTGAAAGCCTGCTACGATATTCATCAAGGTTTTCCGATTTAATGAAATGTAAAATCAATAATGAACGTTCTGTCGACAGCGGAAGTAGTGTGAATACAGACTGTTGCCAATCTGGATGAGATCAACAGGAAAGCCGATGTTAAGTTTTTAACGACACCGCGCGGTAACCGCCGAGCGCTTTAAGGCGCCTTGCATATTGCACGGTATCTTCCCCCATGCACCGTGTGAAATCTTACATAGATGTGTACGTTCATCTATTCAGAAGTTTAAGTGTACAAAATTTCGTTAAGATCTGAATAAAACTGCAGATATTGTCGAAGTTCATAGGTAAAGTACGCTCTTCCATGTACCATACAAAATTTTATGTAGACTGTGTCTTTCCTCTTGTTTTGAAGGTTGAATCTGCAATAGTTAATCGCAATCAGATTAACGGTACGGCAGCGCATAAAATAC
The DNA here is from genome assembly GCA_026315105.1 of Locusta migratoria. Classification (NCBI taxonomy): domain Eukaryota; kingdom Metazoa; phylum Arthropoda; class Insecta; order Orthoptera; family Acrididae; genus Locusta; species Locusta migratoria. The sequence continues at coordinate 139,711,277 of CM048749.1, read as the reverse complement.
GAACAAACATGATGCATCAGTTATCCATGCGTCTCACTGTTTATGACGTCATATACCGAGCGAGGTGGCGCAGTGGTAACACACTGGACTCGTATTCGGAAGGATGGTGGTTCAAATCCACCTCCGGCCATCCAGATTTAGGTTTTCCGTGATTTCCCTAAATCACTCCAGGCAAATGCCGGGATGGTTCCTTTCAAAGGGCACGGCCGATTTCCCTCCCCAATCCTCCCCCAAAAATCCGAGCGTAAGCTCCGTCTCTAATGACCAAGCTGTCGACGGGACGTTAAGCCCTAAGATTCCTTCCTTCCTATGACGTCATATCTTATAATAATTAGTACAAACAAATCATTTTGCAGTTACATTTATTTGCATAAAACGATAATATTTGTAATATATGTATCGAATGGGTTAAGTAACAAATAATTAATAAATTCAAACGTCATTCTTAAAGCGACAGTTTTTCACGCATCTCATTATTCATGACGTCATGTGTCCTGACCTGTTTGTCATACAGTGACATAATTATGCCTATAACCTTCACGAAAGTTTTCTTGCAATCGGATGTATGGTATGACCGTGTATAAAATACGAACAAATAAACATTCATTAATTTCAAAGTTAATGGCAGGATGGGTCGTGAGACGGACCTTTGACAACAACGGGACATGGAGTAATGCTGCCGTTGTGATAATGTATCGTTAATAATGTACAATCATCCGTCCACGTTACTCCGACGTAGAGTGGTGCTGGAAATGTGGAAAGTGAAGTGTTATCGCACGAAATAAATGCTGTGTGAATGTTCCGCGATGTGGTAATGGTACTAGTGTTGTCATTATACTGCCAGTGAACTGCAGTGATTGGATGTGAATGGAATGCAAGAGTCATATAGAGCGTTTGAACAGTGCAGCTTTGTGAAGTGCTCACGAATTTGAATAATAACAATAATGCAGCGAGACGACACGTAAACCGACTGCAGGCGTGGCGCAGGGGATAGCGTCACCGACTGCGGTGCTGAAGGTCGCAGGTTCAGTCCCATCCACCGGAAAAATTTCTTTCTTTGTAATTAACAATTCCAGAATGTTCTCCATCTTTCTTGTGTTCACTTGTAAAATCTACTTGTTTCTTATATTAACTGTTCTAATTTCTGGTACATTGTGTATATATAGCAGAGCACTCTGCCCAAGAGGAGTTAGTGCTGCGTGTATGTCAAGTTCGTAATAACCTGTTTTCAATATAAGTGCTGTGTTCAGTTGCCTTCGAAGTCAAGCCTGCTTCCATTTCGACGCGACAATAACTTCTACGTGAGTAGGATAGAACCTTTTTATTCTCCTCAGGAGTTAATTGTACATGTCAGAAATGCGTTATCAATGGTACGAAGGAAGAACGTGAACTGGACAGAGACAGGTGAGTGAACAGTTGATGTAGGGAAGACGGCACCGCGTATCCCCCCTTTTCATACCAACAGACGTTCGCTTACCAGCCGCATTCAGTTAATATCTGCAAATAAAGAACGTTTTAACATTCTGACCATGGAACGCTTTTGCGACCGGAAGTCGTAGTTGGTGATGAATCTTCCGGGTCGTATAGCCGTGATCCATGAAACATTTCTGCTCATGACGCCTCAGTCCGAGAGACTCAGGGTTGACACCAGACAGCGGCAGTTTTGAAGACGTCCAGCATAGCTGTGGACACAACGTCAGGAGCGGAAATGTTTCATGGACCACGGCCATTCGAGCCGGAATATTCGTTAGTAATTTTAACACACTGTTAAAATGCGAGATCCTGAAAAGAAAAAAAAAATAGTGAAACTTTCTGGTAGATTAAACGTCTAATTGACATTCGACAAAACTACTACGGTCCATCTAATACGTTCAATATGATAAAATTTAGTAAATCAGTCGTTTTTAGGGGTACTTATCTTTTCTAAAGTCTTCATGTTCTTCTGGAATTCTTCCTGTTTAGTGTTCACTGTGAAACTTAATTTGAAATTTTGTTATATCTTACAATTCCACATTACAACTGAATCTTACAACTCAAAACTTCAACTTAAAACTGTCTTCTTCCAATAACAACTGTCAACTCATAACGGACTACTAACTCATAACAGACCACCACTTTTTGCACTGCCTGCACATCAACTTACATACACTGTAACAATGTGTGAACATATGATTTGCAATATTAATTAAATTAAAGTTAATTGTTTAATACAGTAAAGAATTACAATAAAATTCTGATCCCTTATATTATTAAATTTTTAGATTTTAACATAGAACTTCATGTTAGATAGAAATAGTATTACTATACACTTTCTTCTATAAAAAATATTACGCTTATCGTAAAGAAATAATTAATTTAATTTACAAGGTTTTAATATAATATAAGGAGAGTATTTACATGAAATACGAATATAGATCATTCATATTTTAACAGGTAAACGTTTCTTAAGATCTTTGTCCCTCGCATGAGGACTCTCAAAATACATGAATTGATTTAAACACACTTGTCGCTTGCGTTATATATAACTCATGGTGATTAGCTTTATATATAGATTTTGAGGTACGATTAAAGAAAAATTCTGTGACATGCATGCCAGTATGCATAAGGAGGCATATAATGCACCTGTTTAATCAGTTTGTCTAGTACCCTATATATATATTCTGATGTGATTATTATTGGTGTTGATTTTGGAAGAAGTACCGACATAAATGAGACTGGTAAAATATCGAGTTTATTTTGAAGATGCAATAAAAAAGTAAAATAAGAACATTATATTCCGATTTGATACGTAAAACTCTCCACAGGAGAAGAAAGAAGACTGTGGAAACGACGAGGGTTCCAGATTTGACAAGAAAATAAGGTAATTTATTAAAAACTACGGGGAACCCTCGCACCAGTCTGGAGTCCCTGAGTGATTTATTACGATTTTTTTCTTTGTGGTAAAGACTTCGAGCTTCACGTGGTCAAGGGATCCAATATCTGGAATGGGAGATAAAATAGTATAACGGTGGTTCGATGAACCCTCTGCCACGCACTTAAATGTGATTTGCGGAGTATCCCATGTAGATGTAAATGTAGGTCTTCGGCCTACAGTTAGTGTTTAATCCATTTTATGACTTCTTTCTTTCAGCAATAATTTAGGAAATACGTGTGTGTAATGATAAGTGCGAGTGACTTCTATTTTTTTTAACAAACTTTTCGTTGGGCTTTGCAGTCAATCGGTTTATGTCTATATATGTTGGTATATGCAACACTCATCCTAAATTTACCTTCAACTAGGAAATACGTGTGACAATTTGCAAAAATATATGAAGGGAAAGGGTTGCTCCGAGCAGGCAACTTGGTAAGATCTTTGATGCCCAACAAAATGCTTCAAATGTTCTAGTTGTAAACTCAGTATGCAGAACGTTCTAAGTACCAGGGCGGACCTTATGTAAACTTCTATGATAGCCTTGCAGAAACAGCAATGAATGAAGCAAGAGCGTTCGTCCTGTGGGTATTGTAAATGTTAGAACAACAAATGCCATGATCGAGTGCAAACATAAACTAAAAATTTATTCTGATTAATGTCTGGCTGACATCATAACTTTCCCACCTATTGGAAATATTCAGTTCATAATGCAGTAGTAACAGTAGTATTGGCACTGTTCAGTCCGTAAAACTGTACTAACCTCGGTAAGAAATTCTGCCAGAAATATATGGCACAGCCGTAAACACGAGTAATATTCATTTCTTGTGCTTCAGGAAAACTCAGTTACGAGCCCCCACCTCCTTTCAAATAATAATAATGTTAATTTTAGGTTCCTGTTCTTCATTGGAAATTTTGAGTGATTCCCGGTCATTGACCCAATTTTGTTCTTTATATTGCATAGCCAGTATGGTACGGCTCTGTCCCATATAGATATTTGTACTTAATAACTTCCATTGCAGGGCTGTATCCCAAATGAATGTTTGTTATTAATAATTTCCATTGCAGGGCTGTGTCTCAAATGAATATTTGTAATTATATCCAGAGTACCTGCTCTAATTTCATCCCACATATGATTACCAGTATCATACCCAGAACCTTACTGAATGAGCATATTATGCTACTAAGTATTATGTGTAATACCTGAAGGAGTCTGTTGCATATCATACGTAGTACCACTGATAATAGTCGTCTCTGTACATATTCAGATAAATAGTTTTCGTTGCGCATTTGAATAAATAACTCGGCTATTACCTTGTCCAAGAGCTGGGAGTTACTATAGTGAATCAGTGTGGCTACTGTACTGCCGTTATTACGATATACAAGGTAGGACTAAATAACGGAGCCAATGACACTCCACAAGTGGAAAAGAGATAGTAGCACTGGGCTCGCAAATCTGATCTCACCTACCGAATAAGTGTTCCCTCAATACACGTACACAACGGTAAGCTCTCAACTGGTAGATTCGATCAAGACGCGAGTGTTACCGAAATGCTTCTCAAACTCAAATGAGAGTTCAAAATGTTCAAACGTTTGTAGAGCTTATGGGACTTTACTACGGAGTCAACAGTCCCTAAACTTACAACCTACTTATGAACTAACTACAACTAAGGACGGCACAAATATCCATGCCCGAGGAGGGATTCGAACCCCCGACCGTAGTGGCCGTGCAGACCATGACTGAAGCGCCTCAGTCCCCTCGGCCACCGCGGCCGGCTCAAATGAGAGTGGCTCAATGGAAGGCGACATTCTTTTAGAGAAATAGTGTTGAAGAAATTTAGCGGTCCGGAATTTGAGGCGAACTACAGAACGATTCTACTACCGCCAACCTACATTTCGCGTAAATATCACAAGGATAAGATTAGAGAGATTAGAGCTTATTCGGATGTATTGTAGTGGAACAGGAAAACAAGTGACTAGAATTGGTATTGTAACCGGATTCTCACTACAAAAGACGTATTTTGACTTTTATATGAGGTTTTTCCCTCAGTTTCTTCAATTTATCGTGTTGTCGTGTGTATATTAGAATCAAATTCGCATTAACTTTCTGGTTCCGTACTTTTCCACTGTGTGAATCTCTATAATCGTCTCTGATTACCGTAGTTGCTCAGTGTAGAGTTTATATCGCGCCTTTTTATTCATTTCTCTGGGAACTGTAGTCACGGATAGGGACTGTTACTCCTGTGTGCCGATGCAAACGGAGTTGATGAACTTCGCTTCCAGCTTCAGGCTGTGTTGACCTTGGTAGTACAGCTCGGGGCTGTGGTAGAAGGACACTCTGGTTGGCGGTTGGTTGTTAGAACCTAACAGACGTTTGGCACATTCGGTGTGTCAGCCTGCAGCAGTGACGAGCCCTGTTAGTGCTCGCAATGAGGCAGGGAGCCCACATGTGGTTGTGTGGGAGGTCACCCCAATGTGTGACAAGCATCAGAAGAATTTCTGAGGGCTGATCGTGAGGCCTCTCCAGTTCATATTACCAACAGATTTAAGGAACGATCTGTGCAATACTTTGTTCCTGAGCCTGATGGTGTCGCATATCCTGAGGTCACCTCCCAGCCCGCACGTTCCGGGCTATCACAGAGGGCGGGTTAACTTGCAGTTGAGAGCCCCATTGTTAGGGATATGGATGCTAGGGAGGGGAAGAATAATGTGCACTCCATGTGAATAACGGGTGGAGTCATTCAAGATGCGGAACGTGTCCTTCTGGATGCCATGAAAAATGAGGAGTGCAACCAACTACAGATCGTGGCTCATGTCCATACCAATGATATGTGTTGCATTGTATCAGAAGAAATTCTGTCTGGCTTTTAGCGGCTATCAGAAGTTGTCAAGACTGTCAGTCTTGCTTGAAAGATGAAAGCAGAGATTAACATTTGCAGTATACTTGACAGAATTGACTGTGGATCTCTGGTACAGAGCCGAGTGGAAGGTCTCAATCAGAGGCTCAGACGGTTCTGCAACCTTATAGGCTGCAGATTTCGTTACTTGCATCTTCAGGTGATGGGGTCCGGGTTCCACTGAATAGATCAGGCGTCCACTACACACAGGAAGCGCATACACGAGTGGCGGGAGATGTGTGGCATGGACTGAGCAATTTTTAGGTTAGAGGGAGAAGCCATAAAAGATGCAAAAGAAGTACTAAAGAAACTGTATACACTACGCTTGTCCGACATTATTGCGAGTGTTGATGACCAGTGTGGAATCTTATCAGGTGGGACTGACGGAGGACATTGAAAAAGTCCAAAGAAGGGCAGCTGGTTTTGTATTGTCACGATACAGGGGAGACAACATCATGGAAATGATACAGGATCTGGGATGGGAATCATTATAACAACGACGTTTATCGCTGCGGCGTAGGCTACTTACAAAACTCCAATCGCCAATATTATCCTCCGAATGGGAAAATATATCATTGACTACCACTTACATAGGTAGAAATGATCATCAGAATAAAATACGAGAAATCAGAGTTCGGAGATATTCAGGTGTTCTTTCTTCCCGGGCGGTATTCGAGATTGGGATAGGAGATAAATAGTATAAAGATGGTTCGATGAACCCTCTGCAATCTGATGTAGATGTAGTACCCTCCGCCACGCACCTTTGGGTGGATCGCGAAGTATGTATGTAGATGAAGAGGTATTCGCGTAAAATGATTTACATGTCTGCTAGGCCTGCTTACATGAGCTCTCGTATAGTATTCGACTCGTAGCTCTCTCTTGTAGAACAGCATTTATCACAATTGCGCACTACATCTATGCGACATGTGAACAAAACTGGCGATCCCTCGAGAGTATACTTGCCTGGCGGAACGCGCTGCCACCTGTGCTGTTGCGCGGGTTGCCTACCGGTAAGGGGCCTGCAGTCCCGCGCAGCGGGCGGTGGCGTCTCATTCAGCCTCCCCACAGCGCGCGCCGCCGCGTGTGTTTTTAACGCTCCGCCTGTTCGGTCGTCAGTTCCCGCTTCACAGGTCCGCTTATAAATATTTTTATTTCCTCTGAGAGCCAAATGGGCCACTCTCTTTTGCACCGCTTTGCGCCCGCCCGCATTTTTTCCTCCCCCTCGCTCTGTCTCTTTCTCCCCCGCTCCCCCTCTCTATTCCCGCTGACGCCTATTTTTTTTGCTCCTGTTTCTGTTTTCGCTCAACCGCTGAATGTATTTGCAGGTTGCGCCGGACTTGGCGCGTCCCCCGCCGCTCCGCCCGCGGCCGTATGCCAGCTAGATTAGCAGCTTAAGCGAACTCCACAAACAACGCTGCGGCTGCCTGGCGAATCCGCACGGAACACCGCCACAATAAAATCACTGGCTCACTCGCCTTTCTTTTTTCTTTTTCTTTTTTATTTCTACCTTTTCCGTTCTATTTTCCGTGAAAAAATATACCAACTCTTCGTTTGGTGATTTTACTCGCTTCTTGATCAAAAGAACTTACAATTCAATTCTCCAAGATTGGAATTAGTACTAACTGTTGCGTTTCACTGCGTACCGATCAAACAAGGTTGTACCTTATTGTATGTTCCCGTATACACGAACCATTAGTGTACAATGTGACAGCGCCAGCTGCCTCACCAGCTACTCGTTTGTGTACCTTCGTTTTGTTATGTCTGCAAATATTCGTTGCCTTTTAATATGAGACTTTACAAACTCTATGGCTAGTTTATATACGACAGTGATTCACCAAATATAGAGCTACTATAGGTCATAACCTTTACTATACTTTCACCTTTGACCTGTCTCACCTAACTGATTAGACTGTTTTAAATACAGACAAGTATTAATTCATGACACAAAATTCCGATGAAAATTTGAAAGACCACATACAGGGTGGTTAAAAAAAGTACTTTGTGACTGAGGGCTGCCCCTTATAAATTTAATTGTATTGTAACAGTCGCTGATTCACAGCCATGCACAAAACTGTTCGATTAAAAAAAGGTTTGCGAAAAGAGATGATACTTCAAGAATATACCAGGAGAGTGGAGCTGTGGTAACAAATTGGACTCGGATTTGGGATGTTGTCGGTTCGATTCCGCCTCCACCCATTATAAATGTATATTTTCGTGGTTTCCCTAAATCATTTCAGGCTAATTCCGGGATGGCTCCTTTGTAAATGGCATGGCCGACTTTCTTCCCCATCCCTAACAATATATATATATATATATATATATATATATATACCTTTACAAACTCGATGGCTAGTTTAAATACGACAGTGATTCACCAAATATAGAGCTACTAGAGGTCATAACCTTTACTTGCCTTTCACCTTTGAACTGTCTCACACAGCTGATTAGGCTGTTTTAAATACAGACAGGTATTAATTCACGACACACAATTCCGATGAAAATCTGAAAACACCACATACAGGGTGATTAAAAAAAGGTTTGTAAAAAGAGATAATACTTCGACAATATACTAAGAGAGTGGCGCTGTGGTAACAAATTGGACTCGGATTCGGTAAGTTGGTGGTTATAATCCGCCTCCACCCATCATAATGTAGATTTTTCGTGATTTCCCTAAATCATTTCAGGCAAATTGCGGGATGGCTCCTTTGTAAATGGCATGGCCGACTTTCTTCCCCATCCTTAACAAAAAACAATCCGAACGCGTGCTCCGTCTCTAATGACCACGATTTCGACGGCACGTTATACCCTAGCCTTCCCTCGCTCTTCCTTCCTTAGAGCTTGCAACAAGAATCACTAATGTTCAAACGTTGAAATGTTAGTAAAGCGGTGGTACTTAGCTAATGTGGTTATCAATCCCTAGGCTTAAAAACTACTTAAAATGATTTATGCTGAGGTCAACACACACACCCATGCTCGAGAGAGAACTCGAACCTCCGATGGCGAGCAACAACGCGCTCTGCAGCAATGCGTTTTAGAATACTCGGCCACTCCATCGCGGCGATCACTAATGACATGAGAATCGTCGGTCGCTATGGTGAACCAGAGCTAAAAAAAGTCGTTGCAATCATTTAATCGGAAGCTACAAACGCTTTACAGGAGAGTTTAAAGTTTAGTCCGAATGCATCGAAGTACGCCTATAATTATAGGCGATTATGATCGAAGCTGCAATGAACGGCGCACTCTCTGACACGCACACTAGGTAAATATCTGAGATTTCTTCATATTGTTGTTGTTTAGGATTTTTGAAGGGCATGGAAGGGATGCAGTGGTTGGGAAGGGAGTAAGACAGGGTTGTCGCCTTTCTCCAATGTTATTAAATTTGTACATTGAGCAAGCTATAAAGGAAAGCAAGTTGAAATTTGGAGAAGGAATTAAAGTTCGGGGTGAAGAATTAAAACATTGCGTTTTGCCGACGACATAGTAATTCTGTCAGAGGCAGCAAAGGACCTGGAAGAGCAGTTGAAGGGAATGGACAGTGTGCTGAAAGATGCATATAAGATGAACATTAACCAGAGCAAAACTAGGGTAATGGAGTGCAGTCTAAGAAAATCAGGTGATGCTGAAGGAATTAGATTAGGTAACGAAGCAAAAAAAGGAGGTAGATGAGTTTTGTTACTTGGGTAGTAAAATAACAAATGATGGTCGCAGTGGAGAAGATATAAAATGCAGAATGGCAATGGGTAGAAAACCGTTCTTAAAAAAGAGAAATTTGTTAACATCGAATATTGATTTAAGCCTAAGGAAGTCCTTTCTGAAGGCATTTATGTTGAGTGTTGCCTTTAATGGGAGTGAAACATGGACGATAAACAGTGCGGACAGGAAGAAGATAGAGGCTTTTGAAATGTGGTGCTACAACAGAATGCTGAAGATTAGGTGGGTGGATCGCGTAACTAATGAAGAAGTACTGAACAGAATTGGGGAGGAAAGGAATTTCTGGCATGCCTTGACTAAAAGAAGGGATCGATTGGTAGGACACATTCTTAGACTTCAAGGAATTTTGAATTTCGCGTTGGAGGGAAGTGTGTGGGGTAAAAACTGCAGAGGAAGGCCAAGAGATGGTTACAGTAAGCAGATTCAGACAGATGTAGGTTGCCGTTCTTATGTGGAGTTGAAGAGGTTTGCTCAGGATAGGGTATTGTGGAGAACTGCACCAAACCAGTCTTCGGACTGAAGACCATAACAACTAAGCAACAGGGTCTTTGTTTTCCTGTTCCAAGCTATTACTGGAAATGTAAAATTAAACGTTCAGCACACAGAGGGGGAAATAAAGTGTACAAAGCTTTAATAAACGCTACACTGAAAATACATAAGAGGGAAAACACAGGACGAATAGACCAAGAGATTAACTCAACTATAGTAGTATACTGTGACAGGATAGTCAGAAAAATAATGATGAGCCAGAGGTAAAATATTCTCCAGCCAGAAGCACGACAGGCGACACAAAAGTGTAGTTACATATTAAAATTGCTCTTCGTTTTTGTCGTTTTGAGGACGACTCATAATCCTCGACTTTGCATACGACGACTGACTGGCGGCGTATGACACGATACGGCGCACAATATTACTACAATAACTTTCCGATAACGCAACTCTCCGTACAGGATTGAAAATCCATACCAGATCTCCTGGGCTGTACACAACAGGTCGGTGCTTGTCGTTTTACCGCTGGTGGTCATTCTCCTGGGCGCCTAGTGTCCGTATGTGAGCCAGGGGACATGCTTTTTCGATCCTGGTGAAGAGCTGTTTCACATAGTCATCGTCCGGTTGGAACGGGAACAGACTACTCATTGTTGTCTCAGCTTCGCGGCCATGGAGCAGGATGAACGGCATGAAGCCTGTGGTGTATTATAACCAAATGTCACGACTGGCAGTATTCTATCCCAATCTTTCTGCTCAACATCGACATATTGAGAGCTTATCTGCTACAGTTTTGTAAAAACGTTCTGTGAGACCATTTGTCTCAGGACTGTATTGTCATCTAACTTAGTGAGGGCTGAAATTTCATCAATGCTGTTGCGTTCTACTAATGGATTCCTTGTCGGCGTCCTTGTGTTTGCGCCCGTCTTTGGAAACGACAGTGACATCATACTCTTGGAGTCTTAGTGCCGATCTTTGCTAGTCTACCTTATGGATCCTTGAAATTGTTCAGCCAATCTACCACGGTGGTGAATGGTTTTCCGAATAAATATGACCGGAACTTTTTGACAGCCCAGATAACTGCGAGACACTACTCGGCTGTAGAGTAGTTTATCGCGGACTTTGAGAGAACTCTTGGTGCGTAGGCTATCAACTTTGCAACACCTTCCTGAATTTGTACAATCACTGAACCAATATCAAAACTGCTAGCGTCTGTGTGAAATTCGGTTTCCGCATTCTCGTCGTGTAAGTCTAGAACTGGTGCGAAAGTTACAGCCTCCTTAAGTGTCCGAAAAGCTGTTTCTTGTGTCTAATCTCAGTAAAACTTGGTTTCTCCCTGCAGAAGTTCTTGCAATGGACGAGCCTTTTTACAAAAACCTTCTATGAAACGACGACGGTAGTACGAGCACAGGCCGAGAAACCTTCTCACTTCATGGATGTGCTGAGGAGTTGGAAATGCTGTGACTGCCCTTACTTTATCTGGATTAGGACACACACCATCTCCATTCATTAGGTGCCCAAGGATTTTTATTTCTTTGGTCACGAAGAGCCACTTCTTTGGGTTGAGGCGGAGTCCTGCTGTCTGGACACATTTTAACAAAGTTGACAGGCGGCTTAGATCTACATCTACATAGATACTCTGCATATCACATTTATGTGACTGGAAGAGGGTTCATTAACTTCTTTCATAACCTTTCTGTACCGTCCCATTCTCTAATAGCGCGTGGGATGAAAGAGCACCTAAATCGTTCCGTTTTCGATCAGATTTCTCTTATTTTTTCAGATGGTCATGTGTCATGTGGATGCTAGCAAAATATTTTCCCAATCATAAGTAAAAGTCGGTGATTGAAATTTCGCAAATAGATCTCGCCGCAAAGAAAAAGTCTTTCTTTTAATGGTTTCCACCTCAAATCGTGCAGCATTTCCGCGACGCTTTTCCCCCTGTAAGGTGATAAAACAAAACGAGCTGTCCTTCTCGGGACATTCTCAATGCCTTAAGTCAGTCCCACCTGATGAGGGTCCCACACTGGGCAACAGCATTCCAGGAGAGGACACATAAGTGTGATGTAGGCAGTCTCTCTGGTGGAGCTGTTGCATCTTCCAAGCGTTCTGCCAATGAAACGTCAGACTAATTACACACACCAATATCACTAATTCTATTTTAAGAAGACGAACAGTTTCATCCATTTACATTGTTGTTATGGAATCTGTCTTTACTTAATATTTTCAGCACACTAGAAAACACAATAAAAATAATCTCATATCACCAACACTATACTTGGCATGTCACAATGAAATTAAAATTTTTGCAACCGCTTGTCACTATATAAAGAGTGGCAAATTGTTGAACACACTTTATTCTCATTATGACGTTGAAAAACGGCTGTCTGCCTTATTTATTTCATTATGCATAAATTTTACACAACTGTTATTGTAATCAGAGTGAATCTGATACTTTAACCACCCCTGTACGCATTAATAAGGATTTTATATATTTATTGCGTATTTCTATGCTTTATTTGCCTTTACTTTTATTCATTTCGTGATTAATGTTTCCTAGATTTAGTGTTTAATATCATATAATGTGTTGATGTACCCAAAAGTCTTTTGTGTGAGATAAATTTTGTGTTTTTGAATGAACATTTCTGCATTTAAGTGATCGATAATGCTGGCGCTTCGATTTTTATGCTCCTCTGCGATTATGCTCCAGCGAGTCTACTAGGATCGTTATGTAGTGGGTATCAGCACTGCTTCGCCATGATATTTGACTAGTTCAGACGTAAGCGTATGGCGGCCAATTTCATTCTAGCCCCAGCCGCCGCCAAGGTAACACTTACGTGGACCTACTTCTATGATGTTTGCAAGGGTTCGACCTTGAATTGCGTTTGTGGAATTAAGAATAATCGCAATGTGTCGAATTGATCATCAATTTTAACGGTATTATTATTGGTAAGAAATGAGTAAAGATCATTCTGTTTTTTGGTTGGCGTCTGTTCCAGTTAGTTCCGAGTAATGGAGAGTGGAAATTCGACAGTTTTCTTTAATAAGAATCCATCTATGCCATTCTACCGTGTTCTAGATGATGCGGAAATGATGATTTGATTAATTTTGAATTTGTGATGGGATTTTCTTTATTACATCTACATCCAAATGGGTTACTCTGCAAATCAAATTTAAGTGCCTGGCAGAGGGTTCATCGAACCACCTTTACACAATTTATCTCCCATTCTATTCTCCGTTCGAGCTGTGATTTCTTGTATTTTATTCTGATGATTATTTCTACCTATGTAAGTGGTAGTCAACAATATATTTCTGCATTCGGAAGAGAATGTTGGCGATTGTAGTTTCGTAAGCAGATTACGCCGCAGCGATAAGTGCCGTTGTTGTACTTATTCCCATCCCAGATCCTGTATCATTTCCGTAACGCTGTCTTCCCTGTATCGTAACAATACAGAACGAGTTGCCCTTCTTTGGACTCTTTCGATGTCCTCCGTCAAACCCAGCTGATAAGGATCCCACACTGCCAGCAATACTAAAAAAAAATAAAAAAAAAAATATGGTGGGGGTGGGCGGACAAGCGTAGAGTATGCAGTTTTTTTCACCTTTTCCAAGACATTATCTACGTGTTCTTCTTTTCAGTTTAAGTTTGAAGTAATAGTAATTCCCATGTATTTTGTGGAGTTTGCGGCCTTCACATTTGATTGAATTATCTTGTAAACAAAGTTTAACGGATTTCTTTTGATACTCGTGTGGACGACTTCACACTTCTCATTATTTAGAGTCAACTGCCAATTTTTACACTATAGTGATGTCTTATTCAGATCGCTCTGCAGTTCGTTTTGATTTTCAGACGGTAAATGACGGCGTCATATGCCAACAACCTAAGAAAGCTACTTAGATTTTCATAGGACCAAAAACACTACCCTGTGGAACGTCCGATATTACTTCTGTTTTAGTCGATGATTTACCATCGATTACTACAAACTGTGTCCTGTCTGACAGGAAATCCCCTATCCAGTCGCAAATTTGGGGTGATATATCATAACCACGCAATTGATTAAAAGCTGTCTGTGAGGTACGGTGTCAAAAGCCTTCTAGAAATCAGGAAATACGGAATCAATTTGCGAATCCTTGTCAATAGCACTCAGTACTTCGTGTGAGTAAAGAATTAGTTGTGTTTCGCATAAACGATATTTTCTAAATCCGTGTTGACCTTGGGTCAATAGATCATTCTGTTCGAATGTTCAAATGTTTGTACAGCTTGTGGGACTTAACTGCGGGGTCATCAGCCCGTAAACTTACAAATTGCTTATAAACTAGCTTATACTAAATACGGCACAAACATCCATGCCCGAGGGGGGGGGGGAATTCGAACCCCCGACGGGGAACGGCCTCTCGCATCGTAGCAAAGCGCCTCAATGCGCTCGGCTGCTCCATGTGCTTGCGGCCATGTGCCATGTGCTTGCTGGTCAGGGCAAATGCATCATCTCGTGCTAGCCGTATTTGCACTTCACACCACTAACATTTCTATCTTTCTTTCAGAATAATTCTAGTAAACTCGCGGTCTACTCTCCCCGACTATTTTTGAATGTTGTTCATTTCTTAAGTTTCTTTCTTTGTTCGGGTAGGCTCTTCAGGCAAACGGTATTTTGTGCAATCTCGTGATTCTCCTCGTCTTTACATGAATTTCAAGTAGTTAAACGTGGTATTTCATTTCTCTGAGTTTTCCAGTTTTTTGAATTGCTGGTACTTAGTATAATTTTTCGACCACGTGGGTTTTCATTAACCGGTAATCTTTCCGTTTACTTTCCTTTGCACTTGTGAAAAACCAATCAGGAACAAACACCAACCACATCAAATCCAATGAATGCTTTTCAATTTATTGACGCATTCTTTTACGTGTGATGTGCCTGGTTTTGAGGACAGAAGGCCTAACGGGGTCGGAATCAAGTTTTAATCAAATATTGTGCGTGAGTGCTGCGCAATAGCCAAGCCCACCCCCCCTCCCCACATGCATCGCGTCATCTTGATTTGACAGACTGGAGATTGTCGCAAACACTTGGTGTATGATTGTGTATGTGCTGCTCTCATGTGAAGAGTATATTCGACCAAATCACCCTTTTCCTGATTTTTCATAGATTATAAGACATGTGTTTCTTCTCAGGGAAAATCTTACTTGTGTGTGGGCAATTACATGCTGTTTTATTTAAGGGCCTACAAGTTGCATGTGTATTTCCTCGTGTTTAAGAAATCGGAGCACCCATTTGTGTTCAAGAGCAATTAATGCCATTTAAATTTAATTGTGTCGATATAATTTAACAAATCCCTCCCGTTTGCTTAAATAATTTTTTATGTCTTTACTTTCACCAAAAAACAGGTGCTTTTTTATATTTCCGTTGCTCTATAGAAAATTCACTACTGTTTTTCGTGTCCGAGGCTACATGAAAGGTAGTCCTTAATTTTAAATCGGGTCTGATAACTTTTTTTTAATGTCAGTACAAATAACAATATTTTTTGAATTAACTTCCTTTGATGCTAAACTGTTCTGATCCCACAATCCCTCTCCTCTGGGCGAAGGAACTAATGTTTACAAGTGAAATTGAATTTTATTTAGGTTCCATGTGAGTAGATTTTGATTCAATTTGCAACCTTTGGGGGAAACAGTCAACTTTTAACATGCCACATGCGTGCAACAATAACTTACTGACAGTAGAAAGATCATCTTGGAGAATCGGGTTTCTGCCGGTAATTCGCATCGTACTTCACGATATTTCTATCGTGTTACTCACGATCTTCATCAGTTGCTTCCTGATGAAGATCGTGAGTAACGCGATCAAAATATCGTGCAAGTACGACACGGAATACCGGCAGAAACGCGATTCTCCAAGATGACAACACTCCGCCGGGAATGTCTTAATATGTACAGTAGAAAGATGGTGGGAAAATTTTATTTTCATTGTGACATTGTGACATGCCAATGGCGGCGATGTAATCAATTTTTATGTATATATGTATGTATGTGAATACAGTAGAACCGAACGAAACAGGTAATCTTAATAAAGTTTCAGCGATTTAGGCTGTGTTTTATGTAATAAGTCTTTGATATAGGTCAAACAAACTAATTTGTAAGAGATAGGGACACTGGAAAGATAAACAGAAATGTTGTTTCTTTCAGCGTTTTTATGAAAGTCAGTTTCGTTGTCAGACTGGCAACACCAAGGATGCGCAACGACATGATGCAGCTAAAGCACGCAGAAACGACCAAAGTTGGGAAGATAACGCCAGTTTTACGGTAGCAACCAGCTTTCTTCTCTTTCCCCTTTTCCCTTTTATGTGCTTCTGCGAAAAGTGCACACGAGTAGAGCGGAGTCAGGCTGCTTAGAGGGGAACTCACAGCAGTCCAGAAAACTGTATGAAATATAACTTAGCATCAACAGCTCACATCCTTAGTGTAGTTACGTTCAGTTGGTCCTCGGAAGGCAAGTTCTCCAAGAAGGCTAGCATCTGAACAGCGCTAATAACACCCATTTTTTTTAGTTCTGCAAGTTAGCGAAACACATAAGAAAAATGCCTTTTCAAAGCAATAATTATTCCAGACACACCTACAAGGCATGGCTATTGGATTTTAGAATTTTCTGAAACTTATGGTACGTTAAGTTCAGTACTTAAATAACAATCGGCCAAAACCATTCGACGTAACTCTCAAACTTTATCGAGAAAATCGACATTGCGGTTATGAAAGTACACGTAAGTATCAAAAATTAAACCAGTTCCAGTATCTGTCGGTAGCTAAGGTGGCAGCTTTTGATCCTATAACTTTAGGGTCGGTGGTTGGAATACAGCCGGAATTTTTTTTAATATCTAATGTTAATTTTTATGAAAAATTCACGTGTTTTGTATATTCGTAATTTTCTATATTTTATAAAAGGTTGTTGATAATAATGGATTCAATCGAAAAAAAAGTTACATTTTTATAGTATTGGCTTCACTATAAGTTGACGACGGTAGTCTTTGATTATTCAGTTTGTGAAGAGCTACGACGCTGTTTCTGGAAATACATCTTCATAATTACTAACGGCTTGCCAAGCAGCTGACATATTTAACTAATGTTTTACGTGACACGTTTTCCATCTACTCTACATACACATAGTCGAAAACTGACACAACATGTGGAATTTGAGATTCCAAAACGTTTTATATAACTGAATGGGAAAACGAAATAAATAAATAAATAAAATCTGTCACAGCCAGATTCCAACCATTGACTTTGTGTCTGTAAGGTCACAACGCTACCACCTGAGCTACTCAGACAGATACTATAACTTTTAGTTATTGGCGTACTTGAAAAACTTCGATTTTCTAGAGAATTTTTGCGTCGAATGGCTTTGACTTGTTGTTATTTAAATTCTGAACTTCAGGTACCATAAATATAGAGAAAATAAAAAATCCGACACCCTTGTTAGACATGGGGGCTACGAGAATGTGCTGATTCTGACGTTCGTTATTGATTCTTTTTTGCTTCGGTTTAAGATTGTCTTGTAAAAAGCAGTGATTAAAGTTTTTTAATTACCACTCATGTACTACTGACTTGTTCCATGACCGTGGAGTCTTGTTAGCCAATTAGGTCCTGCGGAACAGAAAACTTATTACTGCTATTATTACTGTTATTATTGCGATTCTATGGTACATAGACTAAGACCAAAGGCCAATAATACATTGTTATATTGTATAAAGTGTAGGAACTGAAAAAGTCATGCTTTGTAACCTGAGCCGATAGTTACTCCTAAAGGAGGGTATATTTATACGATGTATAAAATCGTGTGTTAAATATCCAAGGATTGATTCCAAATAATAGAAAGATACAGGAAATTCATTTGAAAACTGATCTTAAACTGCTTCGTTAAGGAGGAATGAGAGGTTGTGAGCGATGGAGTAGCCAAGCGGTCTAAAGCACCTCGCTGCGGAGCGCGCGGTTGCTCGCCGTGGAGGTTCGAGTGCTCCCTGGGGCATGGGTGTGTGTGCATTTGTCCGTAGGTTAGTTTACCTAGGTTTAAGTAGTTTATAAGATTAAAAAAAGAAAGAATGAAAGAGGTTGTGTAGTTTACCTTAAATGGATATATTTTACAGTTTCTTGTTTACAGAAAATGTCAGCGTATGTTTCGTATGATTAAAGTATTTTCTTTTTTAGAGTGATATCTCACTCCTCTTCACAGTAATGAGTGCATGAAATGACATATGTGCCCAACATGTACAGGTTATAGTATGGGAATGTGGACGCAACACAACTGTGTTTTGAACGTGACGTTACTTTGGTAGCAATTTATAAAATACAGCGATACTTCTACGATCCAGTAATGCTACTGGAAACAGGTTAATTTGAGATAGGAGTTGCATGCAGATAATGGGGCATTAAGAGATACACGAACACCAGACTTTCAGGAACGGGTTTATCTATTGTAGATGTAAGTTCATCAGTTGATTGTCGTTGTTGTTGTGAAATTATTAAAGGGACTTAACGGTAGAGTCATCAGTCCTCATCAATTTCTAAAAGGAGAATTGCAAGAAGGGGCATGATAGCATGACGACCTGGAACGTTCTGCATAAACATCTTCTGTAGTCTTGTAATCTATATCAAAATTTTATTGAGATGTGGTTCAACCGCCGTAAGATATTTGAGGAAATGCATACTGCACACCATCAGTTGTTTATTATTTTTCAAACTTCTACCGGTTTCGGTTATAAAGCATCTTCACGGAAGACTATTAAATAAAAATACAGAAACAGAATTGTACACAAACTGAAGTAAAATACATAATATAACCCAGTAGTTTCATGTAGTAAGTACTTACGAACTAGACAGACTGATTAAACAGGTGCATTATATGCCTCCTTATGCATACATGGTGTGAAAATGATACATCTTAGGCAACCATCATAGGTTATATCTTTGACAAAGTGTCATGGCAACATGTTACAGAAAGCAGTATGTAAACATTACGAAAATAACAGGATGGATTATGAAAGCAATAAAAATGTGTAACAACAATTATCTGTCAAAGTATAAGTATTTTCACAACATGTATACTTTGATCATCGCTAATTTTATCTCATTGACTGATGTGTTCAATAGTTGCGTTAGGTTCTCTTGTATTAGACCTTGGCTCACCATCACACAGCCTGGCATTGCTTTTATGTTTTTAATCAAGACTTGATGCCTAGTGACATCCTATTTATTTTTATTGTGTGACATGCATGCCAGTATGCATGAGGCATATAATGCACCTATTTACTCAGTTTGTCTAGTTCGTAAGCACTTACTATATGAAACTACTGGGTTATATTATGTATTTTACTTCAGTTTGTGTACAGTTCTGTTTCTGTATTTTTATTTTATAGTCTTCCGTGAAGATGGTTTATAACCGAAACCGGTAGAAGTTTGAAAAATAATAAACAGCTGATGGTTTGCAGTATGCATTTCCTCAAATAACCTATATCAGTTGCACGGTTTAAATGATGCAGATTTCGTACAGGGTAAGACAAATGTATTGTCTTTCTGCTGTTCTTAGGATGTGTTTCATTCACTGGTGAGGATGACTATCAGTTATTTTATCCATCGACCACGGCCTACAGCCCGGAAATTTTAAGTGAAAATACAGGACAGCGGATTTCAAAACGTTACATATGTTTGCTACAACACGTTAAAGATGGACCAACTCAACCATACATAACTGGAAAATTCAGGTTTCGCAATTCCTGCAGAGTTTCTGAAGTAAAACGGTGCACTGCGGATTCTGACTCATGATGTTGTGGCAGCTTCATATTTTTCTGCGTCCATAAAATTCCAGGCTACAACATTTGTGCTAAATTAAAGAAACAAAAAAGATGCAACTCTTTGAGCTGGAATCAATTCTCATTGGTAGTAATTTTCCGAAATGTCTATATTTTCCGGTAATTCTGAAGGTTCACAAACACTTCGTGACTTGTATCGAATGACAGTGCGTGAGGCAGTCTGCAGTCAACTACAAGTACGTCATTTTTGCTCTTAATGAGTTGTCATAACATTTACATGATTTGATGTGCTAGATTCGATTTTGAGCTTCAGTGACTAAATTTTTTCACCAGTCGAAGCCACTAAAAAAAGAAAGAAAAAAAGTACTATTTCGCAACTCATTTACTCGGCGCTTGTCACGATGATTGCACTGTTATTTACGTCTCTGCTTTCTAACTGAATGCATCGATAATCTTTGGAGTGCCAATTCGTACCAGAGCTAAATAGCTAAAATCAGCAATCAAAGGACAAGAGAGTTGTGTTATCCACTCGTAAATGGCATGGCATCAGCTATGCGATATGCCGATGTAGAGTGCTATTATGTTCTACATTGGTTTGAACTGCATGACAAAACTATGTGCGGTTATAACAAAGTCGAAGCGACTGATATTAAGCCGTGTAATCAGAAGGATTACCATTCAAGGGATCGATTCACGAAAAGTACGCGGCTGAATTTGACCTGGCTCAACGAACCGAGTGGCATTACTGTGTTCATAAATGCTATAGGGAAACAACAGATAGCTTCGTTGTTTATAATTTGGTTTAGTAGTGTTCTGAATATTGTTTGCCACTACTGAATTACAGTTAAATAATAATTTGTCCTTGCATTCTGTTATGGTGAACAATACTAAAGTGTCATGCTGTCATGCTTTCTTAATGCGTTTAATACATTTTTCGTACATATGAAATGCACCCAACAGCGCTGTCGTATTTAGTTTGTGACAATTAATAGTCGCATAGCCAGATATTAGAAATAACTACCGAAAAGTGTAATGCCAAATATATTTTCTGATTCCATGATCTATTAAACTGCAGCAAAGGAAAGATTAAACAAAAAACGGCTATAATTAATAATTACTATTGCCAACAGTAATTTTCATTAGAATATATCTCAAGTTTCACTACAGTTACGCCTACGAAGACAGTTATATAAAAAGATGTGACTATGAAGAATAAGCAATATTAAGTACCTGGAAATAAATCCACGGTCCAGGGCATGAACCTCTATCTGACGTTTCTTACAGGTGAAGACATCTTCGGCGGCTTTTTAGACAATGATTCACACTGAAATCAGCTCAGAGAGCCGTATTCTTTATGCCTATCCACGCAACAGTCATCTGTATTAATTTATTTTTCAGAGTAGCCATTTCTAATCACCGTGACAAGCAGAAAAAGAAAGGCAATAAAAACATTCTGTGAAATTTAGTATGTGGAGGACGAACTGGCTCATTTAAGGACTGCCTTCAAAACAAACGCTTCTTCTGAGAAGTAAATAGAGTTCTTCATCCAAGAAGATCTAAAGGTTCTAAATAAAAATAACATAATAAAAAAATTGTTTCTTATAAAAATGGCCACTGATCGTATCAATAAAATACTTAAAAACACAGTAGTGACACGATATTTGATTTGATAGCTCTAACAGCCCCAAGTATGATGCACATTTCCATTGCTGCAAATGTTCAAATATTTGTAGCCTAATCTATGGGACCGTAATACTATCGTCATCAGTCCATTGGATTACAAATTACCTCCAATAAACTAACCTAAGGTCAGCACAGACACAAATGCCCGAGGGAGGACTCGAACCTCCGTCGGAAGCGGCCTCGCTGTCTGACATGGCACCTAGAACCGCTCGGCTCTTCCCGTGCAGCACTATGACCTGATAACTATCAAATTGGATTCTCGGACAATCTACCGGTTTATTGGGAGAATTTTGGGAAGGTGTAGTTCATCTGTAAAGGAGACCGCGTATAAAACGTTTGTACGACCTTGACTTGAGTATTAAGTGTATGGCGCAAGCAGCAATCAGTTTAAAGGAAGACATGGCAGCAGTTTAGGTTCGACCAATGCGGGAGTCTGACGGAAATGCTCTGGGAACTGAAACAGGGATCGCTGGAGGAAAGACGACGTTCTATTCGAGAAATTCTGTTGAGGAAATTTAGAGAGCCGAAATTTGAAGTTGAGTGCAGAAAGATCTTCCTGCCACCTACTTACATTTCGCGTGAAGATCACAAACACAAGAGAAATTAGGGCTAGTACAGAGGTATATATACATTCTGTTTTTCCTCGTTCTTTCTGGGAGTGGAATAGGAAAGGAAATGCCTAGTAGTGGTACAGTGTACCCTCCGCCACGCACTTTACGGTGGATTGCGGAGTATGTATGTAGATCTAGACACCGGAGTTCTATCAAGGCCAAATGATTAGGATGTTCAGAAAATGCCATCGAAATTCTGAAGCACAAAAACAGTTTCAATAAATAGAAAGGACTTTCATTAGACAAACTGTGGACCTTAATGATAAATAAATAGTACAAAAATGTTCAAATGTTTGTAGAGCTTATAGGACTTAACTACAGGGTCATCAGTACTTAACTTACAAACTAGTTAGGAACTAGCTACTACTAAGGACGGCTCAAATATCCATGCCCGAGGGGGGGTTCGAACCCCCGACCGTAGTGGCCGTGCAGACTGTGACGCGCCACAGTACGCTCGGCCACCGCGACCTCTCTGCCACAGTGGATTGGCCGAGCGCTCTAAGGCGCCTAGCTGTGGAGCGGGATTGCTCGCCCTCGGAGGTTCGAGTCTATTGGAATGTCAATAATGGAGGATAGATAACAAAATCACCGTAAAGTGCTGCTGAAAAGCACGAAAATAGACAATTACATTCACATAACTTAAATTTTCAGCCATTTTGTGTCGAGGGGATACGTTTGATGGGGCGGGGAGGGGGGAAGGGGAGTTCCGCATTGCATGATGGATTTTAAAGGCTCTGGTAGACGGGAACTTGCACTTTGGCATTGAATACAGTGAAGGGAAAGGGCGGGAACGTTTAACAGGGAGGTGTAGGGTGTGGGGAAAGAGTGGGGTGGCCAGAAATGGCTGTTGTGAATGTGTTCCTTCTTCTTATGAAGGCCATGGCCGAAAATTTAAGATGTGTGAATGTGATTGTCTATTTTTCGTGCCTGTCAGCAGCTCAGCGGGCCTGTTTAGAATGTGTTGTAACCTATCCTACATTATTAAAAAGTTAGTTTGAGTAGTTTGTAAGCTTAAGGACTGATAACCACAGCAGTTCTTTAGATTTACACACATTTGAACATCTGAGTACCCCCTCTGTACCACAATCTCTATCACATACATCGATGCAGCTTCGCGATCGTAGGCTGAGGTTTCAAGACGTCATGAGCGGACTGCTACTTGGATACACTTAAAGAATACAGCTTGCTGAGCTGATTTCATTGTGTAGCAGTGTTTGAAAAATTTCGGTAGCTGTCTTCAGCAGTTTAAGACGAAATGTCGGGCAAAGAATCAGGTCCTGGACCATGGCCTTACACTTAGGTATCTAAGCTCAGCACTAGATCAACAACCGACCATAAAAGCCTACATTAAAAGATCTATAAATCATTAATTGAATCTCCTACAACCGTATCATTTCGTTTATGTGTTACCTGGTATAGCGCTCAGAATACTTTGTTCTTTGTACCACGATTGGTATGCCTGGGATGGGGTTCCCAAAGACTCTCCTCCCACCGCTCCAGGGTCCTCACAGCTCCTTCTTGAGTATGTGTGTAGCGAGCATGGGGCCCCGAGCTAATGAAATCTTTCTTCCTCCTTTCGTCCCTGGACTGCATTTCCTTTGCCTTCCTTTCCTTCCTATCCTCACTTCTTCCCCTCCCCACCGGGGAGACTGGTGACCTTAGTAGTTTGGTTCACGTGTCTCACCAAACTACACTCCCCCGTTATCTATAATTCGTTACTTGAATGTCGACATGCTTAGAGGCTACGAAGCAAGTTCAGGGTAGTCATTAAAGACGGAGTTCGAAAATACATTTTTTTCATGTTATCCACGGAGAGCGCTCAGAGCCTCTTCAAACCAACATGGTCAAGCCTCGGAGGGGGTTTCACAGTCGCGCACCAGTTACCTGTAATTTGTTATTTGAATGTCTACATACTTAGAAGGACCGAGGAAAGATCAGGGTTATCGTTAGAGACCGAGAAAATTCATTTCTTCATGTGTATCATGGTAGAGTGCTGAGAGTAAGCTGCTCTTCCAACCACTATGGACAAACCACTGGAGTATCCACAAACACCTTTAATCTGTTATTTAAATGTCTACATGATTTGTAGGGAGGGGTGGGGGTCATTAGAGACGCAATACACGATCGGATACTTGGCAGTTGGAAACGAAATCCACCCTTCCATTTTAATGATATTGCTTGTAGTGGTTTAGATACATAACAGAAACTAATTCAGAATGAGCGGGGGAGGGTTTGAAGCACCGTTTTCTCAAATGCGAGTCCACTGTGTTACCACTGCGCTATTTCGCTCGGTCTACAGGGCTTTTGATACAGTTTTTCAAATAATTACGTACCTTACAACGAGAAGTACATACGATGCACAACATTTTGAGCATTCTTAACATACAAGTTTAGTGAATGAGTCATTACAGTGTAGAAGTATAACTGAGTAAAACGTTTTGCTGACAGATCACCATAAACAAAAGGAATAGTTTCTTAAATAGAACGGATAGTGTAATTGCTTACACTTGGCGTGAACCAGTTCAGTTTCGCGTTTGACATGGCCATCATCACCAAAATTTCGCTGAGGATACCAAAGTTACCAACGGATCTTATAATCGGTATACTTTCATACTGAATTTTTATTCCACTTTTTAACTGCTCTTTTAGAATGAAACGTTCACTACACAGCGGAGTGTGCGCTGATATGAAAGTTCCTGGCAGGTTAATATTGTGTGCTGCGACCAGGACTCGAACCTGGGACCTATCACTGAGCTATGCCGACACGACTCACGATCCCTTTCTCACAACTTTAATTCTGCCAGTACCTCGCCTCTTACTTTCCAGACTTCACAGAAGTTCTCCTGCGAACCTGCAGGACTAGCATTCCTGGAAGAAAGGGTATGGCGGAGACATCTGCAAGAAGTTTCATATCAGCGCACACTCCGCTGCGGAGTGAAAGTTTCATTCTGGAAACATCCCTTAGGCTGTGGCTACGCCATGTCTCCACCATATCGTTTCTTCCAGGAGTGCTTGTCCTACAGGAGAACTTCTGTGAAGTTTGGAGTATAGGAGGCGAAGTACTGGCGGAATTAAAGTTTTGAGGACGGCTTGTGAGGCGTGTCGGGATGCTCAGTGGTAGAGCACTTGACCGCGAAAAGCAACTATTATTTCCAAAACTACGTTTACCATGTGTAGATGAACAGGAGGAGTGAATGACTAGATTCCTGTCTTATATGACTTTTAATTCGACGACCCAAGCTTACTGGTCCCTCTTTGATCTTGTACAAAGTTTACGTTACCAGTCTTCAGTCTCTGTTTTCTTCCAAATTTCAAACATTTTGTCACATTTCAGATTGATGAACGCTTTCTCTTTCTGAAAGTCTGATGGTACCTTGCCAGTCTCAAAGAACTTGCACAACAACTTTAATAGTCGAGTGATATTGACATTCTCAAAAAGCTTCCGATGGAAGTACTTAGATTCGTTGAAGAACGTTTTTGAAGCAAAAGGCATAACATCAGACGAGGCATCAATGTTAGCACTGAATAGGGGATCATGGAGGAATTTTATTAGAGGTACTATGTTGTAGACTGAACGCTGAAAGGCATAGTCTCTAATGATGATGATGGTGAGTTTATTTGTTCATTCTGCCGTATATCATGTCAAATCTGTCTAAAACAATAGGTACCCTATGTCTTGGATATTGACTCCGGGTTCTTCTTTTATCGCATCATACAAGACTACACTTTGAAATGTTACTTCTGCTTTTTATTCCTTCGCAGAAAAATTTAAATAAAGAGAAAGAAATGAGCTTTTTTCCTTTTTTAATTTAAAGTTGTGGAGGATAAATTCCGACCAAGAACGTATGACAACTGTTTTATTGCGAACTCATTCCGCGTAAGCAGAAGTAACACTTCAACGAGGTAATGGAGCGTGGAATTGCGTTCGTCAGTTCTGAAATATAGTTCGTTTATGATTGCTGTAAATTATTACCATATTTTCTGCATCATCTTAAGTCCACGTTTGTCACACAAGCGCTTATGCATAATCATTGAAGCTAAAACTTCATCTTAAACGAAAATATTCCAGCTGCTTGAGCTCAAATTTATTTCACAAACGGAATAAATAAATATAACAAAATATCTCAGGGACATTATTTCACTCGGCTAAATACATGTATTGAAACCAAACACAAAAGATTAATTATTCAGTCTTCCAACAGTTAAGCATCTCTTGTAAGTTAATGGCATGGTAGTTTCCTGAAAAACATTCATAAGAATGAAAAATTTCATTTTTTGTCCAAGCAATGAAAGAAACAATGTATGCAAATGCAAGAATTTTATATTTAAATAAGCAACTTCATTAATCTTAAAGTCAAAGCTACAGAAACTTACAGAGTCCAGCCAATCTCATCGACAGCAAGAACTTAATAAGTATCCCGCTGTTTGACAAAGGAATGATACATCTATATTGTCATCTTTGTATCACAGATATTGTTCTGCGATGTGTAAGATAATTTTTAATTAATCTTTGAACGATATTACAGACAATATTTATATTTTTAGTGGACTGTAATCCATTTTAATGTGACAAATCTTTTTTTATACCTCTGTAACATTGTAACCCTCATATAGGTCTTCAACGTACTCTTTCCACCTATGCTGAATTGTTTACATTCAGCAGTGGAACCTCGTATTAATGCTACCATATTTGATTTATATTTCACACAAGGAGTTTTGACTTTTCTACATGCTGTATCAGCTCTTCCAACAATTTTCTTTTCGAATTCTTCACATCTTTCCTGCAACCATTTCGTCTTTGTTTCTGTTTATATACTTTCAAAGAGTTTAATATTGTATTCCTGGCTTCTCTTGAACATTGTTTTACTTCCTTCTTTTCTTGACCATTTCAAGTATTCCTTCTTTTACCCAAAACGTTATCTGCAGTTACCTTCTAAATCTGTCTGTCCACCATCTGTGATTTTTGTTCTCAGAGAAGTCCACTGAACTCCATAGTGTGGTATTTCCTACACATCCTTAGCGAATTACAAACGCATCTCATTATTTTCATACTACACTTCGTTCCCAGCTGATTCTTTCGGACGATTTTCTGAAACTACAGTCTACTCTTTATCAATACGTATTTGTGTTTTAAGACTTTTTATGTTACATGGCAAGTTTAACAGTCCAATATCTATCTCTGGTTGACTGTTAAGTAATCCACCTGGAAGCTTCCCTTGTCTCTACGTCTTTCCCTTCTGTGTCTTGAACAGATTATTCGCTAATACCATCTGAATCGTATTACAGAAATCAGCATTTATCCTCTCACGTTTCTAGTGTCAATAACCTCTTTTCAGGTCCCTATGAAAGGGGAGATTTTTGCTCGCCAACATCCTGAATTACCCATTAATCATCGTCAAACATTCTGTATGTCCAGAACTTCTGATTGATACGTCGGTATATAAATCTCATCTGACGTTGGCGATGTAGGCGTGTAGTACTATCTAATGAAACCAGATATGCTACTTAGCTGATCACACTACCCCAATCATTTCCTCACTAAATCGTTTATAAAAAAATCTTACTCCTGGTATGATGTTCTGTGCTGCTTTTGATATTACTCAACACTTTGTTCACAAGAAAATGTTCTTTCCATTTCACTTCACTGACCATTATCATATCTAGGACGAGCATTTTCACTTACCTTTTCAGATTCTCTAGCTTGCGAACTACTCCTAACTTTCCATGATGCGAATGTTTGCCTTTGATGGTTATTCCAGCTTAATCACATTTTCACCTCCCAGTTGGTAGTCCTGGAAATACGAATGGGGAACTAATCTTAAACCTTTAGCCAATGGAGAGACTACCATAACACTTCAACAGGTTACATATTCTATTGATACATAGTATTTGTTTAGTGCAATGTCTTCTACTGTCTTTTACATTCTCATTCCATTGATTATTCCAGACATATTTTTTTTTCTTTTTTGGGGGTGGTGGGGCAGTTTCACACCCCAGGGCTATGAGAATACACTGAAACTCTGCTTGCTCCGGAACCTGGTTACAGAACGAGAATGAATTTTCGACTGCCCTTGATGAATTGTTTTACCCAAAAATTGAGCTCGAAATCCTGGCCTAAGGCGTTCTGATTCGCTTTCACTATGGTACACAGTGTTAATAGTAAATATTAGGCTACAATTCCGCCACAGACTACTTGAGCATTGTAAATTTTGGACTCTTCATTAATCAGTAAATCATTACTCAAGTATGAAGTGCCTAAGAGGTATTTATTTTTACGGCTACCATGCTATATTTGGGGCGTGTTTGGTAACGGTTATGACAGTTATTACAATTATTTTTGCACTTTGAAAAAGAAGTCGTCAATTAAATACTGATACTAATTAAGTTACGAAATTTTTATACAATTCAAGCCTGAATCAGGCAGCGTAGTACTACGATGAGATTGCTGGACGAATTTATTGACTTGGAACTATTGGACATGTTTTTATTTGAAACTTTCTATTACCTATGAAATTTGTGCATCATTAGTATTTCGTATTATTTTGTACTTAATCCAAACAGACTTGTAAGTTAGGTATGTCTTGAAGTTTCGCGATCTCAGTGATGTGAACAAGATAGGTACGTTATGTACTGCGGGTACTCTTGTGTTCAGCCATGAGCAGTAAATCCTCTGGTCTGAGAAATGTGCGACACATACCTACATAGTGTTTTCGTGGGAACACAGATACTTCTAGAAGAAAATGGAAGTGTAGCCCTTTGGGAACTTCAGCGTCGTCTCCGGTGCGAAATGCGACTTCGGACGGAGAAAATTCAACAATTTATTGCTAGAGGAAGAAATGTACAGCCACCGCACATCACACACAGCAGCACTCCCGAACTTTATTTTTTTGACTCTTCTGTGGTTGCAGTGATACCTTATACTCTAGGTAAACAGTTTTTATTTACATTTCTTTCTCTGTTCCCATTTAGAGACGCCCAATTACAAAACATTACATGCGTTGCTATTTTAATTTTCACGCTCGATTGGTTTCTTAAAACACTAACTTCATCATCATACACCCTTTGATAATTATATATAGTGTATAATTTTCTCTCTTGCCTGAAGAAAGAAACCGGCTAATAAAGTTGAAATATTAACATTTTGTAGAAAACCTCTCCGGCTAGGTTTCAACGCTTATACAATCAACTGCTTCCGTACGATAGTGCACTCATTGCATGATACAGAAAAGCTGAAATAAGCGTTACCCGTAGCGACAATTGCCGAATTACAAATGTAATTTTATATGTTGACAGTTTCCATTACGGCTACACGCTTATTATTGCTTGCATACAGTATGATTAGTGTGCTATGCATCTAAACAAGATTATAGTTTATAATTATTGAAATCTAGATCTAGAGCTTGTAACATTTTAACGTTTGCATCTGATTGGCGGTTTACGCTCATTACGAAAATTGTGATATTACTGTTAAGATTTGAAAATATTTTATTTTACTGTAAAATGTGACTGACATGAGTTTATGCCCCTATTTATTTCAATTGCGGTTTTAAGTAGTGAAATCAGCGTTGTCGTTATTAAACCTAATTTTATCAAGAGTCAGTGGAGGTTTTCTTTTTCATGGATGTCCTAGTTGTAAAATTATTCTCTTTGATGATTAGAGAATGTGGAAATTTAGTTTGTGTTCGAGTGCTACAAGGGAGTCAGGCGCATTACTTACCACTGTACCTTTTTTGGGACGCCAATATTTTATTTCTATATTAGAGATGAAGCATTTACCTTTGGTTGTTGATAAACTGAGTGCTGTAAGGCCTGAAAAATCTACATAAATTATATTTCTCTATTTAGTTAGTTGTAGGAAAAGTATTAATTTGCGTATTTTCTGTCTTCACACGTAGTTATACTATTTGTCTGCTTGTTGTTGCTGCACAACAATATATTGTGATTTAGTTGTCTGTGTATGTATATGAATATACGGTACGTATTTTTTTAAATTTCCGTAAGTACAAATTTTACATGCCCCAATAATGGGACAATAGCATTTTTCATTATAAATCTTTTGTTGGTGAGATATACAAGTCTTATACACAAAAATACCGTTTTCTCGAGATCCGCTGCCTTTTTTATTGTACGAGATTTTTCCTCATTTATATTTTACGATTCCAAGAGATAATAACACACCGCATAGACTTAACTAAGGAATGACACACTTTTTAACGGTTTATGACCCATATCCAACACATTTGCAGCGATTTGTACTGAGAAACATAGACTTATGTGAATGTCATGCCCTAGGAACACCAGAACATGTAATTTTAGAGTGTGAGAGGCTTAATAACTGCTGTGAATACACACTCTCACATTTTCTGTGTTTATACCTTTCCTGTGGAATAAAAAGTCGTGTTTTATGGTGTAGTGTTCTGGGTCCTGGATGAATGTATCTGTAATTTGTTTAATGTGTATGTCATTCAGTTGCAATTGTGTCATGTTTTTGCACATGTCCAAGTAATATTTTCTGTGTGACTGATCCTTCATTAACAGAATAGGATAAGTTACAACATGCTGTACTAATTCTGTAAATTCAGGTAAACCTTGAGGAAGCCTACTTAGAGCATCTGCTACAACATTATCACTGCCTTTAATGTATACTATTTCAAAGTAGTATTCCTGGAAAACCATACACCATCAGGTCAACCTCTGATGCATTAGTTTACAGGTTAGAAAGTAACTCAGTGGCTTATGATAACATAGAACTTTGACATGATGACCATAAATGTAATAATGAAAGCAAAGATCACAGCAAGAGCCGCTAACTCTGTTGTGGAGTACGGTCTTTCACATTGGGTTAAAACTCTACTTACAAAGCTGATGGGTTTTAACTCTAATTTATCATTTAAAGTCTCAGTTTGGAAAAGGAAAGCTCCAACTCCAATCTTGAAAGAATCTAAAGCAATGTAAAACGCTTTTGACATGTCAGGGTGTCACGTTTTGGGAATGAACTTACAGAAGAAGGAAATTAGTCATAAAATGCTTTCAGTTTCCTTTTACTTGTAGGTGTGGGAAAGTTCTGGATGGCTTTAATTTTCTATGGATCATGTGTAATGCCTGCTGGTGATATAATATGGCCTAAAAATTCACTTTATCTCTAGCAAATACGGACTTTTAAAGGTTTGCAGTAACATCTGCATCATGGAATCTTAGTAGGACAAGGGTAAGGATTTATATATGCTGTTTCCAGGAACATGTTGCAATTAACAAATAATTTACATATAAAGTGACTTTATCAACAATTCAAGATCTAGTTCCGTATCCAGTGCACTTATAAAAATACCTGAACTTAAATTTGACCCAAAGGAAAGTACTTTGAATTGATAAGCCCTCCCTGCGAACATGAATACTGTATATTTCCTGCTCTGCTCATGTAATGCTACTTGCCAAAAGGAAGCTCGTATGTCAATAGTGGACAAATACTTAACATTGTGAAATTTCTGCAATTGCTCATTGAGTGCCTCACGATCTGTACGTACAGGAATAAGAATTTTAGTAATGGACCTTGCACCTAGAACTAATTTTACCGCACCTACTACATTTCCTACAGCTAGCAACGGACTATAATGACATTGAGGTTTCAATGATGTTCCAGTCAACCATCTTTTCTACGTTCGGCTTTCACATGCTCCCACTTGGACCATGGGATCGAATATGTGCGAGCACAATACATCGTGTGTGGGCCACATCCATGCGATACACATATCCTTTGATTACACACGGGCATAACTTGTTGCAAGACAATTGACAGTGTATCTTTCTGATCTACATCTCATACAAGCTCAATATGATCACAATAAGGAAAGTCTACATCATTGTACTTTATAGATATCCTGTCACATAACCTATCGAACATGCTGTGGGTATGAAGTAAATTCAAATTAAACACCTTACCATCAATCGACACAATAAATACTCCTTTACGACGATCGAACAAACCGCACCCTCGTCTTAAAAACTCCATACCTAACATGCACCCAACACACAAATCCTTCACCATGAGAAACGAGCACTCTATTGTGCCACCCTTGAAACATATTTAAATAAAGCCTGCGTCTCTACTCTTTGCACTCGTCACTAGCTCCAGACATTACACAGTTTTGTACAGAAAAACTTGGCATTTTACTCTCTCTCCTAATTCTGACATAGAAATCTGCAGTGATTACATTCATGTTGCTCCTGTGTCAATTATCAATAGTATGGTTGCCCCAGATACCTTAGCGATTACTGATGCTTCAATAAACTCTTTATTGTCTCTGTGATTGCATGATATTTTTGATAAAAGCTCTTCCCTGACATCTTTCCTTTCATCATAGGGTATCAACATGGTGTGTACAGCCATACTACGCTCGCCCCCATTCAATTCCGCGGTATTTATTATGGAGCTGCAAACTACCACATTTAGTTTGGTTTTGTGTCTGCTGTTGCGGTGGTGCCCACCTCCACTATCCTAAAAGGTTTTATGTTACCACTTCTGTTGTGGTTGGTTGTATGCTAATTCATGTTGTTGTATGGATTTTGCACTTGTTGATGGTTCCACGACTGTGGTCTCCTAAAGTTTCCTCTCAATGGTTTTTTTGGGGTAAGTTGTTGTTGTTGTTATTTCGATTCGAACCATTTCGTATTGCTGTTTCCATTACTGTTCGTGTTCACTCTCTGCCCCCTCGTATGCACTATCGATTTCTTCTGCAATCGTTAAAAATTCTTTCAGGTCATAGAGAGGCGCTCGAATGAGCCATGGCCGAATTTCAGTCGGAACTCTCTCCTTTAAAATTCTCAGAACGTTGTTCATTGCCATCGTCTGTTCCAGGTAGCGCACTTTGTTTACACATCTTTCGATGTAAATTTCTCAACGTTTCTTGTTTAGTATTGTACATCGGAGAACTGTAAATTTGCCTTCGCAATTTCGCCTGCTCGTTGGTGGACCAGTTACAAGCTTCCTAGTGTTTTTTTATTTGTGGACGGAGAAGTTAGCACTGCTTCCTCCCACAAGTCCCCTAAAACCTCCACATCCTTGCGGATGCTGTTGCGTAGCAGTGTGCGTTTGTACCGCCCTACAGTACGCACGAGGTGCCGTAGTTGCTGTCCAAGTCTTTATGGAAAGCACAGAGTTCTGACTAACCTGTTGTCTTCTATAGTTGTGTCCCCAGCGCAGAAGACAGCACACAGGTCGTTGGTTCTTCTACAGCATACAAGTGAGGCTAAAATAAGTTCTGTAGGATGGAAGCATAAGAAGCGACTCGCGAGATTCTTAATTATCAGGGATGTCATTTATTAAATAAATAATAAAATATGCCCGATGTTCCTGTTGAGACCTCGACTGTTATCAAAATTATACAAAACTTTACTCCTTACCGGCGCGGTCCGGCGCGTATAGTGGTCAGCTCGAGACTGAAACTGCGGCGCGTTGCGAGAGGGCACCTGACGCTCTATTTAGCGCCAAAACATGGCCGTCGCGCGCCTTCTGCAAAATCACTCTTCTCTTAATACAGTAAGAGAAGGCACCTTAAACTTTTTAAACTGTCAAAACCTAGCCTGTCCTTGAGAGATATTTATCACAAATTCTCAGCTCTGAAAAATTAATATTTAGTATATAATAAACAAAACTAATTTCAAAAGAAATCACGTGACGTGAAATGCAGCAACCATTGCGAGGAGAGTACCAGTAACATAGGCGGGCTTTCCCACTGGAACCAGCACCTACTGTGCCATATGCTACTGCTCCCCACCTCACATTTCAACATATGCTGCACTTCTGTCTTTCTTCCGCGTTTAAGAAACGTACGATGTTAGCAAAGAAACGGCCAGCGGCCAAAAATATGAAGCGGCCATAGGCCAGGAATATCACACAGTATTCCGATACAATGCGAGTTCAAACTCATCGCATGTGTTACGTTGTCCTGCTACCTCGGACGCCCACATTGCCGCTACGCCTTGAATGTGAGATTATACAGATGTGATTTTATCGCGTTCTGTTCAGTTGTTTGGAAGAACGTCACGGAAACACTTGATAAAAACATACGGGTGTGGTATCCTTTTCTCGGAGTAAAAATTTTGAAAACGCCTGATCTGAAGTTGTGTTTGCTTTGTGATTACATATGCAATGTTCGACGTAGCGTTCGCTACGTCATCAAACGGCATAGGACTACGCGGTGACGCATTCCTATTGTAAAAAGTGTAGCTTTCTGGACTATTGTTTAAATTAAGATTTTCATTATTTCCTTGGTTCACGGACAAACTGCAGTTTATTCCGTGACCAGCTTTTAACTTTTTCTACTTCGTTTTTGAGTTCCGAAGTTTTTGTGTTAACTCTGTTTGCCAGATTGCGAATTTCGCCTAAGTTATTGCGTAAACTACTGCTCGTCTCAGCACCAGTCTCATTTGCAATGTCAGATGCTAATGCTTGAACAGCAATTGTAATTTAACTTTCCGCTTTGTCGGTTGTTTCAACATCTTTCTAGTTAATCCAGTCTGCGAATTCTCTCGCGTACTTGGTTTCACGTTGTGTGATATACCTTCTATTACCTGTTCTGTAATTAAATAAATTCCGTTGACGCGTTTCGTGTCTTCAGTTACTTTTGTCTGCAAATCGGTTTGTGTGTCTTTAAGATCGAATACCTCCTCTGCTAATTGTGTGACTTTCTCAGGGATTTCTTTACACGGTTCCGTAATCAAATTGAAATAGTTTCTCTTACTGTTAAATTCTCTTTCCATACGTGATTGCATCTTTTGTATGGACGCGGACAATGTAGCTTTGAGCTTCTGCTCCATAAACTCACATTTTTGAGCCAAATCGGCTTTAATTTCTGTTTTAATTTCATGTAACCTTTGTTCTAGCTGTTTCTATACTGATTCCGCCTGTGCTTGTCAGATAGCATTCTGTGTTTGAATTTCAGTGAATTTCTTTTCAAAATTAACCAGAATTCTGTGTTTGGATTTGATTAAACATTTTGGCGATCTGCGCCAAAATTATTTCACTGGATAATGGCAAGGGATAAGTTTCTGTGGGTGGTGTTTCTCTCTGTTGTGTGTGTGTTGCGGTGGTGGAACTTTTATTAATATTCACATCGACCCCGCATTTTCTGGAATGTTCGACACTGTTTACTCGGACGATTGTTCGTCTTCGACACCGTTTTGCGAATTCTGTGTTTGAGAATCCACAGTATCTGGTTTATAGACATTACGGTTTCTGACCATAATTTTCCAAGAAAAGCATATCTCAAAAAATTATCTGGCTGGACCCTACAGATTGTAATCCACAGATAAGAGAAAATAAATCGACACGAGTTTTAGAATAACTTAACACGCAAACTTGTATTTAATACACAAATAATTACTGTTACACACACGATGGAAGTTCAACAATGGAAAACCTTGCGATGCGCAACAGTAATGTCTGACAATTTTCTAGTTTGCATATGAAAATTAACACAATGAAATTATCAATTACGCAAGTTATTAAAATAACAATGCAATTTTGCAGAAAGTTGTCAAACGAAAGCGCAAATGCATGCACTGCTGCTGTTCCTTACCTTATTCGTTTGCATGTTGGTTGATCATCGTCAAAATTGGTGTTTTCTGCTTTCTATCTCCTCTTTGCAATAATTATAGTAATAATCTGGTTTCATCTCCTCAACTATCAGAAAACAATATTCTCGTCCGGGAATGGAAAGAATGAAAAACAAAAGACACAACAATGGAATTAGTTTCAATATTTTTGTTTTAATTTCAATCCGGCCCCACGATGGGCGCCGCTAAATTGAAAAATTTCTCCGTAATAAAAAATAAATATTTATTAAAAAGGGACTCTAATGGTTTGTGTGAAAGATGCAAATTTAAAAAAGTAACGTCTAACAAAATAATGTTCCGCGAAATGAAAGTTAACACATAACGCAAATAAATTTTGAAATCAGTCGTAATTTTGAAATGAAAAGATTTGCGATGAAATTACGGCGGGAGAAACATACCAAGTTAGTGGGCAAGTTGCAGATCACTATCATTTAAAATTATGCCTGCAAAAATTTACTTTAACTGAATAAATCTGGAAAACGGCACAAAAATATTTAATTCAAGCAATCTGCCTAAAAATTGTCAAGAACAGCATGCCACAAATACATTGTACAGAAACTACCTGTTGGAATGCACTCGTAAAACACAGATTTGTCATAAGTCTACGGCTAGGAAGAATTGAAAATAATTAAGAAAAAATAAACCGACGTATATCTCAGGGACGTTTGAAATCAAATGTCTATAAATCTAAGGGACTTAACTACGTTCGTCATCAGTCCCTAGGCTTACAAACTACTTACACTGATTTAATGTAACTTATACTAAGGACAACACAAACACCCATGGCCGAAGGAGGACCCGACGACGAACGGCCGCGCACCGCAAAACGGTGCCTTAGTGCGCACGGCTATTCTGCCGCGGCCAGGTACGTTTAGTGCGGAATATATGATTCAGAAATAATTATGGATAATTGTGCATCCTTCCAACTTTTAATTTCCTACACTGCAAAGATGGAGCGGGAAGAAGAATAAATGGAAACGGAATAGTGGAAATAATGGCTCCTTCTTATTGCGTAAAACATTTGATACCCGAAATTGTTTCAATAGATTAAATGTGCTGGTTAGTGTTATACTTTAGTTACATAAACTATTTTTTGACGATTCTTTAGTAATTTACATGTAATAAATGCATATTAATTGTAATAAATACAAGAGATCAAGTATGGAAAAGTAAATAAAATATTTAAATAAAGTCTGGATGACCCATTAAACATTATAATGTACAGGCAGGAACGCCAGTGTGTCATATTTAGAGAATGCCAACAAGATACTTAACAAATCACCTGGAACAGTTGAGACACAAATACTGAAAATGTTACAGACCACGAAAACGAGGGACACGGACAAATACCGTAAAAAACAGATAATAAGGAAACAATACGCAAGTTGTCAATAAAAACTTTTAATTTCATAAATTGTACAAGTAATAAGAACTGTGAAACAGAAATTAAAAAATATTAAGTAATGATATTAAATAAGATAGAATAAAACTACAAATAATGTAGATTAGTGCAAATGCAAATAGGAAGCTGCTTCTGGAGGGACAGGCTCGAGCCTTACCCAAGCCTTTCCACCGGGAACAGCCAGATTAAGAGACATTTTTTCTCTTCTAATTCAAAACACATCAGATTAGTTTGTCACGATCCATCCACGTGAGTAGTAAAAAAATAAAAAATAAAAAAACCATTATAACAATGTTGGATTAAATACAGGTAGGCTCAGTGGGGACAGGCTTTATGATTTTCCCCGAGACCCTCCAACCTGGAACAACCTGATAAAGAACTGAACATATGCACTCTTTTCTCTTCTGTTATTTTTATATTTCATATCATTGCTCGCTCGAATATCTTAATAGTAACGTGAAAGAATGTATGCCTATTGAATGCTATGTTGTGAAATGTATGACCTGCTTTTAAATATTAGGCAACAGGTTATAAAAAGTGCAGTAAATAAATATTCCATCCAATGCAGATAAAATATATGAATAATATGTCGGTGGAAATGTCCCAAAAATTGGATATCTGTTATTTTGTTCAAATATACTGAAATTATATTAAATAACTTTTCCTTTCGTTTGTCAGCGATTGCATCATATTAACGTAAAAGCAGAGTGTGAAAAATAACTAATAAATGTTTGGCACTTAATGGGTTAAAGTTGTACTTAAGTTAGTAGGGGAAGTGGTGGTAATATGAAACATGGTAGTAATATGAAACATCGGAGTATTTGGAGACTAGTAATGTAATCTGGCGACAGTTTCAGTTATCACAATCTTAATGTTCCGTTTCTGCCACTAGAGGCAGTAGAGATCATTGTCTCATTGTTTATGGCCGTGAGTAGACGTACATTGTTTTCCAGCTTCCCGACGTTTTTGCTACGTAAGATTCAAATATTTTTTTCTGCTACCTTTATTTAGAACTTAGGCTACTGTTTCTACTTTACGAATGTGTTATGGAATTAAACATACAAAAGATAATTTTTGATACTTGGAATTGTTACCGAAAGTGCAGTCTCTTTGGTTACTTTTGAAAATGGAGCTGGGTGGAAATATGAAACACGCTGTTCCATATTAAGACCCCCCTTTTTTGTATGTGTCGCCATGCCAAGGTTTAATGCCTGAATAAAGGGTAACGCGACACAAATGGCGCCCTAAAGATATGGCTCAAGCAATAATGACTTTCAGGAATAAAACTAAATCTCTAAATGAATCAGAAACACGTTTCAGCGTCTGAAAGCTACACTCTTCAAAAGAGTGGCTAGAAAGGATACAGATTTAACTGCTGTAACACATGAAAAATTAGAAAGAAAATCTATTCTACAACAAGAAATTGAAAAATACCTTGTTGAATAATTATTTATTTATTTTAAACCTGTTTCATATTACCGCACCATTTCAAAATGCTCCTAATTTACAGCAAGTTAAAAAACTCAATTGCAATAATTTAACATGATAATTCTTCATCAAAATTATTATTGATCCTTTCTCACAAACATATAATCAAACATAGGTCACTCTTTTTATGTAACAGTCACAATTTAAATTCAGTATTTTGCCTCAAACAAAATAAGTGTTCCATATTACCACCACTTTCCCTAATTGATCTACTAGATCCTCATACAGACTACGAATTGTGTTTACCGATGGGTATCCATAACTTCATTTATAAGACAAAGATGTCATACAAAGTTATTCGTTTTTATTCATGGAATGTATGACATTAACTGCGAATGGGTAAATGTGAAAATATGTGCCCAGCCGGGATTCGAACCCTGTCCGAAAGAACAGACACCACATATATATAACTTAAAGCTATTTGTATTTAAATATGATATTCAGTCAAAAATGTTCGTATTGCAATGTAAATATGAACATAACTGTAAATTTTACAAAGTTCTTTATGACGTTTCTATTGGATTTATGAATCATTATGTAAGTAGTGTATTTATAAGTTGATTTAAATACTGTCTGCACCAGAGATGGCAGTAAGTACACTGTTCGTGAACATATATAATCTTTAATCTTTCTCGTTTGGCGGGAAGAGCAGTTGTAAGTGAGAGATGTGAGAGGTTGTTTGAAGAGAGCAGAGATGATTGTGTTTGTTTTTAGTTCATAGCTGATAAAAACAAGTTGGGGCTACGTTGGCAAAAACTTGTTTGAAATCACAGAAAAGCTAAAAATATTTCTTATTGCATAGTTAGTGGGCAATCAGACTGTTTTAAACCTGTAAAGTTAGGGGGTGAGGTCCGACTGATACGAAAGATGCTATTTTCTTTTTTTCTTGAGGGACGAGGGGGAGGGGGAGTATCCAAACTTTTTTGTACTTCTGTGTTGTCATCAACGGTTTTTCTTTATTTGATTACACCTTTGAAAAGGAACATAATTTAGTGTTAAACTAGATGTGAAAATCAGGTCAAAAATCGTACATCTTAGTTTAGATTATTAACTACTGTAAGTCATGTAGGACCATTTTTACATCCTCTCATTTTGGTAGCGTT
The DNA here is from genome assembly GCA_026315105.1 of Locusta migratoria. Lineage (NCBI taxonomy): Eukaryota > Metazoa > Arthropoda > Insecta > Orthoptera > Acrididae > Locusta > Locusta migratoria. The sequence continues at coordinate 139,671,585 of CM048749.1, read as the reverse complement.
GTCATCTGGAACCAAATAACTCTATGTGTGTGTTTGAGTTCAACTTGTAATGAGTGTTGTAATGAGTTTGTTGTTTGTGTGTGGGGTGCTGGCCGCGGTGGCCGAGGAGACTGAGGCGCTCCAGTCACGGTCTGCACGGCCACTACGGTCGGGGGTTCGAATCCCCCTCGGGCATGGATATTTGTGCCGCCCTAGTTCGTAAGTAGTTCATAAGTAGTTTGTAAGTTTAGGGACTGATGACTCCGTAGTTAAGTCCCAAAAGCTGTACAAACATTTGAACATTTGAATTTTGTTTGTGTCTGCCTGACAAAAACGCGGATTTATATACCAAAACCAACAGTCAGTAACAGACAATTGAGTGCCACTCGAAAGTTACGTACACACCGAACTTAAGTTTTCTGACACAAAGCAACATAACATGTTAACTCATCAAAACTGAAAAAAAAAAAGTTCTCACACATGATTATTTGGTTGTGGATGACGACACTACCAATACTGGATGTTGTACATGACCTTACAATGTAAAACTAAGGCAATAATCCAAACTTAAGACATATGATTTTAGGTCTTACTTTCACATATAGGTTAACACTGAAATATGTTCATTTTCGCAGCTGTAATCGAATAAAGGAATTCATTGAGGCCGAAACATGATGTGGTAACCAGAGAAAAGTGTGTTTCGTCTATCAGGCTGATTTCATAAGCAATATTTTACTGTAAACATGAATAAACGGAAGAGCTGCAAATACAAAATGATGATTTTTTTTTGTTAGGTGTGTCCTTAATGGTTTTTGCCCATCGTTGCAAATGGCAAGAACTGCAAGCCGTAAGTACCATGCCGACTTCAAGACGGAAGCCGCATCCTCGCTCGCTTCATGTCTGGCTTAGGGCGCCCCAGATACCTGCAGCTGGCGGTATCAACAACAACTGTGGCCACCACTGCACTCGAGACCGAGGGAAGCTGATATAATGCCGGCGGCCGCGGTAAGCCAGCCTTGTTCCCGGACGTGCCTTGTATTTCCAACTACTCTGCAAACTGTCTGCTACTGTGCTGCCTAGCTCTGCTCCGATTCAGGATTTCACTATACGGAGCAAACTAGTACCGTTCCGGGACTGGATAGTAATGTTTCCTATGGAATCATTTCCTTATGTGAAACCTGAACTTTTCTTTGGGTGTATTTCTGGAACCGGAGTTCTTTTAACCCGCCAGAACTCGCGCCTTTAAAAGTTACATGCTCTCTCGCGCGTAGAGCATTTTGCTCACACACAACCAGCAGCTTGCAATTTACCTAATGTGTATAAATTAGGATTGTTTTTGATACGTTTACAATGAAACACTCGTAATGTTCTATAAAATATTTATTTGCAGTACAAAACATTACGTCTATATCACTTATAATAATCTCAGGACAAATGAGATCGCGTCTTCTAAGGAACAAAATAATTGAAAAAACAAAACAACAATTACATGTTGGTTAACTTTTGTGCCCTAATCACCATATGTTTGGTCTTTGCATAAATCACACAATATTGCAGTGTGTTCATTACACAATAACTTTTGACAATGTACAAAATGCCAATAAATGCTTTCACTTGTATAATATTGGTCTCGTTACAATCCCTATCCCTTGAAAATCGATGCTTGATTTTTCTAATATGAATATTCGTATACGTAATTATTTCAGTTAACATTTCATCGCTAATAAAAAGACGAAAACAATCCACAATGTCTTCGGCATCTTTTGCCAGAGTTTTTAACCTCTTGTCTACCAATAACGATATTGTGCGCTCTTTTCCTCACATTGGAACGACGTGGAGTGTAACACCACATTGTTTGCTTGTCTTTGCCTAAGTATAATAACTGACCTTTTGATTGGATTGAAGAAATGTCACCTTCATTTTATTCTGATGATTGTTCCGTTTCATTACAGTGATCACTGTGTTCACTGGCCAAGTCACTTTCTATATTACCACCTCGAACATATTCATCTTCAATATTCTCTAGGTCATCTTCTTCAAGCCATGACATAAATTTTGTTTCTAGTCTATCCATCTACAAAAATTAAAAATATTGTTAGTTTACGAATTTCACAACACTTATTCATCGTAAGTATAAAATAACGCAATTATGTAAGAGCAGTAACCGTAAAGCGACATTGTAAAGATTTTGCGTAGCAAAATATATACTTTCGTCGATACTCACGCGATGAGTTAAATGTCGCACGGCGACGACTTGTCCAGCCAACTGACCTCTGCCAGTGAAACACACACACCGACACAACAACCACAGCGTGCACCGGTCGGGGGAAGTGTAAAACTCAGCTTCTGAGCGAACGAGACCCCTGCAGGCATTGTTGAGAAAATGCCGATTGTTTTAAAATTACTGTGAGCAAAATGCTCATAGCGCGAGCTCTCGCGGATTAATAACCATATTCCATTGGCTCAAGATAAATGTCACTTGTACGAATCTGCGTGGGCCATTTCCTTTTTTGAATAAAAACATTTCAGAGCATTATACTCTGCTCAAAATAATTAGGGGATTAGATGAGATATCATAAAAGATATACATATGGTAACGTATTTTATTCAGATTTTGGTTAAAATTGTAAATTGTGTGTTATACAATTCGATATTTTGCTGTTTCAACTCTGTACTTGACGTTCACATGGTGTTTACTTAGAGTGAGGCACAATAGGGCAACCATGACAGTGAAAAACTCATTATCGTTGCCGTCTAATATGGTGTATGATCACCTCGTACGACCAGTGTAGTTGCACACCTGTGGCATTGACAGAATGAGGTTATGAATCAGCTATTGAGAGATATTTGGCCACTCTTCCATAACTGCAATATCCAGCTCTACAACCATTGTGGGAGCTGCACGTATGGCTGCAATACGTCTGCCAAATGTATCGCAAAGGAAGATTAGTGTTTAACACCCCGTCTGCAGCGTGGTCATTAGAGGCGAAGCTTACGTTCGGATTGTTTGGGTAAGGATTGAGAAAGAAATTGGCCGTGCCATTTGATAAGAACCATCCCGACCTTTGCCTGTAGTGATTTAGGGAAATCACGGAAAACTTAAATCTGGATAGCAGGAGGTGGATTTTAACCACCTTCCTCCCGAATGCGAGCCCAGTGTGTTACCACTGCGCCACCTCGCTCGGTAAGTGTATCCCGGACATGCTCAACCGCGTTTAATTCCGGTTAACAAGCTGATTACTCCATTCGCTCAGGTCCCTCAGCTTCAAGCACGTTGTCGACCTGTACAGCTCTTTGCGGATAAGCGTTATCGTCCACGAGAAGGAACCCATCTCTTAATGCACCAGCATAGGCTACAACAAAAGGTCGAATGATCTTGTCTCTATAGCTCTGAGCTTCCAAAGTGCCATTTTGAACGACGTGGAGGTCCGTACTTTAGACAATACTGACTCCTGCCCACACTATTCGTCCACAATCATGGTATGGCGATGCTTCCTGCATATAATCAAGTTTTTCCGTTTTTTGTTGTCTCCAGGTGAGAGAACAATGATGCCTGACTGAACACAAAATCTTGTTTCAGAACCCGGAGCCATTCGTTACGTCTCCAATCCTGATGTCCCTTAGCGGCTAACAGGTATTGTGGTTTTAATGGCCGACCGCGGTGGCCGAGGGGACTGAGGCGCGCCAGTCATGGTCTGGGATTCGAATCCCTCCTCGGGCATGGATATTTGTGCCGTCCTTAGTGTTAGCTAATTCATAAGTAGTTTGTAAGTTTAGGGACTGATGACCCCGTAGTTAAGTCCCATAAGCAATACAAACATTTGAACATTTTTTGGTTTTAATGGGACTCATACTATAGGCCACATTACCGAAAGCGATTTCGGACTTATTGTATTGATATTGGGCGTCCTGTTGCTGCCTGGAGGGTGTGTTACAGATGAATTGCATTCAGCCTCCTGTCATGGGACACTCCAATATTTGCAGCTATCTCACCGCTACGGAGCGCAGTGAGGCGTATGTTCCGATACGAGAGGGCCGGTCCACGTCGGGGGTTCGAATCCCCCTTCGGGGATGGATGTTTGTGTTGTCTTTAGTATAAGGTAGTTTGTAAGTTTTGGGACTGATGACCCTGCAGTTAAGTCCCAAAAGCTTAACAAACATTTGAAATTTTTTTGCAGACACCTCCCTCTGTGTCTGTCCTGCTTCCAACTTCCTATGGATCTCAATGAGATAGCTTCGGGTATGTCACATTGTTGTTGCACTGTACAACCCGCTGACTACACTATCTGAAACCAAATGCTTGTGTAATTCGTTTGGTAAACACAACTGAACACCAACACCTCTGCAACAACATTTTGTTATTACCACTATATCGGTACCGTAATGTTGTTCTCCCCACTTCATAGAACCAACAGAAAGACGTCGAACACTTTCAGTTCATTCTAATGAGAATACTTTATAAACTAGATATTTCAACTGATACCCTAATTGTTTTGACCAGTGTAATTACCAACAAGATCTTAAGAATTATTTATAATTTGTCTTCTAGTTTGGCATCTATTCAAAGACGTGTAACTGGACGCTCTATATTACCTGCATCTTTCACCTTCGAACACCGCAAGCAATATGATGCTGTTAGTTGGAGAGAAGCTAAGGGTTGAAGAAAGGAGACAATTTTCTAGTGGGGATGACTGAGTCGTTGTAAGGTCAGATACTGGATCAAAGGGTCCTCTTTGACTCAGATGAAATTCAAATGTGATACGTGATAGGATTCTTAAAATGAATGGTAAGGTGCTAAACCAAAAAGAAAAAAAAATCGCAGTACTAAACCAAAATTTTATTCTACCTTTATTAAAAACAAACATCAGTTGTCAAATAAAATTTTAAACTGACATAACCGGGTCGATTACTACCGCAACAAGCATCGACGTCACACCTAGCGCCCCCTCGAACCACAGCCAGTTGGCCTCAGTCTAGCGGCCCATACACAGGGTGATCCGTCTCTTCAGTTGTATTTGCACTTCCGCCCAGCACGAATATGCAACTTTTTGATCACCTGGATGGATCTGATGATCCTCACAACACCGCCAACAATCTGGCTACCCATCACGTCGCTTTTTGTCGCAGGCTAAACAAATTTTACCAATTGCCGACTTTTCTATTCTTTTAACAAAAAATGACAAGAACCGCACGGTAGACTTCTTTTTAATCTTTTTGACGAAAAGGGCCAAGGGCTTGCGGTACCACCTAATCATTAACCCCGTTATCCATCATAAATCACTTATATGGAAAACTTTTAAAAAGCGCCTGGAGATGCAACTGTAGGTTGCGAAACCGGTTGTACGGGTCTTCACGACTCCAATAAAAATAACAGCTCAAGTGGACCAAGAACTTTCATTCAGACTCTTACAATTTTAACACCTAATTTTTAACTGTGTGAAAGTTTCTTAAATATGTATAAATATTTTAGCTGTAGTTGCCCGTCATACAAAGTTCTTTAATACTTATTTTCCCCATTGGATACTTATGTTTCCTAGTCCATAAAACTGATTGAAGATGTTTAGTTTTTGTTTGAAGGCAATGCCTCTGCATAGATATGGACATTGGCATAAAACCTACATAAAGAAGTCATTCGAAGTGTGAAAACTGCGTCTAATAACCTGTTTTTCACTACTTTGCACTCAGAACAAAAACGCATATACAAATAACTGCGACATTAAAAGTCGAAGGAATACAACTTTGAGCTATTAATAAACGACAACCTAGGTCTATGATGTTATCTTTAAACCTACCGCAACAGGTGGATGTTGTGTCTCAGGCACTGTCACGTTCTGGTTGTTCTTGTAGGACTTCCCTTCTGCTCTAAGCTTTTTCTTGCGTTGAGAAACACTCCCTTAACAATTTTTACGGCGATTCCATTGCACAAAAAGTACAAAATGAATAGTTACTGCTTGCTACACGATGGAACCTCAACTCAAACAGTAATAACAAAGCTCACGTGCACCTCTGGCCACTAGCACATAACCCAAATTTTACTTCACATAGGTGGCACGTAGATCATCGGGCATCCTTGTGAGAAACATTAGAACTACTTTCACATCACAGATAGCCCTCTTTTTACTGAGTAGTGTTAGGCATGTAGCCCACATTTTCACAATAAAACAAAAATTTTCATTTTTGGCACTTACCACGGATTTTATATTCGGTCTACAATTAGTTACATGATTCCATTTCCACATAAAATGAGGGAAAAACGAATAGTTGTATGCATCTGTTCGAGCCCCAATTTCTCTCATCTTTGTGGTCTTTACTCGAAATGTAGGTTGCTGGCAGTAGAATCTTTCGGCAGTCCACTTAAATTGCAACACTCGAAATTTCGTCCACTGTCTTGCTAGGAAAGAACGTCGCCTTCTCTCCAGCGACTCCCATTTGAGTTCCCGCAGCATCTGTGAACACATGCGTATCGATGAACCTACTAGTAAGAATCCTAGCCGTCCGTGTCTGAACTGCTTCTTTATCTTCATTTAAACCGATCTGGTGATAATTCCAAACAAATGAGCAATACTCGAGACGGAATCGCACAAGTGTTTTAAATGCGGTCTCCTTTACAGACGAATCACATCTTCCCAAGATTGGCCCCATAATCGAAGTTGATCATCCTCCTTCCCCACGACTGTGTTCATATGCTGGTTTCATTTCATATAGCTGTGTAGCGTTACATCTATATATTTACTTGACCGGCTATGTCAAGCAGCACACTACTAATGCTGATTCTCCTACTAATCTACATCACCTTACATCTTTTCTAAATTTAGAGCTAGATGTCATTCCTCACACCACTTATAAATTGTGCCCAAGTTGTCCTGCATCCTACTACAGCCATTCGATGATGACACCTTTCTATACACCACAGTATCATTAGCAAACATCCAAAGACTGCAACTCTCGTTTTCCGTCAGATCATATATATAGATAAAAAATGTTAACAGTCGTATTACACTTCTCTGGGGAACTCTTGACGATACCACAGTCTCTGATGAACACTCGCCAGCGGGGACAATGTACTGGGTTCTATTACTTAAGTAGTCTTCGAGACACTCACATATTTTGGTATCTATTCCATAATCTCATAACTTCGTTAGCAGTCTGTAGTGCGGTGCCGTATCAAGCCTTTTGAAAACGGAGAAAAATGCAGTCTGCCTGTTGCCCTTCTTCCTTAGGCATAAGATTTCACGAGAGAAAAGGGCAAGCTGAGTTTCGTACGACCTATCATTCCTAAAGATGTGTTGATGGTGGACAGAAGCTTTTCCATCTCAAGGAAATTTACTATATTAGAAATGAGAATATGTTCAGGAGTTATACAACAAACTGACGTTAACGATATTGGTATGTAATAATGTGAGTCCCTTTCTTTTGCCTTTCATATGGACGGGAGTCACCTTCATTGCTACTAGATCTTCTTCTGTGAATGAAAAATTTGTTTAACACAAGCAGACTGCATTTTGTATTATGAAGCTAAGAGCAATTCAGCGATGTTCGGCAATATGCTTTTTGATGGAAACTGTTTTGTGCATAATGTACTTTCGTTAGCTTTCAGTGATATAGAGCTGGTATTCAAAATATCCACGGGTGTACTGCCGGTCTATAGTGTACAACGGGCACAATATTTCGGCGATTATACATGTCGTCATCATCAGGTGAACTGACGGACTAAGCTCCTGTCCGTCAGTTCACCTGATGATGGCGACATGTATAATCGCCGAAATATTGTGCCCGTTGTACACTATAGACCGGCAGTACACCCGTGGATATTTTGATTATCAAATACGCCGGGAGAAACTGAAGAAACAGAGCTGGTATAATTACTTTTTATTGTTTGAAAATACACTTTTAGCATGCTGTAATTCATTTAACGCTAGAACTAGGAACAGAAACAAAAATGTGCTCCATTAACAATAATATTGTTCAAAATATTTTTACTAGAATGGGCTCCTCTTCTAAACAAACACAAATAATATTTTGGGCGGTACGTTCGTTATATTGAAGGCTGATAGTCTTTGTGAAAAACTGAAGTATATCATTTATTCTCCATTCTTTCCAAATCTAAAGGTAGTTTTTCAGTGTCGTCTTTATTTCCTTGTATAATCTTCATCTCTGATGAAATTTGGAAGATATTTCAAACTTTGTTAAAGATCTATCAACGTCTAACTTGTGGGAGAAAGCGCTATGAGGGATCATCATAATTGTAGGTGATGTGAGATTTTATTTTCACATCAATTATCCTTTCGTTTGCCATGTTGTTCTTCAAATGGATCCATTTTAGATCACTCATTCCATCTACAGGTCTCAAAATTGTACTTAATTCTTTGTAATCAAATATTTCTAAATCTTTTCCCAAAATCCCTATTTCCCCTCACTTCTACATAAACATCCTGATATGTGTTTGGATACAATATTTCTGAAATTATACAAAACTCCCTTTTTGCTCGTCCAAATAATCTGTCCGCAGGTAAACTAGAAAGCAGAAAAGTGCATCAGTTACATCAAATGGAGATTCTATGAGTAACCAGAAAACAGTTACATAAACAACGTACTGATTTTTTGTTTTGGGCAGCAATGGCATCTACGAACAGTGTGAAAAATATGCCACGTGTGTCAATGCTCAATTTCTTTAAGAAATCGGTGATGGCTGAGACAAATAGTGATGGAATTTCGTGACACCATACACTATCAGTAAAGCTTCCGTCTCAATTTGAGAATAACGGCATTGTGTGTCCGTCAAAAGTTTGGACGCAAAGCTATCGGACGGTCCGTATCCCCATGTGTATGTGACAACACTGCGATGGCATTCTTCTGTCCAAACAAAACGAACATTTTTACGGCGTAGCTGATGCAAAGGGGCTGCAATTTGTGCTGCGTTGGGAATAAACCTAATATAGTAAGTAAATTTCCCCAAGACAGACTGTAATTCTTTCACATCCTTTAGTGCTAGCTGGTCGCGAATGACAAGTAAATTTATGACATGTCCTAGATACCGCAGTTCCGGTTTGAAAAAGTGACACTTATCTAAACGACACTTGAAACCTACATCTGATAACACTTGAAATAACTTCCTCAAATTTGCAATGCGTTCTTCTGGGGTACGGCCTGAGAGAACTATGGCGTCCAAGTAGTTTGAGCAACAAGGCACCCGAGCTGTAAGCTGTTTCTAACAAAAATTGCGGGCGCGGATTCACTGTCAACGCAAAAATTTAAACAAGCCCAGATGAGTATTGACAACACAAATTTTCTGTGATTCTTCGTCGAGTGGCAGCTGAAGGTAGGCACTGCACAAAATTATTTTTGTGAAATATTTTCCTGCACCTAAGCTGTCCATTAAATCTGGTCTTGGCATATCTGTCTCGGCAAAGCTGTCTACAACTGTTTGTGCATTCACTGTGGCCTTGAAATCAACACAAATGCGGATGCTACCTGACGGCTTCAGCAAAATAACAAGCGGACTCGCCCACTGGCTAGCCTGTATTGGTTCACTTGCACAATTTTTTTGTAATGTGCGAAGTTCTTGTGATACTTTGTCGCGTACAGAAAACGGTACATCTCGAGCTTTGCGAAATTTAGGTTTGGCGTTTTCCTTTATAGTAAAGTGCGCAGCAAAATCCTTAGCTTTTCCTAGTCCTGCAGAAAATAAATCCGGAAAGTCTTTCAGCAACTTGTCTACACTGTCTTGATCATCAAAAGTGTTCACAACTAAAATATTATCTTTCACAGTAAAAACAAAAAGATCAAAAGAATCTAGACCAAAAATATTCTCTCCTTCGTAAGACTGAATCACTTGAAATGTCCCTGCCGGCCGCGGTGGCCGAGGTGACTGACGCGCTCCAGTCACGGTCAGCACGGCTACTACAGTCGGGGGTTCGAATCCCCCCTCGGGCATGGATATTTGTGCCGTCCTAGTTCGTAAGTAGTTCATAAGTAGTTTGTAAGTTTAGGGACTGATGACCCCGTAGTTAAGTCCCATAAGCTTTACAAACATTTGAACATGAAATGTCACTGTACGCATTTGCGAACGGTATTCCGCGGGTAGTGAACACCGTCCTAGTACAGGAATTTCGTTGCCATTGTACACTGTTAACCGTGAGCTAGCGCTAGAAAGGAGCGGCCAACGAAACTGTTTATAAGTTTTGCGACTGATTAATATGACTGATGCACCTGTGTCTAGTTGAAATTTTACATAAATCTCATTTACACGCAAACTGATATACATTTTTCTGGCCTGTAAAACAACTTGTGCTACTTCCGTGTTCTTGATGTTACAAGGAGCAGCCACGGGTTTTGAAAATACTGCCTTTATTGAGTAAGTATTGGGCCGGGAAGACAAATTCTGTTTCTTTTGCTGTAAGCAGACTGCTAGTATATGATCTTTCTTGCTGCATACATAGCATTTCGCTAACCAGGACGGACAGTTCTGCCTTTTGTGACGTGAGCAACCTTTTTGGGCACTTCCTGAGCGGGCACAGTTCTGTGATTATCAGCTTGTTTACGCTTAGCGTGGGCAGCAGGAAATGCACGTCGTTCGACCTTGCGCTCGTGCTTGGGTGACGTCGCTCCAGTACACAGTGGAACTGAATCAAAGTTTTCTGCTGCCGCGGTACCTGAATCGTAATGTTCCAAAATCTGTTCTACTTTATGGAAAATCGGATCTGACATTTTTAGAATCTACTTTTCAAGTCAGTAATCAGATATATTATAGACAATAGCGTCAAATAACATCACATCCGAATACAATGCTCCACACAAACACTTACACTTTCTAGTAAGAGCTTTAAGATCCGTTATCAACTGCCGGTATGTTTGGTTATGATTTTTCCTACACCGAAAAAACTGATACCTAGCGACCACTACGTTGATTTCCTGTTCATAATATGATGTGAGGGCTCCTATAACTGAATCATAAGAAAGTTCAGAAGGCTCCGTGGTGGAAAACAGTTTTTTGACAAGACGAACATGGGGGGGGGGGTCTACAAATGACAGGAAAAAGTGGAGTTTGACAGTACTTTGTATCCTGTGCAGTTTGGCGTAGGCTTCAAACTGTTGCAACCATTCTGTCCATTCCTCTTGTGATTAGTCATATTGGCGAAAAGGTGATGTTACTGGAGGCGGTAGCTGCTGCAGTGGGACTTGCGTATTTTGCTACACAGGTGCGGCCAAAAGTTGTTGAACGGTAGACAGCAAGGAAGCAATTTGTTGACTCTGAAAGTGAAACATCTGCATCAATTGGTGTACATCACACACAGGAAGCTACGGCGCAGTTGCAGGGATGTGGGCAGGGGTGGACATTTTGCAAAAGCAACAAGAAAAAACAAGGCAAAAATATAGAAATTATTTCCTGCAAGAGAAATTCACAAAAGATTATATGCTGCAGCCGTGTAAAAAATGGGAAGCAATATAGTGTCGCAGCGTAGTGGCAGCGATTTCGGCGTCCACTGAAATTTAACATCTCATCGCCATGTGGTTAGTCCTACCCGGCCTATCTTACAGGAAAGGTTTTGCTCAGGACGCGTGGGACGCGTGAACAGCTATACAGATTAGTAATACACAGTTACTCAACTTCTACAAAGTATGTCTCTTCTCGCGACGTCGTCTTCTACCTCGCTGCTAGCTGCGCTGTAATATAGTGACTGCCTATTTCGGAGCCGAGTTCAGAGGTGCCCTTCCAGACGCCTGTCGGCCTAGATATAGCTGCTTGTAGAGGGCGCGCTTCTCTGTTTCTCCCTCCAGGATGCGTGGCGCCGGCGTGTGATTGGCTGCTGGTCGTCCGCTGCCTTCTCCACGATCTTTCTCGTGCGTCCGGCGTGTGGCGCGGTCTTTACGCCACAACCAAATCAGCAGTGAAACTGAAAGATTTAGGGTTTCCTTCTTTATACGAACTACTAGAGAACGTAACGGTAGAGAAATGAAACCTGTGCTATTGAAAAATGATTAGCAATTGTGTATATGTTGTTGTTGATGTAGATGCATTCGACTGCTACTTCCTCCAGTCAGATATACATCCAATACAATTACGTCGAGATGACCTCTGCAAGTAAACGAAAGTAACTCTGGCGCCCAATTTTTGGTTTTCTGAGCTCGTGCTATCTGGATAATTAATTTGTGACTAGGACAACGTTCCAGAAAGAAATTAAAATCGTTCCAATCCCTCAATCAGATCAAGGTGAAGGACAGGTTTTGCTTGGTTCTAAGGCATATACCAGAAAGATATTAAAATCGTTCCAATCCCTCAATCAGATCAAGGTGAAGGACAGGTTATGCTTGGTTCTAACTTGGAACTGTGAAGCACCTGCCACTTAGTCTCAACTGGGATCTATCTTGCTTCCACTATCACCTTGACTGATAATTCAACAGTCCTTTATTGATGATTTATTCTTATAATGAAATCAATTTCGACGCTCCAACCATGGTATTCTCTGACCCCATGCCGCGGCGTAGTGGCCGAGCACATTGAGGCGCTATGCTCCGATGCGCGAGGCCGTTCCCCGTCGGAAGTTAGAATCCTCCCTCGGACATGGATGTTTGTGTTGTGTTTAGGGATTGATGGCCCACTGTTAAGTCCCAAAAGCTTAACAAACATTTAAACAAATGAACATTCTGACCCCTCCCCCCAAGTGGTATTGCCAGGCACAGCATTCAGCATTATGCATATGTATTACCTTATATCCTAGTGTCCGTGTGAATGTTCCACGCGTGTCACTAGCATGTACCAGCGCAATCAAATGACGGCATGGTTGTAATGACGAAAGTAGTTACATTATTTGAGTTCTTTTTTAAACAACGACTGTTGGGTGTTTTTTCATCACGAAATTGATCAGACGAAGTCCCACTACCCATACCAAGAAATATAGTCTCATCTATCTGACAATTGGCTGAATAGTACCGTAGCCCTCTATGGATTTGCAGAGTAGAAAAGTGGATAGATGTAGACATATGTATAAGTATTACATCCTTCAGTGTGCTGTATGCCGCATTACAATCCTCTGTAGCTAAACGAGTGCCAACATCTAACACATCGGCAACATCGCTTTAGTATCCACGTTTGACCAGTAACCGCTCAATCTGACAGGTAAAGCTTCGTTTACAGTATGTGGTCTGACCACTGGGGGAGACCCCAGCGGTTTAGTAGCACGCGGACTCTGAGAAGGCACCGTGGGACCCGTTTATAGGTGCGGCTGCGGCTGCGGCTGTGGTTTCCCGCATGCAGCTGCGGCATCAAAATACGTGCGGCTGCACTTCCAAACCGCCGCGGTCGTGTGGTACGGCGCAGCACTGGTGTCTGTTTACCCAGCGGTTCATAGGACTGTCCGCTGTGTGTTGGAGAGCCGCACGCCCTCTGACAGTGCAGGGAACTGTGCCGCCATGCCGCCCACACGGTAATTGATACAGCAGCTCCCGCGTTTTACAAGAAAAATATTTTAAAAGGTTATGGACCACACGTAACTTAGACTCAGTTTTTGAAGATTTCTCTAATTACATTGAAAGGAAGATTATTGTTGAATAATTTTAGACATAATTTGACAATGCTATTAAAATTGTTAAACATCTACATAAACAATTTACATCACAGAATGAAACTTTCACTCTGCAGCGGAGTGTGCGCTGATATGAAATTTCCTGGCAGATTCAAATCGTGTGCCGGAACCGGGACTCGAACCTGGGACCTTTCGCGGGCAAGCGCACTCTCCGCTACAGAGTGAAAGTTTCATTCTGGAAACATCCCTTAGGCTGTGGCTAAGCCATGTCTCCACCATATCCTTTCTTCCAGGAGTGCTAGTCTTGCAAGTTTCGCAGGAGAGCTTCTGTGAAGTTTGAAAGTTGGAGGTGAGGTACTGGCGGAAGTAAAGTCGTGAGGCGGCAACGTGAGTCGTGTTGGAATAGCTCAGAGGAGCCGGGCGCCGTGGCTCAGCGCGCCTTGTCAGAGGGCTGGGGCTGAACGTCCTCTGTAACAAAAAAGCTGAGCCAAATGATCAACGAACGACCACCTACGAACAATAAAAACGACCGCAGATCATAGATCCACCGGATGAAAAAAAAAAAAAAAAAAAAAAAAAAAAAAAAAAAAAAAAAAAAAAAAAAAAACCAACTCGGTAGAGCGCTTGCCCGCGAAAGGCAAAGGTCCAAGGTTCGAGTTCCGGTTCCAGCACACAATTTTAATCTGACAAGAAGTTTCAATTTATATCACATTTGTCTTTTAAGCTAAATCCATAATATTGTTGACATTTAATAGATATGCTAAAGAGATCGTTCCTGTGAGAATGTACCCTGAATGAAAAAGCGATAGTTCAATTTAGAGTATGAAATTTGCGTTAAGCGAGTCTGCGTCTTCCATGCCAGCTTAAAAAGGAGCAGCTTTCGTGTTAATTACGGACGTTTTTAAAATGGTATAAATGATCGTTCGTCATTCTGGTGTGCATCCTATATAAAATCCTTCAGAGTTTATTTAGAATGCCACAAGAAACACATATTTTATACCCAGCAAATGCATGCAGTGCTGGTCCTGCGTGAACAGTATTGTCTTACCGGAGGGTTGAAGATAGTGTCTCTCCTCTGGAAAAGTGAAGACCCTGGAACAGTTCTTAATTCACTGATATACGACTGCGAACTTTCTGGGATAGCTCATCTAAGGATTTGGACGATATTGCATGGAAATTAATGAATGTATCATTATCCCCTTCTACTTACTGTACAAATTTCGAAGCGCATCATTGCGTCTGGAGCTGTTGATTGGGTGTACATTCCATCTCACTGTTTTACGTTTCTTTGCGTTTTCTATCAGAGAAAAATAGCACAACAGGGACCATCACGGCGAACTCTCTCCAAACTGGTGGCACTACTGTTCACCTCAACTGGGCAGGAGCAGAGTCCCGGAAGCGACTGTGGCTAAACCGCCTGCTATTTAAGTGACATATCGACCTTCTGCAAATTCGCTGTGCGGTTCCCCCGCAACGGACGGGCCGCAGGCTATACACACAGCTCCTAGCCGTTGGCACATGGAAAGTGTGTCTCAACGTGTGTGGTCAACGTGCCGAGTACACACCGCGGTTCAACAGTCGTAGACGGTGTTATCATGTACACGAGACATATGCCGTAACTTCACCCACAGACAAGGCTTCAAAACAACCTATGGTGCGTCACATCGACCAGGCTGCGACCGTCAGCTGACTGGCTGGCTGATAAGAGGCAGTGGGCCGTGCCGCAGGAGCCAGCCAATCAGCTGCCGGTGCTGGCCTGGTCCGCGGTCAACGGGAAATACTGGCCCCAGCGCAGACGTCATGCGACGTAAGTAAAGTAGTTCCGAGGTGGCGCGATCGCTAGCTCAGTGGCTGGCCGTTGTAGCCTGTGGGGTGTGCCCCAGAGGCCGGCCAATCGGCTAGCGATTACACCGGCTCGGAACTACCTTGCTTATGTGGCATGATGTGTGCGCTGAGTCCTGTCTTTCTCGCTGGCCACGGCCTGGTCGGTGTGACGTGCCACGGGCTGTTGTGAGGCTTTGGCTCTAGGTGGTGTTCGCAGCGCGCTCCAGCGACGGTTCTCCTCTGCATCACGTTTGTGAATCACACTGGTTACGAAATGAAAGAACTGGAATTCCTGCTTTAGCTCTATAAAAATGAACATTTCCGCTCTTGTGCACATGCTAGTCATGTTGTTCAGTTTGTGATGTAGGCTTACATAAGTAACAACTTCAATATACTTCGAAAAACTTACAGGTATGCAGCCAGGTATCGAAATCGACGTCGGCCGATATTTCGGCAGGAGACCGCTCTGCCATTTTCAAGGCGAAACTGCATTGAGTAAGCAATGTACAACGATCTTTAAAA
Source organism: Locusta migratoria (assembly GCA_026315105.1). Taxonomy (NCBI): domain Eukaryota; kingdom Metazoa; phylum Arthropoda; class Insecta; order Orthoptera; family Acrididae; genus Locusta; species Locusta migratoria. Next base: position 139,655,737 of record CM048749.1, on the reverse strand, counting down.
CATCGGTTTTCAGTGAGTGAACAGGAACAACAACACACACCGAGCAACAAGAACACAGCGTCGACACGACCAAAGATGAAAACGGTCAGGATATCGGTAATAAACATCAGTTCTCGATGGATAAGGTCGGATTAGTTTTGTCCCTCTGTTTTTTTTAGAAGTGAGAGAGCTGGATCCCATGCGTAATTTAAGCAAACCCTCAATCTCTATTCAATATATATCAAAATAACTCTCTTACGAAAGTGGCATGTTAAGCCAAGACGGGCAGCGACTTATAAATGTTTCATTGCGAACTGTACGATATAAAATTAGAAAATGCCTTCACATAGCACAAACATTATTCCATAAGTCCCGCTTTATATTAAAACTTAAAGATCAGTCTTCCCTGATCGCTGTTAGTATTCTGTAATTGCTTATTAAGAACGTGCGGTGGCCGACGGGACTGAGGCACTTCAGTCACGGTCTGCACGGCCACTACGGTCGGGGGTTCGAATCCCCCCTCGGGCATGGATATTTGTGCCGTCCTTGTTCGTAAGTAGTTCATAAGTAGTTTTTAAGTTTAGGGACTGATGACCCCGTAGTTAAGTCCCATAAGCTGTACAAATATTTGAACATTTGAAGAACGTGCACTCCCGCCGGAGGTTCCAGTCCTCTATTGAACATGGTTGTGTGTTGTCCTTAGTAAAAGTCAGTTTCAGTAGTCTGTAAGTCTGGGGACTAATGACCATAGCAGTTTGGTCCAATAGGTTTACAAACAAATGAACATTTTTTAAGAACGTGTAAAATACTAGACTTCAAAAAATAAAGTCCATATTTTATTCCAAGTAAATTGCGAACTGTCTTGTTCGTCCAACTAAATGAACAAACTCATTCCACACAAGTCACGCACTTAATTTTATGTAGCGTCGAATATCAAACAGTATACCTCTATCGAATTAATAAGAAAGTATATGACCCTACGTGTAAAAAATATATTTAACCACATCGCGACCCAAACTAGCGCCACCTAGCATGAGAAGTTTTGCAGTCTGCGAATCTATCACCTGGGCTACACCAATCAGCCAGTATAGAGTTTTAGAAAATTCCTCTTACCTGTGTTGAATATACTTGTAAATAGGTTGTTTACTGACGTGAAATTATCATATAAATACCATTTCGCTTTGAAAAATCTAGAGAGCGCCGTTACGGCAAATTGTAAGAATATGAAAATTCTTTAACCAAATGTAAGATGTTTCCAGTCTTTTTATTACAACAAAGAGTAACTATGAAGACTGGTTTTCGAGAGACCCTCAGATTATCTGTTACTTTCACTTCATTCTAAATATATATTAATAAGACTTGAGTTATATAGTGTGAGTCAGGAGGAAAGGTACAATCGTTGACGGATGATACTACTGATAATTCTGAACAGAAACTTGTAATAAACATATGCACTTTTCTTAACCGTTTACGGGTAAATCATTGAGAACAACTAGAAACGGAAAATGGCAGATGACAGTGAATGAAGATACTGTTGTGTTATGCTTTGGTCAATTGTCACTTGTTATAGATAATGGGACACAGTATCTTGTATTTCTTCCAAATACGTTACCAGAATTCGTGAAGGATATCCCTTTGGCAACATGAGCTAGTATGTACTCTCAGAATGACGGAGCTCCTACAGATTCCGTACGGCTGGTGACATAGTATATCGACACAACTTATCCTCGTCTTTGTATCGACCGCCGTGGGTCATTGCTTGGTCACTGAGTTCACCAGATTTTACCCCCATTAGGTTACAGTTTGTGGGGGTGGTTGAAGAGCGAAGTGTACAAGCACAGGGTTTACATAAGAGAGGAACTCGCGTGTTCTTAAGGAAAGCAGAAATGAGCTCCGATCGGCGTCAAAACATCTATCTACAAGAGCCGTATTATGCAATCAAGTTGGCGGTGGACTGTTTGAACCAAGGAGGTTAAAATAAGGCTAGACAACGGTGCTGTGCAAAGCTTAGCTGTCGATCGAAGCCACACACGTTCAGTAGAGGAACCTTCAAAGATCTCACTGTTGACATCATTGGTTTCGTCTAGGTATCCTCATCAGAAAATACACTACCGCTCATAAACGTCAATACACCCAATAGTTTGCATTTAGTTCTCCGCAGATAAGATCTAATACCGCGGGTACCGTTGAGGAAGCAAAGGAATAGTACAACAATTGTCCACATGTCATGATTTTTGTTTATGGTCGTCGAAATACAATAGTATCCAACAAACAATGTTGTGTACATAAACGTTATGGAGCTATCTGTTAAATTTGTTTACCAATTTGCGAGGGATGCCGCATTTGCTACACCTGTGTTGTTCCCTGTAGTGATGTGGTGTCCGCAGCTAAAGTAAGCACTGCTACGATACATAACATCTGGTCCCTGCATGTCAGTTCCTTCGTGACAGTTGAAGTGTAGACATCGATAGTATGGCTCCACGAGTAGATATATCCATAGAAAAACGTGCTGCAACTGCAGCGCTTAGCCAAGCAGGTTCACCTATTCGCCAAATTGCGAAACACTGTAGTATGTCTATAGGGGAAGTGCAATACACTCGTCGCCACCAGAAGACAGTAGAAATACGGACATACCACGACCAGGACGACCTCGTAAAACAACTAAAAGTGATGGTAATATCAGAATTACCAGCGCCCCAAATTCGTGCAGAATTGGTAGAAATAAAAGCAACAACAATATTTGTTGCAACAGTAAAAAGGAGACTAACTTAAGCCGGCTTGAAAGGTTTTATCACAACAAGGCCCATAAATAAACAGAATAGACTTGAATGTCCTAGAAAACAACGTAGTTGGGCATCGGAAGAGTGGACAGAGGTGTTATTCACAGACAAATCGAAGTTCAAGATTTTTGGAACCAGGATATGAACATTTGTTCGCCGATTTGTAGGGGAAAGGGTAGCCCGGCAGTGTGTTCTACCTACAGTTAAACACGGTAAAGGCTCTGTTATGGTTTGGGGATGTTTCGCCGGAGACAGAGTTGGCGACATTGTGAAAATAGCATATATGGATCAGAAGCAGTGCCAACTATGTGGCAAACATGTTCTTTCAGCTCATCATCGTTGAAGTGTTGACCACCAAGGACAGATTTTAGGTGTAAGAAGAGATGAAATGAATCTTCTTCTCCCCTTCACGTTGCCGCCCCACCTTACAAGGCGAATGTGACCAAACAACTCTTGCGGGAATTTCACTGGGACGTGTATGATCATCCTTCGTACAGTCTCTCTCCTAGCAACTTTCTTCTTACACCTAAAACCTGTCGATGGTGGTCAACACTTCAGCGATGATGACGAGCTGAAAGAACATGTTACCACATGGTTGAATACACAGGCGGCAACCTTCTACGAAGAAGGCATACAAAGCCTTCTGCCACGCTATGTCAAATGCCTGCAAAATTTCGGAAGCTATGTAGAAAAGTAGTTTAATAGTTGTATATTTTTGTACAATAAATATTTTTTCTGTATCTGTATACGTTTGTTTTATATAACCAAACGGAACTTACTTTGTGGACATACCTCGTATTTTGTGAGAAATAACGTTTGATTTGTATTGTAAATCTGAAATAACGGGATGTATTGAAATTAATGAGCCTTACTGTAAGTACCAAACCATAGCATCCCACCTAGAAAGAAAAACGGTCATGTTCTGGACCCGTTGTAGTATACATATTTTGTCACTTGATGTTCTCAGCTCCTACCATATTTTCGGCTCTATTCCTTGTGCCAACAGTTAGTGACTCACCGTGTTTATAAAACCTAGCAAATATGGATTTTTTACTAACGACCAATACGGCTATCTCTCTACCGGAAACAGCTGTCTCTCCTCCCCCGGTAGGTTGGTGTATGCAGGTGGCGTTCTCCTGTCATTTGTGAACGTCGAGAATTTCTGACGTGCTCGATACTTTCCTACACTTGAGAAAACCTTTGCGCCGCGTGGCTCGCTCATTGTAACGTCAGAAACTCGGCATGTTGACCGCACTCTAAATCTAAATATACATACATACTCCGCAATTCACCGTAAGGTGCATGGCGGAGGGTACACTGTACCACTAATAGGCATTTTCTTTCCTATTCCACTCCCAAATGGAACGAGGAAAAATAGAATGCCTATATGCCTCCGTACGAGCCCTAATTTCTCTTATCTTGTCTTTGTGATCTTTACGCGAAATGTAAGTAGGCAGCAGCAAGATCGTACTACACTCAGCTTCAAATCCTGACCCTCTAAATTTCCTCAACAGAAATTAGCGGAAATGACATCGTCTTTCTTCCAGCGATCTCCAATTGAGTTGCCGGAGCATTTCCGTGACACTTGCGCATTGGTCGAACCTACCGGTAACAAATCTAGCTGCTCCCCTCTGAACCGCCTCTATGCCTTCCTTTAAACTCGTTCAGATACACGCTCCGTGTGCCGAACCAACACCACCTAGAAGACAAGGCCTTACAACAGGCCGTGCCTACGTCACACCTAGAGGCCGCGGCCGCCACCTCACTGGCTGTCTGCTATGGCACGCCCACCGCCGCGGAGCGGCCGGCCAGTTAGATGGCGGCAGGGGCCTCTAAGTGTGACGTAGGCACGGCCTGTTGTAAGGCCTAGTCTTCTAGGTGGTGTTGGCCGAACGCTTTGCTGCCGCTCAAGTAGCGTAGCAACAGAGGAAGCTGGTAGACCCCACGGCCAAGGTGAGCGGCGGCGGCGGCGGCGGCCGTGACCAGGGACGCGTGGCGGTGTCGGCCGTCGCTTGGCCCGCGGTGCCCCGCCTGCGCCTCGCCTCGCCTCGCTAGGGTCACGAGGTCACCGGCGGCCACGGCGCTCCAGCTGTTGCCACGGCGACAGCCCGGACGCTCATCACGCGCTGCGTCGATACCACGCCGCCGCGGCCGTCTCTCCTGATGCCCTCTCCTGACCACCAGCTCTAATTAACGCCAGTTGGAATGCCCTTTCTCAAATTTGTTAACTTGATATACCTTTTTCTCTGGAACCGTTATATATAGGACTTTGAAATTAGGCAGGTTTTTTCGGCATATATTGTTAGCTCACAGAACTAGAACCAATTTTGAGCCACTTTAGGTTACGGTAAAAGTGGGCCTTTGCGATCGTCTTTTGACAGCAAATGTTCAAATGTTTAAATGTTTGTATAGCTTATGGGACTTAACTAGGGGGTCATGTCCCTAAACTTACAAACTACTTATGAACTAGCTAACACTTAGGACGGCACAAATATCCAGGCCCGAAGGGGGATTCTAACCCCCGACCGTAGTGGCCGTGCAGACCGTGACTGGAGCGCCTCAGTTCCCTCGGCCACCGCGGCCGGTTCTTTTGACAGCTCGAAATTTAAATGAAAATAACGGCTTAACTATTCATCTTACACGAAAATTGAATAACCCAATTTGTAGAGGGAAAATTCTCTACAACTTTGCCCTCCTATGGTTTTTTTCATATCTCGTAGCGTTTCAAAGATATTTGCAAAAATAACGGCGATTTTCAGATGTACTTGTATGTCTGTCTGTCTGTCTGTCCGTAACCTGTTCCCTGTTTTTAAGACGAACCGTTCAATCGATCAACACCAAATTTTACAGACATGATTGTAGGCGCCAGAGACCAGATCCTCCCTTTTTCAAATTTTTCGGACAAAAAATGCGATAGTAAAACCAAAAACTGCCGTTTGTAATATAATTGTAATTGCAAACGAACCGTTCATTTGACACGAAAATTGAATAACCTAATTGGTAGAGGAGAAAATTCTCTACAACTTAGCTCCTTTATGTTCTTTTTCATATCTCGTATCGTTTGAGACATATTTGCAAAAATAACGGATATTTGACACCCTCAATTGAATTAACGAAAACCAGCCGTTCGGAGATGCCACGTGACATTCCTCGCGTATTTGATGATTTTCTTAATGTAACTTAGACGTTGTCATTTCAGAGCAACGGCACACTGAGGAATTAACGAAAACACGTCGTTATTCGTACGATAAATGATATTCTAATGTCTACAAATGCCATATTAACATCAGGTAATAACGGCCATGAATAGTATTAGATTAAAGAAGTCCTGTTTTGATTTACAGCCTTAGCGTAGTGGGCAAGGTGCTGGACTGTGACGCAAAACGTCGGTGGTTCGAAACCCGCCACTACTTAATTTTTTTCCTAAAAGAGTTTCAGACACTCTTATTAATTAATTAATTATTATTTTGGTCCAAAATGTTTGCAAAAACTTATAAAACTACGAATCTAAAGTGGGCCGTAAAACACATCAGTGCGATTTTTTTATTACTGTTAAGCCATTTTCATTGAAACAAAATTCAACGTAAATATCCCTTGTTCAGAGAATAAGTCAGATTTTGCCTTCTACATCTACATGGGACACACTGCAAGGGCCTGGCAGAGGGTTCATCGAACCACCATTATACTCCAGAATGAAACTTCACTCTGCAGCGGAGTGTGCGCTGATATGAAACTTCCTGGCAGATTAAAATTGTGTGCCGGAACCGGGACTCGAACCTGGGACCTTTGCCTTTCGCGGGCAGGCGCACTACCGACTGTGCTATCCCGTCACGACTCACGATGCCGCCTCACAACTTTACATCCGCCAGTACCTCGCCTCCTACTTTCCAAACTTCACAGAAGCTCTCCTGCAAACACGCAAGACTAGCGTGTTTGCAGGAGAGCTTCTGTGAAGTTTGGAAAGTAGGAGGCGAGATACTGGCGGATGTAAAGTTGTGAGGCGGCATCGTGAGTCGTGACGGGATAGCACAGTCGGTAGTGCGCTTGCCCGCGAAAGGCAAAGGTTCCATTCACGAATAGCGCGCGGCAAGAACGAACACCTGAATCTTTCCGTTCTGGCTCTGATTTCTCGTATTTTATTCTGATGATCATTTCTACCTATGTAAGTGGGAGTCAACAATATATTTTCGTATTCGGAGGAGAATGTTGGCGATTGGAGTTTTGGTAAGTAGCCCACGCCGCAGCGGTAAGCGCCGTTTTTGCAATGATTCCCATTCCAGATTCTATATCATTTCCGTAACGCTGTCTCCCCTGTATCGTGACAATACGAAACGAGCTGCCCTTATTTGGACTCTTTCGATATCCTCCGTCAAACCCACCTGATAAGGGTCCCTTACTGGGCAACAATACTCTAGAAATGGGCGGACAAGCGTAGTGTATGCAGTTTCTTTTGTAGTTCTGTCGAATCTTTTAAGGGTTCTGCCAATAAAACGCAGTCGCTGGTTCGCCTTTCCCACGACATTATCTACGTGTTCTTTCCAATTTAAGTCTGAAGTAATTATAATTTCTAGGTATTTTGTGGAGTTTACGGCCTTCACATTTGACTGATTTATACTCAAAATGAGGACGGACAAGCGTAGTGTATACAGTGTCTTCTACATCTACATCTACATCTACATGGGATACTCTGCAAATCACATTTAAGTGCCTGGCAGAGGGTTCATCGAATCACAATTATACTATTTATCTCCCATTCCATTCTCGAATAGCGCGCGGGAAGAAAGAACACCTGAATCTCTCTGTTCGGGCTCTGATTTCTCTTATTTTATTCTGATGATCATTTCTACCTATGTAAGTGGGAGTCAACAATATATTTTCGCATTCGGAGGAGAATGTTGGCGATTGGAGTTTCGCAAGTAACCCACGCCTCAGCGATAAGCGCCGTTGTTGTAATGATTCCCATCCCAGATCCTGTATCATTTCCGTAACGCTGTCTCCCCTGTATCGTGACAATACGAAACGAGCTGCCCTTCTTTGGACACTTTCGATGTCCTCCGTCAAACCCACCTGATAAGGATCCCACACTGGGCTGCAATACTCCAAAAATGGACGGACAAGCGCAGTGTATGCAGTTTCTTTAGTAGTTCTGTTGCATCTTTTAAGGATTCTGCCAATAAAACGCAGTCTCTGGTTCGCCTTTCCCACGATATTATCTACGTGTTCTTTCCAGTTTAAGTCTGAAGTAATAGTGATTCCTAGGTATTTTGTGGAGTTTACGGCGTTCACATTTGATTGATTTATGTTGTAAACAAAGTTTAACGGATTTCTTTTCGTACTCATGTGGACGACTTCACACTTCTCGTTTTTTAGAGTCAATTGCGAATTTTTACACCATACTGATATCTTATTCAAATCGTTCTGCAGTTGGTTTTAATCTTCAGATGATTTTACTAGTCGGTAAATGACGGTGTCATGTGCAAACAACCTAAGAGAGCTACTTAGCGTCGCGCTGGAGTAGCCGAGCGGTCTAAAGCGTCTCGCTGCGTACCGCGCGCTTGCTCGCCGTGGAGGTTTGAGTCCTTCCTGGGGCATGGGTGGGTGTGTTTCTCCTTAGGTTAGTTTATCTTAGTTTAAATAGTTTGTAAGCTACTGACTGATGACCACGCAGATTGGTCCGATAGATTTCCAAACATTTGAACATTTTTTAGCTACTTAGATTTTCCCCCTAAATCGTTTATGTAAATAAGGCCGTCCGCGGTGGCCGACGGGATTGAGGCGCTCCAGTCACGGTCAGCACGGCCACTACGGTCGGGGGTTCGAATCCCCCCTCGGGCATGGATATTTGTGCCGTCCTTAGTTGTAAGTAGTTCATAAGTAATTTGTAAGTTTAGGGACTGATGACCCCGTAGTTAAGTCCCATAGACTCTACAAACATTTGATTTTTTTTTTTTTTTTTTTTTTTTTTTTTTTTTTTTGTAAATAAGGAACAGCAGAGGACCAATAACACTACCCTGTGGATAGTGTAGTAAATGTGTAGATAGGTAAAAGTTGGCCAGTCCTTGCTTTGCGTTATTAATGGCCGGCGGAGTGTAGTGCGAATTCTCGACGGCAGTAGTTCAGGGTTCCGCGGCGTGATTCGGCGGCTGTGAGGACACGGGAGTTGGGCCATTGTGCGGCGCCAGACGGCCGATGTATGCGCTCGCCTTTGTGCCCGGCCCATTGTCGGCGCGGCCGTGTTTTATTGAGAGGAGGGCCGGTCAGCGGGCACCGCTCGGCTGACATTTAGCGGCGCGCCAGGATGAAGCCGCTGCCCGCCCGCTCCGGAGTATCGACCCTCAGCCGGCGGCGCGTAAACAGCCAGGGCCCGTGCGTCGCGCGCCCCACAGGTGTATGATGCCAGTGACTGCTCGGTCTGCCTAACCAGCTAACAGTTTACTTAATTCCGATGATATCTCCAGCCAACTGTCGTGCCGGTACTGAAAGTCACAGGTTCAGGAGAGATACCATACACAATATACCAGTGCCGGCTGGTGCTACACATAACTGGGGGTTCACTAGTTTGATTGCCGGATGTTGATAGTAGAGCCCCTTCACCCGCTCTCAGCGCGTCGATCTTCCGGCGCCCCCTCCTCCCCCCTTGGCTACACGGCGTCCAAAGAGTCAATCTGGCGTACCTATGTGGGTGGCACCGATTTTCTACCCACCCCCCACCCCTCCATTCATATATATATTTTCGTTAAATGATCTGCGGAATGTCTTACCAATCTTGCGTACCTATGCGGGTGGCGCCAATTTCCTCCCCAACCCGCACCCCTACCTTCATATATACACGGTGTCCCAGCTATCTTGTCCACCCAAAATATCTCTGGAATATTCACAGAATATATGACATCAACTGCGATTGGGCAAAGCTGAAAATGTGTACCCAGCCGGGATTCGAACCCGGATCACCTGCTTTATAGGCAGTTGCGCTGACCCATACAGTGATCACTGCACCTGCAAGGACTACCTAACCACGCCTCCCGTTAGATACAAATAATGCAGGATCAGAAGTGACGTCTGTTCTTCCGGAACAGACGCCACATGTATATATATAAAATGCCGGTGACGGGCAATGATCCTATAGTTAGTGGGGAGGGGTGAGCAAGTTTGCAGCCCTTACTCTTACGGGAATTAGTTTCATAACTACGAGTTTGAGTACTGTGCGCAGGGCAAAGCTGGGAATGTGTATCAGACGGGACGCGTGCTTAGGTAGTCCTTGCAGGGGCGGTGATCACTGTGTCGCCAGTGGTGTAGGGGTCAGCGCAACTGCCTACAAAGCAGGTGATCCGGGTTCGAATCCCGGCTGGGTACACATTTTTCAGCTTTGCCCAATCGCAGTTGATGTCATATATTCTGTGAATATTAAATAATAATAACTGCAGGATCAGAAGTGACGTCTGTATATGTATATTTATCTCTGGAACAATAACAGCTATTGGGAAACGACTTTCACCGGCATCAATGTATGGCTGGGGCCCATTAATGTACATTTTTGGAAACATTCTAAAACGAAAGCAAATGTATTTTTAACACAAACTTGTTTTTTTAAATAGACACCCTATATTGCATCGCAATATTCCAATTACATCCCGAGATATTGCGACGCGAAGTTGACGCTTGAAATACGCAAAACGCGCGGCTAGCGCTCGTCCTGAGCGACATGGGGTTCTCGCCTGCGTCTCTGGACGTGCGTTTTACCTCGCCAGTTCCTGCCGCGGTAACGTCCATATGCTGCCTCCATGGGGCTCAGAAGAGAATTTGAACCTCTGCATTGCATGGGCACTGCAACGCTGCGGTCACTGCCGCCTATATTAAGCGGCGGCGCTACGACTCGTATTCGTGCTATCTCCACTTTTAACGATTCTGATACGATAAAAATACTTTGAATGTAGTTATAAAATGATCTGATAGAAGAACGAAACAGAAAAAAATTATTTTAAAAACAGTTTCTATTTTTTTTTTATTTACCTTTTTTTTTTTTTTTTTTTTTTTTTTTTTTTTTTTTTTTTTTTTTTTTTTTTTTTACGACGTGCTTCTTTCCGGGGTTCAATGATGAACCAGTGAACACTACAATATACTTACGGTAACATTTTATACAGTTCCATAGTTTGCTGTCTCGTCTCTTTACTTGACGTTTACATGCAGTTTACTTAGAGCGAGACACCCTGAGACTTCAATAATAGTGAAAAAGTCATTTTCGTTGCCCTCTAATATGGGGTCTGACCACCTCGGACGGCCAGTACAGTTACACAGCTCCGTGGCATGGACAGTATTAGAATATCAGCCATCTGATGAGGGATATTTGGCCATTCTTCCATGAGAGAAATATCCAGCTCTGCAACCAGGGTGGAAGGTTTGAAGTCCGGTGATCAAGGCGGCCGCTCCAATTCCCTGAGCTTCAAGGATGTTGCCCACCAGTGCACCTATGGGAGCGATTGTTATTGTCTACCAGAAGGATCTACTTCGGTGCCAGCGAAAGGCGCAACAAAAGGTCGAAGGATCTCGTCTCTATATCTTTGAGCAGTCAAAGCGCCATATTGAACGATATAGAGGTCCGCACCTCCGCCAATACTGACGGCATCCACCAGCGTGGTATGGTGATGGTTTTTGTACCTCATCAGGACTTTCGGGTTCCACGTTCTTTCCTGATGAGGAAACGACGATTGTCCGGCTGATTGATTGGTTTGGGGTTCAAGGGATCAAACTACACTGGTCATCGTTCCCTTTCCGGCTGAACACGAAATCTTGACTCATTTGTGAACTGAACCTGGCGCCATGCGTTATGACTCCAATGCCGATGTTCCTCCACCCAGTTTCTGCGGGCTAAAAGATGTCGTGGTTTTAATGTGACACACACGATAGGCAACCGTGCGTAGAGGTCACATTGCCGAATACGACTGTGCGTCCTCTTGTTGCCTAGAGGGTGTGTTGCAGCTGAGTTGCATTCAGCCTCATGTGTCGACGGACTGTTAACCAGATATAACAGTCATCTCTTGCTGATGTTACTCGTGCAGGACCTTGGTCTAACCTTCTTTGACCGGTTATTGTTGTATGAACTCGCGTAAAGGTGCTGGAAATTAACTTTGGAACACTCCAATAGCCGCATCCTCCTCGCAATTTGTGTATCGCGCTTCCAATCTTTCTGTGCCTCTGCATGCCAAAGCTTCCTGTAAGTCAACTCGGTATTCCATAGGGCTGCCATAATGGTAGAAAAGTCGTCTTCGTTGCCCTCTTAATCACTATTCGAACTCAACTGATTGTGTAATTAGGTTAGTAAAATAACCACAAGACAACACTAACCTCCTCTGCACCAACGTTTTGTTATCACCACTATCTCGGTCGCAATAATGTTGTTGTTTCCACTCCATAGAAACGACAGAAGGACATCGAACCATTTTAGTTCATTCTGACGATGACAATACTTCACCGGCCGCGGTGGCCGAGGGGACTGAGGCGCTCCAGTCACGGTCTGCATGGCCACTACGGTCGGGGGTTCGAATCCCCCCCCTCGGGCATGGATATTTGTGCCGTCCTTAGGATTAGCTAGTTCATAAGTAGTTCGTAAGTTTAGGGACTGATGACCCCGTTGTTAAGTCCCATAAGCTATACAAACACTTGAAACATTTGATTTTGAGAATACTTCAGAACCCAGAATCTCAACTCAGTATCTACGACCATCCAAAAGTCGGTACCAAAAAGCAACGAGATCGAAATTGTTCAAACAATTTCATATTATTCTCCACATTCTCTGTTGTAGCCTACATTCCAAGGACTGGTTTGATACAGCTCTCCGCGCTTCCGTCTCCTCTTCAAGCGTTTTCATCTATGTCCTCCTGAACCTCCTTATTTAATTCCTCTCACAGTCTTTCTCTGCCATTTTTATCCCACGCACTTCCTTCCAACGCTAAACTGACGAATGGGTCCCACGAATTGAACCCTTCGTTAGTCAAGATTGGCCAGAAATTTCTTTCCTCCTCTATTTGGCTCAGTACCTACTCATTAGTTACGCGATCTACCCACCTAATCTTCAACATTCGTTTCTAGCATCACATTTCAAATTTTTCTTTCATCTTCGTGTTGGAATATCTGCGTCCACGTTTCACTCCCGCACAATACCACACTCCAGACAAATGCTATCAGCCTCCGACAAATTATCGACAAAGACCAAAAATTTTTGCTTCTCCCTGAACTTTAATTCCATCTCCAAATATCTTCTTGCTTTCCTTCACCACTTGCTCAGGGACTATTTGAATAAATTAGCCGCGGCGGATTAGACGTGCGCATTGGGGTGCCGTGCTTCGGTGCGCGCGATCGATCGCCGTCTGGGGTTCGAGTCTCCTCTCTGCCATGGGTGTATGTTTGGTCCTTAGGTTAGTTTAATTTAGTTAAAGCAGTTTGTAAGCTACGGACTAATAACCCAGCAGCTGAGTCCAATAGATTTACAAACAGTTGAACATTTGAATTTGAATAACTTCGGTGAAAGGCTACTGCCCTGTCTTACTCTATTCCTAACCATGCTTGCATTTTCATTCCCTTTCACTCTTAACAATGCTGCCTGTTTTCTGTACTAATTATAAAAAAACTTTCGGTTTCCTGACTTTTCCCTCTGATGACTTCTGAAATTGAAAGAGTATCCTAGTCAACATTCTAAAAAATTTCTCCTAATCTACAAAAGGTAGAAAGGTCGTTTGGCCTTACCTCAATTTCTCTTTTAAGATAAATTCTAACGTATTGCGCAAGAACCGATTCCAGTAATTCTTCTATTTGTCTGTCAATAGCTCTTGTCAGTATGGTGCAACGATAACTTATCAAACTGATAGTTCTCTAATTTCCACACTTTTATTCTAATTTTACTTAATTTGCTCATACAAGGGATAGGCGATCTTAATTTATATTTGAATTAAGAGTCGCCAAAATTTGTTTGTCTGGTGTACCGTCTAATAGTGTAGGGGGAAAGGAAGTAGAATCTATACAGATGTGTAAAATATTACATCGTTTACCACAATTCACATACCAATCACACAACTGATACAGCACTTACGTCTTTACAGAAGTGTTCGAAATTACACTTATTGAATATAAAGCGTTGAATTAAAATTTGTGCTGTAGCTAGGATTCTAACCCGGGACCTACTGCTTAGTAGGCAGATGTTTTAAATCCTTAAACCGTTCAGCTAACACAGGGTTCCAGATAAAGCGGCTACACTGACTCTCGTCAAGAGTTCTCCCTCCACCCCACATACTTTAATTCTGCCTCAATATTCCCTGTGAAAAAATGATCAAATTTCCAAGGTTTATTGGAATAGCACTCGAGAAAACAACGTGAATGGGAACAATCTCGCCTTATCTGTAAAGTTGTGTTAGCTCAGCGTTTGAATCGTATGCCTACTAAGCAGGTACTGGGTTTGAATCCTAGCTAAAGCACAAATTTTGATTCAACGCTTATCTTTAAATTCAATACTTTGGTATAATGAGACAATGTTTGCCTCAAGGAATTGAATTATTGTTGTTATTTATATCACCTCTGCCTGAGGAACAAGGCGGGATTGTTACCATTCACATTTTTTGCTGGGTTGCTATAATTTGATACGTATTTCACAGGGGACATTGAGGCAGAATGAAAGTATGTGGCGTGGAGGGATACGTGCTTGAAGACCATGTCGACGCTTTAGCCGTAAGGTTATGTTGCCTGAACGCTTTAACGCGTCTGCCAAGTAGTAAGCAACAAGTCCTGGGTTAGAATCCTGCCCACAGCAGAAATTTTCATTCAACGTATTTTCTTACATTCAATACCTCCGGTAAAATGAGATAATGTTAGGATCAAGGAATTGAATTATTGTTGATAATTATAGCTATTGTCAATGGAAATGGTGAATCAATCATAAAATCAACAAAAATATATACAAGAAAATACACAATAATATACCTGCTGTTCACTGTCAGAGCGACGCCGTAAGACAGACTAACAGCACTGCAATTGCAGTAAAGATACCTACATTTGCCGCTAGAGTGTTCTACTTTGTATCAACATGTTTCATCTTTCGCCGATAATTTTTATTATATACCACATATATGGTGGTTAAGCCATAGTCACAAGGAATAGAAAAATCCGATGATGGTAACCCTGTATTACCGAAACTAGTCATCCAGGCAATAAAATAGCGATCTTGGCAAAATTTTGTACTAATTACTTACGATCGCCCCTAAAAACATGATGACATTATTTTTTAAGAAAGTTAGTTAAAGAAATTTAGCAAATGGATGTCGCTGCAACGAATAAACACAACTCGTGCAACATGTCTGTGACACTCTCTCGGCTATATCGCTGTAGTACAAAACGAGCTGCCATCCTTTCAACTTTCTATGAGTATCCTTCGTCAGTCCCCGCATTGCGCAGCAGTACTCCGAAATGTGACGGGATAGTGTAGTATAGGAACATTCTTTGGCAGAACTGTTGCATCTTCTTAGTGCTCTACAAGTGAAACGTAGCCTCTGGTTCGTCTTCCCTACGGTATTTTTATGTGTTCTTTCCAATTAAAGTTCTTCGTAATAGTAATTCGAAGGGTCCGCGGCGGAATAGCCGTGCGCAGTAAGGCGCCTTGCTGCGATGGCTTAATTTTAGTGCTCATATGGAAAACCTCCCTCTCTTAATTATGTAGGGTCAAAAATGTTCAAATGTTTGTAAATCTAAGGGACTGAACTGCTGCGTTTATCAGTTCCTAGCCTCACAAACTACAGAAAGTAACTTAAACGAACCTATGCCTGGGACGACATACACACCCATACCCCAGGGAGGATTCGAACCTCCAACGGAGGGTAACCGCGAGCTCCGCAGCAAGGCGCTTTAGAGCGCTAGGTCACTCCACCGCGGCTATTCTGGTTCAACTGCCAAATTTCTAACCATGCAGATGTCTTGTGACTTAACTAATCGATAAACGATAGCATCATCCACGAACAGTCTAAGAGAGCTGCTCACATTTTCTCGTAAGCCATGTATAACGATGGGGCACTGTAACCATTCCCTGGAAACGACAGAGATCACTTCCCCGTTGCTCGATTCCAAATTAAATATTCAAATATTTGTAAAGTTATGTGACGTAACTGCAGTGGCCATTGGTCCCTAAACTAACAAACAAACTAACTTAGCCTAAGAACAAGATACAAACCCAAGCCCGAGGGAGGACTCGAACGACGAACGGCTGCGCGCACCTTAGTTCAAAAATGTTCAAATGTTTGTTAAGCTTATGGGACTTAACTACGGGGTCATCAGTCCCTAAGCTTACAAACTACTTATGAACTACTTACGAACTAGGACGGCACAAATATCCATGCCCGAGGGGGGATTCGAACCCCCGACCGTAGTGGCCGTGCTGACCGTGACTGGAGCGCCTCAGTCACCTCGGCCACCGCGGCCGGCCTGCGCGCACCTTAGTCAGACGCCTTAGTGCGCAAGGATATTCCGCTGAGGTTGCTCGATTCCATATGGGAGTATAAGTTCAAATATTCACGTTTGTAATCCTTAGGGACATCACAGACACGTCACACAAACAAATGCAACACCATACAGCCACCACCACAAGCAATGTAAACAGTGCTGTTTCACAGCAAAAACCGCACTGAAGACCAAAAAACACAAGAACACGCTACAAACAAACAAGCAGCAACACCACAGCTCAAATGTAAGTGAGCCAAAACAGCCACATAGAAATAATTTCAATATGATTTCCAGGCTAATGTAGGCCTACAATAAATCTGTCAGTTTTCATACACAAAAACGTCTTGTTGTTTGCAGATGACAGACTGTCAAAATTTGTCATTCCACAATTAATGCACATGCAAATCCTGTGAATGACACAATGTAAGTACCATGAATAAATTAGGCCTAAAACATCTGACAAAATTGTCAAACCAAACAACTTGAGCAAACGATTGTATAACCAAAATATGTAACATGTTATTATAGAAAATAAACTCCAGAAACCCACGGAAGATGTCACAATAAGTGCCGAAACTAGTTTGCCGGCCGCGGTGGCCGAGGGGACTGAGGCGCTTCAGTCACGGTCTGCACGGCCACTGCGGTCGGGGGTTCGAATCCCCCCTCGGGCATGGATATTTGTGCCGTCCTAGTTCGTAAGTAGTTCATAAGTAGTTTGTAAGCTTAGGGACTGATGACCCCGTAGTTAAGTCCCATAAGATTTACATTTGAACATTTTTGAAACTAGTTTGAGTATTAAAACAAACAAAGAAGTGTCTTCTATTAGTTGGAATCAACCACAAATCTAAGGGACAAAATTGCTGAGGTCATTAGTCCCTTTACAACTAGTTAAACTAAAATAAACTTATGGTAAAGACAACACATACATCCATGCGAGGGAGGAATCGTACTTCCGACAGTAGGGGCCGCACGATTAGTGCCATTGCGCCTGAGACCGCGCGGCCATTCCTGCGTGGCATTTAGAATCAAATGTTCAAAAATCTATCGAACTCAACTGCTGGCTTATTAGTCCGTAGATTCCAAACGACTTATACTAACAAGGGGAACATCAAGTATGGTACCAACGGATTTTGATGGGTCGCAGGGATGTTGTAAGGGAATTCCTCCAGACCATCAGCCTAAAAGGTTTTATTCCAATGGGCCTTGATTTTTAAGAAAATCGAGATGAAATTCGCAGCAAATTACCATTCGTAACGCGTCTTATTATACATGGTGTTTACCTCTCAGTGAGACAGCGTGGTGAAATCGGCAAGGTGCTAGGCTCCCATGCCGGAGACACGGGTTCGATACCTAGCGGCAGAACAATTTTTAAAAAATTTTACATTTTTTACATAAAAAATTAAAAAAAATAATTGAGAAAAGAAAAAGATATAAAGAAAGAAAAGCATCATGTTTTGCGCTGTGTCTGTGAGCAGATTCCAATTGCGAAGTAAACATTCGGCTTATTTGAAGGCGTTAGTGAGTTCACCTTTTGACTACTCATCACACACATCCATTTCCGAAGAGGTTTCGTGTGATGGGCCTGCTTTTATCATAGCACATTGTTCTCCACGTTCCACTACTTGCCGCACGCATGAACGACACACTACGAATGACTAACCAACAGGCCGTAGCATAATAGTCAACTGAGACGCGTCACGTGGGTACACACGTCATAGGAGGAGATAAAAACAGCACGGTCAGGAACTATAAACGTAGGTATTAAATGTTACGCCTCAGTGTGCACGGTTAATCTACCGTGGCGCATTTAGGTTCGTGAGTGCTTTTCCGGGCAGAGACAGGGGTGAGGAACACGGCGGAAAGGGGGCGGATAAGATGGACAGAGGAGGCGATGGACAGAAAATGGACGTGGGGACGGAAAGCTGACAAGTACACAATGTGTGTGACATATGCACGCGTTGTGAAGCGACTTTAATAACCACAGTAAAATTTTTCCGTTACAGCTCCAATGATTTATTGACACAAGTTATAATGCGCCTCCGGCAGAAATACGTAGATGCATAAAGACCAGCGCGGTACCTCGTCGGCGTATTCCTGCCAACACAGCAAAAACAAAACATTTCATTGGGTACGGGTGCGCCTGTGGACTGGGAAAGAGTTATGTACCGGGCTGCAGGTTTCCATCAGGAGGAAACTGAATTTTTGCCCGCTATTTGTGTGTGTGTGGGGATTCCCCGCGGGAGGACCGCAGGCCGGCCAATCGTCAGTCCAAATATTTGCACTCGCCGCCGCCGCCGCCCCCTCCACCCACAACGCCGACAAATCGCGCAGGTTGGCGGCAGTGGCCCGCTTTGTCCCACAGCCAGCTGCAAACACGGCGCCCCACACAGGAGCACTCTCCCCGGCATGTTAACACCTGCCGCGACAGCGTCTACAGCGTCTGTCCAAGGCTGTGATCAACGAGCTTAAATTTGACAGAGTGGCTAACATACCAGTTACAGGCACGTCTTGCGGGAACCGATGGTAACACCGCCGCCGCTTGCACAGTAGTCAAACCAGGACGTCTGTATGATCAGTTGGTTTGCCAATGTATGTACTTTATTTGGTAAAACATTTAACCTTATCTGTTTATACGCAAGGAGTCGATCCAATATTTGAAAGGTTCCAAAAATGTTAATGCCAAGATCACAAATATATAATTTTACTCCGACAAATGGTTTCTGTGGTCTCTGCCACCATTTTCTGATCTATAAATGTTTACAAAGCCGTCATCTTGACAGTAAGTCACTTATACCAACCTACAGTGACTTTGCGCATCTATGCACTTTAAATTATTTTAACCAACAACTAACTATTCACATCGCAAGATGACGGCTTGGTAAACATTTATAGATCAAAAGAGACCATTGAAAGCGGTCGTCGGAACAATATTATATATTTGCGATCTTGGAATTATCCTTTTTGAACCCTTTCAAACCATTTAACCCTTGGAGTCCCACTATATTAAAACTGATTAAACTTCTAATAATTTTCACAAAAGTCACTTCTATTAGTCAGATTGCCTTCCATAAAGAAGGTTTTGTTGCATACGGTTCATTGTTGCATACAGTTCCATTTCACAAGTTGTAACCCACTTTACTGGCAATAGCATCACATCTAAATGTGGAAAACTATGAGGATGATACAATGCACGTGCATAACATGGTAACATAAAAAATGTATGGTATGCAAAGTACATCTCATTGATTCTTTTCTAATATGTCTATGTAATATTTCATATAATGTATGTACACAGACAATGACTTCTTGTTAATTTAGCATTGATAATGGCAAGTTACTTGCCGAAATCTATATCTGCAAAATGAAGTAATTTCTTACAAACAACGACTAATTGCTGCAAAACACCCATTTGGACTTCTATTAGTCTCTTTTTTAAAATAAAAAAGCTTTATGAAAAAAGAAAATTTCCTGATGTTTTTCAAACTTATTTATTTGGTTAAAAACCGGCTTTCGGCTTCTTTGGCTATGATCAGGTAACAACTTAATGTCGCTAACATTTCCTCAAAAATATGCCACTTACAAAGATGTTATTAAATTACATATGATACAAATTCGCATGTTCACAAAAAATGTTACATTTTTATAGCACTGAATTACATTTAGGTGTGACTCATTTCAACACGAATGCAGTGTGCTTGTTTATTGGTGGAATTGGACATTGAGGTGACTATTGCCATCAAATATGCATATTGATATTTAAGTTGGTCTGCAGAGGCGTGCGCTGAGAGTGTGATGTTTAATGTAACTGCTCCTGAGCAGGAAATCCGGGTTTCAATCCTGCTCACTATTAATATTATTGCTGATGCTGAATCGTATTGTAAATTATGAATACATTTCTTGTATTGAATTATTATTCATCTTCATCCAAGTATTTGACTAAAATCAGATGTAATAAAAGTTATATGTAGGCCCTATCTGTCTTCTAGGATAATTTTTATCTCCCTACAAATTCCTCAAGGGGCATTCACCTGTTGTAATGCTAAACGAAATTGAGAAGAATGTTTCTAGTGTAACTTACGATAAAGACAGTCAGTCAAAACAAGTTTACACTGCAATGCAGAGAATAACACAAAAACGAAAAATTCACTACAGTAAGAAACTAGGAACGCACTCCAGTACCATGTTGCAAAGAAATCGCATTGGCGTGTTTTACGGCCCACTTTAGATTTGTAGTTTTATAAATTTTTCCAAACATTTTGGACCAAAATAATAATCTAAATAATAATTACTTAATTAATAAGAATGTCTGAAACCCTTTTAGGAAAAAAATTAGGTAGTGGCGGGTTACGAACCACCGACCTTTCGCGTCTCAGTGCTGCTCCTTGCCCACTACGCTACGTCTATAAATCAAAACACATGTTCTTTAATCTTATACTATTGATGGCCGTTGTTAACTAATGTTAATATGGCATTTGTAGACATTAGATTATCATTTATCGGACGAAGAACGATGAGTTTTTGTTAATTCCTCAGCGTGCCGTTGCTTTGCAATGACAACGTGTAAGTTACAATAAGAAAATCATCAAATACGCGAGGAATGTCACGTGACATCTACGAACGGCTGGTTTTCGTTAATTCAATTGAGGGTGTCAAATATCCGTTATTTTTGCAAATATGTCTCAAACGATACGAGATATGAAAAAAAAAAGAAAAAAAACCATAAGAGAGCTAAGTTGTAGAGAACTTTCTCCTCTACCAATTACGTTATTCAATTTTCGTGTCAGATGAACGGTTCGTTTGCAATTACAATTATAATACAAACGGCTTTTTTTGCTTTTACTACCGTATTTTTTGTTCGAAAAATTTGAAAAAGGGAGGTTCTCGTCTCTGGCCGCCTACAATCATGTCAGTAAAATTTGGTGCTGATAGGTTGAACGGTTCATCTTAAAAGCAGGGACAGACAGACAGACAGACAGACATACATACCAAACTCGCCGTTATTTTTGCAAATATCTTTGAAACGCTACGAGCTATGAAAAAACACGTAAGAGAGCAAAGTGTAGAGAATTTTCTCCTCTACAAATTCGGTTATTCAATTTTCGTGGCAGATGAATAGTTAAGCCGTTATTTTCATTTAAATTTCTAGCTGTCAAAAGACGATCGCAAAGGCCTACTTTTAGTGGTACTACCGTACCCTAAAGTGGGCCAAAAGTACTTGTTACGAACCGAGTGAGTACATACAGAATTTTCTACGAATCCAGTTAACCACTTTTGAATGAGATCAGGAATTGTAGTAGTACTTCAGACATGTGCTGAATGAATTATTGATAAGTAATATGCTAGAATTCAACGGCTCAATTCATACTACTCTGCATCTAGAATTTGCATTAAGTATCCTCGCAGGTGAAACTCAAACAGATTGAAATCATATGATCTGAGTGGCTATGGCATGGAACCATGTCGGCAAATCCACTGAGCAGAAAATTGACCATTCAACCACTGACCAAAATCTGGTCCATAATGTGGTGGTGTCCTATCCTTTTGAAGGTAAAGAAGATAGAAGCCATCTTCATTTAAAAATTAAGATAAACACAAATTCTTGTGTTATTTACATATAGTTTTGAACATTTATTTTCTGGTCAATGAAATTGGGTCCAATTACGCAGGTACCCTATATTCCACAATATATTCCACAACACGCAATAGTCTTTATGTCCCAAACAAACTCTGAAGGTGCGATCCAGTGTGGTATTTGCTCTCTCCAGTATCTGTGGTTCTGATGATTTATTTCATCACTGATAAAACAGTCTGTTTCTACACTGAAATAAATTGCTTGATCAAACGAGGGATCTTGTTGTAACTTTTCAACCATTACTGCTTTGACAAGTCCATTTGCATGAATTAACTTGCGAGAAAATGCCGATGTTATATGATATATAATGAGACGCTTCTCCATTAATATATACTGACTTATCTTCAAACTGGACAATTTAAAGATAGCATGCGTGTTCAGTGCACACCGTAAAAGTTAGACTACTTCACAGATACCTTACTGGAATATTCTACACTTCCCGTAGAGGTTTTATTTTTTTCTAAAGTAAAATGGTGTTCTGCATCGTTTAACGTCCCTGTGTATTAGCCCTTTACGCACACTGACCAGATAAGCTCTGTAAGAAGACTTAATCTCATGCACTTCATCAAAGGACGTTTAAACGAAACTTTAGAAAAGCATGTGTCACGGAAACACCAAATACATAAAAAGGCTGTTGTTATATGTTGTGGTTCTAAGCTTGAATATTATCGTTAAAAGCAGGGCGGAGAGGAAGGTGTGTGGTTTTCTGTGAGCAGGTTTTAGGCAAACGTTAAGTCTTTCCTTTTTAATCTCCAGTTTGAAACATGGACGATCAGGAGTTCGGACAAAAGATGATGAATGCTTTGACGTCTGTCGCTACTGACGAATGATAAAGATTAGATGGGAAGACCACGTAAGTAATGAAGTGCTCAACAGAATTGGGGTGAAAAGGAGTTTCCGACATGTCCTGACTAAGCGCTAGGTTGGCGGAACATATTCTGAGACATCAAGGAAGCGTCAGCATTAGAAGGAAGTGTGTGAATCAAAATCGGAAAGGGAGACCGAGGGATGAATACAGTAAGCAGATTCAAACGGACGTAGGTTGCCGTTCGTATTCTCTGATGAAGAGGCTTGCACAGGACAGTGTAGCGTGAAGAGCTGCATCAAACGGGTCTGAGGTCTGAAGATCACAGTAACAACAATGTGCACACACTGTATAATTCTTATCCCTGCAACACTGGATAATGATAAGACGGGATGATGTGGACAGATTGACGCCTAATATGAGCCTACAAGGATGCCAGCTCTAGAATACGTCGTGGTTTCATACGCTGCCAGATGGCAACGTAGTTCGAAGAATTTGTCGTGCGTATGACATGAATTACACACAAGCTTTTGTACCTTTTTGCAGTTTCTTAAGTTTCAGTCTACGGTTCACAACTGATAAGTTACGTTAACCATGATACTTCTATTCTAAAGGAACAGAGTTGCTGATGGTTCGCAGCTATAAATGTTAAATGTACAGTTATTAATTCGCAATTTGCGACAATTTCCGACTTCAGCTGCTCTTCTTAAGTTGGTCTATCATTTTCTAACATATGAAAATTTGCGCTGGGTCGGGACACGAACACGGGTCTCCCACTTTTCGCGAGCGGTCGCCTTAACCACTCGGCCACCCGTGCACGCTTGTCGGCCAGACCCAGTCACAGTTGTCTACTTCCAGACGTTTGCAATTGGTAAGAGGTCTGGAGAATGTGCTGGCCAGGGCAGCAGCCTAATATTTTCCGTATCCAGAAAGGCCCATACAGGACATGCAACATGCGGTCGTGCATTATTCTGCTGAGATGTAGGATTTTGCAGGGATCGAATGAAGGGTAGAGCCACGAGTCATAACACATCTGAAATGTAATGGCCACTGTTCAAAGTGCCATCAATGCGAACAAGAGGTGACCGAGACGTGTAACCAATGGTACATATGCCAGTATCGCGATAATTCATGCTTCAATTGTGAGTTCACTGCGATGTCACCAAACAAGGATGCAACCATCATGACGCTGTAAACAAAACCTGGATTCATCCGAAAACAATTACGTTTTGACATTCGCTCATCCGGGTTCAGTGTTGCGTACATCATCGCAGGCGCTTCTGACTGTGATACAGCGCCGAGGTCACTGCGATGTCACCAAACAAGGATGCAACCATCATGACGCTGTAAACAAAACCTGGATTCATCCGAAAACAATTACGTTTTGACATTCGCTCATCCGGGTTCAGTGTTGCGTACATCATCGCAGGCGCTTCTGACTGTGATACAGCGCCGAGGGTAACCATAGCCATGGTCTCCGATCAGATAGTCCATGGAGCTGCAAACGTCGTCGAAGTGTTCGTGCAGATGGTTGTTGTCTTGCAAACGTCCCTATCCGTTGACTCAGGGAACCAGACGTGGCTGCACGATGCGTTACAGCCATGCATCTGCCTGTCATCTCGACAACTAGTGATACGAGGCCGTTGGGATCCAGCACGGCGTTCTGTATTGCCCTCCTGAACTCACCAATTCCATAGAATACTAACACACATTGGATTGCGACCAATGCGAGCAGCAGTATCGTGATACGGTAAACCTCAATCGCGATAGGCTACAATCCAACCTTTATGAAAGTCGGAAACATGATGGTAATCATTTATCCTCCTCACATGAGGCATTACAACGACATTTCACCAGGTATCGCCAGTCAACTGCTGTTTGTGTATGAGAAATTGGTTGGAAACTATCCTCGTGTCAGCACGTTGTAGATGTCACCACCGGTGCCAATCTTGTGTGAATGCTCTGAATAGTTAATCTTTTGTATATCACAGCATCTTCTTCCTGTCGGTTAAATTCCGCGTCTGTATAACATTATCTTCGTGGTATACCAATTTTAATAGCCAGGAGTGTATGTCTCTCTCCGTTGCAGAAATCACACTAAATGCGTGTGAGCTCCAGGCAAGTGTAAAATATGGAAGAGTGGGTCTGGTCGGGGAGCGTGTTCGGGTGGCCGAGTGGTTAAGGCGACCGCTCGCGAAAAGCGGGAGACCGGAGTTCGAGTCCCGGTTCGGCACAAATCTTCATATGTTACCAAATGATAAACCAACTTAAGAAGAGCACCTGAAGTCGGAAATTCTCGCAAATTGGGAATTAATATCTGTATATTCAATAAGTTAAGGCCTGAGTCTACCCTGGATATGTCACATATTTTAAAACCTGGTTTCTAAATCTATGTCTTAACATTATAGAATCTATTTGGCTTGTGGTTGAAGATGATGTACGAGAGGGTATCCAAAAGAAACCGGATTTTTGTCATAAAAATTTATTGATGAAACATTTCACAAAATTACTCCAGTTACCTTCAAAATACTCTCCATTACATGTGATGCACTTGTCAAGTCTCTTTTCCCACTGTTGGAAGCATGTTTTGAACCCTTAGAGTTTGATATTGTCCAGTGCCCTTTGCGAAGCTGTTTTTACCACCTCCACATCATCATAACGCTAAAGTTTTAACGTTTTTTTTTTGTTTTTTTTTTTTGTTTTTTTTTTTTTTTCCTTTTTCTTTTTTCCTTTTTTTTTTCATTCGTGGAAATAGGAAAAAGTCGCACGGGGCTTGGTCCGACGAATACGGAGCGTGGGGAACGACAGACCACCTCTGAGATACCAAATAGTGGGTCACTCGTAAGGTCGTGTATGCTGGAGCGTTGTCGTGATGCAGAAACCAGTCACCTGATCGCCAAAGTTCCGAGCGTTTCCTCCTCCTCACATCCTCTCGCAGACACCTTATGTGCTGGAGCGTTGTCGTGATGCAGAAACCAGTCACCTGATCGCCAAAGTTCCGAGCGTTTCCTCCTCCTCACATCCTCTCGCAGACACCTTAAAACATCCAAGTAAAAGTGCTGGTTAACAGTCTGGCCAGAGGGTACGAATTCCCAGTGCATAATTCCACGAACATAAAAAAAGACAGTGATCATCGTCTTCACATTTGACATCACTTGCTTTATTTTTTATTTTTTATTTTTTTGTACAGTTGCGAGGATTGGGAGTTCTCCACTGGCTTGACGCCTGCGTGGTTTCTGGGTCATATCCGTAACACCAAAACCCATCCCCTGTAACGACTTTGTTCAAGAACTTGCCATAAAGACTTCACAGGGGTGACCCGCCAACGTTCAGACAAACAAAATACCACACTTGCACGTTCAGCTCTACACTGACGAGGTCTGCACATCTGTTTCATGATGGTCTACTAGCGCCATCTAGCGTGAGAATCGCGTGCTTCATCTACGAATGGCAGCGCCCTCGGAGTCCGGTTTCTTTTGGGTCCCCTCTCTTACAATCGTGGGTAAATCAGAATGAGATTCATTGGAAGTATTCTCAGGAACTGCAGTCAGTTAACAAAGGAAGTAGATTGCAAAACTCTCATTCGCCAGTGGTTGTGTATTGCTCATCAGTGTGGTATTGGTAGTAGGTAGGATTGATAGTAGACACAGAGATCTAACAGAGAGCAACACGTGTTTTGTCATGGAGATGATTAGGAACCTCCACTGACAGTCGCTGCAAGAGACACGATCACGGTACGGGCCTCTGTGTAAATTCCGATAGGAAACTTTTCATGAAGGGTCAAACAGTATCATTCTTCCACCTACACGCGTCTCGCGAAATGAGAGAAATTAGGGCCGACACGGAGGCATAATGCAATAATTTTTCCTGCGAACCATACGGGAGTGGAATAGGAGAAAGTGACAATGGAACGTACCTTCCACCACACACCATGAGTTGGCTTATGGATTATGAATGTAGATGTATATGTAATGAAGGAAATATGATAAAACCTTTGGAAATTAATTAGTATGAAAACTTCAACGAAGCTTTTTTACACTAGAAATTGCGAGGGTGAAGGTCGGGGTGAGAGTTTTAAATAGGGAAAGTTTAATTTTTAAAACTCACAACCACCAACTGCGAACCATATTCCTAAACATGCAAAAACACTGGAACTGTGATTGCTGCTGTTTGACTCGTTTTCTAGGGGATGATATCACTCGTTCGCAGCTTTCCTTCCTGCATATGATTAACAAAAAAATTCATAATAAAGTAAGTTCATGTGAGAAAAGGGTGTAGTAACTACTATTTTAGAAAACACGTGAAAGTTCACTTTATGTTGTTTATTACACCATACTAAAACCCTGTGGCTGATACGTCTGTACGTCGACACACTTATCAAATAAAGTTGTAACTCGTGAGCCCCCAAACAAAATGAATATTTGTCGCAAATTGTTTTCACACCATGTGCCTGTCTCAAACACCGTTTATGTTCATGCCTATACGACGACACGTGTTACATTAACGAAACACAGTCACTTTAATTTAGTGCGATGCACACCTTGTTCCACCGGCTAAATATTTACAACACACAGTAGCACTCGATACAACTTGGTGCAGTCTACGACGAGCAACCACACTTGCCAATTGCCACACAAAAATCTATAGCCTCCACCTGGAGATCCACATGCCGACTGTGCAGAGCGTCGCCGCCCGGTCAACTACACCACTCGTTCCGGACTCTTGACTTCCAGCCCGCGCGCGCGCCAAAAGCCCAACTGCCGGGTTTTTTCCCTATGTCATCAACTTCCCCATGTGAGCTGTTCTAACCGACTTGCCAACGTACAGCGCTCAGCCAATACATTTCTAAAACTTTACTTAAAATCAAAATAATTACACTACACATTAAATAAATTGTGTTCTTAGGTTTTTATATTGATATAAACATACTTTGTACTATTTATCATAATCTTGCAATTTCTTATGTCACAGATAAGTGATTTAACGGAATACTTCAAGATAAAATACACAAGATTAATTGAAAATAAAATGAGAAATAGTTAATATATTATTTTTATAAACAAACATTGCCATGCTAGTTGTGTAGCTGTCTTGTCTTCATTGGTCATTTATTACTTTTCATTGTCAATTAAACATATTACGTCAGATGTGACTATATCAGCTAATGTATTATTTATTTGTCAACAGGCTATTTTGTAATGAGGGCCTTAAAGGTTCCTAACTGCATCGTATTACTTCAAATGCAAGTAGTATTAGAATATTTTATTTCACGCCGTGCACTGCACTGCGCATGGCACTCGCCATTGTTCCTCTCTCCCCTCACCGGAAACTAGCCTGGAAAATTCTAAGCTGGAACAAGCCACCAACGTCGGCCTGCTCTCCGCCTCCCCTCAGCTACAAGCACACAGCAAATCTCAACGTGGAGAATTTCTGCCTATGGTCTAACTATAAATGTTGTCACCCAACTGCGTACATACATGCCTACCATAATTATTAAGATTACAATTGTGTAACATTTGGTGCATTGGCATGGTCAATGTCTGCAGTGAACTTCATACTGTTTAATGACAAATGTTATTTATATAAATGGATTCTTCCGTCGCTTCTTGGTAGAACGCTTCCATATTTATGGTTGAAATCAAAACAAACTGTTTTTGTTCTACTAAATTTTGTTTATTTACAAAATTTGTTTATTTTATTTTATTTGTTTATTTACAAAATTTAGTAGAACAAAAACAGTTTGTTTTGATTTCAACCACAAATGTTATTAATTACCAATATTTGTAATGGGCGGTAATCTCACAAAATCAAGTCAATAGATACAAAATGTAGTAACCTGCAGACACTCGAATGATATCAAACCGATACTCAAACCCTTCCCACACATTCTGTCGCACCTCGTGCGTAAAAGTTTCGTTGTTTATAAGTTAAATGCCCACTCCCATGAACCACAGACATTGCCAAGGTAAGAATGTATAAATAGGGGGAAAATTGATACAGCCCACAGGAAAATAAAAGAAACATTTGGAGATAAGAAAAACAGCTCTATGAATATCAAGGACTCTGATGGAAAACCAGTTCTCAGCAAAGAAGGTAGAGCTGAAAGGTGGAAAGAGTATATAGAGAGGCTCTATGAAGGAAATGAACTTAGCGGCAATATTGTAGAAAGGGGAGAAGAAGTAGATGAGGATGAAATAGCAGATACTATACTGAGAGATGAATTTAACAGAGCACTGAAAGACCTAAGGCAAAATAAGGTCCCTGGAGTAGATGATATTCCCTCAGAGCTACTAAAGTCTCTGGGAGAACCAGCCATGACAAGATTGTTTCACGTGGTGTGTAAGATGTATGAGACAGGTGAAGTACCCTCAGACTTTAAGAAAAATGTTATAATCCCCATTACAAAGAAAGCAGGTGCAGACAGGTGTGAAAACTACAGAACCATCAGTTTAATAAGCCATGGTTGCAAAATATTAACATGAATTATTTACAGAAAGCTGGAAAACTGGTAGAAGCCGACCTCGGGGAAGATCAGTTTGGGTTCAGGAGAAATGTAGGAACATGGGAGGCAATACTCACTTTATGGCTTATTCTAGAAGATAGATTAAGAAAAGGCAAACCTACATTTCTAGGTTTCGTAAATTTGAAGAAGGCTTTTGACAATGTTGATTGGAATAAACTCTTTCAAGTTCTGAAGCAAGCAGGAGTAAAATATAGGGAGCGTAAGGTTATTTACAAATTGCACAAAAACCAGACAGCGGTTGTCACAGTTGAAAGGCATGAAAGGGATGCAGTGGTTGGAAAGGGAGTAAGACAGGGTTGTAGCCTTTCTCCAATGTTATTCAATTTGTACATTGAGCAAGCTATAATGGAAAGCAAGGAGAAATTTGGTGAAGGAATTAACGTTCATGGGGAAGAATTAAAAGCATTGCGTTTTGCCGACGACATAATAATTCTGTCAGATACAGCAAAGGACCTTGAAGAGCAATTGAACGGAATGGACAGTGTGCTGAAAGGTGCATATAAGATGAACATTAACAAGAGCAAAACTAGGGTAATGGAGTTCAGTCTACGAAAATCAGGCGATGCTGAAGATTAGGTACCGAAGCAATAAAGGAGGTTTATGAGTTTTGTTACTTGGGCAGTAAAATAACAAAAGATGGTCGCAGTACAGAGGATATAAAATGCAGAATGGCAATGGGTAGAAAAGCGCTCTTGAAAAAGAGAAATTTGTTAACATCGAATATTGATTTAAGCCTAAGGAAATACTTTATGAAGGCATTTGTATGGAGTTTTGCCTTGTATGGGAGTGAAACATGGACAATAAACAGTGCGGACAGGAAGAGGATTGAGGCTTTTGAAATATGGTGCTACAGTAAAATGCTGAAGATTAGGTGGATTGATAGCGTAACTAATGAGGAGGCACTGAACAGAATTGGGGAGAAAAGAAATTTCTGGCATACCTTGACTAAAAAAAGGGATAGATTGGTAGGGCACATTCTTAGACATCAAGGAATTGTGAATTTAGCGTTGGAGGGAAGTTTGTGGGGTAAAAACCGCAGAGGAAGACCAAGAGATGGATACAGTAAGCAGATTCAGACAGATGTAGGTTGCCGTTCTTATGTGGAGTTGAAGAGGCTTGCTCAGAATAGGGTATTGTGGAGAGCTGAATCAAACCAGTCTCCGGACTGAAGACCACAACAACAAACAACAAGTTAAATGCATAAATCTTTTAAGAAGAACAATCGTAATGCAGGCGGTAATTTAATATTTTATAAGGGTATTCTGGAAAGCACCTAATTCGGAGTCCCTCTCGAGTAAGAAAGTGTTTGTTGAGCTTATGGGACTTTACGGGGTCATCAGTCCCTAAACTTACAAACTACTTATGAACTAACTGATACTAAGGACGGCACAAATATCCGTGCCCGAGGGGGGATTCTAACCCCCGACCGTAGTGGCCGTGCAGAACGTGACTGTCGCGCTGCAAACCGCTCGGCCACCGCGGCCGGCCCTCTCGAGTATGAAAGCAAACCAACTGTGGCAGAATGAAAGTTGGGCATGAGAATGGAAAATGGTCCTATCGCTTAAGAAATGTTTTGAACATACTTACCTTTAAAAATATGTTCAAAACGTTTGTTAAGCTTATGGGATTTAAGTGCGGGGTCATCCGTCCAACTTACAACTTATAAACTAACTTCTACTAAAGACAACACAAACATCCATGGCCAAGGGGGATTCGAATATCCGGCGGGCAATGGCCTCGCGCATCGGAGCATAGCGCCTTAATACGCTCGGACACTCCTCCACGGCAGCGAATTATGACCTGACAAGATTGAAAGATGCTTATGAGGAAAAATAGCTTCGAGGCTTGCCCGGAAGATTGAATAACGTCTAACTGAAAACCATATAGAAGTACCCAAATAAGAAAGAGAGAAAAATCGAACCATCTGTCTGGGTGAGGCGTTGAAAGTTGTCTGAGGCTAGCGAGGCGGTTCAACAGTTGGGAAGACGAGGTCCACTGGATGCGGTCATCTGCATTTCTTAGAAAGTGTTACCCGAAGTATGATTAAAACGTCGAGTAGGCGGGGGAAATGTCTTATACGGTTGCAAGACTGCGTTACATGTCTTGTAATACTTATCATGTGTATCTGGTCGTCTAAAGTGCATGCTACGAATTACACCTGATTAGGATGTTTGCTTCAGACTGTTTATTTTGGGTCCCTGTCAATGTTTATTCTCCGTTTAAAATTAAGGCCGCGGCCACAAACTATAATTCAATGTTCCTCCTTTTATTCGAAGCATAAAGTTTGTGCCACGGCCTTTTTTCAAACCCAGGACTTCTTGCATTCTTTGGAATTTGATTTATTATTTGATATTTGTATCACCTAAGCATGTGGTACAAGACAGGACTGTTTCCATTAATATTGCTGGGGTGCTATTCTGATATAATGGAGGGTCTCGACAATGCTTCGCCACGGTTGTTAAAGAGGGACCTGTGTATATCATGATCCTTTGGGTTCCGGACGTAGGTCAGAAAAACCCAATCCTTGGTGCATCACTCTGTCAATAAACTCAGTTCTCCTATCCAAGATATCAAATTTAAGTAGAAATCATTGTCGAAAACGATGAATGTCCATAAAGTTTTTCATACTAAGAGTGAAATTAATTTATGTCCGTACTGCGGAACAATGTAAATTCAATGTTAGGTTGTGTTCATAAAGTTAAGAATGTCTGTTTGGCATAAACTTCTGAAAACGTCTATCATTGAGACGAAAAATACTAATAACAATAACAGCTTAGTATGTTGGCCCTTGTATTTTGGCACATAGTACTTTGGCACTTAGTATTTTGGCATATAGTATGTTGGCTCTTAGTATGTTGGTGCTTAGTATGTTGGCGCATAGTATGCAGTCTCTTAGTATGTTGGCAATTCGTATATTGGTGCTTAGTATGTTGGCTGTTAGTATGATGGAGTATAATATTTTGGCGAATAGTATGTTGGAGCAAGTATTTTGGCGAATAGTATGTAGGCACATAGTATGTTGGCTCTTAGTACATTGGCGCTTTGTATGTTGGTGCTAAGTATGTTGGCACTAGTATGTTGACACTTAGCATGTTGGTTCACAGAATATAAGTGTGTAGTATGTAGGCACATAGTATGTTGGCACATAATATGTTGGCGCATAGTAATTTGGTGCATATTATGTTGGGTCTTAGTATGTTGGCTCTTAGTATGTCAGCACTTAGAATGTCAGTGCATAGTATGTTGGCTCTTAGTATGTTGGCACTAAGTACATTGGTGCATAGTATGGTGGTGCATAGTATGTTTGCATATAGTATCTTGGCATAAAGTATCTTGGCACTTAGTAAGTAAGGTGCATAATATGTTGTTGCATAGTATGTTGGCTCTTAGTGTGCAGTCTCTTAGTATGTTGGCTCTTAGTATGTTAGCACTTAGTATGTTGGCACTTAGTTTGTTGGCACTTAGTATGTTGGCGTTAGTATGTTGGCACTTAGTATGTTGGTTCACAGAATATAGGTGCTTAGTATGTTGGCGCATAGTATGTTGGTGCACAGTATGTTGCACATAGTATGTGCGCAGCTGTATTGTATGTTGGTGCATACTATTATAACACTTAGTATGTTGGCACATAGTATGTTGGTGCATAGTATGTTGGGACTTAGTATGTTGGCTCTTTGTAGGTCGGCACTTAGAATGTCGGTGCATAGAATGTCGGCTCTTAGTACGTTGGCGCATAGTATGTTGGTGTATAGTATGTTGGCACATAGTATGTTGGCGCAAACTATGTTGGCGCTCAGTATGTTGGCACTTAGTATGTTGTTGCATAATGTGTTGACACTTAGTATGCAGGCTCTTAGTATGTTGGCAATTAGTATGTTAGTGCTTAGTATGTTGGAGTATAGTATTTTGGTGAATGGTATCTTCGAGCATAGTATTTTGGCTAATAGTATGTAGGCACATAGTATGTTGGCTCTTAGTATGTCGGCACTTAGTATGTTGGCACTTACTATGTTGGCTCTTACTATGTTGGCTCTTAGAATGTTGGTTCATAGTGCATTGGAGCTTAATTAGTTGGCACTTAGTATGTTGGCGCTAGTCTGTTGGCACTTATTATATTAGCAGTTGCATAGTATGTTGACACATAGTATTTTGGCCATTAGTATGTTGGTGTAGATTATGTTGGCAATTAGTATGTTGGCACTTAGTACATTGGCGCATAGTATGTTGGCACATAGTATGTTGGCGCATAGTATGTTGGCGCAAACTATGTTGGCGCTCAGTATGTTGGCACTTAGTATGTTTTTGCATACTATGTTGGCGCTTAGTATGCAGTCTCTTAGTATGTTGGCAATTAGTATGTTGGTGCTTAGTATGTTGGAGTATAGTATTTCGGCGAATGGTATCTACGAGCATAGTATTTTGGCGAATAGTATGTAGGCACATAGCATGTTGGCTCTTAATATGTTGGCACTTAGTATGTTGGCACTTAGTATGTTGGCACATAGTATGTTGGCTCTTAGAAATTTGGTGCATAGTGCATTGGCACTTAATATGTTGGCACTTAGTATGTTGGCGCTAGTCTGTTGGCACTTAGTATATTAGAAGTTGCATAGTATGTTGACACATAGTATTTTGGCCATTAGTATGTTGGTGCAGATTATGTTGGCAATTAGTATGTTGGCACTTAGTACATTGGCACATAGTATGTTGGCATATAGTATGTTGGCGCATAGTATGTTTGCATATAGTACGTTGGTATATAGGATGTTGGCATGTAGTATATTGGCGCTTAGTATGTTGGCGCATAGTATATTGGTGGATACTATGTTGGCTCTTAATATGTTGGGTGTTAGTATGATGGAATATAGTTTTTTCGTGAATAGTATTTTGGAACATAGTACTTTGGCGAAAAGTATGTACGCACATATTATGTTGGATCTTAGTAAGTTGGCTATTAGTATGTTGGCGCATAGTACGTTCGTACATAGTACGTTGGCACATAGAATGTTGGTCCATAGGATGTTGGCGCTTAGTATGTTGCACTAGTATCTTGGCACTTAGTATGTTGGCAATTGAATAGTATGTTGGCACATAGTATTTTGGTACTTAGGATGTTGGTGCAGAGTATCTTGGTGCTTAGTATCTTGGCGCTTAGTACGTTGGTGCATAGTACCTTAGTGCATAGTATGTTTTCACATAGTATGTTTGTGTATATTATGATTCCATACAGTATGTTTGCATATAATATGTTGGCATATAGTATGTAGGCATATAGTATGTTGGCACTTAGTATGTTGGAGCTTAGTATGTTGGTGCATAGTATGTTGGGACTTAGTATTTTGGATCTTAGAATGTGGGCACTTAGAATGTCGGTGCATAGTATGTCGGCTCGTAGTATGTTGGCACTTAGTATGTTGGCATATAGTATGTTGGTGTATAGTATGTTGACACATAGTATGTTGGCTCTTAGTATTCAGTCTCTTAGTATGTTGGCGATAAGTATGTTGGTGCATAGTATATTGGTGCTTAGTATGTTAGCACATAGTATGTTGACACATAGTATGTTGGCACTTAGTATGTTGGCGCATAGTACGTTGGATCTTAGTATGCAGTCTCTTAGTATGTTGGCAATAAGTATGTTGGTACATAGTATATTGGCACTTAGTATGTTGGCACATAGTATGTTGGTGCATAGTATGTTGGTGCATAGTATGTTTGCATATAGTACGTTGGCAAATAGTATTTTGGCTTATAGTATATTGGTGCATAGCATGTTGGCGCTTAGTATGTTGGCTCTTAGTATGTTGACGCATAGTACGTTGGATCTTAGTATGCAGTCTCTTAGTATGTTTGTGATTAGTATGTTGGTGCTTAGTATGTTGAGCGTTAGTATGATGGAATATAGTATTTTGGTGAATAGTATTTTGTAACATAGTACTTGGCGAATAGTATGTATGCACATAGTATGGTGGCTCTTAGTATGTTGGCTATTAGTATGTTGGTGCACAGTATGTTGGTGCATAGTACATTGGCACATATAATGTTGGTAAATAGCATGTTGGCGCTTAGTATGTTGGCGCTTAGTATGTTGGCACAATTATCTTGGCACTTAGTATGTTGGCAATTGAATAGTAAGTTAGCGCATAGTATTTTGGAACTTAGGATGTTGGTGCAGAGTATCTTGTTGCTTGGTATCTTGGCGCTTAGTACGTTGACACATAGTATCTTGGTGCATAGTATGTTTTCGCATAGTATGTTTTTCGTATGTTATGTTTGTGTGTAGTATGTTTGCGTAAAGTATGTTGGCATATAGTATGCAGGTATATAGTATGTTGGCGCTTAGTATCTTGGCGCATAGTATGTTGGTGCATAGTATGTTGGTGTATAGTTTATTGACACATAGTATGTTAGCTCTTAGTATGCAGTCTTAGTATGTTGGCGATAAGTATGTTGGTGCATGGTATAATGGCACTTAATATGTTTGTGCATAGTATGTTGGTGCATAGTATGTTGGCACTTAGCATGTTGGCTCTGAATATGTTGGCACTTAATATGTTGGTGCTTAGTATGCAGTCTCTTAGTATGTTGGCAATAAGTATGTTGGTGCATAGTATATTTGCACTTAGTATGCTGGTGCACAGTACGTTGGCGCATAGTATGTTGGCACAGAGTATATGCTGGCAGTTGCATTGTATTTTGGCGCATAGTATTATGGCACTTAGTATGTTGGTGCTGAGAATGTTGGCGCTTAGTTTGTTGGCACTTGGTATGTTGCTGTTTAGTATGTTGGCACTTAGTACATTGGAGCATATTATGTTGCTGCATAGTATGTTGTCGCATAATATATTTGCATATAGTATGTTGGCACACAGTATGTTGGCGCATAGTATGTTGACGTATAGTGTGTCGGCTCTTAGTATCTTCGTGCATAGTATGGAAGCTCTTAGTATGGTGGTGCTTAGTATGTTGGCACATAGTATGTACGGACATAGTATGTAGGTGCCTTGTATGTTGGCACTTAGTATTTTAGGGCTTAGTATGCTGGCACATAGTATGTTGGCTCTTAGTATTTTAGGGCTTAGTATGTTGGTGCTTATATGTTGGCTCATAGTATTTTGGTGCATAGTGTGTTGGTGTATAGTATGTTGACCTATAGTGTGTTGGTGCTTAGTATGTTGTTGCATAGTAAGTTGGCGATTAGTTTGTTGGCGCTTAGTATGTTGGAGTATAGTATGTTGGCGCTTAATATGTTGGGTGTTAGTATGATGGAATATAGTTTTTTGGTGAATAGTATTTTGGAACATAGTACTTTGGCGAAAAGTATGTACGCACGTATTATGTTGGATCTTAGTAAGTTGGCTATTAGTATGTTGGCGCATAGTACGTTCGTACATAGTACGTTGGCACATAGAATGTTGGTCCATAGGATGTTGGCACTTAGTAAGTTGGCACTAGTATCTTGGCACTTAATATGTTGGCAATTGAATAGTATGTTGGCACATAGTATTTTGGTACTTAGGATGTTGGTGCAGAGTATCTTGGTGCTTAGTATCTTGGCGCTTAGTACGTTGGCGCATAGTACCTAAGTGCATAGTATGTTTTCACATAGTATGTTTGTGTATGATTCCATACAGTATGTTTGCATATAATATGTTGGCATATAGTATGTAGGCATATAGTATGTTGGAGCTTAGTATGTTGGCACATAGTATGTTGGGACTTAGTATTTCGGATCTTAGAATGTGGGCACTTAGAATGTCGGTGCATATTATTCGGCTCGTAGTATGTTGGCACTTAGTATGTTGGCACATAGTATGTTGGTGTATAGTATGTTGACACATAGTATGTTGGCTCTTAGTATTCAGTCTCTTAGTATGTTGGCGATAAGTATGTTGGTGCATAGTATATTGGTGCTTAGTATGTTGGCACATAGAATGTTGACACATAGTATGTTGGCACTTAGTATGTTGGCTCTGAGTATGTTGGCGCTTATTATGTTGGCACTTAGTATGTTGGTGCTTATGTTCTTGAAACTATTCGCATAGTATGTAGCTGTATAGTACGTTGGCGCATAGTATGTTGGCACATAGCATGTTAGCTCTTAGTATGCAGTCTCTTAGTATGT
Source organism: Locusta migratoria (assembly GCA_026315105.1). Classification (NCBI taxonomy): domain Eukaryota; kingdom Metazoa; phylum Arthropoda; class Insecta; order Orthoptera; family Acrididae; genus Locusta; species Locusta migratoria. The sequence goes on along the minus strand of CM048749.1, from coordinate 139,618,417 downwards.
TGGCAATAAGTATGTTGGTACATAGTACATTGGCACTTAGTATGTTGGCACATAGTATGTTGGTGCATAGTATGTTGGTGCATAGAATGCTGATACATAGTATGTTGGCAATTAGTTTGTTGGCTCTGGGTATGTTGGCGCGTAGTATGTTAGTGCTTAGTATGTTGGTGCATAGTATGTTTGCGTATAGTATGTTGGCAAATAGTATGTTGGCATATAGTATATTGGTGCTTAGTATGTTGGTGCATAGTATGTTAACACATAGTATGTTGGCAATTAGTTTGTTGGCTCTGAGTATGTTGGAGCTTAGTATGTTGGTGCATAGTATGTTGGCACATAGTATTTTGGAAAATAGTAAGTTTGCTCTTAGTATGTTGGCACTTAGTATGTTGGCACTTAGTATATTGTCACATAGTATGTTGGTGCTTAGGATGTTGGCGGATAGTATTTGTTGCATAGTATGTTGGTACATAGTATGTTGGCACATAGTATGTTGGCTCTTAGTATGTTGGTGTATAGTATGTTGGTGCATAGTATGTTGGTGCATAGTGTGTTTGTGTATAGTATTTTGGTGCTTAGTATGTTGGTGTTTAGGATGTTGACACATAGTGTGTTGCCTCTTAGTATGTTAGTGCTGAGTATGTTGGTGCTTACCATGTTGGCTCATAGTATGATGGTGCATTGTGTGTTGGTGCATAGTAAGTTGACCTATAGTGTTTTGGCACTTAGTATGTTGTCGCATAGTATGTTGGCGATTAGTATGTTGGCGCTTAGTAAGTTGGAGTATATTATTTTGGCAAATAGTATGTTGGAGCATAGTATTTTGGAGAATAGTATGTTGGCTCATGATATGTTTGCTCTTAGTATGTTGGCACACAGTATGTTGGGGCATAGTACATTGATGTTAGTGTGTTGGCTCTTAGCATGTTGGCTCTTAGTATGTTGGCACTTAGTATGATGGTGCATAGTATGTTGGCACATAGTATGTTGGCTCTTATTATGTTAGTGCTTAGTATGTTGGTGCTTGCTATATTAGCTCATAGTATGTCGGGGCATAGTACGTTGGCACATAGTATGTTGACATATAGTGTGTTGGCACTTAGTATGTTGTCGCATAGTATATTGGCACTTAGTATGCAGTCTCGTAGTATGTTGGCTATTAGTATCTTGGCGCTTAGTATGTTGGAGTGTAGTATTTTGGCGAATAGTATGTTGGAGCATAGTATTTTGGAGAATAGTATGTTTGCTCTTAGTATGTTGGCTCTTAGTATGTTAGTGCTTAGTTTGTTGGTGCTTGGTATGTTGGTACTTAGTATGTTGTCGCATAGTATGTTGGCGCTTAGTACGTTGGCGCATAGTATGTTGGTGCATAGTATGTTGGTGCATAGTATTTTGGCGCATTGTCTGTTGGCTCTTGGTATGTTGGTGCTTAGTATGTTGGTGCATAGTATGTTGGTGCATAGTGTGTTTGTGTATAGTATTTTGGTGCTTAGTATGTTGGTGCATAGTATGTTGGCGCTTAGTACGTTGGCGCTTGGTATGTCGGCGCATGGTATGTTGGCGCATAATATGTGTAATCTGCAACTCAATGTTCAATGTTAGTTCGTATTTGCAAAGATAGGATTGCGGCTCTTACTTCAAAATACTTCTGTTACTGAGGGAATACGCACACACGATCATGTATTGCTTCTTTGCAGTACTACAAAACCAACAATTCTTAGTAAATGAATTTTTTTTGTCGTATCTAGGTTAAATTTTACTTGGAGTGGCAGCTGTTAACTATGTTAACGTTGGCAACGAAATATTTGCTTTAGGATGATCGTTAATTTACTGATCGGAACAATATTAATTATTTATTTCATTATCAATACCACGAATTATTCTCCTGCCCCCTTTTTCAAAAAGGATTCAACGGCTGTTGCCAACATGAATACACTACACTGCTGCGGTAAGGAAAGTCGTAACCGCTGTTTGGGTGTATTACACCTTAGTTTTGTGAATAAAAAACGCAGCATCGACAAAGATCTTTGGTCTATTTATACTATGTAACAGCACCTCTAGCGGATCTTTGCAATAGTATGCTGCAATTCAAGCATAGCACACACCAGAAACTACAAATTACGATATCTTTTCTTCCCCTGATTTGATTTTGATGAAATGAAGCTTATATGTTGCGCCACGGTACTCTCAGTTGACCTGTGAAACCCCATGATTGTTCGTGTAGTACTTTTGGAGCTTTGCTGTAGTACACCATACGTAGAAGCATAGTATACACAAAAACTTCAAATTACGATATATTTCCTTCCTCTGATCCGATTTTGATGAAAGCAAGCCTATGTTGGTCTCCAAACTATTCTCAATTTACCTGTGGAAACCCATGAAATTTCATGTAGTACTTTTAGAGATTACGATGGCTTTTACTATGGCTTTTAAGCAAATGATTAAATTATGATATCTTTATTTCCTGTCATCCGATTTTAATTATTGAAGCCTTTATGTAACCGCACGATGGTCTAAAGTTACGTGTGAAAACCCCATGAAAATTCGTCAAATATGTTTGGAGATATACGTGTTCAAAGATTCAGACAGACAGACGGTCGTAGAGAAAAAAATTGAAATTACGATATTCTTTTTTTCCGTAATCCAACTTTTATGAAACGAAGTCTATATATTGTCCAGTTATGCTGAAATTACCTGTGAAAACCCCATGCACATTCGTGAAGTAGTTTTGAAATAGGAGGTTTTTAATAGTTGGAAAAACAGGCACGACACTTACTGACTGCAAACACGTAAAATTGCGGTATCTTTTCTTCTCGTGATCCGATTTTGATAATATTATGCCTATATGTTGACCCAAACTTTTCTCATGTTTCCTGTCAAAACCGCATGAAGATTCGTCCGGTAGTTTTGAAGATTGAAGGGAACAGTGACAGGCCTACATTTACAAATTCATTATTAGTATAGATAGAGGATTGTTGCGCTGTAAGACATTCTGTGCAGTTGCAGTATCCATAACAATGCTGTGGCTGAGTAGTTACTGTGTATGCTTAGAAAGTAGGAAGTCATGAGTTGGAATCCCGGCCGAGACACAAATTTAGATCAATGCCTCTCTTTCCATTTAATATATTTGATATATCAGGACAAATTACGTACCTATAATTTATTAATTGTTTTGTTGAAAATTACATCGCCGTTTCAGATAGTCGTCTGCTATAGTGAGCCAATGGCGATTCGCTTTCGAGCGCCACGTGTTCGCTGTCTCGATAGCTTCGTACATCCGTGCAAGCCTCGCCTGGTGTGGCTGTATGCACTTAGTTAAAATCTACTCCTCATGCCTCTGACCCCCCCCCCCCCCCGCTCCGCATCGATGCAATCTTTCAGAGTAATTAATTTTATTCGTGATCAAAATATCCACGGGTGTACTGCCGGTCTATAGTGCCCGTTGGACACTGTAGACCGGCAGTACACCCGTGGATATTTTGATCATCAAATACGCCGGGAGAAACTGAAGAATCACAATTTTATTCGTGTCTCAGGGCCTTGGTGTGTGTGTGTGTGTGTGTGTGTGTGTGTGAGAGAGAGAGAGAGAGAGAGAGAGAGAGAGAGAGAGAGAGATGGGAGGGGGATTAGACGTTAAAGGGTACAACGTCTAGATTTGCAATAAACACTTTCAATAGGATATAGCGAGTAAACGGCGGTATCTGTTGCAGATCAAGTCTTGGAACATTAGAAGTTGGCAATGGCTGCGATTTGGAAGGGCGGCGGAGCTTCTACATCTACATATACATACATACTCCGCAATCCGCCGTAAGGTGCGTGGCGGAGGGTACACTGTATCCCTACTACGCATTTCCTTGCGTATTCCACTCCGAAATAGAACGAGGGAAGAAATAATGTCTATATGCCTCCGTATGACCCCTAATTTTTCTTATTTTACCTTTGCGATCATTACGCGAAATGTAAGTTAGCGGCAGCAATATCGTACTACACTGAATTTCCTCAACAGAAATTCACGAAAAGAACGTTGTCTTTCCTCCAGCGATTCCTAATTGAGTTCCCGGAGCATTTCCGTGACACTCGCGCGATGGTCGAAGCTACGAGTAACCAACCTAGCTGCTCGCCTCTGAACTGCTTCTATGTCTTCCTTTAAAGTGATCTGATGCGGGCCCCAAACACTTGATCAATACTCAAGACATGGTGATACAAGCGTTCTATACGCGGTCTCTTTCCCAAAATTCTCCCAATAAATCGAAGTAGGCTGTCCGCCTTACCCACAACTGTCCTTAAATGTTCGTTCCATTTCATATCCCTCTGCAATGTTACGCCTAGATATTTTGCATCACCGTACATTTTTCTACATTAAGAGTTATCTGCCATTCTTCGCACCAACTAGAAATTTTGTCTAAGTCATCCTGTACGCTATTACAGTCAATTAAAGACGACACCCTCCTATACACCACAGCAACATCAGCAAACAGCCGCAAATTACAAGTTACTCTGTTCATCAGATTATTTATATAGATAGAAAATAATAGCGGTCCTATCACACTTCCCTGGGGCACGCTTGATGATACACTCTCTCTGATGAACACTCGCCACTTGAAGGAGACCATACCTAACATGCTGTAAGCGGGTTAAATGGATGTTATTGCTACTAGATTCAAAGAAGTAAAGAGAAAAGAACAGGATGCATTAACGTGGGAAACCATCAGATCGGAGTAAGGCAGCTTTTTTCAAACATATTGTGGTGACGCTACACTCCTTATCCATACTGTAACTCAACTTTGTGCCTTATCTAAAAAGCAACGAATTTAATTTTCCTTTAGTGATACGACTTTCCTTAAAATATAATATACAGCAGTACATATTATAGTATGAATTGTAGCATATTTTTCGGAATAGAGCAGATCCTATTTTTATTTGACTTGGGAGAGAAAAATGTATTTTGCATTACAAGTGTTTCGCATTTCAGGTAAGACTTAGAAGGGAATTATGTTCGTTAAACAAGCTCCGGCTGTGAAGTCAATTATATAACTAACAGACGGAAGAGATTCAGGTACGATATTCATATGGTACTTTTATTGACTAGAATTTGTAGCGCAGTGAGATACTAGGACAAATTTTCAAATTCAAACGCATATCTTGTGTAACATTTTTAGTACCTTTTGTCCTGTTTTTCCCACAGTTGCTATATTATAATATTATAGTGTAGGTATTTCAGTTATCTGTCTATGCAACTGAATTAATAAAATATGTTATTGCCATATGCATTTCGCCTTTATTTGGAAGGCATCATCAGTGGCCTGTAATATATACATGATTATGTTTTACAATATATTATATTTACATTTCTCAGTATTTTTAGGTTATGAACAGTTCTGATACGTTATTTTGGTATAGTATTCATATCTGGATGTTGTACTTACAATATTTCATGGGTATAGCTTTACATCTGGTGCTCATTGGTTGCTTCCAGCTGTTCTGCTTCAATTCTGTGCATTTTGCTATTTTTGTTGTTCCAGCACTTCACAGCACCACTAGGCACATGCCATTTTTGTTTGTGTTGTGTTTTTGTTTTTGCTGGTGTTGCCAACTGTTGGGTATGTGTTTGTTCTATCTTTGCTTTTTGTCAGTGTGTGTGTGTGTGTGTGTGTGTGTGTGTGTGTGTGTGTGTGTGTTTTATGTGATTGCATAGAGGACAGCACCAGATACTGATATATTAATTATTGGTTTTATTTTTTTTATTTCTATATATATTTTTTTGTGAATCCTGATTGTGAGGAGGTACAGAACAGAATTAGAGACAGAGAGATGGAGAGGGACATGGAGATAGAGACAGTCAAAGTCGGGGATTGTGGGAAAGGGAGAGAGTTGTGTTTTTTTCTCATTATTATTATTAAATTTTTCGTTTGTGTTTGTGTGTGCCAATTCTTTCCTCTCTTTGATTACTGTGTCATGTCTTTGACTAGATTTAGCAGTGAGTTTTCATTAATGTTTAAATGAACAAATAAACATTAATGAAAACTCACTGCTAAATCTAGTTAAAGACATGAGACAGTAATCAAAGAGAGAAAAGAATTGGCACACACACACACAAACGAAAAATTTAATAATAATACACACTGACACAAAGCAAAGATAGAACAAACACATACTCAACAATTGGCAACACCAGCAAAAACAAAAAGACAACACAAACAAAAATGGCATGTGCCTAGTGGTGCTAACTGTGAAGTGCTGGAACAACAAAAACAGCAAAATGCACAGAATTGAAGCAGAACAACTGGAAGCAACCAATGAGCACCAGATGTAAAGCTATATCCATGAAATATTGTAAGTACAACATCCAGATATGAATACTATACCAAAATAACGCATCAGAACTGTTCATAACCTAAAATTACTGAGAAATGTAAATATAAAATATTGTAAAACATACTCATGTATATATTACAGGCCACTGATGATGCCTTCCAAATAAAGGCGAAATGCATATGGCAATAACAAATTTTATTAAATCAGTTGCATAGACAGATAACTGAAATACCTACACTATAATATTATATCTTGTGTCTTTCCACAAGGTAAATCAATATCTTTATACGACGCACAAGGAGACGCAGTGGTAAGGCGCAAGGAGGCGTGCAGAATAGGTAGATAAGTCAAATATATTTTAGAACAATTTGAACTGAATTCATGTACCAAAGCTGTGCAGTTCAGAGTGACGAATGTTCAGTGGATATAAACTATACAGTTATCTTGAAACTTCCTGGCAGATTAAAATTGTGTGCCGGAACCGGGACTCGAACCTGGGACCTATGTCTTTCGCGGGCAAGTGCTCTACCGACTGAGCTATGCCGACACGACTCACGACGACGCCTCACAAATTTACTTCCGCCAGTACCTCGCCTCCTACTTTCCAAACTCCACAGAAGTTCACCTGCGAAACATGCAAGAGTAGCACTCCTGGAAGAAAGGATATGGTGGAGACATGGCTTAGCCACAACCTAAGGGATGTTTCCAGAATGAAACTTTCACTCTGCAGCGGAGTGTGTGCTGATATGAAACTTCCTGGCAGATTAAAATTGTGTGCCGTGCCGGAACCGGGACTCGAACCTGGGATCTTTGCCTTTCGCGGGCAAACGCTGTACAGTTATCTTTCTTCACTCAGAAATTCTGTACCTAAGTAACTCATAACGTGCCAGTTTCTTTCGTACTCAGTGTATGGCGAAGTGAGCACTTAATTCGGTTATTGTTCCTTAATGCCCAGGAGATCAAAATACAATAAACCATTGCGGGAGATACGATATCTAATTGAATTACAGTAAATCACACACACACACACACACACACACACACACACACACACATTATGAAAATGAGACTGCAGCTGAATATCAGATAAACAATTTCGAGGCTAATTAAATCTCTGATGCATTGCACTCACTATTCCCTCTCGTACTCAGTTCTCTTTCTCCCTCTCTCCTCTCTCCCTCCCTCCCTCTCTCTCTCTCTCTCTCTCTCTGTCCTCTCTCTCTCTCTCTCTCTCTCTCTCTCTCTCTCTCTCTCACACACACACACACACACACACGCGCGCGCGCGCGCGCGCGCGCGCGCACACACCATACGCACGCACACACGAACAAATTCTATGTAGGCAGGTAACATTTTAGGCCAGAATCCCGTTATTATTTGTGATTATGCCTACAATTTGATGTACATCGATTGTTTTGATATTCTGTTTCATGTAACATAATATTTACATGATGATCTTTGATACTGCGTTCAGTATGGAAAGCTTTATATATGAAACACTTGTGCGATTTTATAAAGAAATATTATTTATGATGATTGATGTTAAAGTGGTGTATTTGTAAATGCTGCCGTGTTAAAATTGCACATTATACGCTGAAATTTTAATGTGTACATATAACAGACAAAATGATACCCTACGCAATATACCTTACAGATAAAAAACCGATACATTTCAGTAGTATCATAATAGTATTATAAGACTTATATTTACAATTATTGATACGTAGTGTTTATCAGTAACAGTTTAAGAAGCAAATGGGCAGCATTGCACCGCGCCACGTTATTTCGGTACTCTTTCAATAAACTTTGTTTTACTTTCATATCCTGCTTTTCGTTGAGGTAGTAACATTCTTGTGTCTGAACATAGATTCCACCACAGAAACACAAAACACGAACCCAGCAAAGCGCATTACATTTATATAAATATATATTTTATTATATGTAATATTATTCTTAGTAACGTTCGTTTTATGTTGTAGACTACTTCTCAAATATTCCATGACCAACTAAAAATAGTAGATATGCAGCAGATAATTTATAAATAAATATGTATTTGTGGACAAGAATGAAATATATTTACGATAAATTATATATTAATTGTGTAACAATATTTTGACGGTTGCAGTATATTTGAACAATGAGCGCTACACTTAATAGCCACCTGCTCAAAGAGCTTCAGTTTTAACCAATTTCAGTATTGTTAAATATGTATTTGTTTGTTAAATGTCAACAACATTTGTAGGGAGATGGTCAAAGCATTTAATTCTGTGGTATTCAAATGTATAATATTTTGAAAATGTGAAATTGTATTTTAAAGATGAGGCGTTAGGATGCGCGGAAGGATACAATTTTGGAAGCAGGTAAAGCACGCTTTCGAACGCTTTTTGAGGGGACTCGTAACTTGGACGCGGTGGTGAGAGGTTGTGAGTGGGTGATCTGAAGCCGCGTTACGAACTTGTGATTTGAAGAGGTAGGCATGTATGGACTTTTACTCTCAAGTGCGTGTGATACTTATTGCGGCTCTCATGAAAAATAGTTGGGGAAGTGTTCAGTTATTACCACTTCCGCATTTTCATGTCCATTTATAAAAAAAAAATTAGAGAATCAATTTTGTTGGTTATTTAGAGCTTTGACGGCCGCGGTGGCCGAGGGGACTGAGGCGCTCCAGTCACGGTCTGCACGGCCACTACGGTCGGGGGTTCGAATCCCCCTCGGGCATGGATATTTGTGCCGTCCTTAGTCATAGCTAGTTCATAAGTAGTTTGTAAGTTTAGG